>CM068748.1:21719433-22919433 GCA_035084275.1 Hydrolagus colliei | reverse complement strand
CGAATTGCGGCAGCCAATTGCGCACAGCAGTGTCCCACACACAGTTGTGGATTGAAATGACCAATTTTATTATTGTGTTTCTTTTTGGAGGGATTATTATTAGGCGTGTGGAGTAAGGAAACTTGCCCAAGGTTTCGCCCTGACCTGCCTGGATTCGAACACATATCTCCCCAGCTTGAGTCTCCCCAGCTTGCAAGACAAGTGCTCTAACCACTGAACCACAGGAGCTTCACAGAATATACTGTAAAGTGAATTGACTGTATATTTGTGGGCGAAACGCAGCAGCCAATTGCGCACAGCAGCGTCCCCACAAATAGTCGTGGATTGAAATGACCAATTTTATTATTGTGATTTTTTGGGGGGGAGGGAGTATTATTAGGCGCGTGGAGTAAGGAAACTTGTCCAAGGTTTCGCCCTGAGCTGCCTGGATTTGAACACAGGTCTCACACGTGTAAGGCGAGCGCTCTACCTACTGAGCTACGGGACTCCACATCCCCAAGTGTTCCCCATGGAGCCAATACAAACAGCTGTCGCCATCGGTCGCTTGTGCAGAAGCTACAGGAGCTGAGATACCATTGAGTCCAAGGCTGTAACATCATTTTGCCTGGTTCAGTTGGTTATACTCTCACCTCTGAGGTTCAAGTCCCCACTTGGGAGCTGACATGCCTGTGATTTTTTTTCTTACTTGGGGTAAATTTAGAATAATAATCCTTGCATTTGTTACAGCGCCTTGCCATGTCGTAGAGACGTCACAAAGCACTTCGCAGAATATACCGTAAAGTGGAGTGACTGTGCATTTTGTGGGTGAAACAAGGCAGCCGATTGCACACAGCGGCGTGGACCCCATGGGGCAAAGCCGGAGGTGACCAGACGAACACGAAGGTCTTCAGGCACGACCTGAAGCTGGGACAGGAGGGGGAACAAGGCAGGGAGGGGGAATAGCGGGAGAGTTTTGAGTTCATAGCTTCGAGTCGTCGTGGTCTGAAAGCGTGACCACCGATGGTGGACCGGAGGGCAACGAGAGACGCGCGGGAGGCCGCAGCCAGTCGCGACAATTTGCGGTAAATCCTGTGAAGCACTTTTGATACGAGTCGAAGGTGCAATAAAAGGCCACGACAACCCTGATTGTTGTTGTTAAGGAAACCCCTGCAAGCAAGCTTCGGACGTCATCTTGAGACGTTGCCTTGAGTTTGTGGCTGCAGAGTCCATCGCGCGTTCAATGAATTCTTGTAATATGAATTAGATGAGTCACACACTCCTCTAAAATATTTATATCAGCAGCTCTGCGATGGAATCGGGGGGGGGGGGGGGGGGGGGGGTGAAGGGAGGATGGGGTGGGGGGGGGTGTTGGGGCTTGTTACGCAGTCTCTATAATTGCTTTTCCATGCGCGAGTACAAAGAGAATGCCTACAGTCACCGGGGCTACCCTGAGAGAAGCTAATGAGATGAGTCAGAGACAAATGGATCAGCAGGTCCTAGTGATGCAGGAGCCTCTAGAGAAGCCATTTGAAATGCCATTCGCTCACTTTTATTTCCTCCAGAAATAGAGCTCGCCGCACCCTCCGACTGCGGAGTAACTGACACCGTGTTGGCCCGGCTCAGTTGACAGCTCTCCGGGTCTGTTACGTAAGAAGATTTGGGGGTTCCCTGGGGGTAATAATAGCAGCCCCCATCCCTCTCCCCACTCTTCCCGAAATCTGAAATGTTTGGGTACCTTTGCCCTCATCCTCATCACTTGTGCAGTGATGGAAAATGTATTTTTCTGGCATTTTTGATATTTATTATCGTCATCCTCCAAGGTGACGTGTGAGGCAGCGGAATGTCGGAATCGAGCCAGTGACAGTCTCTGGGACAGTGACAGCGCCTTGGGACGTCCTCCCAACGTGAAAGGCGCTCTATAAATGTAATTTGTTGTTGTTGTTGGTCTGGTTTCCCTGAGGCAGACGGGTCCGCAGGACTCCAAGGTTTTGCTGATGACAGCCCAGCCCTTCAGCAGAACCTGGAAGGGCAGGGAGTCCTCCCACTCAGCTCCTGTTAACCCAAGGAGGGGGTGGGAGTACATTTTCCGCCCCCACAATATTCCGCTGTCAATCAGTTAGGCCCCGTAACCTCATGGGTTCTGTAGTGACTCTGAGACTCTGAGTACTTTAAGATGCAACGATACAGTAGAACAAGAGGACACATGTGCAGAGTTGTAAAGGAGTCAATTTCAGGACAGGCACCAGGAACATTTCCTACTTACTCCTGGGTAAACGCGCGGAGTAAGGAAACTGGAAGGACGGCACCTCTGATAATGCAACACATCGCCAGCACCGCCTTGGAATAGAATAAATGTGTGGAGCTCCAGTAGCTTAGTGGTTAGAGCGCTCGCCTTACAAGCGTGAGACCTGTGTTCAAATCCAGGCAGCTCAGGGCGAAACCTTGGGCAAGTTTCCTTAATCCACACGCCTAATAATAATCCCTCAAAAAAACACACACAACAATAAAATTGGTCATTTCAATCCACGACTGTTTGTGGGACACTGCTGGGCGCAATTAGCTATCACGTCTCGCCCACAAATATACAGTCAATTCACTTTACAGTATATTCTGTGAAGTGCTTTGAGATGTCGATAAGATGTGAAAAGTGCTATATCAAATGCAAAGATTATTATTGCTATTCATAATATTCCTGGCATTTGATATGGTGTCTTATAGCGTCTTTGAAACGTCTCAAAGCGCATTGCATTGAATATACTGTAAAGTGAATTGACTGTGTATTTCAACAATTACCAGTAAGCAATAACTTTCCCGTATGCAGCACAACAACAATACCCTTGTATAGCACCTTTCACGTCACGCCCACAGACAGCGACGTAAACCCTCAAAAAAATAGCCCACCGGCAATACTTTAAAATACTTTTAACGGTGTTGAGTTTAACCAAATCATGATGTTTTCTACTTTAATAACTACTGAATCTGTTGAGCCTCCCTTACACCATGACTTCTTGGGAAACACAGAAGAGATGACCTTACCCACTGTTGCCTCTTCTTGGAAGGTTTCAGAATCTGAGTTGTGTTAGTTCATGTAATCTAACTGCAACCTTTTCTCTTTTCCCCGAATTTAGCTCCTCCCACCTTTTATTGCCCTAAATAACCTTTTATTACCCTAATTGAGTCCAAGTGAACCCAACAAGCAAAAATGGAATTTAAAGGTTGTTTTGCCCAATGTTACTCCATCCTTGATTTAGTGAATCACACTCCCAAACTGGTTCATTCAATCATTCCTTTACACCCCATTCCTTGACACCCCTGGTCCCAAGTGTCAATAGTTCATAAAAAACATGTAATCTTTTTTCCTTCCATGACATCTTGGAGTCGTTAACCCACTTCATTTATGGGTAACCCAGACCTAGAGGAGCCAATCTATTTAATCTATCCTACATTCCCTTTGTCTCGCTCCCTCGCCTCCATCAAAACCATCTCGATCCCTCGCCTCCCATCATCCCCACACTGATCCTGAACGCTCTCCCCATGTTGGGTCCAAATCTCTGCTGTCCAGTGTCTTGGGACATCCTCCTGACTTCAAAGGCACTCTACAAATGAGGTAATTTTGAATTGTGTTGTATCCATCAAGTTTCCTTTACGTTTGTTGAACACTCTGCCATTTGCCCAATGCTCATATAGTGATAAACCAAGTGACTTTCAATCATTACGAGCTTCCCTCAACACCGGGAACCCATCTTGTGAACTGCAATTCACCTCTGGCTGAGTTGTGCTTGTTTTTCTGGACTCCTTTACAACATTTTTACTTTAATTCTTGTTTTGACCTTTATCTGTTTGTGGGACACTGCTGTGTGCAATTGGCTGCCGCGTTTCACCCACATATATACAATCAATTCACTTTACAGTATATTCTGTGAAGCGCTTTGAGACGTCTAGAAGACATGAAAAGCGCTATATCAAATGCAAGGATTATGCTTATTATTATTCCCCCCTCCCCCCCTCCCCCCCTCTTGTTACAATCACATTTCACAATAGTCACATTGTGATTGTGGAATGGATGGATGGGTGGGTGAGTGGGTGGGTATGTGTTGTGGACTGATGAGTTCGGATGGGCTGAAGGGCTTCCTTCATTAAAAAAAATAGTCTTATGATCTTCCCCAGGGCCAAAAGTATTGTCAACAGGGCCAGGCAACCAGCCAACCAACAGTAGATCAAAAACGAATTTGTATCACACTCGCATAAGAAAGAATTGGATCACACACTTGATGTCAAGGTGCCGAACCTGACGTTGCTTCCACCAAAATGACCCATTTCCAGTCCAGTATAATGATGCCATCAAAACAAGTGATTAAATCAAACCCACAAACTGTGTTGCTAATTAGCCCAACACGCACGGAGAAGGTTTGAAAAATAATTGCAGAAGTCCATCTGTTATGATATCAAAGCGAAACGTGAAGAATTTGCAAATCCCTTATCCAAAAATACCCAGTTCAGTCTTCGCTCTTAATCTTCATATTAATCTGTGGCTAATAAGAGTATTTCTCCTGGGACTATTTGCCGGCATTCCTTTTTCAAAACAGAACCACTGGAGGATTTAGCTTGTGCGTCATCATTCAATCTGCAACAACATTCCTGATAAAGTCAGCCTCTTGTGTTAAATGTTCTGTGTGTTTGTGTGTGTGGTGGGGGTGGGGAGGGGAAGGGAGAGGGTGGTGGGGGTAATTTTCTGTTAATTCCAGTCTGATATTCTTCAACGCGACCCGCTAACTCAACATCGACCTGTCCACTCCCTCCGTTGAGCGGGCTCTGACCTACTCCATGTCCCCCTCCCTGCCCATCACAGGGTTGATCCTTCAGCTCCTCTGCCCTCACCCTTAGGAACTCCATCCCATTGCCTCCGGAGGGTGGTGGGGAGGCTGCATTGTTAAAGTGTTGCCGTCCTTCTAATGAGACATTAAACTAGGGTCCCATCAGTGCTCGTTCAGGTGCTCGTTAAAGATCCCACGGCACTATTCGAAAAGAGAAGAACATTTCTCTCTCCCTGTGTCCTGGCCAACAACCCATTCAACAATATTGAGCGTTCGCTTCACAATAATAAGTTGGTCACTCAATCCATAGGAGATTGTTGTGTGCAAATCGGCTGTCATGTTTGCCCAAAAGAATATAGTCACTGCCTATTACAGTATACCCTGGAGAGTAGTTTGAGCCAACCTCCTGACGTGAAAGACGCTGGATCAAACACAAGGGTTTTTATAATATGGATACATAGCTCAGTGTACCTCTGTGATGGGTAGAACAAGTGAAAGTTCGTCAACGGTTTCAAATCTGGCTCCCAGTAATCCATTAATGCTGTTGCCTGTTTATCATTTAGAGCAACGGCTTCTCAAATAAATGTCATTATCTGAACAGAGGTTTCTTCGGCACTGGTGACAAGATAAGTACTTTAATGCATCTATATTGCGATCTACATTGTACAAGTCAGAATGTCTCCTAATGTTACAAGTGAAGGATTGTGAGGCTGCTCACAGTCATGTTGTGAGGATAGTATTACATTTAAAGGAGCTGCTTCCCTTTCCCATCTGACAATCTCCTCAAACACGCACCTAGTTCTTTCTTTCCTCTTCTGAAGGTGCTTTGACATGTCTACTGGGCTAATGTTACTTGGTTGTTCTCTGGCACTGCATCCAAGTAGCTACAGTCATTTTTTGTGGTCTGACACATGCAGAAACTCATCGCTGTGATTCGAGTGTCCAAACCGAGATGAGATTTCCATGCATCCCACCTACACATAGAATTTCCAGAAACAGATTGCTGGAATGGAATGCGCACTGTCTAACTAGTGGGAGGCATTCTGCTTACCCAATTCCAGAAAGCATTAGTCGCAGGTTGGCAAGAGCCAAGGCTTGGGAGCCCCAAAGTAATGTGTTGGGGGTAACTGCTGGAGTCTAACCAGCTTGTCAGTAGTATCGTTGTCTGGCAAGCTTTCCACTTTCCTGTTGAGTGGAATGACTCCCCGCTCCCAGTGACGATTCAATGAGGAGGTCGGATCATATACCAGGAGAATCCAAGCCTTAGTCCCCACTCTGTACTGAGTGATTGATAAACCTCAGTGGCTTGGGTTTCGGGTGGGGACAATCAGTCGAGGAGAGAGCCCAGCAGTATCATAATCAATATGCTATAATATGATATGATCAATACGATTTCCTCATTGGGCATTCACCGAGCTATAATGGGCTGAGTCCCTCTCCCAACGCCATCCTCCCCCAAGACAGCATAAGAGGAACTCTCGAAAGGGTAAATGCCAAATTGCATCAGGAGCGATTCAGACGGCAATGTGCCTCACATCCTCAGGAGACAATCCGGGAAACAGATGTTCTCTCCAGTTGTTACTCATTCTCTGAGCCACCTGCCCCCAGTTCTACCACAAACTAGACTCAGGAATCCTGCAAAACAATGTCCTGGTTAAGTAAGAGCGAACCAGGAGCTGATATAATAAAATAAGAGTCATCCTTGCATTTGATATAGCGCCTTATCATATATAGCTGGTGAGACATCTCAAAGCGCCACCCAGAATATGTTGTAATGTGAAGTGACTGTGTATTTCATGTTACCCAGTGGAGAACAGAACAGAGCCATTTCAACAGCTTGTTTCTGTGGAAATCCCTGACTGTCTGGCACATTGGGACGTCCTCCTGATGTGAAAGGTGCTGTGCAAATGTCATTTGTTGTCGTTGTTGTTGTCGTTGTTGTTGTTGTTGTTGACCCCCCTCTTTCTTACAAACACTCAAAAAAAATCAAGGCGCTACTCGGTATTTATTTCAAAGGCCTGAGATTTACCCAGGGACTCAAAGAAGTTTCGCTCACATATATACAGTCAGTTCACTTTGCGGTGCGTTCTGCGAAGCACCTTGCGACGTCTAGAAGACGCGAAAAAGCGCTACTGTATATCAAATGTAAGGATTATTATTGCTGTTATTGTTAAGTGCATTTCAGGCAAAACCACCACAAAAGCTCGTGTGTATTTAGCGCCCTTCACACAGGGTAGCGTGTCGCAGCGCTGAACAATGGCGAGGTTTGAGACGAGCTGGGAGAAAGGGGGAGGTGACCGCAAGTCACAGTCTTGGAGGAAAATCTTTAGGTGCAAAAATCTTCAGGCGCGCAAAGGTGGGGTGGGAGGGGAAAGCCTCCGATCAAAACCACGATAATAAAACGGGTCGTTTCAATCCACGACTGTTTGTGGGGGACGCTGCTGTGCGCAATTGGCTGCCGCGTTTCTCCCACAAATACACAGTGAATTCACTTTACGGTATATTCTGTGAAGCGCTTTGAGACGTCGATAAGATGTGAAAAGCGCGATATCAAATGCAAGGATTATTATTATTATTATTATTATTATTGAAGCTTCCATTCTCTGACAGGTTGAGACTCTCGCCATCAAGACCAAGCTCTGTGCTGGGTGACCTCTGTGTTGTGCTGTTCTCCAAGTGGGTTCATGAACAACATCGCCCTCCAGCGGCAACACTGATGAAGTTCACACACAGTGTTCAACTACTGTGTTAAATCAGAGGCATATCACTGACTGACACGTCATTTTATTCTATGAATTCATTCTCTATCCCTTTAAATTGCCTTGTGCATCCAAGGTAGGTTTACCTTACAACATTATAATAATAATAATAATCCTTGCACTTGATGTAGCGCCTTATCAAGTCTTCGAGACATCTCAAAGCGCTTCACTTAATATACTGTAAAGTAAAGTGACTGTACATTTTGTGGGCAAAATGATTGCTTGTATGTTGAGAAACCCAAACTCGTAGGTCAAGAGCCATGTTGATCAGAGTAGCAGAGAGTTTGGGGAGAGTAACCAGGGGGTTTATAGGTTGGTGATTATTAAATCATCCTTACAATTTGATAACAACAGCAACAACAACAAATTACATTTATAGAGCGCCTTTCACGTCGGGAGGACGTCCCAAGGCGCTGCATAGGAGGCGTGTGACCCGAGCTGGGAGGGGAGTGTTTGGGAAGGGGTGAAACACGAAGGGGAGGTAAAAGAGTTCGGGGTGGAACAAAAGGCACGATCGAAGAGGAAAGTCTTCAAACCGGCCTTGAAAGAGGAAAGGGAAGAGACAAAATGGAGGGATTGAGGGATGGCATTCCATAGGGTGGGAGCGGAGAAACTGAAGGCCCGGCCTCCGATGGTGGGGCGGTTCGGGCGGGGGGCTTGGAGCAGGCCAAGTCCTGTTGAACGGAGGGTCCGGATGGGCGTGTAGGGGGAAAGTAGATCGGTTAAATAGGGCGGGGCAAGGCCGTGTAAGGCGTTGTAGGTGAGGACGAGGATCTTGAACTCGATCCTCTGGAGGATGGGGAGCCAGTGGAGACGGGCGAGGGTGGGGGTTATGTGGTCGCGGAGGCGGGTGCGGGATAGTACACGGGCTGCAGAGTTTTGGATGACCTGCAGCCTGTGAATGGAGGAACTGGGGAGGCCGACGAGGAGAGAGTTTCCGTAGTCCTAACACTGTCCATTGTCATAACAATGGAGTCCTCCCAAGTGAGAGATCTGGGTTCATTTCCCAGTGGGATTGAAACCTTGAACAAGTTTCCTTACTCCACATACCTGAGAATAATCCCTCAAGAAAAAAAAATGGATCAGTTCAACCCACCCCTGCGTTCGTGGGATACTGCTGAGCGCAGGTGGCTGCCGCGTTTTGCCCACAAAAATGAGGTCCATTCACTTTACGGGAAATATCACTTTGCAGGAAAAATGTGAATCGCTTTGGGATATCGAGAAGACGTGAAAAGCGCTATAATAAATGCAAGGATTATTATATATTATTATAATACTAATCTTTATTTACTTGATATAGAGCCTGATAGGGTCGTTGAGACATCTCAAAGGGTTTTACTGAATATACGACAGTATTGTATAATTGGCAGTTGTGTGATTAACAACTGTGTGATTGATACTGCGCTATACAAGTGTAATTTTGTTGTTTGTTGTTGTTGATTGATACATAGTGTGATTGGCAGCTGTGTGATTGATACAGTGTTAGTGATATCCAGAGTGATTGACAGTTGTGTGATTGATAGTGCGATTGACAACTGTGTGAATATACAAGTGGAATTTTGTTGTTTATTTCTTGTTGTCGTTGATTGATAATAATATAATGATAACCCTTGCGTTTGATACAGCGCTTTTCACAGCTTATCGACGTCCCAAAGCGCTTCACGGAATACACTGTAAAGTGAATTGACCGTGTATATTTGTGGGCGAAACGCGGCAGCCAATCGCGCACATTTGTGGGCGAAACGCGGCAGCCAATCGCGCACAGCAGCGTTCCCCCACCCCCCCCCCCACACACACACACACACACACAGTCGTGGGTTGAAATGACCAATTTTATTCTGGTGGTTTTTTTCTGGAGGGATTATTATTTGGCTGTTAGTATTATTATTATTCATTATTATTATTATTATTATCCTTGTGTGTGGAGTAAGGAAACTCGCCCGAGGTTTCGCCCTGACCTGCCTGGGTTTCGAACACAGGTCTCCCCCAGTTTGCAAGGCAAGGGCTCTAACCACTGAGCCACAGGGGCTTGGCAGGGTGTGATTGACAGCTGTGTGATTGATACCCAGTGTGATTGACTGACAGGCGCTGACCCCGCCCCTGGCCCCTCCCCCTGGCTGGCTTGGCTGGCTGTGATCTCGCGAGGCTGGGGCAGTGAGTGGCGGGTGTCTCTCTCTCTGTCTCTCTGTGTCTCTCTCTGTGTATATTGTGTATCAGACACGCAGGTCGGGGTTTCTCTCCTCAGCGACTCCGGCCCGGACCCAAGGTGAGCGGCGGCGGCTTGGCCGGCAACCCGGGGGGAGGGGGGGAGAGGCGCGGCCTCCGAGTCAGGCTCCAGCGCGGCCTCGAGTAGGCCCCGAGGCCTGGCGCTCGCCTGGCAGCACAACCCCTCCCCCCCCCCCCCCCCACTCCTCCTCCCGACACACACCCCTCCCCCTCACACACACTCTCACCCCCCCCGGACACACACTCACCCCCCCCCCCTCCCGACACACACATCCCTCACACACACTCACCTCCCCCCCTCCCCGGACACACACACTCACCCCCCCCCGACACACACACACCCCTCACACACACTCACCCCCCCCCGTACACAACCCCTCCATCCCCCCACACACATTCACACACTCACCCCCTCGATACACACACTCACCCCCCCTCCCGACACACACACCCCTCACACACTCCCCCCCCCCCCCCGCCCCCCCCTCTGGACACACTCCTCACACACACACACACACACACACCCCCCCCGACACACCTCACACACACCCCCCCCTTCACCCCCTACACATACCCTCACACACTCACCCCCCTGATACACCCCCCCCCGACACACCCTCACCTTCCCCCTCCCCCCCCCCCCCCGATAAACACCCCCACTCCACACACACTCATCCCTGCCCGGTACACACACTCACCGCCCCTGATACACCCCCCCCCTCTCCACCCCCCCCACTGTACACACCCCCACACACTCGTACCCTTCCCCCCCCCCTCAATACACACTCTCCTCCACCCACAAACTCCCCTTCCCCCCTGATATACGCTCCCCTCACCCCCTCCCATCCAACACATATATACACACACACTTACCTATCCCCTCATACATAAACACACTCATACCCCCCTCCACTACCACCACACACACGCTCCCCCCCACCCCCCACACACATACACTCATCTCTTCCCCCCCCCACACACACTCCCCTCCCCCCCCCCCACCCACCCACATATACACCTTTCCCACATCCCATTTACATATACATACACACGTATACACACCCAGCCTTCCCCCCCCCACCCCACCATCACACACAGAGACAGCATAGCCTGGGGGTTCCATGGGGAGCGGGAAAAGGTGAATAGAAAGAGAGGAAATGTCCCGGAGTCTCCACCATCCATTAAAGCTACTTTGGGATGTCCTCCCGGTGTGCAATAATAATAATCATCCTTGCATATGATCAAGTCGTTGAGATGCCTCAAAGCGCTTCACAGGTTACACCGTAAAGACTTAGCACTGAAACCAGGGGTCAGGGGGAGAGAGTGATAAGTTTTTGATGTTGACAATCAACAGCAAGTGTGACTTTGGATTTGTTTTGCAGGGTTGGGAGGGGGGGGTGGGGGGAATGAATGGGGTGAGAGATCAAGATGGCGGTTTTTCGAGTAAACAAAACAACAACTTGCATTTGTATCGTGTGCCTCGTGCAGAGTAGTGACCTGGAGCAAAATGCAAAATGCCTGTTTGTTCTGACCTTAAAGGACAACTTCTTGGAGAAAGAAATGCTATACTTTGCTCATTTTTTTGGGGGTGAGATTTGTACCCACCTATTGTGGATTAGGTTAGTGCTACACACCTTAACTCTGGATTGGTTTTCCGCGCTCACTTTACAACAACAACAATTTACATTTATATAGCGCCTTTCACGTCGGGAGGACGTCCCAAGGCGCTAAGGGATAGAAAGTAATAAGGGTTTAGATTCCATGCTCATTCCCAGAAGGAGGAGGTGCGGCCTTGGGGTCAGTCTCAAGTGTGACTGTATATATTGCCCCCCCCCTCCCCCGGGAGGGAGTGAGAGTGGGAAAAGTCTCGGAGAGCTTAATTTACAGCGCATGAGACTGTTTTTAAGAACGGTTTTAAAGAACGGAAGTTATATTTTTCACAAAGTTAATATTTTTACACCCACAATGTGATTTTCGTTGCGTATGAGGAGTCCTTGGCTGGACTAACTAAACTGTCATATGTGTAGATGTCGGATGAGCTGGTGAAGCAGCTGGCCAGCTACAAGGCTCAGCTACAGCAAGTAGAAGCTGCTTTATCTACCGATGCAGACAACGGAGATCTCCTGAAATTACAGAAAGATTTACAGGTTGGTATCCCTTTCGTTACACATTTTCAGCTCATGAAAAAAAAGTTCCTGACATACTCTACGCGCTACCTGTAATACAGGCTTTTTAGTCATACTGAAGATTTTTTTTAAATTAAGTAGTTAAAGCAGAATTATCTGTAATTCATTGAAAACGTTGAACTTGATGATGAGATGGGGTGAATGGCAGTGTGATTGTCACCTGATACATCGGCCTTAATGCTCCAGCTGAAACAAAATTAAACTGCTCTATACAGAAAGCATTCAGATTCTGTCTTTGATCCTTAGATGTGGTAGATTATTTTGCCTCTGGAAAACCTTGTATACGCTGCCCATCTTCTGAAAAGTTTTGCCTGTCAGGACCATTCCAAATCCAATCTGTTTTGTGTCAACATGCTCACTCGTGTTTGTCCCGTTGTTCAATGCAAATGTCCATGTGCTAACTGCCAGCACTTTCGGTGTCTTCTCAAAATGGATATTGACATTCTAGATGTTTTCAAACGGCAAGCAGGCCATCGGTTAGTTAAATCATAATTTTTTTAAAAATATTATTAATTTCTGACACCTATTCCCATTGAAACTAGGATTTACATTTTAATATTGAAATTCTTCATATTAATAATAATTTTTGCATCTGATATAGCGCCTTTTTGCAACTTTGAAACATCTCATAGAGCTTCACAGAATATACAGTGAAGTGAATTTAGTGTATTTTATGAGCAAAATGTGGCAGCCAATTGTCCCACCAACAGTCCTGAATGGAGTGACCAAATTATTATTGATTAATTTACCCTCAGAAAAACTTAGTTTATTGACTCACAAAACAGGTTCCTCCTCACTGCTGGGTAAACAAAGCCATGTGGAGTAGGGAAACTTGAAATCAAACCCAGGTCTTATTGCTTGCTTACTGTATGTGCCTACCAAACTAGTACTGTATAAATAGTATAATTTTGTAAAGGCAATTCTGCATTGGTGCCGTATTTAGCTCTTAAATCCCAAATATACACAATGTGCTGAATCTTTAAACAGAAATTAACTTTCATAAAATTTTCCAAGGTTCCTTTTATATCAACTTGAACTAACACTGTGACAATTAGTGATTTGTAAGTTCCTAATATTTTATCTCGTACTAAACTACAATGTAAAGGTATTTAATGCTTATAAAATCTGCTCGATGATTTTTGTTAGACCACTGTTAGGAATAAGATAGGAACACACTCCTGTTTCCTCCTAGATATTACTATCATTTTAATGCAAACCTGAAACGTATTTAAAAATAAACTACCCTGTGTTCTTATCTCTTCATTCTTTTCCCACTATTTATTGATTCATTCTTCTATGTTATTGTATTATTCCTATGGCAAGTTGTCCTGTCTTTTAATTGGTTAAAAAAAAGATCATTTGAACTTTGTACAGTATTTGCCTCTGTTTTGTTTTACTTTCCAAGGGCCAGGTTATCCAACTTGCATTTATATAGCTCTCTTCACACTGGGGAGGGATGGGGTGGAGGAGTGACCTCTTAAGCACAGTTGAAGAGGAAGGTCTTCAACAACAACAAAATTACATTGATAGATGTCGGGAGGATGTGATGTGAAACAGACGTGATGTGAAAAGGGGAAAGGAGGGACAAGGCAAAGGGAAAGAGGGGGAGAGTTCCAAAGTTTCAAGGCTTAGTGACTGAAAATACTAAAAAGGCTTTTGATATGCTTAAAAGACCAATTTCTAGTCAATTAAAAGGCCAGTCTCAAGTGTTGCAAGTTAGTTCCTCACTGTGGTGGAACTTGATCAAAGCAGGATACTTATATTCTGACAAGTATATCCATTGTTATTCTCAGGAACTTGGACAATTAACTAGTCTGTAGTGTTATTTCAACTCAAGGGTTATTTCAACAAGTTACAGTCTTGGGATTTTGAAACATGCTGTTTTCCTGACCTCCCCACCACCATGTGCTGTCACTTCCCAGTTATACATTACATTATAGCACAAAATTTATTGTGTCCGCTTTGCATGTGACACTTTAATCTAGCAGTAAAATCTGGGAAAACAGTGTTGACATTGAACTATGTACCCACACAGCTTCACAAACTAACTGGTTTGACAAAAAGCTGTATATGGTATTGTGTTAATGAACAAAATGACTTCAGTGTCCATACTTGCCTGTATAGTACGTACCTACAAGGATTTTTGTTCCTCTCCAATGATACACACGCATAAGCCGCCTCTGCAACACATCAAGTAGATTCGATGCCCAGTTTCTCAGTGGAAAACAGAGAACACCTGATCACCCTGGGGACAGCTAGATTGCCATATATGCCGTCCTTCAGATGAGATGATAAACCAAGGTGTCCATACAGAATTACATTTTAATAGCGCCATTCAAGTTGGATGGACATCTAAGGCACTGTCCAGTCAGTGATTTGGACCCAAGCTGGGGGTCGGATTCAGGGAGAGTAGGAGGATAGCCGAAGAGGAGCGCATTGAAGGAGGCAAGTGAGGGAGCAAGATGGGGAGGGGATTGAAAAGAGGAGGGAGTTTTCTCGCTGTCCTGTCAACGTTACCCAGGATAAAATTGGTCATTCACATCTTGGCTGTTTGTGAAATTTTACTAAATGCAAGTTGGCGGCCATGGTATATGACAAAATACACAGTCACTGCTCACAACAATAAATCCTGCAGCGTGTTTTGATGATATAAGGCGCTCTATTAAATACAAGTTTTATTATTATAAAAAAAACATAATTGATTCAGAATGAATGTACTCTTGTGTGGGTTGGTGAACCCTGTGTTATCCTCCATTGTATCTGCACAGCAAATGGATATGATGCTCTTCAAAACAGCCCTGTAAAATTAACATGAACTAGTTTCGATCAAGCAAATGTGGGTAAGATGGAGGGGTCCACCAGCCAGGTATGATTTTGCACATTACGTTTTCCTGGGGATTTATCGATAGATGCTGATGTATTGATTCTATAAAATAGTAAAATTGAGGAATCCTGTAGTGTTTAGAATAAGTCTCGCTAACAAGAGGACCTGGGTTCGATTCTTGAGCAGGGCAAAACCTTAGTCAAGTTTCCCTTGCTTCACAAGCCTTTGTTTACGCAGCAGTAAGGAGGAACCCCGAACCTCTCTTTTCTGGAGGTAATAATCCCTTCAAAATAAAATAAATCAAATAATAAGAATTTGGTCACTCAATCTGAGACTGTTTATGGGACACTGCTGCCACGTTTCTCCCACAAAATGTACAGTCAATTCACTTTACAGTAAATTCTGTGAAGCACTTTCAGATATCTCGAAGACCTGATGAGGCACTATATCAAATGCAAGGATTATTATTATTATTAAATACACAAATGACCTTGGTTGATTTGCCTTCCACTCGGTGAGGAAGTCCGTTGACGTCTCCTAGAAGAGCCGCAATTTTTATCAGCAATTAGTTTTGTGAGGAACGAATCACACATGTAACTTTACATCCTACCCTGACATCTCAGCAAATCGAGTTAATAGTGGATCTAACTAGGGCCCTGGTTAGCGAACCCTCAGAAGTTTTCCTTTTTGTGTTTTCTGTTATATTCACTATGTGCGAAATTGTGACGTTCCATTTACTGTCCGCTTAAGGTGTTAACTGTGTAATCTCCATCCATCTCGGACACTTGTTCCCCCTCCCCAGCACCCCTCCTTCCCAGAAAAAAATGAGTGGTCATTGCAAATATTACAGTCTTAACGGTTAGATAGATTGTCTGTCAGTTCTTTCGCTGGCGTAATACATCGTAACCCCACGTTACCATGATGACATGGCATTCGCAAGAAATCAGACTGCGGTACTTCTATATTTTACATCTTTTTTTCACAGTTGATACAAGCCATGTTTGATTTGCAGGTGGAAATGGACTCTGCATCTTGTTCTGAGTAAGTATCCATCCTTGTCATGGGTGCACATGGATTTAAATGGACAGGACAGTTGGTTGGAATAGTTAATGGGATTTGTTTTTGCGTTCAAGCATGGACATTAGTTGTACTTTTAACTCACGCTCCTGGAGTTCTCAGTTGGCGTTGAGTGAAATTCTTAGGTACTCTGCAGCCAGAGCTGATGCTGTCTTGTTTATTACTTTCATACGTTCAAAGTTATTATGGTTTTATTTTGCTTGCTGAGTGATGTCTAGAATGTAAAAGTATTTCTGCTTGTTGGACAGGCTAGAGAGAAGTTACTTACTCCCACTGAAACAGATCAAGAATATTCTCTAGATATAACTATTCTGTTTTTAATATCCACATACTTAAGAGCAGGCACTTTCTGGCCAGATCAGGGCCTATTTAGTTCCCGAAAAATTATGTTTTCAGTTTTATGGTCACCAAATGTTACAGCAAATGGGTGAGAGAGCAAATTGAAATGGCATAAATTCTCGTCATAGAGCACAGATTCTGAATGGATTTTACATGAGTATTCTACACAAGTTAGTTTTTATTAAAGCAGCTGATTAATGCATTGAACCGGAATAAGGAACGGGTTTTTCAAATGGATGGCATTTCCCTAGCACAGAATGGCGCTGCATGCAAACTGTAGTAAACAGCAACCTGACAAATTACATTTACACCACGCCTTTCACATCGGGAGGATGTCCCAAGGCCTGGATTGTCGAGGATTTGGATTTGAGGCACGTGTTGTACAGCCGATTTCTTGAAGGAAACAGAAATCTAAGGCAATACTTTTTTGTCAAAAGTACTAATAGAAATCGAGAATCTATCGCCCATTCTAACACTTTCTTTTCACTTTATAAACAGACAAATGTAACCTAATGGAGGTGTGCATTGAATATAAAGGGCATCCCCATTGTAATTTGGCTGGCTGGGTCTCAGCGGCTGTGTTCTAGGTGAGAAGCAAAATGATAGCCAACTTCTGGGTTCTGCGTGCTGTGTACAAGTACCACTGATGTTAGCTTGGTTTCCTGTGCCTGGCGTGATGTTAGATACGTTTCCTGTGCAAGAAGTGACATAGACGATGTTTCCCGACATTAGCAGCATTTCCTGCACATCATGTGCAATGACAGGAGACATATAGCAAGCAGAGCTGTGTTGATGTGTTATTTACTACAAAAAGAGGGTGTTGTGGTTTTAGATCTGACAGACTGGCCATTTTGGTTTGGAAGGTGTGATCAGCTTGAGTGGGAAAGGGAGATGCTGGAAGCAGAAAATGTTGTTTGTTTCAAAAACAAATTACAGTAAAAGCTCGTTTATTCGTGACCCGACCAACCGTAACTTCCGTTTAACCAGCACCGCAAAAAAAAAAGGTCCGCATTCGATTAACCGGAATTTATCTGGAAAAATGCATATATATTTTTTGCGTTTTCTGCCGAATATCCGGCACGTGCTTTAATCAGCATTGGCCAGGTCCCGAGGGTGCCGGATAAACAGGCTTTTACTATATATAGGTCTCTGCTATAAAATAATATCTTGAGATACAGTATATAGTTTGGGACACAAAATGGCAAGCGACTGCCAGGATGGTGGAAGGTGAGCTAGATGGAACTTGATCTTCTTTTGCCAATCAAATTCTTATGTTCTTATGAAAGCAGACATCTCTGAGATAGGTTGCTTCCTGGGGGTAATAATCCCTTCAAAAATAATAATATTGTGGTCACTCAATCAATGACTGTTTGTGGGACACTGCTGTGGCTGTTGTGTTTCACCAACAAAATATACAGTCAATTCACTTTACAGTATATTCTGTGAAGTTGAGATGTCTCGAAGATGTGATAAGGCGCTGTATCAAATGCAAGGATTATTATTTGATTCCAAGTCCCAATGTGGAGCTTGAACAACAACCTTCTGAGTCAGAAATAAGACTGCTACGACTGAACCCATCTGACGTATGTTATTGTATTAATTGGAGGAAACCCTATACTGGGCTACCTGTTGTTTGTTATTTTAATGTTACCGGCCAGAGGTTAAGAATACCATGTGTTTCTGCAATTCCAGTCCAGGTCGGACTGAGGAGATGGTGTAGGCCAGAGCTTAAATTTGCTGTTTTTTAAATTCAAACAGTTTTTCTGAAAGTATTTTGGGGGCATTCGCTTCAATTGGGGTCGCCAGGACAATTGGTTACAATGGTTAATGAGTTTTGTTTTCTGGTTCAAAACAAGGCATGGCTAGACGGTGTTTGGCCTCTTAATTAGTGGTGCTGTATTCTCCAGTTTGTGTTCAGTACATTTTTAGGTACACCGCAGCTGTAACTGGGATCTGAGGAGCTCTAGATAGATATCAAATGTAAGGATTATTAATCATCTGTGCGTAGTCCTGCCCTTGCCCCTTGACCCCTGGACAAAATTTCAACAAAAGTCGACGCGTGTTGTGTCTCTGGCGTGGAATCAGGGTTCCTGTGGAAAATACATTTCTGGCTGTATGATAGTGACTATATGGTGGTTTGAACATTAATTTCGTTTCTAGCGTGTATACTGACAAAATAGATCAAAACCAAGGAGGGGAAACACATACTAGTGGTAACAGTGGAGTTCTGTAGTTTGTTTGTTGGTTAGAGTACTCACCTCGCAAGCGAGAAGACCTAGGTTTTATTCCTGGGCAGAGCGAAATGGTGGGCAAGCTTCATCACTGCACACTCCTTTGTTTACCTATTAAGAATCCGGTTGTTAATCGATCGTCGGATCATTTTTCCAGGGATAATAGATTATTAACAGTCTAAAAAATAACCTGGTCCCTTAACTCGTGACTGTTTGTGGAACACTGATGTGCACAATTGGCTACTGCGTTTCGCACACAAAACAGTCAATTCACTTTACAGTGTATCATGTGAAATGCTTTGAGAAGTCTCGAAGATGTGAAGATCAAATGCAGGGAAGTGCTTTGAGATGTTTAAAAGATGTAACCTTCCAGGCGAGAGACCTGGGTTCAATTCCAGACAGGGCAAAACATTGGCCAAGTTTCTTTACTAATAATCCCTCAAAACAACAATAATAAATTGGTCATTTCCATCCACAACTGAGTATGGGTCACTGCTGTGCGCAGTTGGCTGCTGCGTCTCGCCCGCAAATATACAGTCAATTCACCTTACAGTATATTCTGTGAAACTCTTTGAAACGTTTAGAAGATGTGAAAAATTGAAGTATTGTTATTAGTAATTTTAAAAACTTATAAATGTGACATCGCTATGAAAAGTTCAGTCCGTTGGCCTCCATTATTGAAGCTACAATAGTAGTGGAATGATATTTCTCTTCAAAGGCCCTACAAAAGCAACAGCTTTGCATTTGTAAAGCACCACATAGGAAAATATCCCCATAGCTTTATAGAGATGATGTGGGAGCCTGAGCATAGAAAGGGAGGGTGCATGGTGTTATAAGGAGTGACTAAATGTGTAGTTGAAGGTAGTTTTCATAAAAAGGAAAAGATTTTACATAGCCAAGAAGCAATGTATAATAAAATAATCCTATCTACCAACAACTTGCAATGTTTAAGATTGTGGTTGGTGGGGGCGAGGAATTGCTAGGTATATATAGTCATTGTTAAATAATAATATTCTTATTGTTGATCGCTTCTGAATTGGAAGATATTTGTTTACCCGTAGACAGTGTTGAAGACTGGGACTTTGATTCTTTTCCCGGGCAGTATTCTGAGATTCAGGGAGGGGTGCAGTTGATGAATCTTGCAGCTTTATTCCTTCCTGGATTCCAAAGACGCCGCCTTTTACTTTGAATCAAATATTGGCAAAAGTAGCTTTCGGTTTCAGGCACAAACAAGTGAGATGTGATAATATAATTATTACCTGTAAGCGCTCTTGAGACACTGCCCTGCATTTCGCCCACACATACAATATACAGTCAATTCACTTTACAGTATATTCTGTGAAGCGCTTTGAGACGTTTCGAAGACGTGATAAGGTGCTATAATCAAATGCAAGCATTTTTGTGATAAATACAAGTCCTTGTTGATTTCCTGGTAAAACTCAGCGCCCTCTTTAATTGCTTTTGTAGGAGGTGATCGAACTGACCAAGGACTTGCTGTCTAACCAGCCCTCTGTCGCGACAGCCAATGCGGACAAATCATCAAACTCCGTGCCCAGCCACACATGGAAGATCGGTGACAAGTGCATGGCCGTTTGGAGTGAGGATGGACAGTAAGTGTAGAACCATTCTAACAATACATCACATAAGACAGTAACAAAATGGTAAGAAATCCTTTAAGATTCATTCTGAGATTTTCCACTGTTCTAACTCAGCAGGACTGGAGTCACAGGTTCAAAAACATTGTCTTTTCACTTCACCAGGAGAGGGTAACTGACACCCAAGTTTGCTGCAGGTGCTAATCATGTAGATTACAGCAAATGTCATTCACATGTTTGACCCTTGATATTTATCTTGGGATTTGTTGGGCTCAATCTAAGACAAGACCAATACATTTAGTAGTAACCCAAGGATCTGATGCTGCTGCAGGTGTTTGCACAAACTGCCAATGGTGGGTGCTTTTAAACCTTTTATTGTCTGTTCTTTTAGAATTGCTTGTGTCGCATTATCTCTCCTGGATTACTCATCTGACATCCTCCTAAATGTGTTTGTGGGACACCGCTGTGCATAATTTGGCTGCCACATTTTGCCCATAAAATATACCGGCAAAATTTACGGTATATTCGGTGAAGCGCTTTCAGATGTCTCACAGTTGTGATAAGGTGCAAGGATTTGCTATATCAAATGTGTTTCACCTACAAATATGCATATATATATATATACTTATTATAAATATTCAGTGAATTCAATTTACAGTGTATGCTGTGAAGCGCTTTGAGACGTCTAGAAGAGGTGAAAAGCGCTAGATCAAATGCAAGGATTATTATTAGTGCTATTCAATCCTTCACTCTGATTTGAAAGTAGGTTATTCACAGATCAGTTTGTTCTAGTGAAGAACTTATGTCCAGTAGTTTGTCTGTGGATCTGGCAAATCTAGCCAAACCATTCATTTTGCTGTTTCGATTTTCCAAGTGCAAGTTAAACTGGCTGAATTCTCTTCACTTTGACAACAGAACAACAGTCCTTCTAGGTCATAGTAACTAATGTTGTGTCTATATTCATCCTATTAATGGTTCTGCCAGGCAAGTGTTAGCTCCACTCCCACCTGCACAGTAAGGCTTTGCTCTGTTCTGATGCTCCTGTTATCACAGATTTATATGCTTTATTTGCCTGATTTTGAAGAATAAATTACATTTGAGCTTCCATTCAGTTTCATTGACACATTAGTAGATAGTAACTAACAGTTTAGAAACCATAATGGTGATGTGAGCATTATTTTATAATTGCAGACTAAAACAATCTTATGAAGTTTGATGTTTCTATTCTGCACCGTCTTTGTGATGACACTTTCCTATCCCCCTCCCCCCCCCCACCTCCCATATTATTTGTACAACTGGTAGATGAAATTGGTTTTATTTTACGTTTATGTAGAAATTGATATGAGGTGTCAGCCTGACTCAGTGGTAGCGCTTTCGATTCAGAAGGTAGACTCGCAGAGTCCAAGCTGACCCTCCGATGCAGTGCATTGTCAAAGGTGCCGTCCATTGAACGAGAGGTGAATGAGGAGCTCCTCTCCGCCTGTTCAGGTGGATGTTAAAGATCCCTATTCAAAAAGAGGAAGCTGTTTCTCTCGGTGTCTTGGCCAGCAATCCCCCAAATAAAATTGGCCACTCACTCCATGGCTGTTTGTGGGACTCTGCTCTGCCCAATTGGCTGTGTTTCGCCCACAAAGATACACTTTACAGTATATCCTGTGAAACACTTTGACATGATAAGGCGCTATACCAAATGCAAGGATGATGATGATGATGATTATTATTAGGGACTGAGTGTCAAACCTCTACTCACATGCTTACAGCCCTAACTCCTTTGCAGGTTGTACGAAGCGGAGATCGAAGAGATTGACCAGGAGAACGGTACTGGAGCCATCACCTTTGCTGGATACGGGAACGCTGACGTTGTCCCTTTGGTCAACCTGAAACCTGTGGAAGACGGAAATGATTCCGAGGAGCTGGGCAGCGACAAACCCAAATCAAAGTGAGTGCGATAACGTTTCCGTAATGCTTTTTTTAAAACTAAACTTGAATATAAAACAAAATTCTAGTCCAATGATCATGGATTGGTTACAGCGCAGGGTTATTTGGCCCTTTGCTCCACCGGGTCTGGCCTCCTCCTTGTCCCCCGAATCCTCCGCTCCACCATCGGCGGCCGTGCCTTCAGCCACTACCCCCCGAGGCTCTGGAACTCCCTTCCTCACTCCCTTCGCCTCGCCCCCCCCTCTCTTCCCAGTTTCAGGTCTCAGCTAAAGACCTTTCTCTTTGACCGCGCCTTTGGTCACGTTTCTCCCCCTGGCTCAGTCCCGGGATCCGTTATTGTGAAGCGCTCTGAGATGCCGTCCAGCGTGGAGGGCGCTGTATAAATCTAAGTTGTTGTTGTTGCACTACTCCCTCCCTCCCTCCCTCCCCGTGAGCAAGTTATCTAATCCCACTTTCATGTTCGCTCCTGATAAACCCTCTGTATCTGTACAAACTGGGCCATTAGTATTATCCATCAAATGTACTAAGTCACAGTTTCCTTACGGCTGTTTATTTACCCGTCTCCCTTGGCAGAAAGGAAATGGTTGCCCAGCAGAGGGAGTACAAGAAGAAGAAAGCCCTGAAAAAGGCTCAGAGAATGAAGGAGCTTGAACAGGAGCGAGAGGAACAGAAAGTCAAATGGCAGCAGTTCAACAACAGAGCCTATTCCAAGAATAAAAAAGGACAGGTCTGTAAAACGCAGTGAAACGGGTCTATCCAGCAGTGGGTTTGGCCTGTTGTAGTTTTGAAGTTCCTTTTTGCTAAAAGAAATGCATTTAACCATTTTTGCCAGGCCAAGCCAACGTTCTTTCCCCACCATACTTCACTTTAGACAATATGCTAGACTTTGCTGTTTGTGTGATGTTTGCTGCAGTACAATCTATATTCCCAATGTTAGTATTTCAAGTTTTTTCTAGCTGACAGAACGGTGTAGGAACAAGAATGATCTCTTGCTGCTGGTTTTGTCAGCTCCTCCTGTGAATTTCGACAGTGGCAGACAGCAACTTTGCTTGAACACTGGAAGCCGAGTGGTCCTAGGACTAAATAGAAATTTAGTAGAGGATCAGAGTGATGCCTCGTTGTGCCGTCCATGCCTTTATTGCCTTTGACCTATTTCCATGTGGGTATTAGCAGTTTTAATTAGGTTCTTGGCTGCAGCAGGATAGGATAGGTACAGAATGCAAAGTGAAAGTGGCCAATGCTATGTGCTAATCTTGCTAAAACAATAGATTTATCATCCTATCTGGAGGCTGATTTCTAGTCTTATTTCATTTTTCTCTTCAAGGTAAAGAAAAGCATTTTTGCTTCACCGGAGAGCGTAACTGGCAAGGTCGGAGTTGGCACGTGCGGAATAGCAGACAGACCAATGACCCAGTACCAAGACACATCCAAATACAATGTCAGGCACCTTATGCCCCAGTAACTAACATCTGTGTAATGTATTTCCACGACTTACATTTCCTTTTCATTTTCTTTTGTTGTCATATTAGTGCAGTTTTGGGCAGGTTCACTTGGTGCATTAGCACAATGGAAGTCAGCTGTATCTGTACGTATGTGTGGTGTGTCTGTGCGTGAATGATATTCATATGCGAGAGAGGTAATTAATGTGTATAGTTAGTGTCCCATTACTGAGGAAAGGTGAAGGAGGATTTGATAACATGAGCTTCCTATTTGAGGAAAAGTGTAATTTTTACAAAATGAACGTGGTGTTTTTTTCCTTCTGTTTTTGTATGTATAATTGGGCAGTTTTAACAAATTAAAAATAAAATGAAAATTTGCTACCTGGAAGTTTGGTTTAAAACTCATAATAATAATCCTTGCATTTGATTCAGCGACTTATCATGGCATTAAGACGTTTCAAACAACTTCACAGAATATAGTGTTAAGAAGTAATTGGTGGAATATGTAAAATGTATTATGTTTTCTGAGCTAAGAGGTAATGAAGTGTATCCTGAAGACTTCTAGTTTGAGAGCAACGCTGGTGGAAACCGGAGAGCTGTTATTTTCCCTTTCTAATTTGCTTTGGTTACATTGCTGTAAGTAACAGAGAGAAATGAAGCTTTTTAACTCCTTCAGAAAATAGCATTCATATGTGAATTCCCTCCAGCTTTGACTGAATG
Organism: Hydrolagus colliei; assembly: GCA_035084275.1. Classification (NCBI taxonomy): domain Eukaryota; kingdom Metazoa; phylum Chordata; class Chondrichthyes; order Chimaeriformes; family Chimaeridae; genus Hydrolagus; species Hydrolagus colliei. The sequence continues at coordinate 22,895,306 of CM068748.1, read as the reverse complement.
TGGTGTGAACTTGAACTGCCTGAATTTTGAATGGGCAGAACATCCAAATTTCAGTTTCGTACCCATTTAAAGCACTGATTAAAACCCTAAAACTGATTTGACAGGTTTACAAATTCTGATTTTAGATAACTAAAATGTTCTCCACTATTGAGTGGAAATAATTTATTATCTAGTATTATGAACAGAGCAACTTTTATGACAGCCAAATTGTGAGTAGTAGAAAAGTAAAGTGAAATAAATAGCATATTATGAAACTCAGAATTTCACAAAATGATATTTTATTTTGTTTTATACAAGAGGTAAAATAAGAGATTATCTACAAACACAAAGAAAGCAACTTTTAAAAGCATGGGAGCATAAGGAACATATGTGTGACCTGTTTGAACCAGCACCATCTCAGTCTTTATATATACACACACATTAGGTATTCACACTGAATGGACAAGCCTATCTCCTTTATAACGTTTCTCTCCCCCACACTGCATTCTCTTGTACTGTATTGTACCAGACTTGCTACAAGCCTTGTTTTTGTATAATGTACAGTGTGATTTTAGGCTATCAAGTTAAATAATCCAATATGTAAATTATGAACAGACCCTGTACTACAATAACAGTGCTGGTTTGTACTATCAGGTTTGTACTATCACAATGAACAGTGTAGTAAACTATGCTGTTTAAGTGATGTGTGAGATACTGTAGATATACTGATGTAGATACACAGCTGTAAATGAGCACCATCCCTTTCCATTCCAGCCTGGAATGGATTTGATCAGCACCAGTTTAAGACCAAATATTGCTGGGTTTTTACATAGGACATGGCCAATTTATTAAATGCGAAGAGGGGAAATCTTCAATGATGTAGATACTTCTGTATTTGAACAAGTGAAAGGTTAAAGTCTTAGTTCAATTATCAAACCCCTTTCAACAGCCATGGTGTATATAAACAACATTTTCCAAATACCCTCATTAGAGATAAAAGCCACAGTCTGTTAGCCATCTTAATCATAAATGTCATTAAAAGTGAGATTGTTAAATAAAAGCAAGAATTGTTCTTATAGACATATGTATAGTAATATTGGTAGGTCAGTGTAGATAGGCACAGTAATATAGCGAGGATAATACCATTGACCTGAGAGGTACAATCAGAAGGAAGATGAGAATTTAAAAAGACAGTAAAAGCAATTTCATTTTGTACATATACAATATTGATTTTTTTCCCTCCTGAGGAGGAATTTGCATTTATAGTATTTAAAACCCATTTAATTTGCTGTGCATTTTATGCATAGATAGGGGTTTATTTAGGCCACTTTACCAAGATAAACAAGTCCTATTGTCTATAATTTGGGAGCGAAAAGCTTTAAAGTGTTAGTTGATTAAAACAAGACAATGCACTACAGTATTCAGTCAAAAGAGCCAAGAGGCAGGAATACCCAAATGTATCAAATCCAGAGTCAAACATCGATTGGTTTTAGTAGGTTTGAGGGAGAACTGTTGCTGAGCAAAACAATTCCCACATATTCAAGCTTCCAAACTAAATTAAATGGATGCACATTAAGCATTAGTCATAGTTTCATACTTTTTAATTAACTACACAAATTCTTAACATTTTCCAGCGCCTTGGGACGTCCTCCCGACATGAAAGGCGCTCTATAAATGTAATTTTTTTTTGTTGTTGTTGGAGATTGATTTAAGTCACATGGATTTCTATTTAATATATTGTGAGGATTGTTGGCATAGTGCATACTCTAGGTGGCAGCACTATCAAGTTATGCCTGGCAATCCAGTGCAGTGAAGAAATTTGTAAGTATTTGCTGGTACAAGTTGCAAGTCACATTGAATCACGGGCAACTATCATCCAGGAAATTGAAGCTGAAGATAGATCATTGTACATCAGACATAATAAATAAATAATAATCCTTGCATTTGATATAGAACCTTATCACGTTTTGACACTTTTGATCACGTCTCAAAAGTGCTTCACAGGATATAAAGTGGATTTTGTGGAGCAAGTGACCAAATTATTTTTTTTACCCCCGTAAAGCAATCTGTCAATAGACTTAACCACCTGGTTCCTGTTAGGTAAACAGGAAAAATACCTGAAGTAACTAGTGATGTTGCTAATACGTGGCTGCTAGCAATAGAGCAGGGCTTTCTGCGGTCAACACAAACTGTTGCTAGCGGGAATTTAAACATGAAATGTGAAGCTGCAACTTGTAACGACAGCAAGAAAAAGAAATCTTTCTTACCAAAGGATGCAGTTAATATAATGATCCTGTTCCTACAATTTCTGCATGGTCAAATTCAAATCTATTGATGGTATGTATATCGAGTGGAAACATAAATATAGTATCCGATACAGATGGCAAAGACAAATTTATTCTCAACAAGCAGAAGTATGTGTGAACATCTGTTTTGAGAGCTCACTGCTTACAGAACAACTTAGATGCATAATTGTGCAAGTTGAGTCCAGGCCTGTGGTGAGCAGGGTTCTGCTGGAAAAGTGGTACAGTATTAAACTGCACTGACCAGTCACAGCCATCTGGTCAACCAGAAAAAAAATCCAATAACAATCTTGCCCGAAATAACTCAAACGGAAAAAAATATAAAATTAAGATTTGCAAAGCATATTAATGTAACCCAATTGGCATATAAACTCAAATGTGCATATCACATGGGTATCAAATTCACAGGTTAGTACTGCTGACAATAGCACCTTATACCACTCTTGCCTATTTTTGCTCCCACAGGTTGATCAACTGAAATAATTGTACAGATAAAACTCAACTGAAACCACAACTAAGGTTCACGAGTATTAATACCCCTCATTTCTAATCAATTACTGTTCTTGGCTGTTACTGCTGGTAATTTGCTCAAGGTAAATCACTTTGTTGCATTCTGCAATAGCCTGAGTATTTATTTTCTGGAATAATCAGTGATCGTGTTCCAATTTAAAGCAATGTTTCGACAGTGGGTGCTGTTGTGAGAAATAGTTGTGTTTGAGCCTTTGTGTTCATCTATGACTGTCCAAGACCTTTACTTTCCCTTTATCTTCCACAAGACATTCAAAATTCCAACTCTTAAAAGAGTTAAATGTTACCCATGATTCATTCTCACACCTAACCTGAAGATACATAGTGCTTAAACTACAGCAGGTAGACAGCCCTGGCCAGACACTGTGTATGCATATTGTCAAAGCAGGTAACTGCTGTAGCTGGATAAAGTATAAGGATCCACTCTACCATAATTGAATGTTCCACTTCAAACCTGTTCAGTCACATTACTAACTGGAAAAATACTGTGGTCAAACCCCATTAACAGACCCTGGATCTGCCAGCGCTGGCAAACATCCAACATGTTAAGAGGATTATTATCCAACCTCATTGCAAAGAGCTTGGATGATAACCAGCTAGCCCAGGGAACTGTTGCTAATATGGTTGATTTTAAATGAACTTGGCAAAGAGAAACTAAGAACTATGGAACCAATTAAGAGATGGGATTTTGGTCATCATTGTGCTCTGATTCTGCTGCAGATCTGTAGAATATTTCTGATGGTAAACGTCCTGTGGAAGCTGTTGGTGAACATGAGTCAGTGTGACCTTGGAGGGGAGTACACTAGAAATCTCTTGATCTATCAGAATCTACATATCAGACAGTCATGGGGTTCGGTAGCTGAGTATTTTGTTGAAAAGCTGCCTTTTATTTTTACATTCAGGTACTGCTCACTTAGAAACGTAGCAAAGACAGGAAATAATTTTAAAATATGAGCGTGCTACAGTGTGTTACAAAGCTACCCAGTCTGTGTATTGGCCACATGAGCTCATTAACAAGTAATTGGACCAAAAAAGGTTGGTAAAAACCAATGAGGACACAATTTAAACAGCTTGTTCCAAATTTTGCAATTATAGTGTTTCCAATTAATTAACACGTAGCACCAGAATTCAGTTATTGCCTGTCTTAAAATCAAATGTTTTCACTTAACTGAAAGGAGAACAAATTATTATTTGTCCAAGGATAGTTAAATGTTAAGCTTTTTTGGCTTCTTTTCATGGCTTCAGTCGAGAAACCATGGGAAACACACACAAAACAAAAACAGTAGGTAAATGCCTTGCCTTTAGTGCAAATCAACAAATGTATTTCAGCAAAAGCACAGCGTTTATAAAAAAATGTATATAGGTAGTGAAAACTGCACTGTCACAATTTCTTCCCTTAACATGGCAAAAAGATGTATTTGAGATGCGTATCCATATTTGTTCAAAGTTCGATTTCATGTCTGAATTCATCGGATCTCTGAAATGATCCACAGTAGACAAATCCTGAAAAACCCAAGTTGGTCCAATTTAGACTTGGAGGTAATTTGGGAACGCATTCCAAATAGATGAGAGATACCTTTCCTATTTTCGATGCGACTCCCAAGAGAAGAAATGGGTTCCAACCCCAAATCATTGGAAGTCAACAATTAAGACATGAAATCTTAGGGCATCAATCCGAGCTGTTTATTTAAAATAGAAGCCAAAAGATTAGAAGAATTTGTTACAAATGAATGATAAAACCTTTATTTTGTGGAACAAATATCAATACCCAAATGTTTTAAGACTCGGACTGGGCTTTCGGGTAAAGGGATCAGTTTTAAAATGAATATTCTCATCAAGAAATTCAATGACCTCAGGGTCAGGTCATGCCACATTAGAAATAAAAGAGCTTTGAGTGCTTTAATAAAGGAGTCTAAAATCTTTCCTTAAATATAGCAAAAGCTGGATATATCTGGGTATAACTACAGCTAAGCTGGAGAAAATGTACAGTTCAAACAAGGACAGATGTCTGCCAATGATCTAGTGGCTTCTTCAACTGAAGGAGATGGGGCTATACTACATCCACTGTTAGTTAATGTTGCTGTAGTTTACACCAAACTGGGTACGACCACAACACCAATATTGCTTTCCCTTGGTCTCAAAATCCCTCTAAAGCTGCAATATGCAATTGAAACAAGTATCAGAACTTTACAGCACAGAAGGGGGCCATTGTCTGTGTTGGCTCTTGTAGCACCTTGGGACGTCCGCCTGACGTGAAAGGCGCTATGCTATGCAAGTATAATTTTGTTGTTGTTTTAAAAGAACTATCCAAATCAATCCCATTCCCCTGCGCTCTGCCCATAGCCCTGTAAACTTGTCTTCCCCAAATAATTACAGTACTACCCATTTGGTTTCCAGCCCTGAGAAGTTAATCAGTAGCTTCACTGGTTTAGAGCTACAAGACAATGCTGGTGAGGAGTGGGCTTTGGGGTCATCCATGCTCAATCAGGCTAGTTTAATACAGAAACAAGATGTGGAAGGAAAAGAAAATCAAAGCTAACAATTAAACTATCTAACTTGTACTGAATACAGACAGGGCACCGATAACAGAAACTTAGCTTCATAACACAATGCACACCTTAGAAGGCACAACATTAAAACAAACAACATTTAAAATAAACTCAAAAGGAGAAAAGAGACCGTCCCTGAGATTTAGCTTCATAACATGTGGAGAAATCAAAGGGACTGAAAGACTTTTTGATTCTTGCACACCAAATAACAATTGGCCATAAGTTACCGATTTAATAAAGTGTTCTTCAATCTCAATTTGGGCTAGTTAAATTATGAAAGGAAACAGACTTTTAGACAATTGTGTTGGTGAGGTCTCCACAAAGAGTAAACCTCTGCGGTGTATACAAGAAAGCAAGCAAGACCTCCAAGTGCAAGGTTAGAAAGTCAGTCGAGAGGTTGTGAGCTTCCTACAGGCATTGCTTAATCGGATCTCTGGGCTACACCACAGGGTGCGATCCGTTCTCCAGCTTAAAAAGTGCAAAAAAAAAGAATTTAAAAAAAATAAAAAGACTTGTATTTTATAACTGAATTGACACTAATGGATTATCTACAGATACACGAAGACCATCTGAATGTTGGTCACAATGTGTACCTACAATGTTATGTACTTTGTGCTGTGTTCCTCAAAGTAAAGCTGATTTATCTCAGTATGGGATTGGTGCCTTGTGCATGAGATTTGTAGTACAAGCACATGTCCTTAACCTATTTTCTCAAGAGTCCAAAGCTAAAGTAGCTTGTCATAATGTGATCCCTCGGACATATCTGATCTGTAGATAGCTTCTGGATATCCCTGATCTATATTGATGAGGACAGCTTTACACTGGAGCTAGAGTAACCTTCATCACTGCCAACACTTTGGAGGCTGCTGTGGTCATCAAGGTCGCTGATGCTGGCAGTGCTAATATTGTCCACGTCTCCATGGGAGAACTCAGTGCTTTCAACATCCACCTCAATCTCTTCTGCAAACAAGCAAATGCAAGAATTGTTAGCCCCTCACCAGACATCAAAAGGCACACTGACACTTTTTTTTGTGTGTGGGGGGAGAAAAGAATGGTTGCTAAGAGTAACTAATGATTGTAAGTGAAATAAGATTTTTTTTCAGACTTATGATTAATTCAATTTCTATAGTGATTATCGGGTAAACTAATGCAGATATGAGCCTGACAATGACATTTTTATAGCGTCTTTCTTGTGAGGAAGGATGCCCCAAGGCGCTGGGCAGTGAAGGCTTTGCACCTGGGCTAGGGATTAGATCGGTGGCAAGGGGGATGATAATAATATTCCCTATATTTGATATAGTGCTTTTCACATCTTCTAGGTGTCTCCAAGTGCTTCACAGAATAAACCGTAAAGTGAATTGAATGTGTGTGTATAATACTAGAGCAGACAGGTTGGGAACGGTTTAGTAAGTCGCAGAGGTAGGGAGGAGCAAATGTACCAATAATCTTGGTAATGTATCAGGAAATGTGTTCTTCCCAGAACTACTAAAACACTTACATTATTTAGATCCGTTATGTTAATCTCATCACAAGTTGCATTATGATAATCATGAGGAGACAGGATTATCATGGGTTCATCATATGAAAATGGTCAATATACATCACCACGATTCTACAAACACTGCAGGTGGAAGCTAGATAATGAGATCTTACCTCGTTCTGAATCAGAACGATCTGAGAAGACAGTGGAGTCTACGCTGTCTGTTCGTATTCGCTCATTCTCTGGTGACCCCTCCAGCTGTTCCAGCCTCCGTTTTAGAAAGCGATGTTCGCGCTTCAGATGGTCTATCTGGTACAGTGACTTTCTGTCCAGCTCTTCAAGTTTCTGAAATAGAAAGAAAACATCAATGAACCCATTGGATATACTGGCCATAACTGAAAGCCCGGCTATTGCCATCGCCCGCAATATCGCCCATCTCAGAAGATCCTTGTCCTCCCTTTTTTAGGCCCTCCACAGCCTTGCCCCCACCTACCTTTCTGACCCCCTATCACCGTCCACTCCCTCTACTCAGCAGGCTCCAGCCTGCTCCACATCTCCCGTCCTACCATTGGCGGCCAGGCCTTCAGCCTCTCTGTCCCTACACTGTGAAACTCTATCCCACAAGCCCTTTGTTTTGCTCCCTCTCTTGTCTCTCTCAAGACCTCCTCTTCGTCAGAGCCTTCAGTCACACCCCTTCCTCTCTGCCCTCGCTGATCTGCCACCCAGCCCCACCTCCCCCCGCCCCCTTCGCTTAGGTCCCGACCGTTCAGCGTTTTGGAACCTCCTCCCGATGTGGAAGGCTCCCTACAAATGTAATTTTGTATTATTGTTGTTGTCTTTTCATTTGGTTATTATTTAGCCATGGACCTTCCCTGGGGTGTGGTGAAGAAATGGAAATAGCACATTGCTGGCTGGTTTATGTGTGCTGAGCTTTCAAGCAACCATTTCAGCGCGACACAGCAGCTGATACCAATGTAAACATGGATATTCTTGAGGAAAGTATCCTTGCCGCCAGGAACTCCAGTTAATATTGTGGGGCTGAAGTTGAGAGCAGAGATGCTCCCACCGGCAGCACTATAAATACTTTCACCTACAGTTAATGTCAGAGTGCTGAATTTATGGGTGGAGTCCTACAGTCCAGTGGTTAGTGTCGCACAAGTGAGAGGACCTGGGTTAGATTCCCAGGTAGGGTGAAATATTGAGCTGGTGGAAGTTTCCTATTCCACACACCTCTGGTGAAAGGCACTATACAAATGTGTTGTTGTTGTTGTTTAGCTAGCAGTAAGTAGGGACCTGGTTGTTAGTCGATTAGCGGATTGCTTTTCCTGGGGTAATAATCCCTTCATGATTGCTCTTCAAGTGAAATAATATACCATTGCAGCATTAGAAACTGTAAATTCTCAAAATGTCATGGGAAATACGATGCACTTGTTGACTTACCTTAATATGTGCTTTGGCTTTGTTGAGTAAACCAAGTGTAGTGTGCCTGGTGCTCTCTGGTTCCAGTGGTATAAGCTCCTTCAATCGCTCCAAGCAGAGACGAAGATGTGCTCGTCTATAACACAAACCACAGAGAGTGATCATATTTCCTATTCTAGCCAAAGAACATTAGACCTAAAATAAACATACATACAAAAAGTGGTCCAATGTGATTCGAATATTTAGAGAATTATTTTATGGAATATTAAATCATGAAAATTGACAGCAGCATATGTCACAATAAGAATTCTCAATAAACCCACAGTAATGATTTAACAAACTATTAATCACTGTGGGCACATCACCAAACATGATAATTATGGAGTACTAATGAGAAAAACAGACTGAACACTAAATAAAACCCTAACCCACATAAAATAACTATATATTGTTTGGGGCACTCGTCAAGTGATGCCAGAATGGTGGAAGGCAAACTAGATAGATCTTGGTCTTCTTTCGCCTAGGAAATTCTTATGTTCCTTACTTCACTCTTGTGGTTTGTGATACCATCACAACTAGTTGATTACATCACAGCCTTGGGATTTACTCTCAAACATGTAATGCCTATCTGCCTATTGCCCACCTATCTATTTTGTTTGGCTTTGTACTAATTGAAATTTTATGTGCCAAAAATTAAAGTGTCCGTCACTGTCTTTCTAAACAGCTTTTAAATATTTTGAGATGCTGCCCTATGTGAAACAACAAAATTACACTTATAGAGCTCCTTTCGTGACGGGAGAACAAGTTAATGAAAGGAGCTATATAAATGCAAGTTGTTGTTTTAAGCATACATTAACAGAACTATCTGTAATCATTATCAATAACTTTGAAGCAAATCAGAAATACAATTCAAAAGATGCATCTTTCATGGAATACATATTATATTAAAGATTAACACACTTAGAACATCTTCAAATGTGGTTTAACGTAATCAAATCATGAACATAGGTGGTGTGCATTTAGCCCAATACCTTTGCAGGGCATCAAACTTTGTTTCATTGAAAAGAAATAAGTGTGATTGTAGTACTGTACCTGATGACCATGTGAACAAGATCAGCTAACTCAGCAAATTGCTGAGTACACAGCTTATTGGGACATCTACCCGACATGACAGGCAAATGTAACTTTGTATTTTTATTTTCTATTTAAAAGGCATTATAAAAATGTAATTTTGTTGTTAAACCTACTTGCATCTTCCCTGTACTGAAGCACTACGAGATGCAGTCCTGTGAAAAGGGTACTATATAAATGCAAATTGTTTTAGTTTCCAATTTAATGAAGTTAGAATAGAAGTTGCACACTAGACTTTGTCTCTGTCCATAATAATTCATATGCCACTATGAGAAGAAGTTAAATAGGGACCAGGTGAAGAAAAAGCACACACAGAAATATCGTTAAATGAGATCTCACTTTTAAAATATTACATTGGTCATTGAATGAAACTGCATAAGGGGTACTGAAGAAAAGCATCAAAGCCGCCCACCACTAAAACCAGGTTATATTCCACCACGTACCAATACCTGAAACGTGTAACTTACATTCCTCTCTCCATAGATGCTGCCTGGCCTGCAGTGTTCGCAGCGACTTCTGTTTTTATTTCAGATTTCCAGCAACTGCAGTATTTGCCTTTTTTCCCCCCCCACATTTTTATTATTTGTGGAACAACTTTGTGCAGATTGCTTAATGTCAGCTGCACAGACATCTTAAATCAGTACTCAGCAGCAACCATGTGAATGTGTAATGTTAACATTGTACTTTTTCTGTATTTTACTTGAAACTAAAACTAATTTATAAACTATGCTCAAAAAAGTTAAGACTTTTTGGGGTGGAGAGAGGATTAAAGTGATTTCCTTGAAGTGATTTGCACAAAATGCTTGCTGCATTAGTCACCAGTTTTTGGGGGCATATTTTTGTGGAGTCCTGCAGCTCCATGGTTAGGCAACAGTAAGGCACCCGTCTTACAAACGAGAGACCTGGGTTCAATTCTCGGCAGGGCGAAACCTAGGGAAATAATCCCTCAACAACAAAAAAAAATGGGGTCACTCCAATCCATAATTGTTTGTGGGACACTGCTGTGCACAATGGGCTGCTGCGTTTTGCCCAAAAAGATAAGTCAATTCACTTTACAGTATATTCTGTGAAGCACTTTGAGACATCTAGAAGATGTGAAATGCGCTACATCAAATGCAATAATAATTATTATTATTACTATAGCAGCTCATCTTGGAAGCTCTGTATTAATATTGGGCAGTGATACAGCCTTTTTGCCTTGAGACTATATTTGTTACTATGGGGTCTGTAGCTAAAATATGATCTTTTGTTTCACATCCAACCTATATCTTCATCAACCAACTACTATTTCAGTATTATTTTCCACAAAAGCTTCAAGATAAAGATCAATTAGGATTGTGATGGGAAATGTTTCCATCAAACTTTCATATTTGGGCTTTATTGGTGTATTACAGTTCTTCCACTTGATTAGAGAAACAAGAACAAAACTACATAACACACGCAGATCAGCCATTACAGTATTTGGGTCTGACACAGAGAATGCAATGCCAAATCTGCCTCCTTTCTCTTCACAATTTAAATTAATGCATATCCTCCCATTCTGCCAAATCTAGTTAACACAGAAATACAGAATCAAAAATATAAGTTCTTTCCCTGGATTACAAAACAAGAAACCGAGCAATATGAACATAGCAACAGGAAACTTCACTATCATCCCATCTTCACTCATTGATGCCCGTTTAATGCACAACAGGGTGATTGGATTCAGAAGCATATGTTCCAACATGTTTTTACTAGCAACGATCAGACTACAATCTGCTTTTAATGTCAAGGCTAGTTTATAATGGGATCATGTTGTAGTAATAACCCTCACACAAATATTGCATTTTCAATTAACCATTTGATTGGAGTTTCTCAGAAACTTTCAAAATACACATCAATCAACATCTATTTACGTAAATCCTTTTAAATTAGTTGTTCTTTAAGAGAGTTCAGTTGTAGACTGAACTAAATGTCATTATTCTTTAGAAAAAAACATGCCTTCTGCTGCCCTCCCGCTCATCCCCCACTACCCTGCCCATCTCCCTTGCTCGGGTCCCGAGCTGACTAGTTCAGTGCGTTGGGACGTCCTCCCGACGTAAAGGGCATTCTATAAGTGTCATTTTGTTAAGTATTGTTGTATTTTCAGTCATTTTCAATACTCAATTAATTTTTAGCTGAAATCCAAATCAAATGTGAAACCACTTGAGGGTGTCCTCAGTAGATCAAAAGGAAGGAGATTGTACAAGGTCAATAGGAGACAAAAGGTTGCAAAAACAATTATTTTAAAGGAAAGCAACCTATCAATGTACATCTTAGATAACAAGAATTGTAAATGTAATGCTAATTTAGGCAATAACATATTTACTCTCTTTTCCCCATCAGTTCATAAACTGCAGTAGGCCAAACTATCGCTTAAATTCCCCCATTATTTCTGTGTCAGAACATTGTGTATTGTAGCTTCACACATTGACAAATTGAGCTGAAGAAGACTGCAATAGCAAGATCATGATGGGATATGAAGGTCAACACAAGGTGATCCACTGGGGTTACTGATTCATCACACTAACTGAGACTTTGCATCACCCACAGCTCATTCTGCTGATTTAATAGCCTTGGAGAGACAACCACTTGTGTACAAAATACACTCAATACACTTGACAGTACATCCTGTGAATGGCTTTGAGACATCCTCCTGCTGTGAAAAGGGCTACATGAAATGGAAGGATTATTATGATACTATTATCAAGTGTGTTGTTGATAGCACATTTTTTATCTCATGTTGTTCTGGTCTATTGAAATACCCACTTTAAAAGTTCAGAGGAAATGATATAGGTTCAGGTTTTTTTTAAATATTTTCCACCACAAGTACCACATCCAAATTCTTTAAAAAACAGTTTAGTAATTCATCTTGTTACGATTGGTGGTGCTTTGCTGCCACATCTATCTCTATAATAACAGTCGATACACTTCAAAGTAACTCACTGTTAAGTGCTTTGTGGCATTTCAAAATAAGACATTATGTTAAAAGATTTAAATAATAAATAATTCTAAGAGCAAGTCTATGGCTTGGAAAAAGATTTGTTCTGAAATCATGGATTAAAAACAGTCCATAAGTAACAACCAAAATATAGTCAAGACAAATGTTGGGATAGCATGTTTACAAGCAAACCCAAGAAACACCACTGCTGAATATTATCACAGCATAATTTAATGTTGAACATGTCTTGGTTTCATCTACAAAAAAGTCTTCTTGTGAAAGAAGCATTTTGCATTTTGGAAGGAAATAGAAAAACTATACATTGCAGCCTTACTATTAAATCAAATGGATCACACTGCATGAGTGGCAAGAGACGTTATCACAGATAATTAATTTTGCTGCTTTTAAGGGCCTCTGGGAGACAAATGTGCCTGTTGTTGATAGCATAATCTCCGCTAAATTTTCTTCTAATCTACTGAAATACCCACTTTAAGAGTTAAAAAAGGAAGTGATATTGGTTTGATTTCTTATGTTTTTCACCATAAGAACCACATCCTGGATATGACAGTACACTTTTGAGATGCTGAGCTAAATTTTCTCACAGTAACTGGGTTAACTATACTAGAAGGGAATTATGAATGTCAAATACCAATGTATTGAATGCAATTTTTACTCAGACTTTCTTCCTTTAACCTCTCTCTTCTGTAAATAACAGTTTATTTTGAACTGTAGTTTCAAAGGTGCTGCCAACCCTCTGAAGCATTGCTTGCCCAAGTGGCAATCCTTCACATACAAGTTGGTCAATAAATATCAACAAGCTGTCAAGATCCTGGGCAGCCATCACAGCTGGCCCGTTTCTTTTCTGGACAACCTACAAAACAAATTCCAGGAGAGGAAGACCTTAGCAATAATCATCTCCCAGGTCAGGGGACATGAAACCAATTTATAATTACAAATTTATAACTACAAAATCAATATCAAGCAATAATTACTTACTATTAAATTGGGGAAATGGTTTGAATGTATTATGCTTCTCTGGGCTTGCTTTTATTGTCAGGATAGTTTTACAGTTATTTTAAACCAATTCATTCTCTTTCAAAAAAGCAGGACTTTTTAACAAAAAGCTAATCATTTGTTCTAATCTCATTTATTCTCTCCTGAAGTCTAATCATAAGGTAATGAACATTCTCTATTGAGTGTTCAATTCTAAAGCAAAAGTATACAAGTTCCACTTCTAGCATTGCCAATTGTTTAAGATCACACACGTTACCGAAAACCGTCAGGGAGGCTAATCAATCAAGAGGTACACAACAAGTAGTTCTTCCGAGGAAGAGAATCAGTATTACTCTTCAAAACATTAAATGCTATCGGGCAAATCAAGAAACGCAACCAATTGAGTTTACATGAAAAATTATTATACAGTGTCCTGTATAATAATGAGTAGGCTAAATATGAAAGCATCTTTTCAAATGAATCAAGTAGAGATCTTCATGAACTGATCCAGGTACTAATTAGTGCTGATTGTAATAATGATCATAGAATCTTACGGCACAAAAGGAGGCCATTCAGTCCAGCTTCGAAAAGAGCAATTCAATCCCACTCCCCAGCTCTCTCCCCATAACCACGCAAACCCGTCCTCCCCAAATAAATGTCTACCTCTCTTTTAAAACTTGTTATCGAATCGGTATAGACGTGATATAGTCTTCTTCGGGACCTCTCAAAGTGCTTCACAGATTACACTGTAAAGTGAATTGACTGTATATTTAGTGAATGAAACGCAGTAGCTCAGCGCCCCAGGACATCCTCCCGACGTAAAAGGCGCTATACAAACGTAAATTTGTTGTTGTAGCTATAGATGGGCCACGTCAATCAATCCTTGTAACCAAGGTCAACAAGGATATTTGGGGGAGAGGAAAGTAATAACTAAAGTAAGAGAGAATGTAATGAGTATTTATGTTATCAAAATGTACTGATTATTTATAATCTGGTATCTCTTTGGGTTTCACACAAAGATTTCAGGTTTCAAATCCATACAGAAGAGGGTGAGGGAGAAAACGGGGAGAGAAAAAAAAGCTGTGGTCAATGAGGTGGTTTTGCACAGGAAATATGTTCTTCGGTGATTACATCTAACAGAACTGTTTACTGGGAACGGACTCAACAGCAGCAATAATTACATTGTCACACAATACACAAGTCTTTTTACACAAGGTTACTGCGTTAACAGTGATGCAGTAGCGACATTCCATGCCTTCAGCAGGATGCAACATCAAATAGGATGTTACAGCGCATTCATTACCAGCATTTTACATATAAACACACACTACAAAGTTAAAAAAGCATTCAGTTACACCTTTATGGTTGCAAGGGAACTTTCTGCATTCTATTGTGCAACTGTACAAATAGGTTGCACAATACTTCTAAACACATGCACTGTTGTTCATGAAACCACATACACATAATTATTATCCCTATGGAAACTCAAGGTTTCTTTCTGTATGCTAAATATTAATATTATAAGTATTAATTGTTATTCATAAAAATTATAGTAATATCATCCCTTAAGATTAAATAGTCCATAGTACATACACTTCTACGATGATTTAATGGATGTGCAAGTTCATTGTTTCATCATTCTTTCTTCTCTTTTAAAAAGTCTCTCTCCCTTTCTGATAAATCCCCCTCAGTGATGATTCTAAGTATTCTTGTGTTTGATATATGCATAGAAGTCAAATCATAGCAAGTCAATTAAACTGTATATTCAGTGTATTTCAATTCATTCTAATTTGTCCCATAACAAATTCAGATTGGGTATAGTCACATTTATTACAGCTCCACCCCCAACACAATATCAGAACTGGGTCTAACGGTTGGACACTGCTGACTTATTTCAGACATGGGAGCACTAGAGATCGCAGTATATATAGTGCTTGGGTTAAATGAAGAAAAATCAAACTTGATATCCATTCCAAATTACCAGTAAACACTAACTTATTCAAGCTAGTTTCGTATCAACTTAAAATTGCAATGCCTTACCCTTTTGCCTCCTAATTCTACTGTTCTTCCCATACATCCCCATCTAATCTCACTATAAATGTAATTTTGTTGTTGTTGTTGCTAACACTCTCAGTTACGGCTAACATATGACCGACCATTTGGATGAAATACCACAAGCACAAC
This sequence comes from Hydrolagus colliei, assembly GCA_035084275.1. Lineage (NCBI taxonomy): Eukaryota > Metazoa > Chordata > Chondrichthyes > Chimaeriformes > Chimaeridae > Hydrolagus > Hydrolagus colliei. The sequence goes on along the minus strand of CM068748.1, from coordinate 22,879,781 downwards.
AATAGACCAAAGAATCATGTTCCAAAATAAGTGTAGAACAGTTTGGGTAAGAGAAACAGGATCAGTGAAAATTGTTAAGAGCTCACCTTCATAGTAACTACAATAGATTAAACAAACAAAAAGAATTGTTAAGACCAGCATTTAGACACAATCTTTATATGTGTGACCCCCTCCATCCCTCAAAAATTAATGGACAATAACATTTTAAGATTCATGGAATCCAGCATTCATTGTGAGAGGTTTAGACCCATTTGCAACATCCTAGAAAATAGCAAGTGTCCAATTTGTTGTGGCTTTTAGCAAATCCATTTCTGGAACAGATGTCATGCAGTTTCATGCCGGGACTAATTCAAGGGCATTCAGTCAAAATGCTTGCCTGACTTTTGCTCTCTCCCAACGCCTGTACTGCATTCCAAAGCTGCTTAACAATCCCCATCACATAAGGAAGAAACAAAATGCTGCTGCACATGATCACAGACCCTCCCCCATATGGTGTACATACTGAGAAGGAAATTCCAGGTGGAGCTGAATGAATGACGCAAACACCAACAAGGCAGAGCCAATGAATCCATCTGTGCAAATTCACATGCTATAAACATAGATTAAATCCCCAGGACAACACAAAGACAATACAAGACTTTACTTGTGCAATACTAACTCAGTTCCAACCATTTCCTCACAAGCTGTTTGGTTTATTGTCAGAAATAATGGATTAAAAATAGCAACTTTAAACAACTGGAAAGCCCATTCTTAAGAAGCATTACTTAATTGTGTTTAAGTCAAACTTAGATGTTTTAGAATAAGGTGAAACTGCTATTATGAAGCTGCTAAAGAAATACAATTTTGGTACTATAGCAGTAAATCTACTTAATAATAACCTAATCATTTAATAGTAACTTAGAAATACTGCTAATTTCTACACAGAATTCTTTGAAATCAATTACTCTTAATAATTATTGTAGGAATAAAGCCTCAAACCAGTTCAGGATAATCTCCAGGCCAAATTCAATTTTAAAATAATGCAATTTGCAAACCACATCCTTGTTCTTCCTTCTGACCTGACACTGGTATTGGACAGCAATTTCACAACATAATCTTGTCAGGTCAGGAGGAACAGTTTGACAAAGCTATAAAATGTGGGCTGAGGAGGGATGTCTGCTAACTGTATCAACATATTCCATGGTGGAATCCCACTAGCTGCATAAAAGATAATGTCATGTTTAGGCACAAACACCATTCTTCATTGCAGGACTGAGAAAATTAAATACTCTACTACATCAAGAGTACAGTGTTCTGGATAATAATAATAATATCATTGCATTTGATATAGCGCCTTATATAATTCAAAGTTGCAATTGTATAGCTGCCTGTCACATCAGAACGATGTCCCAAGGAGCTGGAGAGTTGGAGATTTGGATCTGAGTGGGGGAGGGTTGGTTTGGTATCAGGGCAGAGGGTGGCCGAAGGCACAGTCAAAGAGGGGGGGTCTTGAGATGTGCCTTGAATTACACCAGGGAGAGCACGAGGCAAAGGGAATGTGGGATGGAGTTTCAAAGGGTAGGGGCAGAGAATGCCCTCAAGTAAATCAATTAAATTATGCGGCTTCTGTTTAGAGTAAATGAGGAGTCCTGTAGCTCAGTGGTTAGAGCACTCACCTTACAAACAAGAGACCTGGGTTCTATTCCAAGAAGGTCAGGGCAAAACCTTGGGCAAGTTTCTTTACTATACACACCTAATAATAATCCCTCAAATAAAACAATAATAAATTGGTCATTTCAATCTACGACTGTTTATGGGACACTGTTGTTTGCAATTGGCTGCCACATTTCGCTCACAAAATATATAGTCAATTCACTTTACAGAATATTCTGTGAAGTGCTTTGTAACGTCTACAAGATGTGAAAAGCACTATATCAAATACAAGGATTATTATTATTAAATGCATTTCAAATTGCCATTAGTGAAAGTAGTTGATTATGTATTAAGAGAACCACTGGCTCTCTAGGCCACATCAGTTAAACCTCAAACTTAAACAATTAGATCAAGTATTTCACATTGAAGTGCTACAGCATGGGCAAACACTCTTCCTTTAAAAACATGCCAGGAATAGTTTATGGTATGAATACATTATCTGATAAATGAGCTGGCAATAAGTCAATTTCGCCTGACATGTCAAGAAGCGAATTATCCAGTCAACTAAGTAAGCCTGGGAGCAAGTATTAAATAAAGTAACAATGTAATACCTACTCTTCCAAATATTGATAACATTCCAATAAACTACTATAGTTCACTTATGCCAGTGCAGTGAATCCCCGATTTGACACCGCACATATTTAACAGAAATAATTTTGCATCATATTACCAGATACAATCCAAGAAAATACTGTTTTAGAAAAGCAAAAATTGTGTTACATAGGGTCCGGAGATATATCGATATATCGCTAAAACCCGATATAATTTTCATATCGATACGCCGATATAGGCATTTCAAAAATATCGATATATCGAAAAATCTATATATCGAGGGAAAAAATTGGAATGCGCGCACTGAACTACAAGACCCAGAATGATCATCTCTATACACAATGCACAGACCGAGGTGCAAAGCCGCCATATTGTATTCATACTCCTAGAATACAATATATAGGCATGCAAGGGGTGAGGGGAGAGAGACGGCTGGGGGTGGGGGGGGGGGGGAGGGGGAGAGAGATGGCTGGGTGGTGGGGGGGAGAGAGACGGCGAGGGGGGGGGAAGGAGAGAGAGACGGCTGGGGGTGGGTGGGGAGAGAGACGGCGGGGGGGTAGGGGGTGGTAGGAGAGAGGGACGGCGGCGGGGGGTGAGGTAGGGGGATAGACGTGGTGGATGTGATAATATACAGATAGATAGAGATGAGGGGGATGTGAGAGAGGAGAGAGACACAGAGACACAGACAGAAAAACACAGAGATGGAGAGAGTGAGTGTGAGAGACACAGAGAGAGAACGATATTTACCTCCTGAGGAGATTGGCCCCGAAGGTGCGCGCACCCCGAATGCGTGCACACCCCGAATGCGTGCCATGCGCGCATGCGCAGTATGAAAAACCAGAAAATATCGATATTTCGGTATATCTCGATATGAGCCCATCGATATATCTAAATCGGAAAATTTCCATATCGACGGACCCTAGTGTTACGGTGCATGTCAGCTTGTTGAATTAATAGTGTTTCACAAATATTCACCCCAAATGTAAAATTCACTTCTGCTCTCACTTTCAATGCTTGCTTCTGCGAGAAATTTCTCTTGCCAAAACATGCAGTGACTTCAATGAAGTGTACCCACAATGGTGTTTTCCTATTGTCAGCTTGTTCTGTCAGTTACTACACTTAATAGTGAAAGGAATCTAGGGCGTGTGAAATTCCAGGTCTCAGCTAGTATCACTCTGTAACAAATAATTCACTGGAAGGTACATTAAACCACCCCACTGGTACAATTACCCTTCAATTGTTCCACAGTAACATTTAAGCTAAACTAAGTGAGAAACCCACTGTGCACGATGCCAGGTAGGTCACATTATACAGAGATCACTGAGCTACTCAGCGCCCCCTGTGAGCAGTAATTATTAAATACAAAGACAAAGAAGTAAGTTCTGTGCTTACAGACCACCATGTTTAGTGCCAAGTAAACTCTCAACAAGACGGACTTGAGAAGTCTCAAGATAATAAAGCAGCCAGTAAATTTCCAATTAAGATTGGCTAATTAACTAGAATCATCAGAGCTTTAACAATACCTGACTTGTCAAAAAAACATGATTTTATCAAGCAAAATTAAAACATTTTAAATTTACATTTTAAAATTTGTAATCTTTACAAAAACACTATATTCAGTTCCAAACAGGGTTTTCCCAAGATCACTATTTTAAAGCTGACTGGCCAGGTCAATTTAATGCATCAATTTACTCCACTCACCTTTACTTTCGATTCTAAACTTTCACTTTAGATTTAGAGAAACTTTAGATGCTACACTTCATTTACGGGAATAAGATAAGGGAAACATTTATTTGATACTACATTAGGTAGCAGAAAATATTGCACAAGAAAATAGCCATTTTTAATAAAATGTTTGGGACAATTTTTGTACTATCAGCAAAATATTTGCATGAAGAGCATTGCATCGAAAGTAACTATTTTTAAGAGCACAATTGGAATTTCAGCTGCAAGAACATTTCATTTTTTCAATGAGTTGTAATTTTCTTTCTAGAAGTGTTATAATGATTAGCAGCAATTAACTGATGCTGTTAGTCTTGTAAACTGGGAATCTATCATTTTATAATTGTTGCAGAGGCTTCCTGAAAACAGAAACTTTTGATGGGTCACTCAATCCACGACTGTTTGTGGGACACTGCTATGCGGAATTGGCTGTTGCGTTTTGCTCACAAAATCTACAGGTAATCCACTTTACAATATAACATAAGATGCTACATCAAATGTAAGGATTATTACTACATGGACTATGGAGGTAATGAATCAGATCTAACAGCTCTTCCCTGTGAGGAAGGTAAGTTGGGTCTCCCTGGGTCAAGAAGATGGTGAGAAAAGAGAAGCCTGGCAAACCCAGATAGTGGTGAATTGGGCATATCCTCAATCCTAACAAGCAAGCTTCACAAGTCACATGCTGAGCAGTTACAACATGCAATTATTTTGCATCTTTAATGTAGCAAGAATTCTCAAAGTATTTTAAAGAGTAGTGAGCAAAGTAGCTGAATCTCTGCCTGCAAATAGTTGAGCAGACAATTTGGACAACTTGGACAATAGTTGGACAATTTGCAGCAAGCCAAGTTAGCGGAGTAAATGGAGTTCAACTGCAGATCAGAGGTGGGTTAGCCCAAAAGAGCATAGGTACCATTATGCAAGATGTTGAACTTGTTTAAGTCCAAAACCAGACAGTCACTAATGACCTTCTGTGACCAGGGATCTCTCTGCCTCCTTGACCTCTCTGATGCCTTTGACACTGCTGACCATTCTATCCTCCTCCATCTCCTCTCAGCAAAACCTTCACTGACCTTGCCTAGTTTCAATCCTACCTCTCCCACCATCTCCACTTTGTCTCCACTGATGGCTTCTCCTACAGCCCCTGTACCGTCTCGTTCTTCAGGGCTGTCTTTGGTCCGCTCTTTTTCTACATTTACATGATCCACTTGATGACATCATTCATAGATGTAGGCTCAACTTCTACATGTATGCGGATGACACCCAACTCTACCTCTCAAGATTCCACCTTCAACCCCAGGACAATTGATAGTCCCCACAGACTGTTAGACATCAAATCCTGGATGAGAGCTAACTTTCTCCAGTTGAATGCCAACAAGATGGAGGCCCTCCTGTCTGCCTCCTTCTGTACCTCGAGTGCTGACAGCATCACCCTTCACGGATGCCAATACAGAACCTCAGCATTCTGTTCGACCCTCAACTGTCTTTCACCCCCACATTTGCGCCGTGATCCGCTCCACATTTCCCCACCTCCACAATATTGTCTATCTGTGCCACGGTCTCTCACCGCAAGCCACTGAGACCCTCATCCATACATTCATTACATCCAGGCTTGTTGGCCCAACTCCTCCTTCCACAGGCGACACATCATCCAGAACTTTGCAGCCTGTGTCCTCTCCCACACCAGGCTCTGCAACCCTATCCTCCCTACCTCCGTGATCTTGTTAGCCCCTACCAACCTGTCTGCTCCCTCCGCACATCCCCTGCCTTGCCCACCCTACCATTGGCACCCTACTTCAGCCTCTCTGCCTCCACCGTCTGGAACTCCATCCCACAGACCCTCTACCTCACCCCCTCCCTTGACTCCTTCCAGACCTGTCTAAAGACCCTCCTCTTCGACCATGTCTTTGGTCACCATCTAACCCGTATACTCCCTGTCCTCCACCATTCCCAACCATCAACTCAGGTCCAGATCCCTGACTGTTCAGCGTTTTAGTACATCTTCCTGATGTGAAAGGCGCTGTACAAACGTAATTTGTTATTATCCTACCCTCTCAGACTTTGCACTTGGCAAAATGACCCATACTACCAATTCAGATGATTTATGATTTAGTAATCTAATCGAAAAATTACCCTTTGATATAGCATTTGATATAGCCTCTGATTCTGAATTTGTTTCAAAGTAATAGTGAATTACAGTAAAAGTCTGTTTGTCCGGTACCCGATCAACCGTAACTTCCGTATAACCGGCACACAAAAAAAGTCTGCATTCAATTAACCAGTTTATCCGTGAAAATGCATGACATTTGTTTTTCAGTTTTCAGCCGAATATCCGGCATGCGCTTTAACAGGCATTGGCCAGGTTCCGAGGATGCCGGATAAAGGGGCTTTTACTATACTTTGAAATGTCATGAGTATTAACACGTAAGCAAATGTGGCAACTGATTCACACCAGCAACACCCCATAAACATTGAAATGAATGACCAATTCATGGGGAATGAAATTCAATGAATGAAGAATATAGGTAAGCACTACTCCTTGCCAATGCACTTTTAACATCCACCTAACTAGGTAAAGCTACTCTAAATACCATGATCCTCTCCTACTACAATTGTAAAGGCAACTGTTCCCTTCCACAATAAATTGCATTAGAGTTCTGCAGATCATTTACAATCACCATGGCAAATGGCTGCCCAAATTATAACATCATTAGCTGAAATAAGTGAACTTATATATGAGACAAAATTATGGGAATGGTACTACTAGATGTTCCATCTGTGTTCCCAAATATTAACCTTAACGGAGAAATTCACGCTCAGAATATATGGGTTACACTTCGAGGTGAAAAATGGGACTAAATATACACAGAACTACATTATCAACATGGGACATTTATAAGACTTTAATGTCAACTGTGTCAAACCACCAACCTACTCCTCTGACAACAAACACCGTCACAAAAATAACAACCAATTTTAATGACACATAATATAGACAAAAACATATACCAGTTCAGCTATGAATTATAGGACATAAACCGCTTACAACTGAGCTGACAGCCCTGATCTGCGGCCTGTGTAATTCAATGGTTTATGTTCTGCAGTCCCTGCTCCCCAGCGTGTCTTGCAATTTATCCAACCGGTTTTCTCCCCCGCCATCAGTCTTTATCGTATCTTCACTGCAGCAAAATGGAGTGTAAACAACTAAGACAATCGTAAAGAATATGAAAAGTGTCACTTGCAATGGCGATACGGTCGATATGATAATTAGAATACAATTTGAAAGTAAGGGAAATCATCCAAACTCGACATTGTGTGGCAGTAAGACAGTTCTCTTCCACATCTATGATTTAGGTTCAAATCCAGCAAAACTGATAGGCCAAAGTCTTCTCTGTTACCTGAAAGCTCCTATGTGCAGGCAGTCTCAACCCAATCGAATGTACATATGGCATCAACTGAAACAATTCCCTTCAAAAGCCCGCATAAGGCATGAGTAATGGAAAGGTTATACTAGTGCAGCAAGGTAGCCCTGAATTTGGTATTAGGAAACACTGTTACAAAGTGATGGAACTTTATTCTGCATCTAGCTGCTATATATATGTCCTGGAGTATTCAGGACATGTAATGATACTGGATATTGACAATTGTTCCACAGTTGACACTTTGCATGCAATAAACATAAAAGTTTGCAAAAAAAAGAAACATTTATTTTAGACTGTGCTGATTTCAATTTTTTTTCTAAATAGCTCCGAAGACAACACAACTCAGTGAGTCATTTAAGGCCCACAAATGCAGTAATGTTCTGTACCTTTCTACTTAGACCAGTCCATTGAAAAGGCAGGGCATTACGTGTGAAGGATTGTTTCTGAAGAGTAAACAGTTCTGCTTCTGGAATGATGAGGCCATTCAATTTGTTTTACCCTCTTCATAAGAACTCACCAACAGTGCTTCAGTAACCTGATACCTTAGCAACAACACCATCATGTGAACCCAATCGGAGTGCAGCATTTGGGTGGGGGGGTAGGCAACTTGTATTCTGCATACAGATTATCTGGTGAAAGTAGGTCAAACTTCTACTTTCATTTTGCAACCTTCTTCTGTGAAGTTAAAAAATCCTTCTCAAAGCTGAATCCATAATAAGAACATAGCCACTGTGTTCCGATGATATTTTGGTTTTATCATCATAAACACATTCCATATTTTATAAATAAAATCTTCCGCAGTATTCCCAGCTATATTTATCATAAGTGAGTTGGCAATCCTATAAGCTACTTACCGGTTCTTTTCTAATTCATTGTGTGTAGACCTGTAAAACAGAAATTGATTAGTTATTTTGCATGGTGTCTTGAAAAATCTCCTTCTTCCATAAGAACTACATATTCTCTGAAATGAATTAAGTTGGGATTGTTTTATAAATCTGATATTTAGTGAACGGCTTCTTTCCTATGGTTATAAACTAATACAAATATTCTACCAAATTTGCTTTCTAGTGTATGATGTACATGTGTACTCATCCTGCAAACTGTACTGTGACAATTTTACATCCTCCTGACATGAAAGGCGCTCTATAAATGTAATTTTGTTGTTTACTGCAAGTTAAGTTTTTTTAAAAAAACCTAATTTGAATACGAGAGTAAATTTAATAGAAACAGTGGATTAAAAAAAAATTGGGTCTGCTCTGCTTACGAAGACAATGACTGGTGCTGTATATGCTTCAAACCTGGCAAACCTTATATAGGTGGGCATTATTCAAATACGAGCCTGGACAGTGAGTGTTAAAAGCCTTTTGATTGCAGTGAGAGGTGTCATGCTTCATTTAATTGTTCTACCACCAGACATCTAAATCCACCAACATCTTGCACTTATATAGCGCCCTACACGCAGTGTAGCGTCTCAGAGTGCTTAACAGTGACAGAGCTTGACTCCAAGCTGGGGAGAGGGGCCGTAAGCACAGTTGAAGAGAAATGTTTTCAGGCAGGAATTGAAAGAGGGGACAGAGGGCGGCAACATGGAGGGATTGAGGGAGAGTGATCCAGAGTTTCAAGAAACGTAAAGCTGGGGAGACCGGCGAGTGTGGAGTGCATTTGTGTAATCCAGGCAGGAGGTGAAAAACACATGCACAAGAGTTTTGGCTGTATTTGGGGTAAGGTATTGTCGGAGGTGGATATTGTGGTGGAAGTGCAAGAAGGCGGTCCTGGTCAGGGAGTGGGAAAGGAAGGACAGCTGGGCGAGGAGACAGAGGGAGCCCTGGTCACAGATATCCCCACATACATTTCCAGTGGAAGTCAACAGACATCTTCATGGTCTGTACAGTTTAATCACATGGTACTGAGCCAGCCCATATCAGACAGAAAATGAAGCAACCGGACTTAGCGTCTTCTTGTGGGTAATGTTCTAGTTCTACAATATACAAAACTTTGCCTGCTCTGCAGAAGACTGAAGCCTAATAACAAAAATCACTACATCTTATTTTTATTCGCGCATTCATCAGCTTGACAACAATTATGTGCATTGCTCGACAACAAGCAAATGTATTGGCTGGAAAGATGCCAATAACAAATATAAGGTTTCTTATTTAAAATGTGATGCAGAAGTGCTAGAGCGAGTTTGTGACACTTCCATATTTAGTACATCAAGGCATCATGACAGGAACATGTTAGATTAAGTGCGTAGATTGTTGTAGTTTTAGAAGTACTGTATTAATTACATTAACTAATATAAGAGGTAAACACCCTTAATGCAGAAATTCTGGCTCCACTACACTGCCTTGTTATAATCAGGCCTCAGTATTGTCACTCATTGGCTGGCAAAGTATCCAAACTTTACCAGCTGACAGTAAAGTTATGTATCTGAGTGTCACTGACTCTTTAACTAGAGACACTAAGACTTAGTTTGAAAAATCACGTGCAACTTTCTCGAAAGCAAAACTGGTCAATTCTATTGGTTAGGGGCTGGGGGGGAGGATAGTCTAAACATGCCAAAACCTGTTCAGAGATGCATGCCTCGACATGCATTCAAAAGCAACAATTTTATGATATGATTAAAAACCACTAAACCTTTCATTAACAAGTCTAGATCTTTTTTATTTTCAACCAGGCATTTCATCTTGAGTATGCAGTCAAAACATTTCCAAATTCTACATACCATAGGCTAATCATTAACCAGTTTTCCAATATTTTTAATGTTTGGGTTTAAAATTAGTCTACTCAGAAACATTTCATTAATAAACACAAATTTAACACATGAACAGTTGTCTATGTGAATTAAATGTACACTAATATTAAGTTGCTTTTTAAAAACAAATTAATATGGGAAAATTGAAAATTTGAAACATCAAAATTAAAGTTCAATATAAGACAGGGAATTTGCAGAGATCTTAAGGTCTGAAGATAACACCACACCAAGCTGCACTGTATTCATACATGATCCATTCCCACTTTTCAGTCACACCATTGCAAAAGAGGATTTTTTTTAAACAAATGTAATTTTTAAAAATCGTTTGAACAAAATAAAAGCAGGCAAATCAAACTGCAGGAAAAGTACTCAATGGGATGTCAATAACTTCTGTAGACACACATGGGAGATTTTATAAGAATAATAATCCTTAATTTCGATAGAACGCATTGTCGACGTGAAAGGCGCTATATCAATGTAAGTTTTGATTGATTGATTGTCACGTCTCCCAAGACGTTTCAAAAGCACTTAATCGAAAATACTGTAGAGAATCGACTGTGCATTTTGTGGACGAAAAATCAGTCCCTTTTTAAGTCTTAAGTTTCACGTGTTCTTTTAAAATAATAATAAATACACATATCAAGAAAGAAGGTAAATCTGACAATCAGCTGATCGCAGAGGGCGCTAGCAAGCCTTTCCCACCAAATAACTAAACAAAACTGTCCCCCCTCCTTACCCCCCGCTCTCTCCTCTGTTTTCCCTCCAACAACCACAAAGAGTGGGAGGGAGGGGAGACTCACCCTCGGGCAGAAAAACTGACGGCTGAAAAAAAAAGCTCTTATTTGCCTTTATTTGTGTGTGTGTGAGAGACAGAGGGGGAGAGAAGAGGCAGAGAGAGACGGACCGAAAGCGTCGGCTTTAACAATTACAGTAGATTAAAAAAAATGGCGGGTACAGTTAGTCAGTCAGCGACCCAAACATGTCTAATTATTGATCATTATTAATGACTACTGTTATGATGCCACCCACAGCCGCCCCCCCCTCTCTGCCCTCTTGTTAATCCCGTTGTACTTCACCTATTGCTCGAATTCTTCTTCGTTTTCATCTTCTTCCTCACCGCCTCCACGTCGCAAGGCAGCGCCGACGCATAGCCATGCTCAGCTTCTGCAAAAGGAGGTGGTGGTGGGGGACAGGGACAACAACAAAAACACAAGAGGCGCCTTTTTTTAAAACAATTTTTTGAAAAAAAACCTTCTCGGCGCGTAACGAAATTCCTCTTTATTATGCCGAGTGTTATTATTATTATTATGACGACGACTATCAGGACTCCCGAGGCTTGTTGTTGTCGGCGGGTGTTGTGATTGTTTTGCTAGCTGGGGCAGTCAGTCAGTCAGTCAGTCAGTCGGTGGCAGTTTACACCTCAAATCACTCACTCACTCACTCAACTTCTCTCTCACGCATACACACAACACACACACCCAATGTCTGACTGACTTCGCTTCAAACGGTCGCTTTGGCTCGCGGCGGTTAGTGCCAGTTTGGAACCGTTGGAACCCCGGACCGGTTTGAATCTCACGGCGTTCGCTGTGACGGTTTACCTCGCTCTCGCCGCTCCAGGTACTCGGCCGCTTCCAGCAGCGTCTGGATGTTGATTAATTGTACTCCGTTCATGATTATGGTGATGATGATGATGATGATGGATGGATGGATGATGATTATTATTTCGGTCGGTAAGTCGTTGTTGTTGTTAGCCCGTGCCTTTTCTTTCTCTTTTTAAAAAAACCTCTGTATGTGGTAGATAAGGTATTTCGAAAAGAAAAAAGAACTGGAATAACGATTTTTTGGGGAAAAAAAACGCGATTTAAAAAATATATATTTTTAGCTATTTAAAAATATAAAGCGAGAGGAGCGATGCTGGTTGGTACCGAGTGTCCAAATGCAATCCAGTCCAACCCAACCGTCGTCGCTCTTCTCACTCGCTGAGTCGCTTTTTTTTCCTCCCCCCTCAGTTTGTTTACCTCGAGATATATCGATGGGACGGCTCCCAGGCGGCCAGTGCAGACACGCCCACCAGCTGCAGTGCGCCGTGGGAGATGTAGTTTGTGGGGGGGGGGGGTGAGTGGGAGAGGAGGCGAGGGCTCGGGTCCAGAGCTTGGGAGTCAGGTGACGTTCAATCCGAATACAGCTCCCATGATTCTCTTTCACTCCCCCCCCCCCCCACCCCCCCCACTTCCTCCCGGTCTCCGAAACCCCAGCAACACGTGACGTCAGTGGAGGCAGGCGGCTCCTTTGGTTAGCGGAGGGTGAGCGAGTGGGGGAGGCCGCGTCCAATCAGACGAGGAGGGGGGCGGGGGGCTGTCTGTTTTTTTAATTCCATGTGAAAAGCACGTGTAGGGGGCGGGGTTGAGTTGTCAGGAAGGCACGTACACAGGAACGTACGTAATATAATAATCCTTGCATTTGGTATGCAACATTACAGGCTTGAAATAGTAATCCTTGCCTTTGATATAACACCTTTATAATACAGTAATAATCCTTGCTGTACAAGTGTAATTTTGTTGTTGCATTTGATAATAAGAATAATAATACTTGCATTCCATACTGCTGTGCACAATTTGGCTGCCGCGTTTTGTCCACAGATGTACAGTCATTTTTCCAACTCTCTTCTCCCTACACCAAACCTTTCCACCCCCTGCTCTGGCCCCTACCTTGGGACGTGGTTGTATTCTGTGAAGCGCTTTGGGACGTCGATAAAATGTGGAAAGCGCTATATAAATGTAAGGATTAGTGTTATTATTATATAGCCCTTTTCCCATCTTCAAGATACCACAAAGCTCTTCACAAAATATACTGTAAAGGAAATTGGCTGTGTGTTTGCAGGTGAAATGCAGCCGCTAATTAACACATAGCATAATCATAGAATCATAGAATCATAGAATTTTACGGCACAAAAGGAGGCCATTCGGCCCATCTAGTCTGTGCCGGCTCTTTGAAAAGAGCGATTCAATCCCACTGCCCTGCCCGCTCCCCATAGCCTAATAGACCCGTTCTCCCTAAATAAAGATCTAACACAAACAGCCTTGGATTGAAATGACCGTATTATTTTTTTGTTTGGAGGGATTATTATTATTATTACCCATAGCAAAGCTACCTGTCAATCAACTAGCTGGGTTCCTACTTACTGCTGGATGTACTGCGCTTTATATTCTTCCCTCCATTACCTTATAATTCAGAGCACAAGAGAATTAACTGACATCCAACATCAATGGTTCTGAACTCCTCAACCTTCCCTGGCTCTCCCTCAGACTCACCGAACCAGTGCGCAATCTAGGCGTCTGGGTTGACCCCCCCACCAGCTGTTTTTCCTCCCCCACATGTGGTTCCTGACCAGGACCGCCGTTTTATAATAATAAGCCTTGCATGTGATATAGCGCTTTTCACATCTTATCGACGTCTCAAAGCGCTTCACAGAATATACTGTAAAGTGAATTGACTGTATATTTGTGGGCGAAACGCAACAGCCAATTGCGCACTATCAGAGGTCTTACATTCAGCCACTACGCCCTGAAACTCTGGAACACTCTCCATCAATCCCTGTGCTTTGCCCCCTCTCGGCCCCTTTTCAAGTCCCGTCTGAAGGCCTTCCTCTTCAATCGTGCTTTCGGTCATCTCCCCCAACGCTCCAGCTCGGAGTCAGGCTCCGGCACTGGGACAGTATCCTGCATGGAGGGCATTATGCAAGTACAAGTTGTTGTTGTTGTATACCTCCTGTCATATCATGTGAAGCAACTTTCAAATTTCTCCTGAATATTTTATCTGCCTTCTTCGATATTTAATCAGCAGCACAGCAAAATTAGAAATCACGCAGTTTATTGGGTTTAAATGTAATTTGTCACATCTCTACACCACAATTTTGATTTCAAGGGTTTATGACCTTCTAACCCCTTACCAACCTGCCCACCCCCTCTGCTCAGCAAGCTCTGGCCCCCAACCCATCCGCCCTACCATTGGCCACTTTAGCCATTCTGCCCCCAACCTCTGGAATTCCATCCCGCAGTCCCTTCGTCTCATCTCCTCCTTGACCTTCTTCAAGTCCCGCCTCAAGACTCTCTTCTTTGATGGTCCCATCGACAACTCCTAATTCCCCCCTCCCCTCCCCACACGTCCCCCTGTCCCCAGCTTAGGTCTGAAACAGTGACTGTCCAGTGCTTTGGGACGTCCTCCTGATGTGAACAGCTTTATACAAGTGTAATTTTTTTGTTGTTATTGTTAATTACCCCAGAAAAGCGATCCACCAATTAACCAACAACCGGATTTCTACTTCTGCAAGGTAAACCGCGCTTTGGGACATCCTCCTGAAGTGAAAAGTACTATATTGTAATTTGGTGTTTGTTGTGTGTGGAGTAAGGAAACTTGCCCAAGGTTTCGCTCTGCTCGGGAATCAAATTCAGGTCCTATTGCTTGCTTCATTTTATTTCAGTTCATTGCTGATCGTAATTACTGTATTGCTAATTACTGCACCTCTCTAGTCAGAGGCAACTAAGCCTGAAAAGTGTCAGCAACAAACAACTTGTATACAGATGCCTCTATTTACCTAGCAGTAAGTCAGATCCTGGTAGTTAGTCAATTGGCGTATTGCATTCCGGGGGTAAATAATCCCTTCAAAAGATAACTTGGTCACTCAACCCACTACTGTTTTGCGGGACACTGCTGTGTGAAATTGGCTGCTGCATTTTCATGCACAGATACACAATCAATCCATTTTGCGATGTATTCTGTGAACAATAATACAATGCATTGTTATTGAACTGAACTCCTCGTTATACAACTCACGAAGATCACACGTGAGGTCGCGGGTGATGGAAGTCCTTTGATCCATTTGATTGCATTCAGCAAACCCACCCCATCACCCTCTCATTTCAACATCAAACAGGTGATAAGTACAGGCCCGAGAAATCCACACAATCATCCCTCTCCTTCCCAGTGAATGATGCACAAAGCCTCTGGGCAAGCTGTCTGTCTCCCAGTGGCAATGAAAAGTGTCAAAAACTCACTGTCCAGAGTGGCTTTGAGCCAAATCCTTCTCCTTATCCCATGACAAGGATACACCTACTTAAAGCTCTAATGATTGATTAACACACCATCTCTCCCCTGATACAGAAGGGCATAGATTTTTAATCTCCAACCTCCCCGTACACACACCCTTTTTGATCAGAGTAAAGTCCTGGTGCTTGATACCCCTGCATTTAAACGCTGGCCACATTGAGTTTTTTTTTTTCGGTTCCTCATCTGAACTGCTAAGCAGCGAAATAAACCATATGAATCAGGGCCTGCCTACATATCTAGAGCACATTGGAGCCTGCTCACTATGCCACACCAGCTCCACACCAGCAATCTGGAGGGCACTAAAGAGCATAAATAATAATCCTTGCATTCGATATATAGTAACACTTTTCACGTCAATCCACGACTGTTTGTGGGACACCGCTGTGCGCAATTGACGGCCCACAAATATCCACTCAATTCACATTACAGTATATTCTGGGAAGCGCTTTGAGACATCCAGAAGACGTGTGAAGCGCTGTATCAAATGCAAGGATTATTATTATTGTTGCTTAACTGCTGGCGAGGAGTGGATTTCAGGTTCATTAGGAGGGGAACAATATATACCAGAAAAGAGCAGTGCCAAAAATATGCAGTAACCTTCATCCTCAATTAAATATTAGCCAAATTGTCAGAATTTAATGGCCCTTATTAAGTGCAAACGATGTAGCCAAGAAGTTGATTCAATTTAATAAATCGGAAAGATGGTCGCGTCAAGCAATTACTGCAATAAAACTAGCTACAGCACAGGTGCACATGCACTTATTTTTAAATAAGGCTGCAGTAATGTAGTGCATTTATAATCGTTGCATTTGGTACAGCACCTTTCACATCAGGAGGACGTTCCAAAGCGCTTCAGAGCGCTCTATTGCAAAGGGCAGTGACTGTCTCTAGCTAATCTGATGGCGATTATGAAGGCATTGCGTTTGCTCATTAAACAGACCGAGCATGATCTTTAAAGCTGTGGTAAACGCACAAAGATTATTTTTTTCTACCACCTCCCGCACAAAGGTTATTGTTTGTCCCTGTCACCATGACTTTCTTTTAAATGGAAGCGTAACGTCCTGTACCAAATAAATACAAAACAAAAGCAGAGGGAAAAAAAAGCCTCTAATTGATTTGCTTTTTTTAATTTTTTTTTTAAAAAGGCAGATAAAATGAGAGTGTTTATAGGTACCAGTGCAGGGGGAAGGGGGAAGGGAGAGAGAGAGAGAAATATAACACACCTCTGGTGCACAGTACAATGCAAAACATGCTTGTCTGACTATACGTCACTTGCCCATTGCCTTTTAGAGCATATGGCAAATCAGTATTTTATGAGTTTGTGAGCCTGAAAAATGACCCGTCAACGCGTATTTAGAAATCATGGCCAGGCTAAACTGTCCAGCGGAAAAAACACACTCTTGAAGCACAGGAGTAATCCACAGAACTACAGGAACATACATCCTGTTTCAAAATCTGACTTGGTGCTAAGCGTGGTTTAAGGTAATTCTGCTTTCTGTTGGGAGAGGGATTAACATGTGTAACAACTCAGTGGGGTGGGGGGGTGGGGTTGGCCATCACGTTTCAACAGGTTTTTCAACCGGTTTCAAAGAGCCCTGGGCCTTAATACGTGACTGTCTTGTTCCTTTGCCCTGTACCTAACCTGTAAAAGAACAATCAAAATACAGTCAATCCATTTTATAGTATACGGTCGGGAACGGCGATATGGGAATTTTCCGGATATGGATATATCGGTTGGCTCATATCGAGATATACCGAAATATCTATATTTTCAGTTTTTTCGTACTGCGCATGCGCGCGCGCATCGGAGTGCGCGCGCATTCCGGGTGCGCACGCATTCGGGGCCTATCTTCTCAGGAGGTAAATATCTTTCTCTCTCTGTGTCTCTCACTCTCTCCATCTCTGTGTTTTTCTGTCTGTGTCTCTCTATGTCTCTCTCCCTCTCTCCTCTCTCACATCCCCCCCATCTCTATCTATCTGTATATTATCACATCCACCCCGTCTCTCGCACCCCCCACCCCCGTCGTCTCTCTCCCCCACCCCCGTCGTCTCTCTCCCCCACCACCCCCCCAGCCGTCTCTTTCTCCCCCTCTCCCCCCCCCCCCCCCGCCGTCTCTCTCTCCCTCCCCCCCAGCCGTCTCTCTCTCCCTCTCCCCCCCCCAGCCGTCTCTCTCCCCCTCTCCCCCCCCCAGCCGTCTCTCTCCCCCTCTCCCCCCCAGCCGTCTCTCTCCCCCCAAGCCATCTCTCCCCCCCAGCCATCTCTCTCCCACCCAGCCATCTCTCTCCCCCTCTCCCCCACAGCCGTCTCTCTCCCCCTCTCCCCCACAGCCGTCTCTCTCCCCCTCTCCCCCCCCCCCAGCCATCTCTCTCCCCCTCTCCCCCACAGCCGTCTCTCTCCCCCTCTCCCCCTCTCCCAGCCGTCTCTCTCCCCTCTCCCCCCCCCAGCCTTCTATCTCCCCCTCCCCCCAGCCGTCTCTCTCCCCGTCTCCTCCTCCCCCCAGCCGTCTCTCTCCCCCTCTCCTCCCCCCCCCAGCCGTCTCTCCCCCTCTCCTCCCACCCCCAGCCATCTCTCTCCCCCCCTCTCCCCCCCCCAGCCGTCTCTCTCCCCCTCTCCACCCCCCAGCCGTCTCTCTCCCCCTCTCTCCCCCCCCAGCCGTCTCTCTCCCCCTCTCCGCCCCCCATCCGTCTATCTCCCCCAACCCCCAGCCGTGTCTCTCTCCCTCACCCCCCCCCCCCCCCAGCCGTCTCTCTCCCCCTCACCACCCCCCCCCAGCAGTCTCTCTCCCCCTCACCCCCCCCCCACCCACAGTCGTCTTTTCTCCCCCCACCCCTTGCATACCTGTATATTGTATTCGAGGACTATGAATACAAGATGGCGGCTTTGCACCTCGGTCTGTGCATTGTGTATAGAGATGAGCATTCTGGGTCTTGTAGTTGATTGTGCTCGCATCCCGATTTTTTACCTCGATATGTCGTTTTGCGACATACTGATATTTTTTAAATGTCTATATCGGCATACCGATATGAAAATCATATCGGGTTTTAGCGATATACCGATATATCGCCGTTCCCTAGTATACGATAATAATTCTTGCATTTGAATTAGCGCCTTCACAGGTCTTCAGAACATTCAAAACAGCGTTTCACAGAATATACTGCAAAGTAAATTGACTACATTATTATAATATTATTATACACTATATTTGGTGGGAGAAACGGAAGGGCTTTGAGACGCTGCGATGGTGCAATAAGGCGCTATATCAAATGCAAGGATTATTATAATAAGGCCATGAAGTGAATGACCAGTTTTATCTGTGGGATTGTTGGCCAGGACATGGGAAGACATTGCAATACTGGAGGAGAGATGCCTGCTTAGGTGGACTTTAAAACCGACACCATTTCCAAAAAAGAAAATCGAGTTGCTCCTGGTATCCTGGCCAACAATCCCCCAGATGAAATTGGTTCGCGGGACGTTGCGATGTGAAAAATGGCCGTTGTCATCACCTACAAAATGCAGCCTTTGTCACTGAGGGATACAAGTGTGCAGTGGCTGTATAAGTTATCAAATGCTCCTTCAAACCTTAAATCAGTGTTGAGATCACATCTCGTCACATTAAAGGCTATGTGACAAATAACAACTGGATCCATAGTAGCACTGGTGCTGCCCCCACCAACTGGACCTCCATTCATCTCTATTAGTAGCAGTGACTCCAGGTTGGAATTTACTGCAGGGAAGGAGTTTACATCTTATAAAGCTGACACAAATGGAGTGGCGGATATTGACGTGTGTGCGTGTGGGGTGGAGGGATGATTAAAATGATTTCCTTGAAGTGATTTGCACAAATCGCTCGCAGCGTTAGTCACAAGCAAGTATTTTTTGCATATTTTTGTAGCTCAGTGGTTAGAGCCCTGGCTTCACAAACAACAAACCTGGGTTCAATTCCCGGCAGGGCAAAACCTTGGGCAAGTTTCCTTACTCCACACTGATAATAATCCCTCAGAAGAAAAACAATAATAATTTAGTCATTTCAATCCACGATCCAATGTTTATTGGGACATTGCTGTGTGCAAATGGCTGCTGCGCTTCGCCCACAAATATATACAATCATTTCACATTACAGTATATTCTGTGAAGCGATTTGAGAGGTTTAGAAGATGTGAAAAGCGCTACATCAAACGCAAGGATTATTATTATTATGAAGCAAAACAAAAGTACGTTACACACTGCCGGCAATTGTATCATCAGTTAAAGATCATCTGATTGAAAGAATATTGTGGATAACAAGCTGACCTCAGCTCTACTCCTGGCACCAGTCACAGTCAAGCTTCACACGTGAAGAACACACGCTTGGTGTCCATCGCTTTGCTACGTCCTCCCAACCGTTTGGCGCCATATAAATGCATTTTGTTGTTGTTGTGTGAGACTTCAGGGTGGGGGTCTAACAGCTTTTTTTGCAGTCGGGCGGGTGTCTGACACACGCACACAGAAATTCATCAACAAAATATACAGTCAGTACACTTTACAATATATTCTGTGAAGCGCTTTGAGACGTCTCAACTTCGCGATAAGGCGCGATCTCGTCAACTCTGATGAGAAGGAAATCCTCATGCTTTGGAACTGAACGCTCAATCACTTGACCTGGAGGAAACGTGTCCAACTCACGTAAAATACACTGCACTACAGGATGAGTCTACTCTCTGGGAGAGAGAAAACCGAAGGGGTGAAAAAATCATCATGGATCACCATTAAAATATATCCTATTGAATCATCTACGTATTTGATTGTCTTTCGCAGGATGGCACTGACACAAATGATGATAATAATCCTTGCATTTGATAAGTACTTTGTCACGTTGGTGAGGTGTATATTGCTCCAAAGGCCATATAAAAGCATGTGACTCCAGCTTTTAACAGCTTGAAGCCGCCCCTGATAATAATAATAAGGCTGGCATGGAGGGTGCTGTATAAATCCAAGTTGCTGTTGTTGTTAATCTTTGCATTTGATACAACACATTATCACCTCGCTGAGATGCTTCGAAGTGCTTCGCAAGTTGTAAAGTGTAGTGACTGTGCATTCTGTAGATGAAACGTTTGCTTCTGCAACGTTTATCATCCCATTATTAATTCATCCCATAATTCATCCCTGCAACCCATTATTAATTCATCGTGAATTTGTAAAAGACTTTGTGAAAGACACTGTGGAAACTCGTACAATATTCGTATTTATAACGTATATCATTTGAGAAAAGCTAATATTTGTTATTTAAAATTGTCTGCACCTCCTTGGATTTTAGCACTTTCCTGTGCGTGGATGGGTGTACGTGTATTTGTGGTGTGAGGTGTGAATGAACTCCTTGAAACTTTCAAGTGATTTGCATAATTTGCCTACAGAGTTAGTGACAAGGTTTTGCGTATGATGAAAAATAATAATACATTATGGGCTATTGAAACAAAGGTTAAAGGTTTCTGATTGAAATCGGAACTTTGAGCTCATGGTCTAGCCCGATGCTCTAGTGTAGCGCTGGGTGACCGCTGCATTGTCTGAGATCGCATCTTTCGGATGATACGTTAAACTGAAGTCCCATCTGTCTGCTCGAGTAGACATTAAAGATCCTGCAACACATGAAAAGAGAAAGAAGTTTCTTTCTCCCGGTGTCTTGGCTGACAATAACCCCTAGACAAAATTGGTGACTCACTCCATTGGCTGTTTATGGGACATTGCTGTGTGCAAATCAGCTACCACGTTTACCTTAAAAAATAGTCTGCACTTCACAGTAAATCCCATGAAGCTCCTTGAGAGGGTGTGATGACGTGTTAAGGCACCGTGTCAGAAACAAGGATTACTATAAGGATTTGGAGTAGGTACATCCTGGCTTTACTGTTTCCAAATTAGCTCACACGAATATAAATCACTGGTTAATTGACTGGATACAGAGTGCCAAGTACTGGAGCGGTGGATAATTTGAAAGTGACTGGCGCATTGTGAAGCTCTTTGAGACGTCTCAATGACGTGATAAGTCGCTATATCGGAAGCAACGGTTATTATTATTGGTTTGGAACGTTTGAAACACTTGGCATTAGAAGCACAGGCTGTTTGGAAGGGCCTGATTACACTGCGTGGAAGCCAAAACGGTTCAGCCAAGCATGCTCGGGTTAGCTGGGAAAGAAACAATGACTGCAGATGGTGGGGAAGTGCAGATGTGGTGATGAAATGTAATGTAGATCATATACATTGCTGAAGCTCCAACCTCCCCCTGCACACACACACACACAGACACACACACACAGCATGAGAGTAATACTAGTGAAAATTACAGTCATGTAGATTTAAATGAAATATCCAGTAACCCACTTGCGCGACCCAGACTGCTCTGCCGAGCCTGAATCCCCTCTCACCTGCATTTGGCCGTCAGCAGGACCTCACAAGCACCCTTTTGACACAGGCCTTTCTCTTCAAGCACAATGTGTGCAGTCGGCAGCAAGGCCAAAGTAGACGTACCACACAGGCATCCAGACAGTCTATTGAATGGTGCCATCTGGTCTTTTACACTCTTCTCCCCCACCCCCGCCTTCGCACACACATTGAAGGTGCTCTCCTTGTATGTTTGCTAACCGTCTTACACAGGCCCGGAATAGATGATTAACTTAAGGTTATTTGAGTAGAGGCAGCTTAACAGCCACGGAAAAACCCTGCAAAAGCCAAGGCCACTTTTGAGACTGTGAAACCTGACACCGTCTATACCTGGGTGCTTTGTGGCGTTGTGTACGGGTGAATTTCTGGAACTGCAACGTTTAACCCTGAATGGAAATATGAAAGATTATTGGGCAAATTTTCACACAGCTTTCACTTCATGACATTTAGTCCTGTTTACGGCAGGCTGTTGAATGACAGATGACGCTGTGGGAATGGATTAGAATGTGCGCTGCACAGACCAGCTACACAGTATTCAAAAGATAGTGCCTGAAAAAGCTGTTCGAGGAAACCTGTTTGCAATACAGAAATGGGCTAACCCGGCTGATGTGGTTTGACTCTCGTTTCGGAGTCAGAAGGTGCTGAACTCAAGCCCCACATTGGGACTTTCGAGTTTGCATTCTGCACCGACACTCCAATAGTGTTGCAGGTGCGTTTTGAAAATAGAAATAATCCTTGCATTTGATGTAGCGCTTTTCACATCTTCTAGACGTCTAAAGTGAATTGACTGTATATTTGTGGGCTAAACGCGGCAGCCAATTGCGCACAGCAGTACTGTACCCCAGTGTTGTGGATTGGTGACCAGTTTTTTTATATTCTTGTTTTTTTTTCTTGAGATTATTATTAGGTGTGTGGAGTAAGGAAATTTAGCCAAGGTTTTTACCCTGCTGGGAATCAAACCCAAATCTCTCGCTTGTGAGGCCAGTGCTCTAACCACTGAGCTGCAGGGCTCCACACATTGCAGTGTATATCACACACAGGGATGACTGACTGAACAAGAACAATTTCTGGAGGGAGGGAGGATTTAATCAGGAACCACTCTATAATAATCATTGCATTTGATCTAGCACCAGATCGTGTCATTGAGACGTCTCAAAGCACTTCTCAGGATATATGTAAAGTGAATCGACCGTATATTTTATTGGCGAATTACGGCAGCTAACAGCAATGTCCCAGTTGTGGGTCAAATGACAAAATTTTAATGATTATTATTTTTTCATCAGAAAGCATAACACTTTCCTCATTGAGTTCGCCACTGCATTTTGGGGGAAATGGTCATAAGATATCTAGGCATATCAGATAATTATTCTAAATGCCATCGAACATGGGAAATTGTTGAAGATCACTTTCTGGGGGCTAATAATTCCCATTAAACTGAATTAAATAATTTGTGAGACGCTACTGTGTGCAACTGGCTACCAAGTTTCAGCCACAAAACACAGTTAATTCATTTTACAGTATATTCTGTGAAGCGGTTTGAGACGTCTCGAAGACGTGATAAGACGCTATATCGAATGCAATCGATTTGGTTTTTTTAAACAGGAGTTACACCCGGTATATAGGTTGATATAATTGCAAAGCAAGTGCCCCCCGAGTCTCAGTATCAATTGCTTGGTGGGTGACTGACGTCACAGCCCACTATGGCGCTGGGCCATTGGGAAGGGTGACTGACATTCCTTGTGGAACACTTGGCAAATTGCATTCGATCACTGCTCTTTATCCTTAAATGTAATGCCTGGAATGTGTTCCAAGGTCCCGCACTGCACACCCCACCAACGTAAAACATAAATAGGTCACACACCCCACTAATGTAAAACATAAATAGTCCACCTTGTTTGTCCAGCCTCCAACACATTTGGGCTTGTTTTGCTTATCTGCTCTGGAACAGATAAACTTGTCTGGAGGACTGTCTGATGGCTTCACTGCGTGAGAGGCTCGATAATCAGTATCTGCATCGTCCGCAACTTTTGCACTTGCTGATTCCAGCAGAGAAACAACATCACGTGGTTGTAACACTGACCCAATTCACATTAGCGTGTTCACCAGTGCCCTATCACTTTGTGCCCAGCTCCACTGTTGCTAAGGGCTCAGTACAACTTCTCTCTGCTCCACATTGCCAACCACACCCAATCGATGTGTGTGTTTAAAAGACATTGAGCCTTGCACACTGAGGGAGTTAAGCGATAAGTACAAGATAGAGCACGATTAAAAGTGTGAAAAGCACACATCGTATTCAGTGAAACACAGGCGTCTGTTTTGTAGCTGTAATGCATTTGTTAAGATTTGGACAGTCAATCACCAATAGTTGCAGGTTAACTTAAAATAAAGCTTGCATCCAATATAGCGTCTTATCATGTCTTCGAGACGTCTCAAAGAGCTTCACAGAATATGCTTCAAGATGAATTGACTGTGTTTTGTGGTTGTGTGGTAGTGTGGAAGCCACTTACACACAGTACCATCCCACAAATTATTTGATTCAGTTTGATGGGATTAGCCACACAAAGTGATCTTCTAATCAACTAACAACTTCCCATGTTAGATGGCATTTAGAATAATTATCTGTCTAATTACAGCTTGCTAACCACATCCACCAAAAAGACTGGTAAAATTTGTTGTTGGAACATGTGTATTTGCTGCCCTTACCAACTAAATGTCAGAATGTAAAGATGTGGTGTAAGATGCAGTAGAAGATGTGAAAAGCCCTCTATCAAATGCAAGGATTATATTATTATATAGCATCCCTCAAGCAGGGTAGTCTCAACGCATTCAGGTGTGGCGAGCCTGGCTTAATCCGGGAGCACGGGATGAGAATGAAGCCATATCTGAAGGGCTGCACCTCAGACAATGTAGTGTACCCCCCAATGCAACACTGAAATGTCAGACCACTGTGTGCTCCAGCTGCAGTGTGGACTTTGAACCCACAACCTCCAAGAGGCACGAAGTGCTACCAACTAAGTCAAGCTGAAAATACATCAATTTGTGCTACTTGACAACAGTATGCACTTAAACAAATTGCATTTACTTAGTGCCTTTTATGTCAAGAGGATGTCCTAAGACATTGTGGTTAACACTGTAAACCAAGATAACGAGTGATGCAAGGAGAATTCATTGCTATACGAAAGGCAGCTGACAAGATAACTGAAATCATCCCTTGTTGGGGCATTGGGAGAAAATATGTCTTCTCGTGTTGGTTCTTCACTGAACTCAATGGAAACGTATCCAAATGTATCCTGCTCGATCGGCAGACAGCCTGCCTCCTCCTTGGCTGCGAGTGCTACGATTATCTGTGCTCAATGGCGCCACCTAGAGAAAGCCAATGAATATTGCAATCTGGTTCTGAAGCACTGCAAAGCTTCCTGTTTCCAGTCCATTATATTTCATCCAAAACTCCCCTGGTTAGAGCACTCACCTCACAAGCAAGAGGACCCAGGTTCAATTCCCAGACGGAGCAAAACCTTAGGCAACTTTCCTTATTCCACACAAACAGACACTCCACAATTTACCTAGCAGTAACCTTGAAGGAATGTGGTTGTTAGTCAATGGTAATTCCTAAAAAAAATTAAGTCATTCAATCCACAACGATGCGTGGGACACTACTCAGTGTTATTGGCTACAATGTCTCTCTCACAAAATAGTCTATTCCCTTACAGAATATGTATTCTGTGAAGCGCTTTGAGACGTCTCAAAGACATGAATAAGGTGCTATATCAAATGCAAAGATTATTAGAATTATTATTATTAATTCTCAGAAATAATGGTCAGAGCTGGAGTACTTGCTACCTGTGCCGTTCAGTGCTAAGGCTTTATAACTTAGAAGGGTAAGTGAAGGGTCAAGGCACCACAGTGCAGTGCAATTTAATAATAATATCCTTGCATTTGATATAGCACTTTTCACGTCTTCTAGACGTCTCAAAGCACTTCACAGGATATACTGTAAAGTGAATTGACTATATAATTGTAGGTGAAGTGCGGCAGCCAATTGCGCACAGCAGTGTCCCACAAACAGTCGTGAATTGAAATGACTAATTTATTATTGTTTTTTTCCCCTGAGGGATTACAATTAGGCGTGTGGAGTAAGGAAACTTGGCCAAGGTTTTGCCTTGACCTGCTTGGATTCGAAACACAGGTCTCACGCTTGTAAGGCAAGTGCTCTAACCACTGAGCTGCAGGACTCCCCATCCTGAGCAAACAGTAACTGCACAATCAGTAAATACTCAACCACGAAAGGCCTGGAAAGAATGGGCTTTCACACAACCGTAAAATTAAGCAAATAAAAAATAAAGAAATTTTTTTGAGTTTATATATGCATTTAATCTTTCGTAGAGCAAGTAAGCTGCTATACAGAGTGCCATTTCTTTTACATTCTTCCATATGCAGTTTCCAGATTTCCAAATGCTCCAGCAGTTTAGGTGCCTTACAGTATTTCAAAAATATAGAAAAGTAATGGAAGATTTTCTTTTGTTAGAATATAATTTAAAAGGACATTACATCACATAATTAGGGCTTCGAACTTAGAGCAAAGGTATTGGAAAATAACAGTCTATCGTAAGGTACAAATTACAGATATCTAAAAAAAGGACACAGTCCACATCATAAAATACTGTTTTAATTGTGTGGATTTTACATCGATTAGCAACACATCTAAAAGCAACTCATTAAAGCTTCATTTATATATTCCACAGGACAACAGGTTGCTGCTCTTATGTGTAGCGCCGTTAGCAAGGTGCAAACAAGTTTAACTCAAATTTGTAAAGCAATGCATGTCGACTGCATAAATTCTGCAGAGAAAAGGTACTTTCCTTTGCAAAAGTATAAAGCTTGGATAACTAGTTCTAAACTTGAATTAAAAGAAATATGTGAGTGAGTGAGTTGAAAGTGTGTGTAAAAAAACAACTGAAAACTAATGTTGATCTAGCTGTATATGTGATTTGATGGGGTGTTGCTTCCTTTCAAAGATGCTTTTCTGTACCCTAACTCTAGATCCCAACTACTTCATTCCATTTATCGACGTACAGTATCCAGAATCAAACAACCATTCACATTGCTAATTGGGATTCTGATCACGGACCCCAATGCCCGATTCTAGTGGTTTATTCTTGTTCTTGAAAACTTATGTAGTGGCTTCTCTTTACTTAGCTCATGAACAAACTTAAACACATTTTGGAATTCAGTATGAAAACACAGGTATTAGCTTTAATTGCCAGCTGAATGAAATGTTAGTCATAACTCTATCGTTTGAGAACGCTAATCTCTACTGAATGGTGAAGGATGGATGTGGAGAAAATGTTTTGAGATGATTTGAGAAATATTTAATTTTTTTGTTGCTGCCGCTGCTTACAAAAATACCATCCTCCGATCATTCCGAAAACATAAATTCCAGTTCAAAATGCGTTTGCAAAGCTCCTGCCTCCTTGGCTCAGCACCGTTATCCAGTGAGTGAGTAGCTGAGCCATATAGATGGGAAGATTCCAGATTCGATCCCTGGTCTTTCTGGATTGACTGGTTGGAGATGACTGCACTAAGAGGGTGCAACAATTGGTCTTACAGCTTGAGTATGGGGGGGCGGGGGAGAAGGCTGCCAGAGTTCTTGCTCCTGATAACCAAAGGTGCACAAAGGGCCAATCCCAAACAGGACAGAGTTGAGCGCGGCAGGAATGTCTCCCATTGTCACTCAGCAGCCCTCACCGTCAATGATATGAACAATGATATGAACACTTGGGCAAGCTTCTAGACGGTGATTGACCGATGCTTGTGGAATCGTACCCCAGTAGAAGGGAAAATAAGTTTTAACACATTTAGCAGGAGAGGAAGGGTGGGGAGGAAATTGGTGTGGGGGTGAAAGTGAGGGAGAAATAATTAAGAATGCATTTCCAGCTCTCAAAATTCTTGTTATTTTGTACAGTGATAAGCAGAAGTTTTATGGAATTTGCATCACAGAAGCAGAAGTGGGCAAAAAAAAATATTGAAGTCACTGTTTGGATGTACCTGCCTTTGGACCACTTCCCTAGTACTTAACTAGGTGAAAATCTTACTGCATTACTGTACTACCACATATTGCGTGGTACTCTCTGCTCTGAAACCGCTTCATTAACATTGTACATTGCAGGTAACATCACAGACAAACGCCTCATGTGGAAGGTAAGCTTTGAAACACATCTTCTCAATGAGTGAAAACATATAGATTCGCTGAAGATGCACGAGGTGGCGAGGTGGTTTGCAGACTGGAAAATAGGTGGCGTGTTCATAGCTATGAGGCTATGATTGAAATGAAGATGGATGTGTACAGTGACCAACCGCACTTAATACCGACCCTGGAATCAGTTGCCAATAGTGGAGATTCCCTTGTGGTATTAAGACAACAATGTCGCTTAGCTGAAGCAGAACAAACCATTAGTCTAAGAAGCCCAGGCCAAATGCTGCCTCATTCCACAATGAGCAAACTGGATTGTGGATGCAAGTTCGCGCTCTGGGAACACTGGGCATTGTCTAAACTAGAGCCTATGTTTGCAAAAGCGACGAGCAAGTGTTATATTGTAGATCAATAGTGTCTAAGGAAGGTTGTGGGGTTGGAAGGAAATCAGAAATCAAGAATTTTTAAAAATGAAGAAAAATCCACTGAACGAGGGTAGATGACAGAATACTGGTTTCATCCTTGTGCTCCCGCTTAATAGCTCGTCTCATGCATATCAAATAGTATTTGCTTCATGCCTTTGTGTCAACATTCTACAAGCCAAAACCACAGTTCCAAACATCAACTTATTGTAGTTACCACTCATCATCCGTTTTACCTCGACTCCTTTCCCCGTCACTCAATCCCACCACACCCTGCTTTTCCCTTTTTTTTTGGTCGCATTTTTTGCTTTCATTTGGTTACCTCAAGAATTTTCGCTTGGATTTTAATCACTAGCAAGTTATATATCACCAAAAAAGTGCAGTATTATTTAATAAAAAAATCTATGAACACAACTCCAGTTTTGTATACTCTAATGTGTTAGTATCAGATCTACCACAAGCCTGTGTTAACCTTGGTAAACAAGTGGGTAAACAAGTATAAACAAGTCATTCCCTGGTTCCTTGTTGTATCATTAGATCTTTACGTTGCATGCTTGTAACATTTATTTCATTTTGTATTAAAACTTTTTAAGGTAGAAACTTGCTCGTCAGTAACGGGTTAAGTCATCTGTGTTTAAATGTATAAAACATCCACGTTTTGGTGGATTTAGTGAGATGAGGTTTTTTCTTTTGCAACTGAGATTAAAATTAATTCCACAGTATTATAAGTGTTGCAAGTCTAGAATTCACTAGAACGTGATTTGATTTTGGCAAAAAAAAAGATTAATCACTAAAACAAAATTTGCAATAGAATACTTTTATGCCAGATTAATAACCCCCTATATAAGTCTTGCCCTTCTCTTCTATTCCATGTCAGTGCACAGTCAACTGATGGTTAGCACGTTTAGCTGAACAACACGTCAGTATCAACCATTAAAGACTGACATCAACCTGACCAGCGTTTCAGTTGTGCAGTTTCTTCACTAGCTGAGCCGTTACGCCTCCACCTTTTCCTTCTTTTTGTTCTTTTTCAGGAACGACGGAGTACGGAATTTCTTCTTCTTCTTTGAGGGAGATTTCGATGGGGATCCTTCTGGGGAGAGGGTGTCGCTGGCGTTTGAATCTATCTTGTCGGCCGGCTTCACAGAGATCTCCACACTCTCCGCAGTGTTGGTCGTCAGCTGGCTGATGCGTTTTGTCAAATCTTCCGCTAAGTCGTCCTTTCCGCCGTTCACCACCACGACTGGACTAGCATTGCCCTGGTGATCTCCACCCTCAAACACTTCACAATTTGCTTGAAGGGGAAAAGAAACATCGTGAGTGGAAGCAACGTGATCAGGGCGTCAGATTCCGCCTCGCTCTTTAAAAGGACAGGGGGGAGACAGAAAACTTCACTACCGGAGCTAAAGAACGGGGTGAAAATTGCGGACATTTGAGGTGACAATCATCACTGGTGATAATTAGCACTTTATTATTCCCTGTGATAACCATCAATGAAACAGAGAACACTGAAGCCTCATCGGTTAACAAAGGTGGGATTTCATTGATAAATCATATGTGTCTCTCAACTTAGTAACACTGGGGTCTAATAGTCCAAAAAGTATTTTCGAGTTACAGCATCTGAGAGAAAGAAACGAATACCACACAGGAGAAAAGCGTACAGTTGGGAGTCAAACTGAATTTTCCTTTGGCAAATATATTTATATAAATGCTTCGCTGTAAACTTGTCACTTTCTTTGAAAGCCAGCAATGCAAAGACAAAGTTGTCAAGTTAAAGAGAAATGCACTTGTCATCCGATCTTCACATGAGGGAGAGGGGAACAAAAGGGTATGGGAGGGAGTAAGCAGTGTGTGGGGTATAGACTGTGTTTGGTATAATCATCGGTACAAACTGGTTGGACCGAGAGGCCTGTATGGTTCCTTGTAAATCTACTGAAATAACGACAACCATTAAACTGCGACTCAAGCGTCCCACCTTCTAACTCTGCAGCTGTGACTTGTGGGGATTGAGGTGGTGATATTGCAGAACCATCATCTGATGTTAGTTCGTGCTCAGTATCTGCAGAAGAAGAGTTAGTATTTTTTATATTAAAAACATAAACACACACACACGTTACAGGCTGTGCAAAGGATTCATGCTTTTTAGAACAGAAGTAAAACTATACACTATATAAAGAACAAAGCCAGTCGCATACTCATTTATTGAAATCAACTTTGTCCTGCTGTTCCTTTATGCATCACAAGTATTCTAGGCGTAAACTGTTTTATGGTTAGTATAACTGTGACATCCTCCCTAAAGAAATGCGTTAATTACTTACATAAATAATTGTACATGAATCATTAATCACCTTCTGTGCCATTACACCCCCAACCCTCTTGTGAAAATGGGGCAAACTCTAAATCTTCTCTTTTTCGATTGCAATCATAATTATGTTATGTTCAGGTTAAATGTCACCAGAATAAATCATTCATGTCACTAATCTTCCCAAACCAGCATTTAAAAACAGAAACTGGTTTAATTAAATCAGCCATCATTGCTAGCTCATCTTAGCTGGCTTCATTACATTTCTAATCAGCCTTCAGTTCCTCCAGACAATTTCTGTTCCTTTTCTTTTATAATAATCCTTGCATTTGATATAGTACCTTATCACATTGCTGAGACTTTGTGTTACTATGTAAATTTCATCATAGACTGGTTGTTCTAAACACTGAATTCTTCGATACCTCCCGGATCATTATGTGAAGCAACTTTCACATTTCTCCTGAGTATTTTACCTGATGCCTTCTTGAATTCCCATTAGCAGCAAATCAAAATTAGAAATCACACTGTTTTAAATTTCATTTGTCACCGGCTGTCCAGTTAGATAACCATTCCAAATTCTCTTACAGATCTTTATATTCTCTGATCATTTCCCCAGACATTTGTGTTGTAGAAGATTTAGCCAAGTTATAGCATTTAAATCATTGAAATAGATTAGAAACAAAAATTATTCAACCACTGAACCCTGTGGGTAACTCTAACCCCCAGACTGATATTATTTCATTTTAGAAACTTACTGAGTTTGTCTACTGGCTTGTGTTCTTTGAACAACATATACACATCGAGTCTGAGGTACAGTGAAAATTCTCAAACATTGAACATGTTCCAACAATTGGAGAGATTGTATCGCAATTTGCGTCTGCTTGGTATTCTCTCAATAAAGAAAGTAGCTTGTTCCCTGTACCTCAGACAGTGCTACAAGGTACATTAACAATCAGTTAGTGGAAACATTTAAAACGTGTATATTTCCATGAGAAGTGGGATTACAATGAGGAATGCATTGTAACTTTATAAAGTGATGATTAATGTAGTTAATTAATGGAGACATGAAATAAATGTTTACAGATAAAGTGAATCAGGTGATAAAATTGCACAGACTGTGAGATTATAGACAAGTGGGATTCTCAGCGAAATGTTACCTGGCTACATGCTATGGAAGGAAAAGCTTGCCAACTGTCGGTTACAGTAACTGAATAATCTTACACTCAAGCAAAGTGGTTAAACTAGTTACAATATGAGACGCCAGAGTATGTATCCTCACACTAAGATCCTGATCTCAAATTGTGGAGACAGCATGAAAACACAGTGCAGTGTTGTCTCTTACAACAAACAAGGGCAGCGATAAGAGACGGGCAGCCTAGTTGTTCTCTGAACCACCTGGTGGTCAGATGGATAGTGACACTGAGTAGAAGACACCATTTGGATGCTGAGCTGGGAATTGGTTGCGAAGCAACGGAATATGAGTTAAATTAGAATCAGAAAAATCAGAAGTCAGAACGCCAGCAAATACAATATAAAGTAAAAACTGTTCAGCTGACTGTTCAGCGCCTTTGGGATGTCCTCCTGATGTGAAAGGCGCTCTACAGATGTAATTTTGATGTTGTTGTGAGATCCCCTGCATTTTGATGTGCAGGCGAAACACTACATGTACAATGTTATCAGCAAAAATCAATACTTTTCAAATTTCTTTAGAAACTCTATATTTTCAAGAATTGACTCATTCTTTTTGTATCAATCTTTCTCCCTCCCCACCAAAAAATAATGATCTGATGCATTTCAATTTGCAGATTTTTTTTTGTGTGGTGGGGAATCAGTCGGGTGTCTGACACATGCAGAAACCTATCACCGTCCTTAAAGAAGGACACATCCTGCTTACCTAATTCTGGAAAGTATCAGGCATAGGTTGGCAAGAACCAACGCTTGGGGATAGTTAGATCGTCAAGAGTGAAAGTAATAGTTATGTATACATGTTGGACCAGTAGAGGTCCCTGTTTCCAGTTGGGAACATTTTAATACCAGGATCCTATTTGAAGCTCAATCTTCTAAATTACTTTTCCACTTTTACTCTTAATGGACAAAGTATAAAAGATGCTGTTTTATATATATTGCAAGAGAGACAAAAGACTTCCTGTGTATCTTATTGACACATTAATCTTCTGATCCGTGTTGTAATCCAGTATAAATATCTGTATGGATAAATATTGCCTTCATATCAGCAAATGATCTTCCACAACAACAATGAATGGTCTGGACCAAAGTGGTCTTTATATAGGCGTGGCCCCTGAGCAGTGCGCAAACTGGGGTGTTCCAGGGCGGTTGTTAACGGGGTGATTGCTTGGAAAGCTTATCTATATATATTAATTAGGTTTTATAACAATTTACAGCAAAAGCCCGTTTATCCGGCACCCTCGGGATCTGGCCAATGCTGGTGCGCGTGCCGGATATTTGGCTGAAAACATACACACAAAAAAAGTAAAAATAATGCATTTTCTGGATAAATTCCGGTTAATCGAATGCGGACTTTCTTTTTGATGTTCCGGTTATATGGAAGTTACGGTTGATCGGGTCATGAATAAACAGGCTTTTACTGTATTTAGAAAGGGGGAAAACCATGAAACACATCAAAAGCACCACATGTACAACAGCTTCTCGAGAGAGAGAAAGGTCAGCTTTAAAATTCTCGTAAAATTCAATCAAAATGACCTCCGTGGAAGGGTTGCTGAAAGTCCGTTAGGGAACACTGACGTGTGAAGAGCGAAAAAGAGGAAAATTTGGAAATATAAGAGATGCTGAAAACTCACATCAAGAATACAGATAGGATAACACTTTCTTTATATCTTTTCATACCTTACCAGTCTCCTCTGGCCACCGACTTCTTGTGTACCCCAGATATTTTGAGTTACCATCAAGCCTAAGCCTACAGCCTCTCTGCTCCACACTTTGGAACTCCATCCCACAGTCCCCTCGCCCCCTCCCTTGCCTCTTTCAAGGCCTGTCTCAAGACCTCCTTTGGTCATCCCCCAATCCCCACTCTCTCTGCCCTCCACCCCTCCTGATCCCAACCCCCAGCAGATATTAAATACACATCGATTCCTTTACCATCTATTCCGAGCTGTCTCCGTTCAATTGTCTTTTTATACTCCTCCAGGTCGTTCTCAGACAGGTAAGTGAACGGGTTTGGTGGCCCCGGTGGCACCAGTTCTTCCTCAGAGTCCAGCTGCATGGGCTAGAGAACAAATCAAACACACAACAAAGGCCATTGATGGATCGTAACGTTTTCATATTTTAACAAAGTCTTTTTGAATGTTCTCCCCGTAAATATATACGTTTGTCGGCTGTGGTTCTATGGGCACTGGTGACCCTCAGTTACTCAACTAAGTGGCCACTGTCCTTATGCAAGCTGAGTCAGTGAGTGTCGGCAATATTGACTGCACAGTGCATCACTGAACACAGAGCTCACCAGTTAAAATAGATAACTGGTCCCTAGGGTGCATCAAACGCCCCTTCCGTCAGATGTTTTCTGTCCCTAGTCTAAAAAGTTTCCATTTGTGTAGAAAACACCACCAGTAAAATCTTAGGTAATTTGAAGCTGGTTTAGGTGGGCCACCGTGCACTTGAAATGTTTAACTGCAAGGTTGCCGAAATTGGCAGGTTTGCAACTCAAATATTCAAACGTCCGGTGGCCCACATAAACAAATGTGAATTTTGCAGAAGTTATTTTTTTTACAAAATAGAAAACATTTAATCTAGGGACAAGTCAAAAACAAACACTTTTAAGAATCATGGGGCGTTTGATGCACCCTACTGGTCCCCCTATTGAGAATCACCAGACACATTCTAGCCACAGTATCATACATCTGTCATTTGGAGGGCAAACACAGTGTTGGGACTGACTGGTCAAATAAAGTAGTAAGAAGATGACGTCGTACGAAAATATATATAAACCCTGCGAATATTCAATGGTTTGCAGTAAAATAAACCGAAGGGAAAATATATCAAAGCAAAGAGTCTTACCGGACTGCTTTTCTTTTCTATAACGATGCCAGCCAGTTTGTGTGACTGTGGACCTGCTGTCTTCAAATCATATCGATTCAGTTCACGCATCTAGAGTAAACATCAGGGTCAGTAGGTCCTGTGATTCAAACATGTTTGTATGCAGGAGGAATACGACACCCTCATAAACCTGACAAGCCTCTGAGCTGATCAAAGGCTTCATTCCAATTTCTCTTGCTTTCAATCAAATTAAATTAACATCTGGATCTTGGCTGATCAGAGATGAGATGTTATCCCTTAAAAGTTCTGGGGAATTTGGGACTAGTCATTTTCACCACTAATGTGAATATAAACAAACTGTTCAGATTCCGCAATTATTAAGCCAATTTCAAATGACATACAGATTCAATCAGAGTATTCCACAGATGTATCCTTAAACTTGATGATACATATGTTGCATAAAACATATTAGATCATAAGAAATAGAGAAGACAAAAGGTTTTTTAATTGTGTGGCTGAAGCTAACTTTAATACAAATGTACTGGGTTCCACCCTTCAGTCACCTCACACAGTGAGGCAGGAATTAGTGATAGGAATCAGCACATGGTGATAGGAATCTAGCGGGATTCTACAGTGGGCCTACGGAAACTGATAATACCTCACTGGTAAGTAATTTTGCCCACAAGGTATACAGTTGATTCACTTTCTGGTACATTCTGTGAAGTGTTTTGAAATGTCTCGAAGACATGATAAGGCTCTATATCAAATGCAAGGATTACTGTTTGCAAAGAATGTCTGTACACCAACAAGGCTAACAAAAGAGTGGCCATTGGTTATATTAAGACAGGTAGTTTATAATGGAAAACCAGTCGTGACTGTTCCAGGATGGACACTGATAGCAAGAGGTTACTTTCACAAGTTTGATGGTATAAAACAAATGTAACGGATTATTTAAACCGGACATGTACAACAATGCACGTTACCTTGTTTCTCTTGTCACGGACTTCCTTCGGGTTTGTTCCTAATGGAACAAACTGGTTTGGATCTTCAATCTTGATTGGTGTCCCACTGTTGATTTTTGAAGGATCGGCTGCCTTCATCCACTAACAAAGAAAAGAACCCTGGTTATGTGGTGTTGATAATAACTGACTGGTGACCTACATACCACTACGACTTGCTAAGCCCATAGTGGCCTGAGCGCTCCCTCCATTCAGCAGACTCTGGCCTGCTCCACGTCCCCAGCCTGTCCCACCAAGGGCGGCCAGGCCTTCAGCCTCTCTGTTCCACAATTTGCAGGAAATTGTCCATCCTACAGTCCCTTCACCTCACCACTTCCCTTGCCTCCTTTAAGTCCCATTTAGAGACCCACTTGTTTGACAGCACCTACGGTCACCCTCCTACCGCACCTTCCCCACCCTCCACTCCTCCTGATCCCAATCCCCAAGTTGGGTGTCAATCCTTGACTGTCCAACACCTTGGGATGTCCTCCTGATGTGAAAAGCGCTGTACAAATGTGATAAAGAAGATGGTGGGATTCTGAGTTACTCCCTTTTCTATGAGCTGGCAGGACTGTCCCAGTTCCAGTCCCAGTAGCTCAGTGGTTAACTGAGTCCTTAAAAGCTTAGTCCTTAAAAGCAAGAGATCTGGGTTTGATTCCCGGTAGGGTTAAACCTTGGACAAGTTTCCTTACTGCACATGCCTGTTAATAATCCCTCACAGAAAAAAAAGATAAATTGGTATTTCAATGCACGACTGTTTGTGGGACACTTCTGCGCACAATTGGCTGCCACGTTATGCCCACAAATATACAGTGAACACACTTTGAGACATCTAGAAGATGTGAAAAGCACTATATCAAAAGCAAGGATTATTATTAGTATCAGAGACTGAATGAAGAATTTGGTTCAAAATATTTACGATTTTCCTAATGATGGAAATCTTAGGCTGCTTTACATCTGGCCTCCTATAATAGGGCTAACCACAGGAACCTGCACTGCATTTCCACACAGGATGACCACCCCTGTGTGAATTTATTAGTCAATGTTACTGTGGGGCAGGATAGGAACTTTCCACCAATGATGAGTTTAAACCCTTGCTTCCTGAGACTGCAGTGTATACACCAGTATAGTGCTGCAACAACAGCTGGCTTTCAACTTTGGGATTCAATTAATTGAGAAAAGTGAATAATAATAATCCCTGCATTTGTGTAGTACCTTATCACATCGTCAAGACGTCTCAAAGCACATCACAGGATACACTGTACAGTGAATTGATTGTATTTTGTGGGTGAAACGCGCCAGACTGTTTGTGCATAGCAATGTCCTGCAAACAGCCAAGGAGTGAGTGACCAATTTGATTTAAGGAATTGTTGGCCAGGGCACTGGGAGAAACTAATTTTGAATCCCTGAACCCAAGCGATTGTTAATATCCAACAAAACAGGCAGAGGGAACTTCAGTTTAACAATTCACCCGAAGGATGATGCTATAATAGGTGACAGCACTCCGGCACACTAACCTACATGAGGGACGCTGTATAAATGCAGGTTGTTGTTGTTGTTCTATGAACCTGACAGTCAGGATAGGTAAATCAGTTATTCTTAAGAGATGTGCTTTAAAATACAAGTATAGCCACAGCATACACTGTTAAGATGAATAGATTTTAAATGGGAAAATATTTACTTTTTTAAATAATCTATAGTTTATAAAATAAACCATAGTTTGTTTACAGCCAGATTTCAACTTTTACATGCCCTATGAAAGAGTTACAGAAGGAAGGCGTGGGAAGTGCTGTTTAATAAATGTTTGTACATTTGTGCTCTTAA
The DNA here is from genome assembly GCA_035084275.1 of Hydrolagus colliei. Taxonomy (NCBI): domain Eukaryota; kingdom Metazoa; phylum Chordata; class Chondrichthyes; order Chimaeriformes; family Chimaeridae; genus Hydrolagus; species Hydrolagus colliei. The sequence continues at coordinate 22,842,376 of CM068748.1, read as the reverse complement.
TGAGCACTCCAGTCTCATCACCACGAGTCATGTTTCAGTCGATTAACTTAAGTCCCCATCCAGGCCCACAAAGGGAAGGTTCCTGGCACTTGAGGCACTGGAAAGCATTGCTGGTGGAACCTATGTACAAGGAGTCAATTTGCAGCTGGTGGGCAACCACAGAAAAAGTACAGCAGCTTCAGCTGAAGGGGCAGAAACGGGGCCATTAGCAACGAAACGTAGGGACTGGAAGATTGTTTAAGGGAATGTGTAAGGAGCCGATAATTTATATTTTGATTGTGTGAACGATCCAAGTATGGTGGAGTACCTTTATGCTTTTAACATTTATAAATATGTAAATTAGCAACAGTTGTAAAAATATGATCCGTCATCATAATCATTCAAGTTTTCATTTTATTTTAAGCGCTCTGGAATACAAGTCTGCATGAGACTTCCGGTCGATGACATAAAAGCAAGTTGTTGTTGTTTAAGGCCAAGTTTGTATCATGTAGTGAAATGATTAAAATTGATCACCAGAGGGAGCTACTGCTCAGTAAACCAGCACATCAAGGCTATGACCCTAGTCTTGAGACTTTTTCACAGTTACAGTATCACAGATGTGTGCTGTGGGAAGACACAGTCCCTTGTATTCTGACGCCAGCTTGGTGTGGTGAACCGTCCAGTGGTTGTACTTGCAGTCACGAAGAGCACGTCTCATACAAGTACCAAATTTGTCTTCAAATACTTAACGCTTCAACTCAAAAGGCATTGTGGTCAGTACTATGGGCACATGAGTGAAGTATGAACCTTTCCCGTGAACTCAAATCCAGTTTCTCTTTGTCAGATGGTTGTGATTTTACTTAGCTGATTAAAATCATTGCAATAAAAGTAGATGCCGATAATATTAATGTGTTGAATGGACCCAGATGTGTTTGTCATGGACACCATTCACAATAACCCAAAACAAGGAGATCTCTGACTCAAGAGCATTGAACTTCCGTCTTGTGGAGACAGGCTTCGATAGTAAACAAGTTAAAAAGTCAGCTTTCCGATAACCGCCAGGGGATACGTCTGAAGCCATGGTCCAGTTACTTGGACCACCAATGAGTACAGTGAAAGTGGGCATGTTCATATTGTGACACATGCATACCAATTTGATGCGTTAAATAGTGAATGGTCCGCTTCATTGATTCCATTGTGCGTATAATGAACTCATTGTGTGTATAATGAATACTGTACGGTGATAAAAATACAATTATTTTATCAAGGGCTTTAGCATATCATAATCTGCAAGAGTTAAGGTTGAGTAGTTCATAACTATCATCTGAAACCCTCGATTAGATTACAAAATGCTCTATGTCATTAACGCGCAAAGCAATTCTCACTGTACCTTGAACAAATGCCACATCCCTACAAGACAACAAAGTGGATCCACAGTTAATGGCCTGCCAGGACATTCTATAGCCGGAATAAGGCAAAAATAAGCTAATTCCAAAACTCAACAGTTCTGAAGAATGTTGAATAAGTATGGAATATACCAATCATTGTAAAAACTAAACAATTTCAGGCTTACCCCCCAAAATCTGGAATATACCCTCTCCCACACACACCTCCACAGGATTTTATTGCCAATCGGTTGGCTGTTCACAACCCTCTAACTTACTGTGGTTTTGGTCCTGGGACTGCTGTCGCCGGTGGGAGATTCCTCAGGCACGTTGACTTTCATGTAGGTATTGGGAGAGTTCAGCCATCTTGTCTTCTCACGTTGCTGCTTCTGTGCCAGGTACTTGAGGGGAGAACGCTGCAGAGCATCATCCTCAAAGGAGAAGGCTGTGACTGTGGCCGGGATCTCCACCTCGCTCCTGTGTCGTTGCTTTTCTCTTAGAATGGGCTGCCTGTAGGCATAGCCAGTTCTGTATCCCTGCAAAAAACAATTGAGAAGCCAATACTTAATAATAATCCTTGCATTTGACATGGAGCTTTTATCACGTTGTTGAGTGGGGTCTCCTCAGAGCTTAACTGGGTCCAAGGTGCAATAGTTGGCAACGGACTGTTGGAATCCAGCCAGCTCTCTGTGATGGTCTCTCCTCCGGGTCCTGAGCCAATCAGGTCCGCAGTATTCCAGGGCAGTTCTGATGACAGCATAGCCCAGCCTGGCTCATCGTGACCGGGGATCAGTGGGGGGGGGGGGGGGGGGGAAGGGGGTAGAGAATCACCCCGTTAACCCAGCAAGCTGAAGGCTTTCTAATTGCCAAGGTTATCCTTATTCCATTCTTGAGAATTAGAGTTGTTTCCCTACTTAAATTATCCAAGCTCATGAGATACTATTAAAAAAATCCACTCCACCCCGGTAAGAACTTTTTTTTTTAGCCTCTCTCCGTCAAATATTATCATTCAATCCCTCCCAGATCCATCAAAGTAATTTCCCTTAAAAAAAGTCGATTAAATAGACATTGCAGAAGTCTGCACTTTGCATCAATCACTTCCACAATGTACTTACCAGATTGTCCAGCATTCTCATCATAGCTTCAAACTCCTGCTCTCCAACTTTCCACTTGATTGATCCTCCCATGTTGACTCCTTCAAGAGCTACTGTGAGTGTGAAAGGCTTCATCTTTTCCAGATCCAACAGCAATAAGTTATCCACTCCCCCAGCACTGGTAAGAGCCCGCACCTTCAAATACAACCACTTGATTATAAACACCTAAATTAAACCCCTCAGTGGATCACCTCGGTTCCGTTGATGGGTTCCAATCATAGAATCATAGAATTTTACAGCACAAAAGGAGGCCATTCGGCCCATCTAGTCTGCACCGGCTCTTTGAAAAGACAACTCAATCCCACTGTCCAGCTCTCTCCCCGTAACCTAACAGACCTGTTCACCCTGAATAAAAATCTAATTATCTTTTAAAAGCTGTTATCGAATCGGCCGCTACCATCTTTTCAGACAATGCATTCCAGATTCGAACAATCCCGCTGATGAAAAAAATTCTCCTCAGCTCCCCTCTGCTTCATTTTGAAACTCCTCCAAGTGCAATAAAGAACAACAGTTTTTTTTAACAAAAAGACACACAATCAAAACTCAGAACCCCAAACAGCAGTCGCAGTCGAGAGACTATAAAATTGTGGCAGAGTCTCATGTTACTGCAAAATACCATGAGGCCTGGTATGATTCGTGGTTACATTCTTATTTAAAACAGAAGCGATTTGTTTAGCATCAATTATATAAACTGATACAAACCAATGGTGGAAACTAACTACAAGAGTTTTTAACTGAAGCTCAATTTATAATCTTATCATAGAATCAATCTGAAGCGAACATGATAAACCAATAATGACTTCACTGTAGGACATCTGCATGTATTAATATTGCAGTATATGCCTGTTGCAGACAGTCATGTATTGATAACATTCTGCTAAGGAAGTAGAAGCAGGATGCTGGGATGGTAGATATTTCAGCACAGAAGGAAGCCATTCGGATGTTGTGTATCGCACGTAATCTTTACACGCCTTTGCGATACACAATCAGCTGTCAGTTTTACCAGCTGATTGCCAATTTACTGCCCATGTGATCAGTTTAACATAGGAAAGCACTGTTTATTCAAAATGACAATGAATAATTTGTGAACAAAGCTTCACCAAAACCCAATGCAAAATAGCAACGGGAACCCATTACTGTGCAAAAAAAAAATTCTGTTGAATTAACATTTGCTCAGTTCATTCTGTGTAAAGAAGAAACTGTTGTTCAGAGCCCTGGTTTACTAATTCTGTGAATAAAGCCATTTCAAAAGAATCGGTTATATCTAAAGCAATTATGACTAATTACTGTAGCCGGTTGATCTCGGCTTCAAAAGGGAACTTGCTTCTGGCCAGTTTGTCAGAGACAATGTAATCACCGACTCAAATAATTAACAAGCTGTATTTTCTGTTACATTACCAGCATCATTTGAAAGCTCCTGTCTCCACACCTGCCCCGGGCAGTGCCGAGTGCATTACAGTTCCATAGATGTAGGCAGTCCTCAATGCCTTTGACACCTTGCCCAAATCATAGGTTCAAGAGCCATTTAGCTATTTTGACTGGGGCTCAGGAAAGAACAAACACCTGCTTACATGCACTTTCCAGCACATGTCACTGGATACCAGTAAATATCCTGATTGATATTCTTCCCCTTCAACTCGGAGACAAACGGTCTCTCCTCTAGTCCCAGCACCGTCTTGTGCGGTGCTCCTCGGGGCTCTGTCCTTGGTGCCCTCCTCTTCAATATCTATATTCACGTAGCGAGTTGTTCAAACATTGCCTGAAAGGGTGATGGAGGCCGATTCGATAACAACTTTTAAAAGAGAGGTGGATGGTTATTTGGGGAGGACAAGTTTGCGGGGTTATGGGGAGAGAACTGGGGAGCGGGATTGACTTTGAATAGCTCTTTTCAAAGAGCTGGCACAGATACGACTGGCTGAATGGTCTCCTCTCGTGCTGTAAAATTCTATCAATCTATATGCTCCATCTTGGTGACATTATCTGCAGCCATGGGATCAACTTCTATATGTATGCAGATGATACCCAACTCTATCTCTCTGCCTCCACCCCCAACTCCAGGACCACTTCTGTCCTGTCAGAATGTCCATCAAGCATCAAATCTTGGATGAGAGCCAACTTTCGTCAGTTGAACGTCAATAGGATCAAGGCCTTCTTGATTAGCTCCTGTTAGCGTCTCCACACATCAGATACAGACAGCATTACCCCCCATGGATGCTCACTCCATCTCATTGAGCTAGTATCCCCATGCTCGTCCAGTTCCACTGGCTTGTCATAACATAAGAGGATACAGTTCAAGATCCTGATTCTCCCCTTCACCTTCATGGAGTTGCTCTCCCATACCCCTGCAACTTACTAGCTGCCTACTAAACTGCCCTCATTCTCTGCTCAGCGGACTCCAGCCTGCTTCACTTCCCCCACTTTGCCTGCCCCACCGATGGCAGGTGGGGTTTCAGTCATTCTGATCCCACATTCTGGATCACCATCCTGCAGACCCTCCACCTCATACCCTCTCTTGCCTCCTTCAAACCTGCCTCAAAATCCTTTCAGAAAACAACAACCTGACTTCTCAGGATGCTTTGAGAATCTCAAATTAATACTGCACCATTAATCCCTTTGGTGCATATTGGAAATTACACCCAATTACATTATTATAATACCTCAACACTGATCAGGGATCAAACCTGATTGGTATCTTCCTGATCCAAAAAGCTAGTTCAGCATATTGCTTTTCAAACCACCAGTGGATCATGTGTACATCACAGATTAAAACTGAGCAACTTTACAGATAAAATGAGCTATTTGAAACAGTAGGTCAGTGTATCAGGAGTGATGCATTGCAATTGTTGCATTACCTGGATCTCGCAGGCAAACTGAACATTATAGGCATAATGAAAAGCCTCTTCTATGGATTCACCAAGCGCTACCACTCCATGATTCCTAAGAACCAATATCTGAAGATCAAACCAGAATTAGACAATGCAACAGTTAATAACATACTCAGGTTAAGCTTAATTTTAAACACATAGCAATTACAGTCGCTTCATTTGAGAGTATCTCCGCAAAGTGCTTTCAAACGTCTAATGACGTGATAAGGCGCTATATTAAATGCGAGGATTATTATTGACCAAATCATTGCAAACCCCCCAAAAAGCCACTGTTCTGAAGCAAAATGCCACAATTTCATTGAAATAAATATTAAAATGTGCAAATTAATTATGACGGTGCAGACCTATTTGATAGTATAACCGGTGACTGTTAATCAGCACATGTAAGAAGTGCTCATTTCAGTTCAAAATTGCCTTTAATAATCCCTGCATTTGATAAAAGTCTAAAACGTCATTGTGATGTCTCAAAACACATCATAGAATATGTTGCAAAGTGGAGTGACTTGTGTATTTTGTGGGCAAAACTCGGAAGCCAATTGCACACAGTAGTGTCCTACAAACAGTCGTGGATTGAGTGACCAAATGATTATTTACCTGGCAAAAATGAACACTCCTGGCATTACTACTTAAACATAACTACATATTCAGGAAATATATGCCTATAGTTTTAATCTGGGTTGTTTCACAAAATGTGTCTCTCAATAGCTCCAATCAACCTCTCTTCAATTTTCTGCAAAGCATACCAAAAGTCCTCCTCAGTTTCGGGCAAACCTTAACACACTTTTCTATTGGCCCAGGTGGTAATCGTTACCTTGCAAGCTGTGCCGAGACACTTCTGGAGTTGAATCCTGTCGCTCTCATCGTCCAGTGAACCGTGGTAATCGTAGTAAGCCACATCTCCCAGAATCAAGGCTTCCTGGGAGATTGGCAGGATTCCACATTTCATGGTGGAAACCTTGTGGGTGTTGAGGGAAAAGTATGTCAGGGTTTCCAAAATGAATCATGACAAATCATGACAGTATTTTTTTTTAAAAAGCAAAGAGGAATCATTACTTACGGCGGCAGCCGCTGGGGTGTGTATGTGTATGGCACATCGGACATCGGGCCTTATTGCGTAGATGGCAGCATGAGGACTGAACGCTCCATGGTCAATGCGGAGGTTTGTGTTGCCTTGATCCACCACTTCGCCGATTATATTAATTTTCACCTATTTAGAGCCAATACATGCTCTGGTGAGCGGTTATGATCCCCAACATTATTTCTCTATCAAGAATCAACAACAACAATAATAATGGTAATAATAATCCTTGCATTTGATGTAGCTCCTTAACACGTCATTGAGACGCCTTGAGGCGCTTCACAAAATATACTGTAAATTTATCCTGAATAGACTGTATATTTTGTGTTGGAAAAGTGTGGTCACACGCCTCCTGTGCAGCGCCTTGGGACGTCCTCCCGACGTGAAAGGCGCTTTATAAGTGTAATTTGTTGTTGTTGGAATAAATTCAATCATGCAAACAATAAAAACTGTCCAAGTAATAATAACCAGAAACTTAAAACAAAACAATAGTTGCACAATGTGTAGTTAATTACGATGTGCCAGCTTAACCACAAACATACACGTAGGATTCAGAAAACAGTGAAATCCAAACTTCTGAAACACATCGTTCAAAGTGTTTTCAGACAATGAAAATGAGAAGTTCCATGTTTAAAATTATGCTGGAATCCATGTTTGTTGGTGTGTCCTTTCATGTCTTACAAACTGGACTGGAAATTGTCAAGACTGATGAGACAAGCTATTGATTGAACGAAACATAACAATAACTATTAGTTGAGGAACATCTGTACAATCTGAAAGGAAATACTCCCACTGGGGCTAATGATAAATGATATACAACAGTGAAGATAGTACTGAAATAAAACACGTTACTTTATTTAGGTCACCAAGAAAGCATCCAATGAGCCATAACTTGGGCTTGTCCAAGGTTTCACTGGCATGTTTTTATTAAAGCAAGTCTGTAATTATCAAACCATGCAGTTTTCAGCCTGTTCACATTTTCACACACTTTGAAATGTAATAGCACGACGGAAATTCCGATTGCTGCTTTCTTGCTCGCTGCTCAACAAATACAGCTGATTTTGCCAGAGTGTAAAGTCTAAATTTAACCTAGCTTTGTAAAAATCTCTGCCCTTTCAGGGAAAAAGTACAACAGGCTGCCAACAAGTATTGTGCAATTAGTTTCTTTAGCCCAAGGCATTGTGAAATTTGAAATGGAGAAAACATTGTGTGAGACCAAATGAGTCAGATTTTCCCTGAGAAAGGAACGAGCAGAAGGAATGAATGACTCTCTCAGCTGTACAACTGAAATTCAAAATATCTGATACAAATCGTACGTTTAGAATTATTGTTAATAATCGTTGCATTTGATACAGCGCTTTTCACGTTTTCTAGACATCTCAAAGCGCTTCACAGAATATACTGTAAAGTGAATTGACTGTATATTTGTGGGTAAAACGTGGCAGCCAATTGCACACAACTGTATCCCAATAAACAGTTGTGGATTGAAGTGACCAATTCTTTATTGCTACTGTTGCTCTCTGATGGTCACCATTGATTTACAGTAAGAACTTAGGACCAGTTGTGTATGTGGCCCACAACATGTGCCTTGGGGTGTCACTAACAAGCCACAAAAAAAGTACATTAAGAAACAGACTGACACACACCAGTAACAGTGGTGCCTTGTAGCTTTGTGGTTAGAGCACTAGCCTCATAAGCGAGAGGACCTGGGTAAGATATGCAGTCAATTTATTTCGCAATATATTCTGTGAAGAGCTTTGAGACGTCTCGAAATGTGATAAGGCGCGATATTCAATGCAAGGATCACGATTATAACATTAGGGAATTCTCCTTTTATGACCATTTGCATTATGCGGCATATTCAATGCGCTGTGTTTCACTTCTAAATTATAAAAAGGCGCCAGGGGTAAGACAGCCTTTGAGAACGAAGAATCTGGATTTCTAACCAGATGTTTCAGCAGAATCTTTTGTACAGGAAATCTTTCACCGTTTTTCTCAATTCATCTCAGAGCTGTATCGTATGACTCGCAAACTTACAAGGTTGGAAGCTGTGGCCTCAGAATACGACAGGCCCCTGGGAACGATGAGAAAGTGATCGTGTTCCTTGCTTACTCTAACCTGGGGGGTGTGCACAAAAAAGAAATGAAAATGTCATTTGCATCAAATGATCAGCACTGTGAAGTTGCTCATTTTTCACCAAAGGATAGAGGAAGATTCAAGCATGTTCGGGCTATTACAGTGTGTTATTTTGGCTACATTCTGAACTCATCATTCCTGAAAATATCTTGCTATTGAAGATCTATGAGTATTGAAGCATTCATGTGACATGGCTGTCTGTAGGTGCATATAACAGGATTAAAGACAGATCATTTAACAAAAAGTTAAGTATAATTAAATAAATAGTTGTGCCACCACCACTGATAGCCTATAATAATAATACTAATAATGATGTTAGTGATACATTAGTTATAACACAGAAGCCAGCCAGACAAAGTATTGTAAATTAACTGAACACAGAAAGAGACCCGTTTATATTGCACAGAACTGCAGCTATAAACTTAAAGCAGTGGCTCAGATAACTAATTCTCTTGATTATATTTTTACTTAATGCTATAACCTCAGAATGCTTTTCCCAGTAGCCACATCAAAACGGCAACTAGCAGCAATCAGTCAGGAAGGGGGAACAAACAAGAACTCGTTGGTAAGTGACCGATAGGTTTCCAAATAACTTCCTGAATTTTAGGGGTAGGAATTAGCATTACATCCGGAAGAAAGCCAAATGGTTTTCAGTAATGACACACAAAGCCTAAATTATAAATTGATTCACATGTTAGTGAGGTAAAAAAAGCTCGCTACAGAAAAACATTAATGGGCTTCTGCGACACAAACTTACCGTGATATAGGTGCTAGCTAAATGTGCCCATCCAAATAGATCTATTACTCTGTATAGGCTGGCGATTTTACAGCGAGTCAACTTCTCTCCTTTCACGAACGAAGCAGATTCCACACCACGTAGATCATTGATGGGTGTGACTGTTCCCAGACCTTAGGAGAAAATATTAGAAAAACACGACACTATTCATCAAGTATTCTCAGTATGCAAGACCTAGGTCATAGTTAAGAAATGCATCTACTAATTTTGGGCACTTACTCAATTGGGCCGTTGGTAATGAGGTGACAGAACTTGCCATTACAAAATCTGCTATCTGTCGTAAAGCAAGGAGACCTGCAGGATTATTACCCTTTTTCATTTGTTCTTGAATGAGAGCCTCGAGCTCATCTCTGAAAGCCTAGGAATAAACACATGTTGTAAGTGGACATCCTCATGGTCAGTTAAACATACATGAAATATCATGAGACAAAATGCACGAGACAAACCATAACTCACTTTGGAAATAGCCCATTTTCAATTCTCAGGAGATATTCAATATGCTTCCCGGGCTGGATGTGACATACTGTAATTTACTTTCATTAAACAATCAGAACAAATATGCGTGTTGTTGAATTATTTAATAGACACTGCTGGCCTCGGGTGTTTTTTTCCCCCCGTTTAAAAACATATACAGTATTACTATAGCATTAGCACATCATCTAAGGGAAATCTTACTTAAGTCAATTAGTATCAAGCAATGTGGTGCTACATGTGTGACACATACAAATTAACAGCTCACAGCAAGTTCTGTCACGAGCTGAACATTCACAAAGCCAAACAGCACATTAAGACATCCATTTATTACGTGGCTTCAGCATTCAACAGTCACCTCATAACTCAGTAGCACTGATGAACGATATTGCATTTCTAAATGTAACAAAACATTGAAATTGTATAATTAGAATCTGAAATGAAATGAAGCTTGAAGCAGTAGATATATTTTTTTTAGGGGGGGTGGGGGGGGAGAGAAACATTACTCAGGAACAGTCTATTCTGTGAAGCGCTTTGAGACGTTTAGAAGACGTGAAAACAGCTGTATCAAATGGAAGGATTATTATTATTACTCAGGAACGATTTTAAAACACAAACTATCTTCCGTTCTATATCCAAATACTCTGTGCTTTCAAAATAACTGATACTAAACTTCCTGTGGACCTGTGACTCGCTCTGAGACATCCTCCCGACATGAAAGGTACGAGAACTGTAAGCGCTCCGGAACTCTACCCCATGTGAAGGCTGTTGTTATTATAACAAATGTAAGGAGTATTATTATTGTAGAGGAATGTAGTTGATTCGATTCAGCTCTAACGTTCCTTTGAGAAAATGATGCCCAAATAGTCTGGTTATAGTGGTGAACTGTGGAGTGACACTCATGATTACCCAGACAATGAGGTCCTGATCTCAGCTATACAACATTAGATATTATGTGAAAGGCAGGATCTTTCTTGTACGGAGGAAAATGTAAGGGCCAGTCATCCCATTGGGTATTGAAGGGCAAACACCTGGAAGCAGATTTAAAATGTGTTTTTCCAGACATGGGGAATGACAAAGGGAAAGTACAGGACCACAATCTTTTGTATCAAAAAAGGAGGGAAACTTTAAGGTACTTTGACCCTTGCCTCTTCCTTTCTTGTTGACTTACACTCACCACAATCTTCACGGACTCCACACCCTGTGGTACGACTGAGATTACAAATTTACTTTAAGGGTGGGAAGAATGGGGAGAATCATTTGGAGTGCAATGAAGCAATGAATGCACAGTGCAATGAAGAGGTTTGCTTCTATGACATACAAGCCCATTGGGTTACCTCAAGATTGTTTAGAGTGAAAGGAGGAAAGAAAAAGTAATGGTTAAATAATTTGTTTTCAGTATTAAAGTAAAACTCATACTTAAAAGAATTACCTAACATTCCCTTTTTAGAGAACACAATCAAAATTGTATCTTAAATATTATCTATAAGGGGTAATCATTCCTTCAAAAATAAGTAAAATAATAATATGGTCACTCAATCCACAACTGTGTGCAACTGGCTGTTGCATTTCACCTACCAAATATACAGTCAATTCACCTTACAGTATATTCTGTGAAGCACTCTGAGATGTCTAGAAACCGTGATAAACTCTACATCAAATGCAAAGATTATTATATACATATTATATGTATTAGTAAACTCACAAATGTGACGGTTCCTGCACTTTTAGGTTTTCATTTCAATGGGACAAACTATAAGATTTTACAGAGCTGAAGGCAAGAACTGAACAAACTAAAATCAAGCCTTTTCTGCTAATATTCCAAATTACAACATGTGGATTGTATTACAAGCCAAAAATAAAAGGCGCATTACTCAATGCAACTTGTCTTGGAAGTACATTAAACTGTTTTGCTTGAATGCAAAGCAGACACACCATTTGTTACAAGCACTTTTAGCATTAAAAACTTTGCTGGCGAGAATAGCTTTAGATGGAAACAGAACCACGAGCGCTTGAAATAAAAACATTTACACAATCTCGTACCAACTGTCGATGTCTGAAGGAAGTCTAGAATGTACACGGAGCAACATTACGCTCTCAACGTTATGGTGAAATGAATAGGAAGAGCGAGATCATACAAATCATGTTAATAATTAACATGAAAGCTATTACATACATATTGTCTGAACACAAATTTTGCATCGGGCATTTTGCTGCTGCAGATTGACAATTACTTACAGAAGAGCAGTTAGCAGCCAAATGTCACTACAACTACTAACATTAGTCAAAGTCAAACTCGCCTCAGTGACTTTCCAGGATATGCCTTGGGCTCCTCTGGAAGGTGAGCGTTAAGTCCTGAGTCGTGTTTCATTGACAGACAACTGAATGAATAGACAATAAATTTCTATCTGATCCAAGGATTTATTGCAGTAACTTATCTGTTTGAATTGTACTAAAAAGGAAGGATCGAACTTTGGCCCAACGTTTATGTGTGGGCAAAGTAGGTAAAGAGATTGTATTCACACCTACTAGCTGAAACGGCTCTGAAGCAGAGGTAAAATAATATGAATCCCAAGTAAAAGGTCATAAGAATCTCAGACCAGATCTCCTTATATCCTTAGTGCAATGTAGAAAAATGTAGACAAAGCAGATTGTAACAAGAACTAACAAACTAGATGCATAAATGATTATATGATTCTACGAAATGACACGGTGTGTATTAGCAGAGGTAAATAAGTAAAGGACCTGGATGTGATTATTGATCTTTCAATGAAGGGGAACAGTCAACAGAAGCAGCTGTCAACCAACCCAAACAAAATACAAGATTCTAAGTCAATCCGACTTGTACTGTGAGAGCAAACCTAACGCTAAAACTATAAACTTAAGCAGTCACATTATAAAGCCTAATCTCTCACATTGTGGAAATGTGGAACTGACTTCCGATAAAACTAACCCACCCTGGTGTGATGAACGCCAACAACGTCAACATTTCAGGTCCATGACCCGTCGTCACCTGAAATGTTGACTCACTTTTCCTTTCTCCATAGATGCTGCCTGACCTGCTGAGAGTTCCCAGCGACTTCTGCTTTTTGTTACTGTAAAGTGAATTGACTGTATTTTGTTGGCGAAACACTGCAGCCAATTACACATAGCAGTATCCCACAAACAGTCATTAATTGATTGACCAATTAATAATGTTATTATTATTTATTTCGAAGGGATTATTACCTCCAGAAAAGCAATCCATCCAATCAGCAATCACCCGGGTTCCCACTTACTTCTAGGTAAACAGAGACATATGGAGTAAGGAAACTTGCCCTACATATCGCCCTCCCCAGGAATCGAACCTGGATCCTCTCACCTGCTAGGAGTCTCTAACCACTGAGCTACAGGAGTCCATAGTGAAGATGAGGGGCTAAAGAAATATTCTGGGGCTATTTGCTAAATTACATTTGAGGAACATTGGAAGGCACGGTCGAAGAGGAGGGTCTTGAGAAAGGTCTCGAAGGAGTCAAGGGAGGGGGCGAGGGTTAGGTTTACTAAACAAGAACAGTGTTCGCTTGTTCATTGCTTCACTGATTTACATTCTTAAGTTTCAGCTCTATTCCTGGTCACTAAATGGATCATTGGGCGGTAGCACAGTGTTCCATTTCAGGTAGAGGAAATCTCACCCACATAACAAAGCAGTAGTACCAATGAGTTTAGAGGAATCTGTAATATGCATCATCCTTGCTATTTTGGATCAAAAGCAAAAGTTGAGCAGTAAGAGCAAAAGTAAAGATTACAAAATGTGTGATCTCACTCCCTTTCTGTTTTATGTCTCTTTGAGTACTCACTGTTCTCTGCCTTTGGCTCTGCAAAAACAGCATCTCTACTAACCAATATTTTGAGGAGAGGGCTGGAAGAGAAGTGTCTCGCCACTGGCTGCAGATGCATTAAAGGGGAAATCAACGTTTCATGGGAATAGGGGGGATATAACTGTCATAACATTGTAATGGGAGAGGTCGTTGAGGCTGTTCTAGCAGTTTATTAAATCATGAAAGATCTCTTATTCCCAGTTCTTTGTTTTTCTCTTTACCCCAATACTCTTGCTTCCCAAATAATCATCTAACTTCATTTCAATATATTCTGGTCTTAAAGACAATGGTGTATATAAACACACGCGCACATATACACACCCATACAACAGCAATGGTTTTGTAATGTTTAATTTTAAACTAGTGACTGAATGATTGAATGAAGGGCCACACATGCTGGTAACTGTTGGATAATTGGCCATTCTACAAATGCAAACATGCTGAGACTCGCTGGTTAAACTATGTGACCACAGGGGTAGAGAACAATGGCGGTGGACAGTTAAGGATTTGCACCTGAGCTGAGGGTTGCGATCAGGAGGGATGGAGGGTGATCGAAGGTGCAGTCAAAGAGGAGGGTCTTGAGATGGGTCTTAAAGGAGGCAAGAGGGTGGGAGAGGAGGTGAAGGGAAGGCAAAGAGACTGTGGGACAGAAAGCTCAACCTCCAATGGTGTGGCAAGATGGGTCATGGAACAGACCAGAGTCTGCAGAGTGCAGGGCCCAGACAGGTCAGTTTGAAGACGGCATAGATAAGGGATCAACATGAACTTCCTGATCTGTGTATTTCACCACCACCATAGGGAGTGCAAAATATCAAACTGCAATAGAGTTAAACAACAAAAAAATAAAATTGTGTGCCAACCCTAAAGGGCAACAATGAAGCTTTGATGTCTTGTTCACAAAGGCAAAATATTATGCAGGAAATTGTCCATAAATTGTTATTAAAAGTAAACAAAAGACAATTCAAAAAGGCAATAGATTGCGACTATTTAAAAAACGAGATATTCCTTCTTTTCTAACCTAACTGTCTTAAAAGACAATTTAAATTCAGCATACACAAAATATTTCAAGCCTTCTATTGCAAAGCATCGAGTTCTAATGCTTTTATCGTTTGCTGTGCATACTTCAAATTCAAATGTGCGTGCTACACATTCCCTTTCTGTAAGCCAGACAGTTGCATGACTGGGATTTCAATTTCCTTACTTCAGATTTTCAAATGCTACTTCTAAGCCTTTGGAAAAGACCATGTGACCAAGCTTAGGGCAAAGTGTCAGTGTCTGTGCTGCCAAAGCACACAAAGGCACTTAAAGGAGACAGTCTAATGTTCAACCCACACGTCCAGACCCTCATTTGTAAACCAGACATGTGTAAAGGCAAGATTGACTGATTCACAAAATAAAACAGGAATGACAAAAGTTGTGCAATTCTTTCAAAAACGTTGGTGTTCCAGGTTATTTTTGTTGAGGTTAAAGCCATTAAAGTTCAGCATAAATTCAATTTATGGAGAGGTAGCGAATGCATTGGTTGGATTACAAGGCGTAGGCTTTTACAACTGTGTTCAGTTATCCAGGACAATCCTTAACATTTACCTGCAATCTTTAGTGAAATAAAAGCTGTGTTTGTTCAAGAGTCCTTTGAGATTTAGGATTGCTTCACCCATCCTAAACTTGTCCCCAAATGGTTTAAAAAAGACAAAAATATACCTGAGCAGGTAAGCAGATGAAAGAAAAACAGAACCAATGCTAGGAGTGTGTTATGAGATTAGAATTCAGGGAATAGACTAAAAATTTATCTACCTAGCACTCGTCTCACAAATGAAAGGACCTGGGTCCAGTCTCGGGTAGGGCAAAATATTAGATAAGTTTCCTTACTCCACATGCCTGTTTATTTAGCAGTAAGTAGTAACCCGGTTGTTAGTTGATTGGTGGATAACTTTTTCTGGGGATAATAATCCCATCAACTGTTTTTTTTAAGGATTCGGTCACTCAATCCATGACTGTCTGTGGGATGCTGCTGTGCATAATTGACTGCCGCGATTTTTACACAAAATGCTCAGTCATTGCATATTCTGTGAATATTGAATATTGTGTGAAGTGTTTTGAGACGTCTCAAAGACGTGATAAGGTGCTATTTCAAATGCAAAGATTATTATTAAACAAGTCAAGTTTTCAGGAGGATTCTGACTTTCACAATTACCTTGGTTACTCTTCCCAGTGTAGATCACATACGATTAGTAAAAATGGTTGCAAACTCTTCAGTTATTCAGCAGCAACAGATATGTGGACTTTATCTTCCCAGTGCTGAACACCAATTATCGATCACTGATCAACTCAGTTCATATTGCAGGCTTCAGATATAGAGAATTTAGCAGTTTGCAGGTCAGTTTGCTTGGAAATCAAACTTAAAACTGTTGCCTTGCAATGGCAGGTTATGGTTTCTTGCTTTAGTTACATTGAATTTGTATTTTTTTAAATCCCCCTATTTGAAAAGATGAATAGGAGCTACAATTTTAAACTGATAGAAAATAAATGGAATCACCTAAATAATTTCAAATGTTAATTGTATATCTCAAGAAAAAATGGGTTATATTGCAACAGTAATTTAGATAGTTAGTTCAAATAAAACTTCTCTATGTAGTTTAACAGTTGGCAACCCGAATAATCATGTTTGCAAGGGGACGTTCAGCCTTTTCACATGTGTAAAATTCTATATAATTCAGTTTGAACACAATAAATATTCTTTGACTAACAACTTGCGTTTATATAGAGTATATACCGCCCTTCACAAGTGCCGTGTCACAAAGTGCTCATACAATGAATCTCCGACAATTTATAGAAGGTAAATTTAGAGCGTGCTCTCAGTTCTTGCGTGTTGTGGAATTACAACTTCCTACAATTGTGCAACACCAATCTGATCATGGGTGGCCAGAATACTTCTTGGTGACAAAGCCGGAAAACTTCTTTTGCTTCTCCTCCTCTCTAGAGGCTGCGTACAGTTTCACTCCCACTGTTCATGTCCAAGTGTGGAGAGGGACACACACACAAACACACACTCACGTGTGTGGCTTTACAGCAGTCATCCTGATGTAATGTGGGAATTGCAGCCTAATTTCGCTGTGCACCACCAAACTAAAGTAGGCTCAATCTTTCTGATCGATACATTTCAGTTCTATACTAGCCTTTGCCAATTGGGCCCTCGACAAAAATCTTCTTCATTCACACACCATCATTCTGTACTGCAGCACCTTGGGACATCCTCCTGACGCAAAGGGCACTGTACAAATGTAATTTGTTGTTGTTGCTGCAGCATTTTGTCCCTTAATTTTTTAATGGTTTGCATGTCAATTAACAGTAAGTACTTGGATCTAATTTAAGCCCTGTGGGCATTATTGTTAGAAAGGGGAAATGTGTCCATGTGTATTATTTGCATCAAACACCATACTGAAGGATGTCAAATGCATCCTGGCAAACAGATGCATCTTACACCCCCCAGTTTATATTGCTGAAAGCAATTTAAAGGTGTTGTCAGTAGTCAATCAATTGGCGGCAGGAAGCTGCCTTTATATTTCCTGCTCCAAAACTGCAATGACTAAAGGGAGCTCTGCTCTGTACATGCGCATATACTGAATGCTGTTAAGTTTTTTAAAATGGGAATGCCTGCATTTATTATGCACATTGATTTCCTGGCAAAAAAATACATCTCCTTAGGTAAATTCCACTTACAAATGACTTCAAAATCTCACATCTTAAACCCAATTGGAATGGTGTATTGTTTTGGCACAATTTGCATGTCAAATTGACACAATAAGTACTGAATGTACTACATTTGCCTCTAAAGCACTGGCCTTTACAGTCTGCGGTATCATTTCATCTCAAATCTTACCAAAGATGATCTAAGTTATTTTCCATTATGTTTCTCAGAGTTAATGCAATAGTTGGGTCATGTTGAACTGTAGCTTGTAGCATGTGAGCGTCATGAGAGCTTACATTGCAATGATAACATGTTTTGGTTGCCTTTAATGGCGTCGGTTGCAATCTGTACCATTTACAAGTGGTTTGTGTAAGGAAACAAATGGCCATATAGCTCAAGCCGGTGTTAAGTTTATAAAGGCTCAATGTACGTGAAGATTGTCTGTTTTTAAAAACTCAACAATCTGCTCTGTGCAGCTGCTACTATATTTGCCTCTGAAGGCATTCAGTTTTAGAGACAAATACAATAGCAGCTGAGAAAACATATCCACAGTTTCAGAATGGCCTTCAGGTGAGCCAGCCTGACCTTATAATCACGGTCAGTGGCCTAATGTAATTTCCAGATACGGTAAAAGCCCGTTTTTCCGTGACCCGATCAACCGTAACTTCCCTATAACCGGCACCTCAAAAAAAAAAGTCCCCATTCGATTAACTGGAATTTATCCGGCACAATGTATTTAAAAAATATATTTTTGTGTGTGTGTCATTTTGGCGCACATTAACTGGCATTGGCTAGGTCCCGAGGGTGCCGGATAAACAGGATTTTACTGCAAATTTGTTTTTGGAGGGGGGGGGGGGGGGAATGATGGGGAGGAAAGAAGGAACTTGTAGTTGAAATATACAAAAGCTGGAAATGAGACAAACCAGGTTCTCTAGCACTGAGTCAATCTTCTCTAACGGTTTATAACAATACTGTATCAAGCATTTGTCAATTTAATCTCTTGACAGACATTTATACACAGAGGGATAGAGAATATAAAATAGATGTTGCACTTATACAGAACCTTGGTTAAACCATAATTGAAGTATTGTACCAAATTCTGGTCACTATAATTAGCATGTAGCAGTGACGGAAAGAGCACAGCATAGGTTTACAATGATGATACCAGTGCTGGCAGGCTACTGCTATAAGGCTAGACTGGAGAGGTCAGGCCTTTGTTTTACTAGAGAAGAGATATTTAAGGGGAGAGCAAATTGAACTGTTTCAAATTATAAAAAGGGTTGATAGTGTTAATGGGAATAGGCTGTTTCCACTGGCTGGAGCGTCCATAACCACAGACACAAATACAACAACCACTTGATGTACATAGCACGCCTCACACAGTAGCGTTCCAGAGCAGTAACGGAACTAAAATGGAATTTAGGAAGAACTACTTCACGCAGAGGGTAGTGTGATTGTGGAACTCGCAGTTTGAAGTGGTAGTTGAATTAGATAGTGAACACGCATTCAAGAGGAAACTGACCCGACCCTTCACACGAGGCAGAGGGGAATAGAAGGCTGTGGCAGGAAGTGAGGAGCGTATGTGTGGAGTATAAACACGAGCATGGACTGATTGGGCCGAGTAGTGCCTTCCTGAGCTGTTGTTTGTAGGTAACCACTGATAAAATCTTTCAATCTTGGTTTCCCTATCCCCGCAGAGGAAGAATAGTGCCTTCCATTTGTGGTGTACAAGCTCTGCTGCGGTAACTGTGGCAAATGCATGTCAAACTAATACACTCTCAGCCCATTACCTCACATTGGAAACACATTAAAATTCTCAGCCATATTTACACCCGACCCTACAGCTACTGTTCAGTATTGATTTGAGGGCTACTTCAGTTATGATTTCACTGGAAAGACTATTCGCACAAATTTAAAGATTCTGGTGGAATGTAGCACATAATGCAGTTAAGGCCTAAGGCAAAGGCTGAGAATTGTCTGTGCCATGATATATATATATATATCTACACACACACATATATATATATATACACACACAAGGCAAGCATTCAGCCCGCTCTACTCTTTGTGGTGTATCTATTTAATTCACTTTCATAATTCGGAGGTTTTCTAGTTTTGCATCTTCTTAATCAAGTAGTTATCTTCAAGATTAGTTTTGATGAACACCAGACTAATGACCATTATTAAATGAACCCTTAATCTGAGTTGGATTATAAATTGTTCCCGAGTGGATAAATTCAAACAGGAGTACTAAATGAATTGCTGTTGGGTATTGTACACAGTGTAGCAAAACAAATGTAACATATCGATTGAGGGCATCAAGAAAAAAATACACTAATGTATTGCAAAGAGAGACCACGTCAGTTCTTATAATAATAATCCTTGCATTTGATTTAGAGGTTATCCTTATTTCAAAGGTTATCCGTAGAGTCACTGTATTTTGTTGGCAAA
This sequence comes from Hydrolagus colliei, assembly GCA_035084275.1. Lineage (NCBI taxonomy): Eukaryota > Metazoa > Chordata > Chondrichthyes > Chimaeriformes > Chimaeridae > Hydrolagus > Hydrolagus colliei. The sequence continues at coordinate 22,822,496 of CM068748.1, read as the reverse complement.
ACACCCACAAATAATCCTGTAGCTCAGAGGTTAGAGCATTTGCTTTACAAGCAAGAGACCTGGGTTTGATTCCAGGCAGGGCAAAACCTTGGGCATGTATCCTTACTCCACACGCCTAATAATAATCCCTTGAAAAAAACAATAATAAATTGGTCTTTTGAAACCATGACTGTTTGTGAGACACTGCAGTGCACATTTCGCCCCCCAAAATACAGTCAATTCACTTTACAGCATAGTTTGTGAAGTGCTTTGAGACATCTAGAAGATTTGAAAAGCGCTATATCAAATGCAAGGATTATTATTAAATATACAGTTCTTGTCATGGATACTTACAGGACTTTGTAGTATTTGAGAAACTCGCTTCCTCTGGTCCATCATATTGAAGTCCTGTCTCAAGTCCGGGGACATGTTCCTCTCACGGATATATTCAGGGTCATTCTCATCGAAACGGTCAAAATAACTCTCCTTGTGGATGCTGGGTGGGGGAGGGGAAGTTATCACTCCCTGGTTGGCATCACTACTCATGGTACAGGTTGGTCTGGTCTCCTGCAACAACAAAACACAAAAACGTGAAGTTGCTGAAGGGTATCGTACGACACACAAAGATAGATACAGTGTAAGAAGTCCTGCAATTAAAGTTCGTAAAATAATATACCAATCTACAGAGACATGATTATCTTCAGACAGTTTCACTGCCCCCAAACACTATGGAAAAGCAGTTGAGCTGCTCAGTGCATTACAAGTATTATTACAAGTATAATAATCCTTCAGAATCTCTGTTTGGTTTAAAACAAAATCGATTTGCTGCTTAAAGTAGGAAATACAACTCCCTGAAGCACATATGAAGGGTTGCTATTTTACTTCATTCATGTAGTCTCCACATAACCTATACTTATACCATTTAACCTCCTATGGAAACAGTACAGTTCCAGAACCAGAATTTAATCCAATATATTAAATGCCTTGATTTCATAAAAATCAAGACATAAAAATAACAGCAGCTTGGAGTATCCTCCCAACGTGAAAGGCACTATAAAAATTAAATTTTGTATTATATAATGGGGTCCACCCAAAAATAGTCACAATCATCAGCACAAAACTTAATTACAGCTTGGCAATTCACCATCAGGTACTTGTCATTGCAAAATTAGATAAAACATTACAATTCTCGTCATAACATTTGGGATTTCCTTTCAGCCTTTCAGCAACACCTATATCGCAACATTGCTTACTTAACAAGTCTTAAAATAGGTTACACAACAAGTAAAGTCAGCTTAAAAGGAAAATAAACACACAGAACATATTAACACATCTCTCTTAAGTGAATCTGAGGGCAGTAACCCAATCTCAGAGATCACCAAAACGCCCCAACTTCATTGTTGTAGCCTGATAGGTCTCAAATCTGGTACAACTTTACCATTCCCTTGGGAGTACAGCATCTCATCTACTAGTGGTTACTACACTGGTCAAGAAATTATCTGCACATGACTGTAAGGATGTTTTTAAACCTGCAGTTAAAGACTGCTGTAAGTTAAAACTGTCGAAAAGAAAAAAATCCTGTTACTTATTTTAATCCAGATGAAAGATAACTTCTGATCAGAGATAACTCCAGCGTATAGATGAGAGATAACTAAGATAGCTTCTGATGAAGGGCCGTGGACCCGAAACATTAATTCACTTTTCCTTTCTCCATAGATGCTGCCTGACTTGCTGAGTGTTCCCAGCGACTTCTGTTTATATTATTTTTAAGCTAAGTCGACTGAGTAAGAATCTTGAACAGATCTCATAAATATTGGGAAGTTTGTTCATTTATGTGTTACAGGTATTCAGAGTTTTCTAGATTTTACAGACGTTTAGATCTTAAAAGATTTCTATTCTTAGAGACAAGAGCATTCCACTTAATACTCCTTTGACTTGTCCTTTTGGAGACAGCTCTGTTCAACAATAAACCATTGGCGGTCGGGCATTCTGCCTCACTGCCCCCATAACTCCATCCCACGTTGCATTTGCCTCATACCCTCCCTTGCCTCTTTCAAGACTCTCCTCTTCAACCATGCCTTTGTCTACCCTCTCTGCCATCCACCCTGCCTGATCCCAACCCTTGCAAAACCAACTAGTTCATGCCCCTACTTTTAACTGATTGGCATTGTATCAAGAACTACAAATGTTTTGAAGCATGGTCTCTGCACCACATAACTGAGCAATTGGCAGAATAGAGCTCAGTTCAACAAATCATTAAATATCAACTGATTCTGCTCTGCAGATGCACTTTCAATCTTAAAAAAAGTCAGCCCATTCACCGTTCCTTTTATTTCAGAATTTCTTTTAACTTTTTGGGGTGAGAGTGCGGAAAGCGAGAGAAGAATAATTCCGCATTTTGATTAACCACAAAATGATTGCTCTTATGAAATTATTTCAAAAGGTGTGATTTTCTTTCACAAAGTGATAGAAGACTCTCCAGGGAGATGGTAGAAGCAAAAAGTGTTGATTCTTTCAAAAGCAAATTAGATAAGATTTGCTTTAGGAAATATCTCGGGATACAGCACAGTAGGAACCAGGTTTGCGGTGACCTCGGTAACTAGCCACCTCACAATGGTGGGCACATTTTCACAGTCTCTTTCATTGTCAGCTGTTAAAATGTAGGCTGTCTGCTTCGGTAAACCGGACAATGGTCATTGATTGTGGTCCCTATAGCGTCCTCCTCCGTTCCATATGTGATACAAACAGCCCCCTCCACTACTAACATGTACAATACAGTGCGTTAGGTCTCGGGCTTTTCGCGCTGTTTCCTTCCACGAAGGGCCTGTTCTGACAAAGGATTTGTGGACCACAAATGTTGACTCACTTTCATTTCTCCATAGATGCTGCCTGACCGGCTGCCTGTTCTCAGGGACGTTTTTGCTTCAGATTTTCAGCTTCTGGAGTATTTTATGTTTTTTGGGGAGATATTTAACAATTTAGTTCTCAACTATGATACAAAGCTGTATCATAAATGCAGCTATTTTTAATAAGAATGTAAGAATGAGGACTCCCAGTGACTACAAATGATATCGGTACATCAAGGAACAGTGGATCTCTATTATTTTCAGCAGCCAAACATTCAAGGGCTGAGATGGGTCACAGGGAAAAGCACTGCCTTACTGCTCGAAAGCTTAAGAGCTTTGATGAATCATTGTATTATCAGGTATGAGACTGGATACAAATCCACAACAACACATACATACATTCACAATGTAAAACTGTTCGGAGCAGATTAAAATGTATTCAAGAATATAGTTCCCTTAAAAAAAATGTTTCTGAATCATCAGCAACAGCGTCAATGCTTTCGATGGCGAATTGTAGTAAAATCACTTGTTTCTAATATTTCCTTGCTAAATGTTTTTTGTACCTAAAACTGCCACAAACTATTGAAGTCTTTCAAATAATTGACAACTGCTACATCATAAAATGTAAACAGTTTCCAATTCAGGAAACAGTTACCTACTGTCTTGCCCGCTTTCGCAGCAGATCTCTGGTTTATATAATCACGCAGACTGCCATGACAACAAGTGTTCCAATTACAAAGCATTCAAGAAAGGATGGTTCAGCAATTGTTGGGAGCGCTGTGTATTCTGTACCATCTCCAGTTGGCACGAGACTGGGGAATTCTTCATTCATGCACTGAAGCAGCACATTAAATAAAGGTACACATTCCTTAAGACTTCAGTGCAAACGTGCGCTTTGAATACAATACTATTTTGATATTTAATACTGTTTGGCCACTTACCGGGTCCTTCCTCATGACCATCTGGCTATCCCTGGTTTGCTCTAATGCTTTGAATTTTTCTCCCTCTTCTCTTACCCCCCAGGGACACTTAGTCGTTAGGTTAGTTATTGTGTGTTTCAGGCTGGAACAAATTAATGCTGCGTTCTACTAAAAAAACAAAAACAAATGGTATCGTAAAATATCGTAAAAGTTCCCAAAATTTGCAGCATGTGAAAGAGGAATATTCTCTGCAATAATAACTGGTTTCTCTTACCATAATTACTGACATGAACATCATGTAAAGTTATATGAGCACTTCAGTTACTATCCACAGTGCAAGGCAGTGAACAGAAACTGCAAACAAATAGGCATAATACATGTAACAGAGCAGATCATCATTATTACTACGGCTATTTGCGTTTACAATTGAATATCTATTTTAAGTTACAGATATAATAATAATCCTTGTATTTGATTATAGAGCTTTTCATATCTTCCAGACAGCTCAAACTCTTCACAGAGGTTGAATTCATACTGTGAATTAACTGTATTAACTTTATATTTGTGGGTGAAATGCAGCAGGCAATTTTGTACAGCAGTGTCCCACAAACAGTCGTGGATTGAAACCAATTTATTATTGGGGGGTTTTCTGGGGGGGGGGATTATTATTAGGTGTGTAGAGTAAGGAAACTTTCCCAAGGAATTCAAATCCTGCCTGGAATTGAACCCAGATCTCTCACTTGTAAGGCAAGCGGTCTAATCCACTGAGCTACATAGCTAGATATGTAATGTTTATGCAGAGGAGGCAGACAGTATCTGTCCCAAAAGTACACTCCATCCTCAATTTCTAAGCACCATGCAACTAACCAAGTATATTATTTTTAATAAACTTTAAAAATATTTAAAGGGAGACATTATTTTTATTTTTAAGGGAGACAGGAATGTAAGGAGGTGATATACAAACGGTAATAGAATCTTGTTTACTCGTGGAATGGGGGATAAAGAATACACATGTAAAGAGGTCTGAGATGTTACCTTACTGGTAAACGCTAACAGTAGCTGTTGACAACAATAATTTGGACATATATAGCACTTTTCGTGTAAATATTTAAAGCTAGTTTCCTGTAATTAAAGAATTAGGAGTAGCTACTGAAGAAGCCTAGCTCAAAATTGGTATGAAGAGTAGGTGATGATTTGTGTCAATGGTATTTGCAATATTGAGGTATAAAACACTGGGAGCTAGGTGTAAGAAACACACTGAGAACTAGGTGTAAGAAACATGCCACAGCTGGGTGCCACAGCTCAAAACAGGCTCTAAACTCCTCTCTTTAGAAGTTTATCACTTCTATAAAAGTGAGAATACTTTTAAGAGATCGTTGGATTTCCTAATTTGATTCTCAATGGAATCAAATTCTCGAGATTTGGCAAATCAAGTTCCATTTCTGATAATCTTAAAATAGCTGCTCAGTTAAACAAAAGCATTTTCTTTCCATGAAGATAAGATTGGAAAAGCAAGCATTTTCTCATGGATATGTCCAATCCCAATAAGCAAACCTTTTAAAAAATTAACACTGTAAAATGATGGATTACATCCCAGCCCATCACTATATACCTGTTCCTGCTATCATTCCAATGCCAAGTAATCTACGATTTAATCTACGATACAAGTAGACTAAATTTAGATCTGTTCTTCATTGCAACTGGTTACTGCACCAATGTTGACATCAAAATGTTTATAAAACAAACAAGTTATGGGAGTTTGTATAGGGGTGCAAGTGCTACTTTAACCTCAAGATGCTGCTTTTATCATCTGAGATTCATACCATGAAACTTGTTCTATCAAGTGGAAAACTCTCCTTTCTGGATCTGCAGGCTTCCCTTTCTTTCTTCTGACAAAAGCAGGATTTCCCTTTCATTAAATTCAAACTGCTCCAAAACAGTTTGAGAGATACTCTTGTCTTCAGCCAGTTGGAGCTCTCTGAGCACTTATTAAACAGTAATGCCCAATGCATCAACATCAGTTGTGTCTCTTTAATTAGTGCATAATTGTCAACATCAAACTGAACCGATTTGGCAATTATGTACTGAAATATGTTTGGGCTTTCGGCAGCCATTGAGCACACCCTTCACAGGTTCGGGTTGAATGACACTGACGGAATTTTGTATGTAAGGAGCACAGCATCTGCCACCGCCAACTTGCATAAACCAGTTCCATGGATTCAACTCTTTCATCACGTGAAACCAAAGAAGGTAGAAGACCACTGAAATTACTAACAATTACTGGCAATTCCAGAGATTCCTTTAGCAAAGATATTTTGGAGATTTCCTTATAGTGATTTTAGGAACTGATGAGAAAAGTTGTGGTCCTTTTTTTAAAAAAAATAACATCCACTGTTAATCCTGGCATTCAATATAGGCCCTTATGTCATTGAGATATCTCAAAGCACTTCACAGGATATATTGTAAACTGACTGTATATTTTGTGGGTGAAACTAACATAAGTTAGTTTCACCCACAAAATTTCACACTACAGAAAGGATGTGAAGGCATTGGAAAGGGTACAACGAAGATTTACTAGGATGGTGCCAGGATTGAGGGATTTCAGCTATGAGGAGAGGCTAGATAGGCTAGGGTTATTCTCTCTGGAGCAGAGAAGATTGAGCGGAGACCTAATAGAGGTTTATAAGATCATGAGGGGTTTCGACAGGGCAAATAGAGAAAAACTATTTCCACTCGTGGGTGAATCTGTGACTCGTGGTCACAGATTTAAAATAGTTTCAAGGCGCAGTAGAGGGGAGCTGAGGAGAAATTTTTTCACTCAGCGAGTTGTTCGAATCTGGAATGCATTGCCTGAAAAGGTGGTGGAGGCTGATTCGATAACAACTTTTAAAAGGGAATTAGATCTTTATTTAGGGAGAACGGGTCTATTAGGCTATGGGGAGCGGGCAGGGCAGTGGGATTGAATCGCTCTTTTCAAAGAGCCGGCACAGACTAGATGGGCCGAATGGCCTCCTTTTGTGCCGTAAAATTCTATGATTCTATGATTCTAAGTCAAACTGAGCAAGCAGATGGAAAGAAATGATCAATTATCATGGATTATCACCACCACCCCCTTCTCACAGTAGAAGCAACTTTGAAATGCTTACTTCCTAACATTTTGAAAGAGCTGCTGTTTTGCAGTAAATCGGACTGACACATCAGTAAATATAAAGAAGAAGTCAGTGATTAATCTGGCAGACAACAATGAATGGTTTCTGCCAGTGAGTGTATCCAGTTCAATCCAGAACCATGGGAGAATGCAAGACGAATAGCTATATTGCACACTGTAAACTTCCCAACACAAGCTGGGTTCAGTTGCTGCTCATAAATTGGAAAAAAAAACTCCTGAATTTGGGCCTCAGTTTCCACAATGCTATTTGTACACTCTTTGATGCTGAAAGGATTAATTAGAATTCTGCATGAGAACGTGAACAAAGCATGTGTTAATACGGGCAGCCTTTTATCCACATGCCAAAGACCTACATCTCGGTCGGCACACATGTTAAGTCTATCTTTATCATTGAGACTCTAGGGAAAATACAAGGCACAGAATATTCTGATCCCAAATAATGCACAAGTTTCTTCTGCAAAAGGATGGCGATGTCCTCAAAACCTCTTAGCAATCTGCTCATTCACTTTGCTCCTCACATCCAGCCAATGTAGATATATGCTGAAGAGATTAGGCAATACGGTCAGAAGGCACAGAATGGGATGGAACTTGTAAAATGGATCAAAATTGGCTGAGGAAGCAAAGAGCTAGCTGCTAGATGCACGCGGCATTGTATTATCATGAAATAAGATGACGAGAAGGGTATCTAGGAGATCAGTACTTGTTTATATATTGCACATGTATCACTTAAACTTGGAAACAACCACATTGTATGTTTCCAGATAACTAATGAGAGATGACATTTGTGTATGAACGTGAACAAATGTGATTTCTCTGGAATCACATCCAGAGAAATCTGGATAATTCTGGGGTGATTGTGAGGGCAAATATGCATTGGAAAACTAAAATACACAATAACTAATTACAGAAAGGCATTGGGGGCATTGGTAGGGATGGTAGTTGAGATTAGCTAATAAAGCAACTAAGATTTGGTATGCCAGTGTGAATTTCCACATTTACCACACCAACCTATTTGCCGTATATCATTTTGGAAACAAAGCTATTTTCATAACTTTGGGACTCCAAACTACAGAAATCCACAAAAAAATTGGAGGCCATTCAACCTGTTGTATTTTAGTCAGAAAAATTGGAACTGGGCTGAAACCAAGTAGATTCATGACATGCAACCACTTTATAGCCAGTAAAGTGAAGGCTGCAATTTCATTCTGGCTTGGTGAAAGGTGCCTGAGGTCACAGGGCCATATTTTAGCTCAACTCATCACCCTATCCATAATGAGAGTCTTTATTAGCAATACATATTTAGTTTAGTTTGCAATTTATCCAACCATATAATAATTCCTCACCATTTGCTGCAATTTAGCTAACTCTGGAATAGCTTATTTGGTTACCTGGAGTTTACCGCAAGAAAGTTACTTCAAGTGTAATTTTTCTAAAATGATCTAACAACGGAAACCCGAACTTTTGACTTTAATAATAAAACCCATAAAAATTAAAAGCAGTGGTTAACTGCCAATACCGCCCAGAAAGAGACATGCTACAATTGCGCAATGCTGCAGAAAGCCAAACAAGCTGTTCGCTGCTTTGGCTAAAGAATACATCATCAAAAAGTAACATTGTGAGACAATTTAATTTCTATGTAAGGTCAATTGAACAGACTTTGGTGAAAGGATAGAAAAAAACACATTGTAGAAATGTTTAGGGAAATAGTGAATGGGACACCTCGTCAACAGGGCTGACTAGCTTTCTTCTTCCAATAGCTTACACCGCACTAGGGTACCTCCATACCTCCCATTTGAATAAGAAATTACTAGGGATTACAATATTCAACAGTTTAAGTTACAGATCTAGCTTCAAATCCTTATTAATGCAGTCAAGCTCATTTTATTAATCTCGCAAAGCCTTTTGCCATAGAAGATTGCATGCCATGGTTAAATCTGGGGAGTCCTGTAGCTTAGTGGTTAGAGCACTCGTCTCGCAAGCAAGAGGGCGGGGCGAAACCATAGGCAAGTTTCCTTACTCCACACGCCTCTATTTACCCACCAGTAAGCAGGAACTCACTTTAGTTGATTGCTGGATTGCTTCTGTGTGGGTAATAATCCCTTCAAAACGATAAATAAAAATTATTTGGTCACTCAATCCACAACTGATAGGGACACTCCAGTGCGCAATTGGGTGCTGCGTTTCGCCCACAAAATATACAACAACAAAACTACATTTGGTGCTTTTCATGTCGGGAGGATGTCCCAATACACAGTCAATTCACTTTACAATATATTCTATGAAGCACTTTGGGACATCTCAAAGACACGATAAGGCGCCATATCAAACTCAAGGATTATTATTATTAAAAGTCATCTCTAACACTGCACTCTGCAAACATTTTAGACAAGTGTACTCGTAGCGATGCAATCAACCCATCTATAATAAAAGACAAGATTCAAATTCATTCAAAGGTGTCATGCAGCATTGTCTGAAAACTTACCAAACACCATAACTCTCTTTCACATTAGAACATTTTCATCACTTGCATTCAAGCAGAGAAAACTTTCAGTTGAACACAGCTATAATTTACATTTATATAATGCTTCTCACATAGGGAGACGTTCAAGGCGCTTAACTTCCATGGGTTAATTTTTGTTGGCTCTAGTCACACAGCCTTTTTTTTTACTGACAGAACGACCACCTAATGGTCAGGTATCACCATAACGTTAATGAATTCATATACCTTGAGTATTTTATCCATACTTCAATGAGTAGGATCCAACCCATATAGCAAGAAGTAATTCTTCCTGGGAAACCCATCCACACTAACATTGGCGATTAATGATCTCTGAAAGTATTAGAGGAAAATGCATGGAGTCAAAAAGACAGGATAGACACTTAAAACTCTCCTTATGCAACCAAATCCTTCAGATTTAAAATCCTTGACTAAGCTTCACTGCGTCATGAAGCAGCCTGCCAAAACTGATTAATCTGAGAAGCAATATTTACTAAAGCTGATCAAGCTTTTCCCCCCCCCCCCCCCCAATTCATCAAAAACAAATGAGTGTTCCAGCCATCCTGAATGCCAGCAACAACTTGGCAGAAAGAAATACCAATGCCGCGTAAGCTCTTAGATTCTTTGGGTGGCGTTTGAGGAAATCGAAGGGAGCAACAAGCTAAGGAGCAGAATTTAGTTCTGTTCTGTACTGAACATATCACCCTCTTAAAAAGGACTGAAGACAAGGGGCTGCATGTTCTGTGAACAAAGTGAACAGCGCACACATTCAACAGGCTTTTCTTTTGCTGTTGATAATCATGCCAATCCCCCACAAAACTGTGAAATGGAGGAAAGAAAAGATTCAGACTTCAAATCTGGAGGACACAATAAACTCAAAAAAGATCATTTGGCATAGAATGTGCAATTTAAAGCAGATCTGCCGTCAAATATTTGGAAAAATGAACACAAAGTAAACTTCTGTAAAGTCAGTTAACCTTCCCCCATACCATAGACAAAAAATGCAACTATATTGCTAGGAAGGCAGCTGGCTTCAGATGAGTATTACTTTGAAAGTTTTCTTCCAATTGACCCATTACCTATATCATGTTATATTCTGGACCAGGTGACATTCTGCTACACGGGATGGTGTCTTTAACATATCAAGCCACCAGAGGGATGCTTCTATTTTAAAATAGCTGCTGAGGTGACAAACAGTTGCGCACGGCCTTACTTATAATAGTTTCTGTAGTTGAAAAGATTGAGTGTAATTTTTCAAAAAATACTTAGAAAAAAAATTGAGAAATTACAATAAATTGGGAGAATTAGCTAAAAAAGATCAAGTCGCACTCATTGCAGACATCTTTGATTTGCTAGACAGACACAGAATGTGAAGCTAGAACCCTCTTTTGTAAGTCAGTAGATAGTCATGAGATCTATAAAATTTCATTGCACACCCGCACTGAAGACAGTCACTGTCTATGTTTATTTTCCTGTACATGTGCACTTCCTGTGCAGTAAATGCCACTGGCACCAGACCTCAAATCCACCTTATAATGGAGCCTTATAAGGAGGTTCTATCCGTATACATTTGAAGGTCATGGAACTCAGCATACTGGTATGGTGATCCAAGGTGATCCTGGAGGTCAAGCACTTTAAAAGACTTGAGTCCTTTAAATTTAGCACCATCAGTGGCGAGGGAGGTGGGTGGTGGGCAAAGAGCGAGAAAATAGAGGCTGGAAATTGTACATATAATAAGTTATAAGGGACCTCCTACTATAGAAACTGAAATACCATTTTTAAACTCGTCCAGTTAACTCTACTGAATTCTCCTCAAACTGGTTACTTACCGAACAAGATGGATAGTAAATCACAGGATTTCACGTTTACGTTTGAAAGGATGAATTCAAGGATCACTCAAACTTCTGATAAGGAAAATTTAAATACGAGTAATTAACTAAGATTTTTTTTCCCCTTCGAGTGAATACAAAATTACCTCTAATTGTGCAAAAGGAGGACAGAGTACAGAGTATGTTCCATTTGCTTTCTGCAAGGCTACGGTTAACAAGAGTTCTAAAAGCAACATGTCATCAAAGTGTTTGTTTGACGCAGAGCTGTCAACGTGAGGAGCGACAGATTGCAAGCTGTGGCATAACAAGTCAGTTTATTCTGATCGTGAAAAACAGGGTGATGACAGGAATGGAAGAGAGAATGATTTTCATGCTGAAAATCAAGAAAAAGGTTCGGACTACTTTGGCCCTGCGGTTTTTGTACAATAGAGCTAGTGTATGACATCGTCACAGTGCCATAATGACTCAAGGCATCCAAGTATCCAAAAAAAGCATTTGACAAAGGTGACCTCCGTAATAATAGTAATTTGATAAGTGCCTTATCACGTCATTGAAATGTATATTGCTCCAAAGGCTATATATAAGCATGTCACAACAGCTTTTAACAGTTTTGAGCCCGTGAGAATCACAATAGTGAAGCTACGTACAATTTTTCAGAAGTTGTAGATTTTGTAGTAAGCGGTTAAACGTCGGGCTCCACTCACAGCTGGGGGTTCTTTCTTAAACTGCCTTTTGCACTACACAAAGTTGTCAACACAAGTTTGGCTTGGTCACTAATGCACAAAGAGTCCGCAGAATTCAATTCCACTACATCTAACGAGGGAAAACAAGAAGATTGAAATAAGCCAACTTTAATGCAGCGAGCTGCTGTTCTTGAGACAAGGTTTCAAAGCTGAAGCAAAAACCGTTTATACTAACAGAGTAATTGCTCTCCAATCAAGAATTTTTCAATGATCTTACGGTGTACACACTGCACTGGTCATATCGGTGGTCATGCTTTGAGTGTCCTATTCCAATTGAGTAGTAATATTTTGCCATTTTGACTCGAATATCTGGGTGTGATGCCATAACAATCTAGCAGCAAAACACAAAGAAGGTCAATGTTAGCCTCTGGATATACAGCTCGCAGGAGCACAAAAAGAGTACAACATCTGGATTGTAGGGCAAAAAAGCGTCTTATTTACAAGATTAGCTCCAAAAATGACGTGTGTAACCTGAGAAGTTGCAAGTAGAAAATACTCCCCAACTTTTTTGTGAAAAAAGACTAAGTTGTACAGAGAGAATCGCATAACTGAAATGGAAGGAAGGACAGGTAGCCAGGTCAAATAAATTGCTGAGATGCATAGACGATGTACATATTAATTTAGATTGCAAGAAAAGCCAAAGCGAAACAAAAGATTAGCAAGTCTCAACAACAACAAATCACATTTATAGAGCGCCTTTCACATCGGGAGGACGTCCCAAGGCGCTGCACAGGAGGCGTGTGACCCGAGCTGAGAGGGGAGTGTTTGGGAAGGGGTGAAACACGAAGGGGAGGTAGAAGAGTTCGGGGTGGAACAAAAGGCACGATCGAAGAGGAAAGTCTTCAAACCGGCCTTGAAAGAGGAAAGGGAAGAAACAAAACTGAGGGATTGAGGGATGGCATTCCATAGGGTGGGAGCGGAAAAACTGAAGGCCCGGCCTCCGATGGTGGGGCGGTTCGGGCGGGGGGCTTGGAGCAGGCCAAGTCCTGTTGAACGGAGGGTCCGGGTGGGCGTATAGGGGGAGAGTAAATCGGTTAAATAGGGCGGGGCAAGGCCATGTAAGGCCTTGAAGGTGAGGACAAGGATCTTGAACTCGATCCTCTGGAGAATGGGGAGCCAGTGGAGACGGGCGAGGGTGGGGGTTATGTGGTCGCGGAGGCGGGTGCGGGATAGTACACAGGCTGCAGAGTTTTGGATGACCTGCAGCCTGTGAATGGAGGAACTGGGGAGGCCGACGAGGAGAGAGTTTCCGTAGTCCAGCCGTGAGGTGATGTATGCGTGCACGAGTGTATCGGCAGCGCGGGGGGTGAGATAGTTGCGGAGCCTGGCAATGTTGCGCAGGTGGAAATAAGCGGTGCCGGTCAAGGTGCGGATGTGAGGGAGGAAGGAAAGTTTTTGATCGAACATGATGCCGAGGTTCCTGACTGGCTTTGTGAGGTGGAGAGTGCAGCCTTGGATGTTGAGGCTGGCAGCGCCCGATGTGCGGAGGCGCTGGCTTGAGCCAATCAGGAGGGCCTCGGTCTTACTCACGTTCAATTGCAAAAAGTTGTCCCTCGTCCAGGACTCGATGTCGGACAGACATGCTGTCAGAACATCGATGGTCTGGGGGTTGAGGGATGAGGCAGAAAGGTACAGCTGGGTGTCGTCCGCATACATGTGGAAATTTACCCCATGTTTGCGGATGATGTCGCCCAGAGGGAGCGTGTAAAGGGTGAAAAGGAGGGGGCCTAAAACAGAGCCCTGAGGGACGCCGTGTGCGGGGGTTTGAAGAAAAAACGTTGGAAGAAACAAAATGTAAACGGTGGGTCAAATAAGAATGGAACCAGTCAAGGACTGTGCCTTGAAGGTTGAGGTGGGAGGAAAGACGTTGAAGGAGGATGGTGTGATCGACTGTGTCAAACGCAGCAGACAGGTCAAGGAGGACGAGGAGGCAGAGGGAGCCCTGGTCACAGGCGGTTAGGATGTCATTTGTAACCTTAACCAGGGCAGTTTCTGTGCTGTGGATAGGGCGGAAACCTGATTGGAGGGGTTCAAAAAGTGAGTGAGTTGAAAGGAAAGAGCGGAGCTGGGAGTCAACCACTCTTTCAAGGACCTTGGATAGAAACGGGAGGTTGGAGATGGGTCGATAACTTGATGGTTGCGACGCATCAAGGGAGGGTTTCTTCAGGATAGGGGTGATGGTGGCTGTTTTAAGGGAGGTAGGGACGGTGTCTGAGGAGAGGGAAAGGCTTGTGATAAGAACAATGCTCTTCCGCCACCCTTTGAAGGTCAAGGTTTGTACTGAGATGATTATCAAGCATGGACCCAGAAAAACGTTCAGAGGAACCAAACCTGCATTATAACAAAGTGGTTGTAAAGAGGGTTCCACTGCAATAATCTATTGTGAGTCATGGTTTTGACACACACTGTTCCTGTAATCCCTCATTGAATATAATGTAGTTTACCATTCAGTACTGGAACAGCTGGAGGATAAGGACACAAAACGATTCATCTTATTCCATGGCTAGACAAATTCCCTCCTATTAATGCACTGAATTGTGCTCAGGTTCCTAGTGGCATGGAATATTCCTGTGTGAGCAATTACAGTATTCAACTGATCTTTGCACACTTAAACTGAGGCTCATTTAACACCTGACTTCAGTCCACCAATATTCGGTGTTTTTAAAATATATTCCGCTTTCAGCTGCATTTTTTCTTGAGCTGTTTACACTCGTTGCAAAATTAAGTATAATAATATTAATTTATTATTAATAATTAAAATTAAGTATTTGTATGTTTTACATTATTATCAAACTCTAAATAATGTACAGACTCAACAGTTAATGATGATGATAGTAATATAGGGTTAAAAATGTAAAACACAAATAAAGCAACAATTAAGAAACTTTATAAACAATTTTTAAAAACTACACTGCCAACTGCATAACCTCAAGCAATCTGGGCGACAAATAAATGAGGTCAGTTTTTACCGTGTTGAAACATGTTTTTGCTGTGGTTGACAATGAATCCAATATATTCTATTTACAGATTTCAAGGTACAGAACAGTCCTGCACTTTGAGCTCACAGGCAAGGCTACTATTCCAACGTATTCGAGTGCAGTATTGGCGGAGGTGCTGTCCTTAGGGTGAGACATTAAACTGATGTCCCATCTACCTGTTCAATTGGATCAGGGATACAATGACACCGAAGAGCTTTCACCTGGTGTCTTGATCAACAATCCTCCAGGTTAAAAACATCGAATTCACTTTATGGTTGTTTATGGGACACAGCTGAGTGAAATTGGCTACTGTGTTCATTAACACATAACCAGTCACGTTACGGTAAACTCGGCATGCTTGTCTAACTGCATGCTTGCAAGGGGCAGCACAGATTTAGCTGATAGTACACAGTGTACATGCCATGAATGGCAATAGCTGAAACTGCAGCACTAGTGCCATTTAAACTGCCTCAATCAAGCTCTGATAACTACTAAACAGCCTCAGCTTTCCATTGAATACCAGTATTCTGAAACTCACTCCCTTCATTGACTTCTGTCAGGCTTTTCACCACATATGCAATTCCAATGCTCAAATCTGATACACCAAAACCACATACACAATACTAGTAATGTTTTACTTTCTGTTAGGAAAAACAGAAAATTCGAAACTACCGTGAATAACCCTTTGTAATTATAAATTTATATTGTATGAATTATCTTGAAGAAAATCTACAATACAAAAGTGGCATTCCTTTAATAGTTCAGCTCTAGCTAGCTTTCAATATTATTCAATGGAATATTATTATTTTCCCAAGAAAATCCATTCTAAAAAAGCTGCAAAGAAATTAAAACATCTGTACAGATTATGGGAATTTATAGAACACACTCAAGTGTGAAGCACTCTGAGACGCCATCCGGCGTGGAGGGCACTAAATAAATTGAAGTTGTTGTTGTTCAGGCTTTTATCTCAGTTGATATTTACAGACATTTTTCTATTGCGCCATTGCTCAAGTATCAGTGTTCCCTTTATGCGCCTCTCTGTTCTCACTGCATCCCTCGACTGCAATGTGCTTCAGGCAAATTTCTTCAGTCTGACGTTTTCGAATCGAAGGAATCAAAACATCTGACAACCGTATGGTAACTTTTAGGACACCCCTTTATGTTCAGACTTCACAGCAGTTGATATTCAGAGTTAATAAATGTAGAAAAGGTCACTGCGGTACATTTAACTAGCGCAATATTTATAAAGTAAACAATTATTGTGTTTAGTTTAAAGGAGCAAAAGAAAAATACACAAAACATTTGCTTTATGACAACTGACTCAAACGTATAAATACATGCAATTTACAATAATGAACACAGGAGGCCAGACTGTGAATATTGATTTAAGCGCAACATTTACACTTAGTTGAAAACAGCACCAACAGACAAGTAAATTACTGGCTTTACACCTCCCTGTGTAGTGACTATTTCAAGATTAAATTTAATGTTAGGAGCCTTAACATAAATGCTAACGGGGATGGCAAGAAGAAACGGGCAGCATTAAGACAACCCTGTTAAAGTGAATGACTGTACAGTATATTATATGGGCGACACACAACAGCCAATTGAGCATAAACAGTTGAGGACTGAATGCATTGGTTTATAAATGTGTTTATTGCTCTCTGACACGTGAAACCAAAGAATAAATGGCACCATTTAATGCACAGCCAGAAATGTGTTCAACAATGTTTCAATGCCAGAGCCAAGCATACACAAAGTATGAATACCAATTATATACCAGTAGCACTGTGCCAGGAGAAGTTACAATGGCAATGGTGCAGATGAGCTTCACGTACACTAGTTTCACAGCAATGTGAAGCTGGGTTGTGTAAATAGTTTTTTGAGCTGACTGTACAGAGCATATTGCTATTTTGATCCATTGCCAAGCACCCATTTCTAATTCTAACGAGAACCAAGTAAATATTGGCACAAGGAGAGTGCTCGAGACTCCAAATGTTAAACAGCTATTGTTCATGGTTGATTGACCCAGTGTTCTAAATTAAATAGCTTCATTTCCTGACAGGAAGTGAATTCCCGCCGTGTGTGTCCTGGTCATCCAGTCCCAAATGGTTTATCTTCCTTTTTACAAATCGGAACAATGGGGTGCACAGAAACACACAGTCAGCATTTACACTTTTATCAGTAAAAGGAACCCAGAACTTATACTGGGGCCAAAAGTACAAAACCCACAGTTTTCACACAGCACCACTGCACTGCTTTTTAGCAAAGTAATATTGCCTCCCTAATATTTCCTGCCTGTCACAAAAAGGCATAAGCAGCAATGAGGTACCTGATTCAATTTGCATGCAATATATTGTGTAACTTTCTATACAGTTGGAATAGTCCTCCCTCTTTAAATACTATTAAACAATCATTAGCTGACTTTGAAACCCAAGCTGCAGTTGGCAGGAAGGATAGGATACACACAAACCTAAACAAATCTCTCAGACAACAGTGTGACAACAACAACTCACACTTATACAGTGCCCTTAATGTTGGGTAGCGTTCCAGAGCGTTTGACAGTGGCGGAGTCTGACTCTGAGCCAGGGGAGGGACTTAACCGTAAGCACTATTAAAGAGGAAGGTCTTTTTAAGCAGGATTTGAAAGTGGGGAGGGAGGGGCTAATTGGAGGGATTAAGGGAGAGTTCCAGGACGTAGCATCTGAAAGCACGAGTGGGAAGGAGGCGGGGGGCGGGAAGTAAGAAAATTGGATAGATGAGGAGGTGGAAAGGCATGAATCAAGTGAGAAGATGGATCTTGAAATTGAGACCAGCGAAGTGGGCTTTGGAATAGTCAGCCAGGAAGTGACAAAGGGATGGATAAGGGTTTGGGCTGCTTTGGTTGGGAGGTATGGACGGAGGCGGGCGATGTGAAGGAGGTGGAAAAAAGCGTTCCTGGTTAGGGAACAGATGTCGGGTAAAAAGGAAAGCTGGTGATCAAACCAGACGCTTAGTTGCACACAGGTTCAGTGAGTCTGAGGGAAAACCCTGGGAGGATGAAGAGTTCGGACCCGTAGGAGAGAAGACATTGACGGGAGCCAAGAGTATGGTTTCCATTTTGCCAACATTCAACTGCAGGAAATGTTTGCTCACTCGGGCCTTGACGTCTGTCAAAAAAACTCTTTGACAGGACATTAGCAAACTGGGACTCGCAGCTGGAGGAGTAGATTTGGATGCCAGCCGCAGTACTGTAATTACTCCAATGTGTAAACTACTTTCTACTTCTCATTAGCACTTCCACTCCCAGAAACGTACCCCTGCAGAATGGGGTATGAAGCAGGAATTAAAATAGGTGATGGCAACATCTGGTGTTTGCACCAAGCAGATCTGCCCTTGGAAGAAAGCCGCCTCGCATGTGTTATGCAATGTTTGAAAATGTGCATAAATAACCCCACAGCTGCACTGTACAATTTACCCAGGGGAACCAGCTAAGGTTGCCACATCCCTCATGAAATGGCCCTTTGTCTAAAAATGGGCGAGATTGATTGGCAAAGGAGCAAAAATACATACAGCATTTGAAAACTACTTGAACTGGAGTATGGCGTATCTGGGGTTCCCACTGAAGGGGCAGTGGCGACATACAGGCTATTTTACTGCACTCCTCTGTTGTTGGTCTCAGCTGCAATTGCAGTGGACGGCAATTCACAGAAGAGACAGAGCTAACCAATACGTCCAATCAAAATGATGTCAGAGGTGCTTCAAAGAGGGCGTTATAACACGTTGGTCCTGGTCCATAAGACTTTAATACGGAGCACAATAAAAAGGCTGTCATTTCCTCTGTGGGGCAGAAGCACTGCTGATGTTATTTCCTTCGCAAAGTGATGTCAGACGTGCATCCTGTGCAAAGCACACATACGTAGTCTGTAGGAAGTGATGTCAGTGGCAACCTGCCGACCAGGAAGTCAGACAGCTTTAAGTGTGAGGAAGTAGGCTAATCCACACTGGAAGTGTCCTCCACTTCCTGCAAGCATAGATTCATAGGATATTGTGTTAAAAACAAACTCGCAGGGCACTAATAATGGCATTTCCGTATATCACACGCTAAACATTTACAGACTAAAACAACAACTTGCAGTTATTTCGCGCCTCCAAAGGTAGCATCTTGCTGCGTAAAAACAAAATGTTAAATTTCTTTAGATAATTTTTTGTGAAAAAAAATCCAATCAACAACATTTTACAGAATTTTTAGAAGGTTCCAAACTGGTTGTATACCTGTTAAATCATACCCAGTCCATTAAAGAAATCTGCACTCATGAGCCTGAAATGTGGTTCCTTTCAAAACACACAGGAAGCACTTTGCGACCAACAGGACATTAGCACTTATCTGTTGAGTGAGCTTTGTAATGTCAGACAGAGAAATGAATGATATAAAACCACATCCGACAGATAACAAGTCAAATCTGATTCTTCTCAAAAGAATGCAACATCATTTGTACATAAGACTGTGGCTTGAAGATATCGCAGGTTCTTTTGATTTAACAAGGTTTATAACATAGTAAAAACCCGTTTATCCAGCACTTCCGTATAACTGGTATGTCAAAAAAAGTCCCCCACCACCCCCACATTTTGCCCACAAAATATAGTCAATTCACTTTACAGTATACTCTATGAAGCACTTTGAGACGTTTTGAAGATGTGAAAAATGCTACATCAAATGCAAGGATGCGCTTCACACAATATACTGTTTAGCATATATTTGTGGGCAAGACACGGCAGCCAATTGCACACAGCAGTATCCCACAAACAGTCATGGATTGAAATGACCAATTTATTATATATTTTTTCTGGACAGCTTATTATTAGGCGTGTGGAGTATGAATACTTGCCCAAGGTTTCACCTTGACCTGCCTGGATTCGAAACACAGGTCTCACTGTGTAAGGCGAGTGCTCTAACCACTGAGCTACAGGACTCCAAACAATATTCAAAATATAATTGGCAGTCTACTCTGTTTGTATTTATCCAAGCAACAAAGGAATAAAACTCATTTGGTGGGTCACAATAACCCTGACTCATCACGTTACAACAGGTCTTTGATATCACTTACACAAAAAAACACATGCAATCAGTACAAGATCAATATCAGACTTTCATTGGTTCTGAAGAAGAGTCGTGGACCCGAAACATTGACTCACTTTCCTTTCTCCACAGATGCTGCCTGACCTGCTAAGTGTTCCTAACAACTACTGATTTTGTTTCAGACTAATATAATTCACTTTACCAGGTTGTGATGCTGATGGGCTCTTCTGTACTACATTAGTTCAAGGACATGGAATTAATTCTCAGGAAACTACAACTCAATTGTTCCTTTGGACTATTTTTACAAAAACACAAAATATTGCAGATACTGGAAATCTGAAAAAGAAATAGAAATTGATGGGAACACTCATCAGGTCAGGCAACATCTATGGAGAAAGGAAAGCGAGTCAACGTTTCAGGTCCACAACCCGAAACGTTGACTCATTGGACTATTTTTACTCCTGAATACAATCGGATGAGGGCAAGACTAGGATAATAATAATAATACTCCTTGCATTTGATATAGCACCTTATCACATTGTCTTGTAGTGCTTCACAAAATATATTGTAAAGCGAATTGTCTGTATATTTTGTGGACGCAACACGCCAGCCAATTGCTCACAATAATGTCCCACAAATAGTAGTGGATCGAGTGACCACATTATTTTTGAAGGTATTATGAGCCTGGAAAGAGGTCCACAATCAGATTAATACCCGGGTCTTACTTATTGTTAGATAAACAGAGGCATAAACAATAAGGAAACTTTCCTAAGGTTTCGTCCTGCCCAGGAATCAAATTCCGTTCCTCTCACCAACATGTTACACGACTCCATGCTACAGGATTGGGTGCAATCCACCCACATTCATGTAACCTACCAGTAGGGAAACAAATGCAGAACCACATTTGTGCAATGTAATGGAGGCCAGTAAACGTGCAAGGAACCAAAAACCATAATCAATTGGAGACAATAGCTGTCGATTTGTCAACTCTTCCAGGAAGACAAATCCATCTCTCTGCCCTCAAAGCAGAACAGCTATTTTCATTACATTCGTAGAGGATGGAGCATTGATGTCTGCCAGAAAAAAAGCCTTTGTGTTTCCAAGTGGCAACTCTGGGTCAAAGAACTCAAGCACCATAGATCTCACATGTCTGCGTAGGTGATGGACCAAACAATGCAACACATTCATTATGCCAATGCAACTCAGTGGAACTGAAGCACGGGATTGTCGTTTAACAATCTGAGCTTTTAACATTTCTAAACTCAGTTCTACTCAGTGGGTTTAAGGCAAAGTGGGTGGAAGATAACAATAATAATCCTTGCATTTGCTGCCAAACCTGGGCTTCATTTTGGTTTGTATTGCTTATGAGTCTACAAAAATTATACTATACATTCAAATGCATATTTTTGCAATATTTATCCTAATGTGATTGTGTCCCAGATTCAAGAAAGAAGTTGCATTTTGTAACACTGTACAAATAATCAAATGGTAGAAAAACAAGAGTTTGAATTTTTACCTCTCCCCAAGTGTGCAATGAACTGCAAGCATCATTCCTTGTTACTGTACAATTCCTGCTAACCAGGTACTATATTTACTGCCAGGTTAGAAGGTTAAAGCTTGCCCCCAAGGCAATCGCCTTAGTTCCAAGCAGAATCTTACTACTGTACAAGCAATTGTTTGTCAGCTGCTTTTCTCAGAGATGTAATTAATAATAGTCCTTTCATTTGATATAGCGCTTTTCATGTATTCAAGACGTCTCAAAGCGTTTCAAAGAATATAAGGTAAAGTGAATTGATTGTAGATATGTGGGCGAAACGTATCGGTCAATTGCACACAGCAGTGTCTCACAAACGGTCATGGATTTTAAGTGACCAATTTTTTTTGTGTGCGGGGTTATTATCAGGCGTATGGAGTAAGGAAACTTGCCCATGGTCTTCAGCTCTCAATGAAGGCTGTAAAGCAGAATGAACAAATACCTCGAACTTTATACTAGAAATACTATATCACCAAATCTCAGATCAAATCCTGAAGAAGAAATGCTTTGAAGGGTTCAATATTTCACAAATATGAAGTATATACACATAAGAAAGAATTAAGGACAAGATTTCAGGAATGGAGCTTATTGACATGTACTCTATATGAGACCACTCCATTGAAAATAGATATTAGTTGAATTAAGTCTTGAATTCCAAATAGTTATTTAAGCTGCCCCCAACTATATACAATATAATAATACAGCCATAGCTTTTAAAATAATTATAGGCTCCGTTCCCCCCAAACACCAAGCAACATCGCTCAGGCAGAACCCCATAATAAGGCAGTTAATTCTGTTACCGGTTAACTAAGCAGATCAGGAAGCAACTTCAGCAATCTGAAAACCCAGAAGTAAACCATCTTGGCTCAACTTGTCATGGAGCCCTTAAGCTTGTGGAAAACTACGTTTATCACATGTTATACAGCACACTTCACATTGGTTAACATCTGGGCACAAAGGCAGGGCTGCACACACACCAAACAAAGGAGAATTGGGAGGTGGCTAAGCATGGTCACAACTCATCTTCAGCCTCTGCCACTTACTTGTATTTATACAAATTATATCAAATGCAAGGTTTATTGGATTATTCCAGGACACTCAGAAACATTCACCTATATATTCCAAATACTTAGAAGTAGAAGCTTTCCTAATTCCAGATTTTCTATCCTGAGCTAACTCCACTGTTGTGCATTCACTGCAAGACACATTGGTATGCTGGATTTGGACAAGAAATCCGAAAACCTTCTCCTAGCTTTCAAGTATTCCCGTTTCCCCAGTCCCCTAAGATATTGAATAATCATTGTCCAAAGTACAGGCATTTTAACTATGTCCACTTATTCGCCAAAGTATATAGCACGTCTTAAAACTAAGGAACAGTGTCCCTTCAATTACGTTTGTCTACAAAATAATTACTTAACAGTAATTCCTGTGAAGCGCTCTGAGACGCACCTCTGACATAAAAGGCTGAATAGCTAAAGGCTCCAATTGACTGATGAAGAAAGGGACAAAAGGTGTGGTATTACATAGCTGTCAACAGATCTGTTCCCTGCTATAGGGGACTACCTTCACCAATGTATGGAGAAAATGTTTCTAATTAAATTTTAGTACAAGAAAACAATCTCAAAAGTAGAGTATATATTCCACTAGCTCTTGGCTTAAAGTATATTTTTCTCCCATTAATAAGAATTAAAAATACTGGAATTGAAAATGGTTTGTTGACGTCTTTTAATAATAATCTTTGCACTTGATATAGCGCTTTTCACGTCTTCTAGATGTCTCAATACTCTTCACAGTATATAGTAAAGTGAATTGATTATATATTTAAAATGCAGCAGCTAATTGTGCACAGCAAGGTCCCACAAACAGTCGAGGATTGAAGTGACCAAATACTTTTTTTTTTGAGAGATTATAATCAGGCGTGTGGGATAAGGAATCTTGCCCAAGGTTTCTCCCTGACAGGAATCGAACCCAAGACTCTCGCTTGCAAGGCGAGTGCTCCAGCCAGAGATACAGAGCTCCAGTGGTTTGTTTAGGTGACTGCAGCACCAGATTACAACACTATTATTCAGATATTTATATAGGCACATGTTTTCTTTGTCATGCAACTGATAACTGAAACGGTTAAAGCGTCTTATCTATGAATTACTAACAGCCGATCTATTATCAAAAAAAACAGAGGCACGGCCCAACAATTTAAACACACACAGATCCACTCAAGCCACCCACGCACACTTAACACAAAAGTAACTCCCTAGATTTTTGGCAAAGTATCTCAAAGGTTGAGGGTGGAAAAATCGAATACATCATAACCAATGGCTGTAGGCTGCATCAAAGATTAATTGTTTTAGTTTCAAGTAGGAACCCGGTTATTAAGTCGAATGGCAGATTGCTTTTCCAGGGATAATTCCATTCTGCAGTTTCCACTGCCTCTCCCCATCACTCGCCTCTTTCAAGACCCTCCTCTTTGACCATGCTCAACCTCCTGCCTTCCACCCTCTGCCTTCCACCCTATCCAATCCCCACCCCTAGCTCAGGTCCGGAACACTATCTGTCCAGTACCTTAGGACATCCTCCCGAGAACAACAAAATTACACTTGCATAGAAAGGCACTATTCAAAATTTATTTTGTTGTTTGTGAGACACTGCTGTGTGTAGTTGGCTGCCGAGTTTCGACCACAAATATACAGTCAATTCACTTTTCAGTATATTCTGTGACGCGCTCTGAGAAGTCTAGAAGACACAATCTGTCGTAAACCAGTACAGCTTGTTCAATGTTTCTTTTGAAAGCACAATATTTACAAGCAGCACATTAAATAAACTCAAGTGACTTTTAAAACAAAACATTACACAACTTCAGAAAATCCTTATCACTGTATCTTAGATTCAGTAGTTAATTACAGTGAATGGAGGCTTGCATTCATTCTCTGAAATATCACACCCTCTTTACTCTAAGCAAAAGAACCATTCATATCTTCTACGAGTGTTAGATTCCCCCCAGGGACACAAAAGGGAAACTTACCAAGGATAATTTAAAAATGTAATATACGATGGTCCTATAGTACATAGTCTGCAGAATCTGTACCAGGATCAAAATAAATGCCCTAAAATTCAGAATGTGCAGTGAGAAGCAAACACTTTATTATACAATATATACCTTTAAACAAAGAACTTAACTATTGTTTCTGAGACAGGAACATGCTTACTGCAGCTGCAAAGGAAATGATATCACAACACAAACAGTACTAGAATGTAAGAATTCATTTTGTCTACAGCTGGAGAAAGCATTTGTTGATACAGTATATTTCAGGAGAAAAGCACAGTTTATATTTCCCATTCCTCATCTTATTAGTTGGATGTTGAACACTTAACACCCAGATCCATTTTCTGGCATTTTACAAATAAACACTGATTAAGGTAATCACTTCTCAACGTCTTTCAGTCAACTGAATGGGGATGAGTGAGATTAGGCCCTACAAAACTGAATTGGATCGAATCAGGTTCCTCAAAGGTGAATGATGTTTGTTCCACAGACAAATCCCCCTCCCCCTGCAATCTAGGTCCCAAATTATCAAAGAACGTAGACCTAATTCCTTTCCTCACGAATAGCCAGCTCTTTTAATATGCCTTTCTGTCTTTTGTCTTGCACTGTCAACATCTTTAATCTCACCATCTTCTGTCCTCCCATCTAAAAATGTTTCCTGTCTTTCTTTCCCTGCCCCATTTCTACACTTGTCCTTATAATCTGCTCCCTTCCAACATTCCCTAGTTTTGACAGAAGCTCAGAACCTAAAACAGTAACTAATTTTTCTCTCTCCATGGATGCTGCATGTTCCCAGCGACTTCTGTGTTTATACCAGATTTCAAGCATCTATAGTAGTTTGCCTTTAGCTCTTTAATATGTACTGGTAAGGGATCGTTTGAAACTAGGTCTGAAGCAGTCACCACTACCAAACCCAGATTTATACTGCATTTTCTTGCGGCTAATTGTATTTATTTAACACCCCAATCTCTGCTCCCCTCTCTTCCGGCTCCCTTCATAGGATCTGGGGAGGGTTCCCATCATAGGATCAGCGATCAATCCTAATCCTGACTGTTCAGCTCCGTGGAATGTCTTCCCAACGTGAAATGTAGTTTTATAGTTTTTTTTAATCTACTTTATAGCTGTCATTTCTTGGATTTTCCTTGGAATTTCTTATTAACAACAACAACAGTACATTTATAGAGTGCCTTTCACATCAGGGGTAGGGGGATTTGGGATTGAGATTGGGGTGTTAAATGTGCATGATGCAGTAAATACTCAGAAGATGTAGGAGGACTGGTTAACGAAGAAAATGTTTTTCAAGCAACATAAATATTTAAAGATATATTTATGTATGCACAAAGCTGCCCATTACGCAGGAACCGAAACACCCACCCCCACCCCCCATTGTTCACATCATGAATAAACTGACGATAACAAGTGATCCTTTAACAAGCAAATGAAGGCAGACTAACATGAGCGGACACGTGGGAGCATTACTTATCTAACCCAATACTAAAACATCTGAATTATTGTTTCATACATTACTCTTTTCATATTCAATTATTGCACATTCTCAAAGATATTATTTGCAAGAACAGTGGGAATGCTTTAAATTTTAGTGTGCACACAAAATATATGGTCGATTCACTTTAAAGCACATTGAGATATCTAGAACACATAATGAGGCACTATATCAAATGTAAGGATTATTATTAATTCATGTTAATGGTAACAATGGCAGAATGCTTATTATTATTTTAATTTGAAGCTCATTTACGCATTGTGTTGCTGCATCCCTCTACATTACTTTTCCACATTTTCTTACATCCTATCCCTCTACCTGCTTTAGGTTCAAATGAGTCATCAATTTCTGTTTCTTGTGTCAAACTGGAAAAATAGTGTGAATGTTTGATTTTAAAATGAATTATCCAACTGAGCGCATATTTCACTCCAACCTTGGTGCAGCAATAGATTGTAAAGCATTGAAAGAAGGAATGGACTCTCAGATAAATGGAGTTCTCTCATGCAAAGTGATATCTTTGTTCTTTGATGTTTTACTGTCAAGGTGAACTGTAGTAGCTCATATCACATCTAGTTGTAAAGACCAGGTGCAGTGGAAAGGTAGAAAAACTCTATGCAAAGGTTAATCTACAACTTGTTGATATATATGAAGCAATCAATACTGTTATAAGCTTGGGTGCAAGATTTTGCAGTACATTGTTAAATGGGATCTCTGTTAAGAGCGCCCCTCTAGGTAATGAACAATTAACGCATTTCAGAAAAAAAAGTAAAATAGTTTAATAGTTCAAGTAAATCAAATTAATTTTTCAGAGGACAGTGTTCAGCTGCTATGACCTTGTATGAACCATGCTGCGTAATAATAATCCTTGCATTTAATATAACACTTCATCAAGTCATCAAGACGTCTCAAAGCACTTAAGACTTACTTTCAATTGATTCATTGTTTTTTGTGGACAGAACATGGCAGCCAATTGCGCACAGCAATGTCCTACAAACAGCCATGGAGTGAGTGACCAATTTTATTTGGCAGATTTGTTGGCCAAGATACCGGGAGAAACTCCCTTCTCTTTTTCAAATAGTGTCATGGGATCTTTTAACGGCTACTTGGACAGGCAGACAGGACCTGGGTTTAACACATTATGTACATGAACATTAGATAACATTATTTCAAAGCAATTAAATTATTATTTGATTATTTTAGGCTTGTGATAGGAATCTGATCTATTGACAAGGAACCATCAAGCGAACTACTAACTAATAAAAACTAAAGTTGATGTTTTATTATCGGATATTATCAGTGTAATTGTACTTCACATTACTTTGGGTTTCTTCCAACTCAGTTTGCAGCCTGAACAGGTTCAAGTCTAGTAAACAAAAAAAACACTTCTTGTTTTCTGTCTTGGTCCTCCAAAGCCTGAACACGCAAATATTGAATTATATTTTGAAAATGGCTGAATGCTTTGGTGGGCTGGTCCCAAAATAAGACCACCTCAATTCCAGCTATTTTAGAATTGTTTTGATGTTTCCTTAAGGATTACTTTTTTTTTAAAAAAACTTCTCCGCTAAAATACGATAAATTTACATCATTGGCAGCACGCCAATGCCAAATAGAAACTCAAATTTAGTGCTGAACACCACATTCCCAACATAGATCTTAAAATACATCATGTAATAAAACACATCATCTAAAAGAAAGTTTAATGAATGGCAAAAAAGACAATCATTTACAATGCAGCTCAAACAGCATAATATAAGATTTGAGATAATTCATCTTCAAGTACCAGTGATGGGTTTTGTAGCTTGAATCACAACGTGAAAGGCGCTCTATAAATGTAAATTGTTGTTGTTGTTGTTGTTGTTAAATTGTAAAAAAAATTGCTTGCAACAAATATCCTTACTGCTGGGTGTAGCTTGCAATCAAATGGACCAAGGAATTAAGCAGCTGGGAAGCTTGTTGGGTGTTTACTGGCACTTAGTACAACATTTCTAAGCAAAACAAACAGATGTTACTTATCCACAGTTTCCGATATTTTGATTTTCTAAACACTCCAAAGTTCACGTTACTTTGTAAGATCTATTGTTTTATTCTCCCCTTTACCCAGGAAAAAAAAGTATTATCCTGTAGCAACAGATGTACATCCTCCTTCCTGTATCCTCTTCCAACTTCCCATCCCTTTCGTTTAGTTAATTTGCACTGCAACTGTGGAACAGGATGCACAAATCTCATACTTTTAAGAGTGCACCACATTGACTCTGGATATATTAATGCAAACAATAAGATTTTCTAATTGGAAACTTAATGCCATGGGCTAACTTAATGACATACATAACATTGATAGAAAACAGATCAGATCATAAGCCTTTTTTAAAAGATATTGCTGAGTGAAGTGAATTACTTTTATGCTAGAATTTTAGTAGGTTCCAAATATACATACACCTCTTTACAGGTATTCTTATGGAATGAAGTTTCGAGTTCATCCTATGATCAGTTTGCTTTGCTCCACCAAATACATATTAAAAAGGTAACACTTTTTATGAAGAGTTCCAGCTGGCAAGTGAGATTGTAATAACTTCCATCACCAAAGGGTTCTCAGTTAGAAACTCAGTTTCCAAACCAAAGCTATGGATTTGCAGTTGATGAATAGTAACTAATACACGAGTGCAGGCGGTCAGCGGCACAAGAAGAAAGCCTAGCCATGGTGGACAGAGTGAAAAACCATTGGGACGACAAATTGAATTCAGTGGATTATTATGTTCCTCCAACATAGGGTTGCTTTGGAAGTTTCTCAGAACTTAATTTATAAACAAGTGGACAGTGTGTAACTCTCATTAGAATGTACTGTGGCTTGAAAATTCCAGCTTCTGAACTGGACAATAAAGGCAGCACTGAAGACTTTTAGAAACAGCAGCTCTTTTGAGAATTCATATTTCTATTTCTGCTTTGCACCATAGCAACAGATTTCATGCCACATAATTTATCTTACGAGCCCTTTTCATGGAGATATTGTTTTGAACAGATTAAAATACGAATTTAATTAAGCAAATCTTGTGATTTTGGGTATCAACATAACATGAAAAGGAGTCATTCAAACCTCAAATGGTGCAAACATTTTTCCACCCTAAACTGCATGAAAAAGTGGTGCTCTTCTATTTTACTACCCCTAACCATGTCACCAAATAACTATAAGCAGCCTCCTGCAGTACTTTGCAGTTTAAAAGGGTCACAAAGGAAGCAAATGGGAGGTTAACAAAAGGCAGGCAATGAACAAAGTTATTTTAAGATGCTTTAAACAGCCTTTACAAGATACACAAAGAAAGGGTGGGACTGCTTGGTGATAAAGTTGCAGTTGAGAATGGGAAATAGTGAGTTTCTTCAATATTTTCTCTTTTCACAGAATATAAGAGCGACACTATAAGACAACCAGAAGAGGGGGTTGAGTAACACCATCAGAACTAGGGACCAAGGTACAAAATGTTTTTAATGCAGATATATGCTGGAAATGCATTACCACATATGAGATTCACAAATAAGAACAAATTGCACTGAACTGGAATTTTCTGAAGAAAAATATTATTGTGGTTATGTGAAATAATAAGGAAATAGGATTAAAACAGATAAACTCCATTGGGGAAGCAAGCAGTAGTATAGACCAGCTGCTTTCTCTGTGTTGTAAATATTCTATTAGGAGTTTTTTTATTTGGCAGCCCATGACACAATAATACATCCCATCTGAGAAGGTTTTAATGGGAGGCTTGACCACAAAAACGTAATCATACAAAATGTGGCTAACTATATGGCAAAAAAACAAATGTGACATGAATTTTCCACAACAAAGTAACACAGTTTAGAAAGCTTGCCAGGGGAAGATTTGATTTGCTTTCCCTCTCCTCAATTCTACTTTCTGGATCCAAGTCAGTACAACAGTGAGTTTGCTTTTAAGTATTCTGAGACACCATCCGGCGTGGAGAGCGCTATATAAATCGAAGTTGTTGTTGTTGTTGCTGCTGATCTCAGAAGTGGTATTGGATTCCTGAACTAACCTTAACACATCCATGCAAGTATGTAACAGTCCTTAAACTCCCCCTCATTTCATTCTAAATTGCTATATAGTGTGACCCCCCCATCCTTTTGGACTAGTGACATCCTCTTTTGAACCCCACAGCACCTAACGTCAGCACAGCACAGGCAAATATCTCAAGCCAGTCATCCACCCACTTCGGAAAGCATGCATTCATTGTGTTGAGAGTGAATAGGGGGGGGGGGGGGGTGGAGATATTTTAAAGAGATTAAGTGAAGTGCTTTGGAACATTTTCCTGTTGTTTCAGAACCCGGATTTCAATTCTTTTTAGACTGTTGGGAGTTAAACTTTCAATGAAGTGATGAAAGAAAAACAATATTTGAGCACCCTGAACTCGACTCCAAGGCATCCGAGAGCATTATTCACTGACAACTAGCTTCAGAAAATAGAAAAGGCGTTCCATTTCTCAGCAATGCCAGCCTTCGCTATGTCAAACATAAAACAAAAGCTATTAGCATTAATGAGTTTGACTAAAGCCAAAAAATAAAGAAAAATGACCACTTTCCCAGACAGTGTGCCAGATCTTTCGATAGCAGGCCGAGTGCAACAAGATTTTCCCCTTAGAGGGGCCATTACATGTGATTCAATTCTGCACTTCAAAAATATTGAGGATTTCTGTGCAATTACTTTCAATTAAGTTTATGGTATTACTGATTGATTTGCCCAATGGTGGCTTGCCCAGACTCATAGCCAAGCCAATTTGTTACCTGAAGATTTGAAATATTTATTTTGAGATTTCTGGAATGTTTTAAAATTATACTATGAAGCTTTGTAGTCAGTTCCGAAATATAAAAACATTCAGAGAAATTTTTTTAAATGGACAATGCTGTATGCAATTGGCAGCCATATTTCAGCCACAAAATAGTCAATTCGCTGTATAATATACTTGTGAAGAAATTCAGGATGTCTCAATGACACAAGGCATATATCAAATGCAAGGATTATTATTAAATCTACACTTGTCTACGTTATGTGAATACTTGAGGAAGAACACTGTATTGCTGAACTGTGGAGTTGCAGCTTTGATTCTCAGTCTATGCTGAGTAAATGATATTGTGTATCATTTACACAATACATAAAATGATATGGTTACTTTACTAGGTTAGTGTACCTCTTACAATTTTCGTAGAATGTTGATCTGACTGGAGAGGAAGCCACATGCTAAGAACCCGTTTCCAAAAGTTTGTTCCCCTTTGGGAGTATGGGCGTTAGTATCACAGTCTGCTTTATACATATCTCAACTGACAAACTAATGGAAAAACAGATGTGATGTCTCAGTACACAGCAATGTATCTACTTCGTGTAGGTCTCATTACATACTCAAATAAAATAAATCTTTCTAAAATAAATCATTCCACAGTCAACAACTGGAAACGTCTTAAAAAGGTGGGGTGATTTCAATGAGATTCACATTCAGAAAGCCAGCTGCAGTTATTATGAAGTTCAGTGTTGTTTTGAAAGAAATTAGAAACCAGAGACCACTAAGTGACTTCAGATGTTGAACTCTTACTAGTAAATGACATCACCGCAGGTAAACGTGCCAAGTGACATTTCATCAAAAAATTAACACACATGGTTTTTGACAAGGTTAGTAATGGGAATAGGGAAAAACTAAGCTAATTTCTGGGAATGACAAAGAAACTTCCATCAAAAAATATCAACTTTCATAGTTAATAAACAAATAAAGAGTGCCATGCAAAATCAAGATTGTTCTAATTCAGAACCTTTGTATAGGTTGTAACCTTCAATCCATTGAGCTACCAATGTATTTTTATTTATTGGTAAACCCTGGAGACAATTATGCACCACGTTTGGAAGGTAAACTTTCATAATCACATAAAAAGAGCATTAAATAATCTTCAAATCGGTATTCCACGCACATTAGCTTACTTGATTTGACGTCCTATGAAACTTCATGCAATAATAATCCTTGCATTTCATATAGCGCTCTATCACATCTTTGAAACATCTCTTGAATATACATTTGAGATCACTGTACCGACATAGATTAAGCTAGACGTTTTGTACTCTGGAATTTTAAGCACAAGCATTATTATGAGAAGAATCCCACAAGTGTGCAGAGGAGATCTAGAAGAAAATCAATTCCACATTTAGAGCCATTGTATCAAATACTATGAAAGCTGTGTAATACAAGCATTCTCCAACTGATATTCATTTACTATACATTGAAAACCAGAATTAGGGGCAAAATATGTTCGAACAATTGAACATGAGGACCCACATGCGAAAAAGAACTTCACCTCTAGCTGAACCACTCAATACAAAAATCAATAACCTGCAGTTTAAATGCGTTACTAACCACAAAACAGTACATAATAGTCCTACAATGTAAAGCAGACATACTATTGCTGACCCAATTTACCTGCAATTTTATCAATGAACTTTTTTCCCCTTCTACTGTTGCTTTAAATTCACATTCGGCAAGATGGTAAAGATCCAGAAGTTTCCTCTTTCAAGCTGCATCTTACAATACTTGGTCCTTGCACTCTGATAAGTAGAGTAGAATTCTCAGGCTCCAGATTCAGATTACAAACATAAGAGTCCTAATTTACTGACGACTTTTCTTCCAACGTGAAATGCTTGATCTCACATCACTGGAATCTAAGCGGGAATGCGATATGGATAACATATCTGTACAAACAAGAGTCTGTTTCTTGATAGGAGTGTTTTGGAGGAGGAGGAAGAGAAGGAGGAGTGAAATAGTGCTCATTAGAATTCTCTACAAAGTATTTTAAATGGCTCGTGATTTATTGCTGGGTCAGATGAAAATTATTCATCTCATGTTACCAGAGTACAGTACTCTGGAAAATATGTATAATAAATTAGTTTTATTTCAAGAAAATGTCTCGATACATTTGCCATCAATAATATTTGGTATAAATAAATCTTGAAGGTGTAATGAGGTGCTTATATCAAATGCAATGATTATTACTAAATGTTCAGAAGAGCCTTAAATGCTCAGAACCTTTTTTTTAATATCATGAAGCAGTGTCAGAATTACAAATGGAAAGTCCAACAGTGTGCAAATTTGTATCGAAAATTCAGTAGAAATGTGATTGCTGGTTCACAATTCAAACATTTAACAAATAAAGATGTGAATTGCGTTTACTGAATGTGGGGTGAAGAAGTGAGAAAAATGCCCCAATCTGCTAATCTTCCAATTTCCACAATGAATAATTGTGCAACTGGTATACACAGATCTGAATTTAAAGTTATAGATGAACATATATAAAATAACCTGTGGATAACTCAACAAAAGCTGAATTCACCTAGTATTTAACAAGTTATATGAATTTGTCTACTTTTGCAAGAATTGTCCGGAGAAATAGTAAAAGCTTTTCAATATAAACAAAGCCCACAAATATACAGTCAATTCACTTTACAATATATTCTGTGAAGCGCTTTGAGACGTCGATAAGATGTGAAAAGTGCTACATCAAATGCAAGGATTATTATTATTATAAAATATGACCTGTCGGCTATAATTTCTAAGTCTGTTATGAATGGCAATCCGACATAAACTACACATATATGCAGAAAGGAAGAGAAATGTGATTAAAAGTCCATCTTTACACAGACTAAGAGCAGTTACACATTGAGACCTTTTATTTTGTGCACCCATACTCAATTTACCCCTTTAATACTACTGTAGGGGATAGAGAAGAGAAAGGAGGCAAAACTTTTGCTGGTAATATTATGTAGGAATTCACTGTGTAAATCATTGAGCTCTTTTGATATAATAAAGCAATACATGAAATGAAAATATTGTTACAGACTCATCCCCTTCAAAGACATCTGCCGGTCTAAAGTCTGTAAGCTTTTTCAGTATTCTGCTGCTAATTGGCCTGCTGTGGTGGTTCTGCCTGTGTAAACAGCTTGACTTTACCACAATATACACACACACATTAATGCCAAGACGCCCATGCAGGTATGTAGCACTGTTGGTCTACTTGCTGCAAGCACTGACTATTTTAACTGCAATAAAAAGCAATAATAGTTTATTTGATGTAGCATCTTTCACCATTTAGCAACCAGCGGCTTGGGATATCCTCTCAATGTGAAAGGTGTGACACAAATGTAATCTGTTTCACTTTGTGAGGATGTTTCAAATCTCTTCACCAGATTTAGTGTAAAGTGCAGTAACCGTGTATTTTGTAGACAAGTCATCAAGTTGAATCTCTGCTGTATGCTGGATATAACAAGAAACTGAGACAGTACATGGAAATTCTGCAGCTGGGAAAAGTAAATGATTTTACAGTAACAATTACCTCTGGAAACAAAACGAGTTGCGTGAAAGCAGTATCAGAATTAAAACTTTAAAGAATCGCAATGTTATTTGGGTACAGATCCAGATACTCACATTTGTGCAACAGTTCAGTGTGGAGAGATTACAATAGAAATCTTTCAAGAGTCAGTTGATGGGACACAGCAGAACTCTTCACATGAGCACTACAGGATATGCCTGGCATTATGTTGGAGGCCAGGAGTTTGATGACAGAATGGTTAGTCTCGCTGTGCAATAGGAACCAAATACAGATAACCAATACAAATAAACAGTCTGTTCATCTTGCCACACTGAGGTTCAAGTCAAAACAACATAATAAAGTGCCTAAGTAACACGGCAGCGATTTCCTTTCTTAATGCTAATTCAGTCAGGACTTCATGCCTCAATACTGAAGAAGGTTTGGTTCAAAACAAATGTTATTGTGCATAGCTCTCAAAATCTACTTCTGGGCAGTAACTTTCATTTCTTCTACATTAAAGGCTAGTTAAAAGTAAATATTTTAAATTATTGATAGAAGCCATCACCTGTTCAGCTGCCATAATATCAGCCAGAATACACAACAAAATATTCATGCAAAGTAGGAGGCTTTGTTGAAATGGATTTCTGTTCCCCACTCGTCTTATTATCCAGAAGCCCCATTTTAAAATGATTAGAACTTCCAGAGTATCTATTGTGGGGAGAAAAAGAAAGGGACCCATAGGAACAAAAATATGTGGGCCACACACCCACACAAAAAATAATGCCAGCATTTCACGCTGCCTTGGAGATCAAGCTGGAAGCAACCAGAGCCAGAAATGACTCAATCTGTAAGTACTTGAGCTAGAAAAAGGCTTCTACTAGTTGAACATGCCTAGCTTGATTTCCTGACAATGTACTTCCAAATTGGCCTCTAAATATCTTTGAAGACCTAGCAATCTAAAATGAATGTCACAACAACAACTTGCTCCACGTTGGGGAGTAAAGGAGGAAAGAAAAAGCATTACAGCTCTCTCTACTAACAAAGAGCAATTGACTTGCTTACCTTTGCACAAATTAAGGACTAGATCTTCTCATCCAATCTTCAGTCTCTGTTCACCTGTAATATTGAAATTGCAAATTAGTATCATCCAAACACACATAATTGGACCAGTAGAACTCTTATGTTGAAGGTAACGCTTTGTTGGGGCATCGTTTGTAAATGTAATATCAGCTTTAAAATGAAAGCAACAAATATTGACCATGCACAAATTGGCTGCTCCTTCCAGCTACAAATACATTGCCCACAACATTTTGTAGTAAATTCGGTGAAACTGCTTTGACAACTTAATAAGGTGCTATATCAAATGCAAAGATGACTACAGTATCATTATGTTCTGATGATGATATGGGGTGAATTCCTGTCAGAATCAAACTGAATAGAAAATGTTTTACGGTAAAACGCACATAAATTTGCATCAGTCAGGATCACAACATGACTTACATGAAGTAAACATTACTGGCAAAGTTACATTAATTGTATTTTCTAATATACAACTTAATCAATAATCTACCTCGCACATGCATACTTCAATGCAGCCAGTAAATGTATATGTGATGACGAGTCAATCCTTTACTTCCTGTGATTCAATCCTTTACTCGTAATTGCTGTAGCTGCATTACGGGTTTGGCGATGATTTTGAGTAGAATTTAAGATGTATTTGGAACCAAGATACCATTAGGATTTAGCTGTTTTATTAAATATAACGAGTACAAAGAAATCTATGGTAGGAAACTGAATGGGACTAGGGTGCGTGCATAACCAAAGCAATTGTCCAATTTATAAAGAGAAGTTTTACTGTATATATTCTACCTGCTACAGAGTGAACATCTCAAAATAGTCTCCCGGTGAGCTAAATCTGTTCTTAACATAATCGCACTGACATGTCTAATCATTCTTTTTGAATATGCGCTGTTGCTGGAGCAGAAACGTTTAGCAGGATCTGACAGAGGTTTTTAAAACTTGTAGCTAATTTTGATTAAATGGAGAAACAATTTCCACAGATCTGCGAGTCAGCAACTAGAGGGCATCAACTCAGGCTCACCACGAGAAGAAAAGGGAGCCAGAATAATCTTTACATACATTCTAATAATTGTAGGTTTGATAGGAGGTTGAATAGATTCTATAAAATACAGAAAATTGGAAAAATATTTGAAGGAAAAATATTAAAGGATATGGAGAAGTTAATGAGATTAGAGATTTTCAGTGGGCGAGCGAGCACAGATACAATGAGCCAAATGGCCTCCTTTTGTGCTGTGACACAAAAAAAGTTCCACGAATCTCTCCACCCTTGCACTTTGATTGTTAATTAAAAAAATTTAAAGTGTGGATTAAATTACTTCCCAAATTGCAACCCGTAGTTTCATTAAATAGAAAGGCATCACGTTATTTTAAAAGACTCCAATTTAACATTTCAGCAATCACTTAATTTTCAAACTAGATTTGAACCCCTGCTATTATATAAAGTGAAATATTTCTGTGCAACAAATACCGTGAGCCGCATAAAAACCCCTTGCAAATAGTTCACAACAATGATCTCTATTCATGTCTTTGCGGCTTCCAGCCAGTAGCACCAATAAACAATGAGATATTCATACTTTAATTTTTAGCATCAGTTATGATCCTATGCCTAGAAAAAAATTATGGGCATTCAAAAACAAAGTCACTTGCCTAATCTCATCTCAAATCTATGACACTACTGTAAAGTATAAATAGTTGGGAGTCACATTCAAGGGATCCAGCCTTTCGCCACATTACAACCACATCCTACCATTATTTTCTACTATTGGAAACAAGGGTATATACAATACAGTTGGTAACTGTATATACAATTATAATAATTATTTTCAATTCAGTGTAGGTGAAGGACCCAGGGTATCAATGCAGTCAGTACATTACCAAATCTGAATGTTTAAAAGAGAGAAACTGGATAAGTCAATTAGTAGTTGAATGAAGCCAATCTTGGAAAAAATACAGAGTTTATAAAGAAAAGTGAGTTTCATATTCTTGAGGTCCTGACAAATAATGCATTAGAGCAAGAGAGAGATCCAATTTTAACAGCACGGAAATGCAGGGATTGTGTACTATGGCTCAGATAAGCAATGGTTATTCAGTTGTATTAGTAAAAATGTTGAAGTCAGAGAAGTGAAGGATGGTCTGCCAATGAGCCCATTCTTGTGTCTTGTTCAGATGGACAAGATAGAATATGGGAACAATATTCCAAGTCTAGGTGGATAAACAAACTTCAGCTGTTGGAGGAAAAACAGTTTTACATGATAGTCTCATGAAGGCTACTTAGTAATTAATAAATATAATTTTATTGTTAGGAAATACATCACAAACAAGAGTGAAACCTAGAAACAGGAGTAGGCCATTCAGCCCCTCGAGTTTGTTTCGCCATTCTATAAGCTGATCAACTCCAATTACCTGCCCTTGCTCCCGTCCGTATCCTTTAAAGCCTGACCTAACAAATAGCTATACCCTTCAGTGTTGAAGATGTGAATAGATCCAGCATCAACAACATTTTGTAAAGGATATCAAGGAGTGATTTGAAATAATCTGGAATGAAATTAGGAAAAAAACATGTAGTCATTTAGTGACGTGGGGAAGGAACAAAGTGGGAGAGATAAAGAACCTTGGTAAACCCCTGAGGTAATAAAATCAGTCAGAGGATGAATGAAGGGACAAAAAACATCAACACAACACAAACACAAGAAGGACAGCTGCAGCAGGTGACCGAATTTTCCATGTGGGAAGTGCACAACTTTCCTTCCCCTTCCATCCTCCACAAAAGTATGTTTAAAGTGTAATAGGCAGACACGTTGATCTGTGTAAATTCACTGCAGGCCAATTTTGCAAAGAAAAATACTTCAGATTTAATGTTGGATATGACCTTTCATTCACAACACTGAAAGGTCAATTGCCTGCAAGTCCAACAGAAATTTGCATTAAAATCAATAAATATATCACTTTGATCACCAAGTAAATGGTGGAGACTTTAAACTTTACAAACCTGTATAGCTCTTTAATGCCACCACCTCATCCTAAACATAATCAAATGCTAAAGCAATAGTGAGTTACCAGTGTGTAATTCTTCACTGCCCATAATGCATTTTGTTTTCCTAAACTTTTGCCAAGATGTTATCAGTGCACAGGACCATCTGGTTTGTATTTGCTGTCATCCAAGGAATCTAATCGAACGCAGACCCTCTGCAATCATTTTCCTTATCCTGTTTACGTAGTTATTCCACTCGCTTCCCTTCCTCACACTGGAGTGTTGGATCACAAAACGTCCCGTTCCTGGTATAAAGGCCAAATGAGTGTTCCATAATTTGTCAAACAGGATTCCACATGCTTCCATGTTTCAATTTCCTGTTTGTTATAATCTAAATATTTTATTGTACATTATAATAAAACTAAAATATACAATATTCCATTTCCACATATCAACATCAGTCATCTTAATAAATTACCGAAAACAGAATTAAAAGCTGATTCGCCATTACAGTGCAAAGTTGCATGACCAGAACACATCCCTTCAAATTTTGTTATTGAAATGTGTTTTATAGATATAAAGCATTCACATATAAAAATTTAATTGCCCTCACTCTTATACCAGCCTTCAGGCACTACCATGCTAGAAAAAAAGCTGCTAATAATAACCAAGATTCACAGGGTAAAATACATGAAAGGCAACCCATAAGCCCAAAAGCTCAGTGTTCGTTTCGGTGTACCTCACTATTTTTAAGCCGGTTTTTATACAATTATTTTTTTCATTTGTGAAACATTCACACGCCGCATAAGAAATATTTTGTTTCCCTTCCAGAAACACAACCTGTAAGAATCATATAGAAATCCCAGGTTTTAAATTAACTAGCGGTGTCATTTAAGTAACTGTATTATTTAATTTAACTATATTTAGCTACAATGTAAACATTAAAAAAACAATGTAAAATTCTTACAAATTTTTAAAACAATACACAAGGTATCTCTCTGTATATGTGTGTGGTATGTGTGTCTTTCTCACTCTCTGTCTGTGTGTTTCTCCCTGTCTCGCTAATGGTTGGAAGTAATTGATGGGTTTTGCTGCTAACCGCCACCCTGTGCCGCAGTTTTTCCTGCTGGCTCAGACGAAACCCGGGCTCCGGATCCATAATGTGATTGTTTGTGGGCCAGGGGAAATTATTCCCCGGACTGGATTTGGCCCGTGGGCCGCTAGTTGGACCACCCTCGCACTCTTCAATAACCACTTTGTTCAGTCATAACAAACAGATGTAAGGAACCTTTGTGGATTTTATGAAAATATAGAATATTGTGAAGAGTGCAAATGAACAATTATTACCAATAACTGAGCAGCAACAAAGATAACTGCATATATACAGTTGTTTCAAGGTCACCGACAGCAATGTTGGTTGGGAATCTTCCTTGCTCTGTGAGGAAAGTCTTTATCATCCATCACAGACAAGTCTATCAGGAAAGATAACGTAACTTTAAGGTCCCCACATGAATTTCACTCATGTTCTGACTCAGAACCAGTCGACCAGATTGACACAAAAATATGACATAAGTGTCACAGGAAAGTAAATTGCATTACACTAGGATTATATGGAATACATCTACCCGAACAAACACATTCCTGAAGCAGCTGTTTGTATCAACAAATTTGTCCAATAACGTAAGATCATTGGATCAGCTGATACAGCAGGGGGTTGATTTAATCACCTGCTTATTGACAAATTCAGAAAATAAGGGCATACATTTTTAAGCCACAAATCTGCTCGAGTTTATGCAGTCATCAGCGGACCATAGAAATTAGTTGCTAATGCTAATCTACAAATTATTTATTAGTGGGCTGTCTGGCTTCACTTACATACCAGATGTTAAGAAATTCCATCTGAAACTAACTGACAAACAAGTTGTTTGATAGACCCCATAGAAAGAGACTATCATATAGATGAGTTGATATTTATGCTAAGGATTTAAAGCTTGATAATGAATAAAACAACAATCAATTCCAATTGACCTGCTAAGTGTTCCCAGTGACGTCTGTTTTTGCAGACATAAAGCATTCACATATTTTATCCAACTAAAAATGATATTGCCTTCACTCTTTATTTCAGCCTTCAGGCACCACCATGCTTGAAAATAGAAAATAATAATCAGTATTCATGAGGGAAAAATATATGAAAGGCAACCCATCAGTCCAAAAGCTGTGCTCTTTTTTGTGTATCTCTCTGCTTTCAGGATGACTGAGTGACTTGGGTTGTTGGATCCAAACTTTTCACTCTGGGAAACAGGTCATTTGTCAACGTAAAGAGAAGTTGCCATTTCATGCCTTTGCGCAAATTGACTACAACCACAACTTGCATTGATATAGCGTGACCGGAAGCATTGTCGAAGAAGGTCTTCCAGCGAACCTGAAGATGGGGAAGGGAGCAGGCCAAGGGAGTGTCAGTAGTGGCTGAAAATGCTGCCACCGATGGTGGAATGGAGTGTACGGGGGACAAGCAGGATTCTGGAGCAAGTTGAGTGGAGGCTACCAAATTTCCCTAGAAAAATTGGAAGTACTGTACTTTGAAACATTTCAACGTGATGAAGTATTCTGTCAAATGCAAGGATTATTATACTGTAAGAACGTAAAATATTGGATGCAACTCACTTAATGTAAAAATTAACAACACAAACTTGAGTAAATTGGCTGCTCTAAAATCTTAGGGTAAAATATACCAGGATCAAAAACAACACCAACTGGAAAATAGTAGCTTCATTTAGATGGTCCTAAAATATTTCTATCCTAAATATATGATCAGTTATGTCATAAATTCCCTGCAAAGTTGATTTCACTGCATAATCTTGTTCATAATTCAGGAAAAATTGGCTTTACTCCATAATTTAATTGAGGGGTCATGAAGATGACGGATATGGAAATGGAAATGTTTGCTGAAGAGGGCACTTTTTCCATTGTTTATCACATACATCACATACATCAATTAGACAGCACAGAAGAAATTTGAAACCAAATCTAATGCATAATATACTTGAAGTGAATACTAAATACAAAAAAAAAAAGTTCAACTCGCACGCTGTTATTTCTCATCTTGAGCCAATTTTCACATGGATGAGAAATAGTATCATCAACATTGTGGAAAAGAATACATGTGAAGGTGAAATGAAGGTTAGCAGAAGAGCTGAAATAGCTCAACGTTTAAGCAACACAGCCCTTGTAATGTGCATTCTGCAGTGCTAATTTTAGCTTCCACCTGAACTGAGAACCTTAAAAATACTCAGTATGAAAATTTATGCTATTGCTATTCCTACCATCATGCTATTGCTACTATATTGATAGCTCCAAAACAGAGGAACTCTAGGTTTTAAGCCCAGCTCCATTCATCCTGAACATCCAACACACGAGTCAGTTGTACAGCCATCATTATTTTCCTACATTTCTTTATTGCTCGGTTTTCTTGTAATCTTCACATACAAATAATACTGAATCTAGTGTTATTCCTAGACATTCTGTTGGATAACACTCCATATCTCAAAAGAGGATACCTAATTTGGGCTAGTGCTATATATATTGGCTGTGTCAAATATGGTTATTCCATTAGAGTTCAAAACATCAAACTGTACATCACACCAATATTGCAGTGATCTAAATCATGGCTCAACAAATATTAAGTAACATAATTTAACAGGTAAATTAATAGAAAACATACTCCAATTGAAATTCAAGCTAACAATTTCATACCTTCTACCAGTTTATTTAAAACTGATGAAGCAAAAGCTTGAAAAAGCAAAACACATTTACAATGATTGAGCCTGCAAGTAATGCCATACAGATCTTGGAAGGAAACTTTAATATGTGAAAAATCAGTCTGCATTGAAAAAACTGAGAATGTTTTGGAACTAATTCAGTCAAAATATGACTAAAAATGTAAATGAAAAATCTGTGAACAACAATATTGCATTTATAGAGCTCCCTTCACATGGTGGGGAATGCCTCCCGCCACTTGAAAGGCTTTTCTTTCAAGGCGTGAAAAAAACAAATTACCTTAATTGTTTTTAAACTTAATTTGCTTTTGGTAAATTTATCCTTCTGCTACCAACCAGCAAGATTGCCATTTTGGGGAGAAAAAGTACAGGTATAGCTTTTTAACGTTATCTCAGGAAGGCTCACCAGAAAAGCTCAGCAACATAACTAACACTCTAAATGCTATTCATGTTCACCTGCCTACCTGAATATAAATTGTCTAAATAAGCACTTAATGGGTATGCCACAGCACAAATGCGCCAATGCAAGAAACAGGTCTCCATTTAGAAAAACGTGAGAAATAACAGAAGAAAACATGAGAAAAATAATTTTCTCTGCATTAAAATGCAAGCATTCGCAACTCTAGAGTACAGCATCCAAATGTCCATTCTTGACCTATTGTCTCCCTATCAGCCCGCCCGTCCCCTCTGTTCAGCAGACTCAGGCCTGCTCCGCGTCCACCGCCCTAACTGCCCAACCATCAACAGCCGGGCTTTCAGCCTCTCTGCTCCCACACTGTGGAACTCCATCCCGCAGTCCCTCCACCTTGCTTCCTCCCTTTCCTCCTTCAAGGCCGGTCTCAAGACCTTCCTCTTCGACCGCACCTTCGGCTGCCCCACTAACTCTTCCCCCTCTCCCACTCTCCCACTCTCCTTCCCCTTCCCCCGACCCCACCAACCCCCTGGCTCAGGTCCCGACCTGACTGTTCAGTGCTTTGGGACGTCCTCGCAACGTGAAAGGCGCTACATAAGTGCAATTTTGTTGTTGTTAATGTGAGCCTCAGCAAAGAATGTTGGCTCATTTGAATGGTGTCAGTAAAATAATTTATATAGGCTAACTTGATTCAGTCCTCTGCGTCAACCAGGAATGGCCGTGACCGTCCAATCTGATGTCCTTTTTGCAGCACTACTCTCTTTACTGAGCTATTACATTTATAAAACTTGCAGTTAATCTAATTCTCAATGAGCAGTGATAGGAATCCTGTTGTAGCTAATTCACATTCACTCCACGTAAGTTTTGTAGCAGACTTGGAAACCAAGCTAAGGAACCAAAAGGAAAGGTGAGACATTTACTAAGAGGTGGGAGTTATGGCTAATGTTATCACAGAGTGAAAGGCCGCATAAATTAGGAATAAATTCCACAATGCATTTCCAGGAATTAAAGCAACTCAAAACTAACCATCCTAATAAGTAAGATATAAAGGGAAATATTCCACATCAAGGTATGTTTCAGAGCGAAGTTAATACCAGAATTCCAGTATAAGTTTAATGTTTATTCCATGAGCTAATATCAAAAGTTGCATCAACAACAACAAATTACATTTATAGAGCGCCTTTCACGTTGGGAGGACATCCCAAGGCATCAGGCTACTTTACGGACCCAACTCGAATCTCTCACTATTTTTGCACGTGAGGTGGCATAATAGGGAGTAGCCAAAAGAAAGATGCAATTTTATACTGGTTGCTAAGTTTGCAGAAGTTTCTCTTTTGAGAATACAGTTTTACTGAACCATCAACATGCCAATCTACAGATTTCTCACAGCCAGTATTGTATGCTTCAGGTAGCTTGACCCAGCAAATGATTGAATCTTATTTGATGACAACTTTAAGAGAAGTAGATAATTATTTGGGGAGGACAAGTTCACAGGGCTACGGGGAGAGCAGGGGAGTGGGATTGATCTGGATAGATCTTTTAAAAGAGCTGGCACAGTCACGATGGGCCGACTGGCCTCCTTCTGTGCTGCATAATTCTATGATTCTATGATAGATGAATTTCTCACTCCAGTAGGGTACTGGGCAGTGGACATTGGCCAGGGAAACATTAGATTTGGACGTGCAACGTTTCACCGCTGGTACAACAAGGTGCATTTACACAGCACCCCTCACGCAGGGTAGTATTACAGAGCGCTTGACGCTCTGAAATGCTCTGGAAGGAATATGTCGCTCATTAGGTTTTGACCAATATTTCTTTTAGAAACAAGATAATTGTCATTTTTATTTTCAATTGTTTGATGAGATGAGCCAGTCAGATTCCCAGCCAGGTAAAGCAATTGATGTGATTTTATTATATGTGATATACAGTTCCCAGGTTGCCCATTTGCGCAAGGGGCCTTGGGTCTGATGAGAACAAACAAATCAACTTATGTGCTTACGTTATTCACATAGCAAATGTCCAACAGAGGGCCAGATACGGTAATAAACTACTTAAACAGCATCAAGTTCATAGTTCTTAATCTTCTCGAACATCAGAGAACACAATTAAAAACATGAAGTACAATATACAATTCGGTTTACGGCCATATAGTTCATGTTAGGAGAGCATCTCAAACAGCTTAACATTGCTGGATGGTCACCTCAGCTGGGTGTGGGATTTGAGGGGATGGGAGAGGATGGGGTGGGGAAAGGAAAGATGACCGACCGA
Organism: Hydrolagus colliei; assembly: GCA_035084275.1. Taxonomy (NCBI): domain Eukaryota; kingdom Metazoa; phylum Chordata; class Chondrichthyes; order Chimaeriformes; family Chimaeridae; genus Hydrolagus; species Hydrolagus colliei. The sequence continues at coordinate 22,777,548 of CM068748.1, read as the reverse complement.
CTATGTGGTCAAAAAGGGATGTTTTGAGACGACGAAGGAAAGGAGTCAGTGAGAACCTGGGATGGAATTCCAGAGAGCAGGGCATAATGGCTGAAAGTCTTCTAGCTCAGTAATCAGAGCACTCATCTTGCAAGTGAGAGACTTGGGTTTGATTTCCGGCAGGGCGAAACTTGGGCAAGTTTCCTTATTTCACCCTCCTCTGTAACCTGGTTGTTAGTCGATTGACGGATTGCTTTTCCAGTGGGTAATAATTGATATTTATTTTAAATGGTCATTTCAATCCATGATTGTTTTTGAGACACTGCTGTGTGCAATTGGCTACAGAGTTTCACCCACAATATACCATCATCACATTTTACAGTATATTCTGTAAAGCACTTTAAGACGTCTCAAAGAAGTTTCGCCCTGCACGGGAATCAAACCTGGGTCCGCTCACTTGTGGGCTAGTGCTTTAACCACAAAGCTACACGACTTGGTATGAAATGCATTTAATTTGTGGCAGGGATCAAATGAATATGTATGCAATTGTATAATGTTAAACTAAATAACTGGCATAACTTTGCATAAATAATCTTTAAGCTGTATTTATTATTTCTCCTGATGTGAAAGGCACTATATAAATGTAATTTTGTTGTTTTAAATTCATTTGAATCCACTGTTCTACAAATCTACAACAAGGAACTGCAATAAGCATAGATAGATGTGATGGAAACCTCTTATACTGAAAGGTTCAGCACCTAATTTTTCTCAAACCAAGAAGGCAATCACCATCAACCAGAAACGATTGCTCGGGAAGATACGTTTTGGAATTTAATTTGATTTTCTCCATTTTGCATAACACAGCTTAGATTTTGCTAGTGTGCACCAAAGAACTGGGCATGAGAACAACAGAAGTAAAAACCTCAATGAATTAAGTCAACATAACCCTTGCAACTTTGGTCAATGATTCAACATTCATTTATCCCAACAGTACACATGGGCCTACATTGTAATTCCAGTTCATATTACTAACTTTATAGTACACAACAATTCTCCACATGAGAGAAGCATTGCAAAATGGGAAAAATACTGGACTCATTTGAAATGAATCATCAATGATTGAACCTACGTCTATGACAAGGTGATCTCGCTACATTACAAAAGCCAGTGCTGCTTCAACAACCACAAAATTACTCTTCTATAGCAATTCAACCAGTTGAATTAATGAAATATTTTGTAAATGTCAATGCGCCTGGTCACTTATTAAACTAAACAATGACCTGTGAACAAAGATAATCAGCTAACTCTGCTGCAAGTAGGACGTATTTGCATCTACTAGGCATCTACTGCACAACTGTATCTCCTCACTTTACATAGAAAAAAAATGATGATGCAATTTGCCCACAAAAACACTGGAGATTTGCATCTTAGGCAGTCATTCAATAATTGGTTTTCAAATTAATTGTAAGCAGTCATGCCTAAGTGATCTGTTTATTGCTTTGGCAACAAATTATAGATTAGAGTAGAATCAGTACAGGTTTAAAAAGCAACATTGTAGTAATATTTTACATTAGCAAAACAGCAGGTTTCTGTTACAGCCTTGAGGTACCAGAAAAATATCAAATATTATGATCCTAGTGAAGTACATATGTTTATGGAAACAGCTTATGTCCACTTTTCAAATTGCTAAAATATCTACACAATAGTTTAGTGTGATCTGTATTCCTCTTCACAAATAGATGTGAAAAATCACATCAATCTGACTCAGTTTTAGTCAATGTTCCTACTTGTGATTTTTTAAAAATAAAAATTGTTTTGTAAATGTCAAGCAGTATTTAATGGAAAGGGTAATGAGAGTCAAAGAAAGGCAAGCAAAATCTTATCTCTTGAATGGACTGAGACCTGATGCCTTCATCAAGGCTCAGGATTCAAATGAATGCAAACAGATGTAATTTAGTGGTTCTGCAGTGTTTACTGGTGGGCTGTACTTGATCACTAAGACACACAGAGAGGACATTGAGCAAACGTGAGGTGGAAAGAAATCTGTGCATTTGAAATGTAATTCTAGACATCTGCCAAACATCAGTGCCTTAACCAAGGTGGATGTAGTTTGTGTCAATGTTAACTTCAGGCTCTGAATTCCATGCACTGACATTAACACAGAGGCTGAGATTTGAATCTACTTTGCAGCAAAGGCAGACTCCTTTGATTATCCCCATCAACATTCAGGAGGCCGAAATCCCATACTTAATCCAGATCAAGCATTCTGTGGGACAATTTGGGTCGATGGACCAGTCTAAGCAGGAATCACATCAGAGACGAAAGCAGTCTTGGGAAACTGCTTATTATTAGCAGCTGTCTAAACATAGTTTTGATTTAAGTGGGAGGATTACTCCATGGGGCTGTTTTCTAGAGGATTTTTTTTGAAGAAATATGGTTGAAGTTAGAGAATATTGTGGCTGTAGCTCACTGAATGGCCTTTTAACTTTGGCTTGGGGAAAAAAATCACCCCATCAAATTCATAACAGCCCTGGAAGAGAGATTGAATAGTTATTGTAAAAAATAGAACTTCCCAGAAGAACTGTATTTTTTGTGGGTCGAGTTACATTCTACAGATGGTAAATTGATTAGCCTTTGATTTTTCAAAATAACAATCTTAAATAAAAACAAAACTTTTCAGGTGTTATTTTCTACTGTGTAACTCAGAGTTGGTTTATCCAACAGTGTCGATGAGCCAAGGGAGATTAGTTTTAATGCAGGTTGAGCGTCCAAAATCCAGAGTTCCGGAATCCAGAATGTTCTGGAATCTGGACTCCAGGAGGTCGATTGGTGACAGGGTCGTCCAGAATCCGTAAAATGTTCCGGAATCCGGACAACCTGTCAAACCATTTCCGCCGCCAGCCAGGCCCAGTGAAGTCAAAAAATTAAACCCAACTACTGTACAGTGACAAAAATTGCAAGAATAAAAACACCAATCCTACCTGTTCCAGGCCAGGTCTTCACAGACCAAAATATCACAACCTGGACCCAGGTATTTCCGGACTTGTGATGTGCTTCTGGCGTTCCGAAGTCCGGAAATACCCAAACCTGGGCTTGGGCGATTCCGGACTTCGGACATCAGAAACACGTTCCGAAGTCCGGGAAAACATGAAAACCGGCTCAGCCTCGGTCCCAAGGTTGCCGGGTTCAAGACGCTCAACCTGTATTTCAATATCTCTGACCACAATACAAATTGTATTGCATTAAATCTCTTCTGTTGTATGAACTTGAAGCTCAGGCAAATACATAAAAATTAATGGATAATTGCCAGAGGATTACAGAGACAGGACAGTAATCCAGTCGAAGGTTCAGGCACTATCACAGAGCACAGCTCAAGCAGCTTGCTGCCAGCTAAAAACAGAAACCGGATGACTTTCTGCAACTCACAACAGGCACCCACTGTTCATGACAGCAGTAATTTTAATCATTAAAAGCTTTACCTTAAGGTAGTTCCATATCTGAGCCTGAATGCAAAAATCACCACATTGTGCTTCTGGTCACCTCTCCCCACCCCTAGGCATAGATTCCCAGTTAGTTGTGTGTGAAATGTGTTAAGATATTCTCCCAATGTGAAAGGCACTATATAATTGTAACCTGCCATGTTACAATATAATCTTCATGTTGTTGAATAACCTTAAGATGTTTAGCAGACAAACACTGTGAATGAAGCTTTAAAATGTTAACTTTCTATTCCAAGGTATTCTGCTCTTCTTTACAAAATGTTTGATAATCTTGTAGGCAAAACAATCTATTTTTAAATGGACAGCAGGTTCAGGGAAATTTAATTTTTCTTTGGTAAGTTTCCTACATTTTCAGTTCATTGTAATGTCGATACTCAAATATAAATCTGATAACAAGCTTTTCAATCATCTTTGTGAACTATTCCGCTCACTTGCCTTCTTCCCATTCCCTTCACTTTAAAAAAAAGTTTTAGCTTTACTCTTTTCTCTTATCTAATCCACTTGCTTCTCTCCATTCTTGTCTTATCCACTCCATTTCATCCCGTTTTGCTTGTAAACATTGAAACAAGATTAAAATTCTAATTATAAATATAAAAGACAAATTAACGGACACAATGGTAACAGAGTTCCCAGTTTACAGGTGATCGAGACAAAATGTTCTCAAGCCCCACTCTTGGTTCGACTAAATTTGACTAAATTAGCAAAATTTTATTAAGCAAAAATAATGTATCTTTGACTGGGTTACTGCCCTTTGCACCTAGTTAAAGGGAAATACCAACATAGTACTGTAGTTAAATGTCTTTTTGCCCAAAGAAAATGACCAATTCTCCCTTCACCAACAGCTTGCTGGAGATCCCCCATATCACCTTTTAAAGCCAACTGACAAATGCCAGCTGACCTGCCAAACAGACTGCCAGTAAATGACCACAGATTGTCAGTTAACACATTTTACTTGGTCAATATTGAATTTTGAAAGTTACTGAATTAGCCTCAAGGGACAAGAATGGATTATGGATCCAGCTTTATGGGTAATCTGATGACTTTCCACTAGCCAGGAGGCAGTGAAGACTGCAACGTCTAGAGCATTTCAGCAATTTATCTCACCCTCTCGCAATCTGGTTACTTTGGGAAAACTCCTTCATGCAGAATGTATACACTGCCTTTAGTCTTATCCTAAAAAACTGGAATCAATTATATTTATGATAAACAAAAATGTAGGGATATTCATTACCTGAATAAAAATTGCATAACCTTCTAATGACACAGTACAGTTCATAGAATAGGCATTCAAACATCAAAGAGAGGAATGACAAGGGCTAAGAGAAAGAAATGAAACTAAAAACCTCACACACACCAAAAAACTATTATGGCGCATTTAGTTTTGCTTTAGCGTGCTTCTTAACAAAAGGCCAGATGCAAAAGCGTGTTTGTGTGCCAATATTCTGCTTTATAGGATACTGCTGGAACAGTCAATTCAAGGGATTTGGCAATTGTGAACAATAAGAGATCCTACACAAGAGGCAAGATCCCTATCCATCCAAACAACTTTGTTTTATGCTTCTAACTAAAATGCATATAGTCCATCACAAAGAACTATTTGAATGAAAGTCTTTAATTTTCACAAACTTACTTACAAGACTTGTTCCTTTCTTGGGAGTTCAAACCCTTTGTTTCAGATGTCCTGGCTTTGATGCTTGGCAAATGGTCAATCCCACATTCACTGGGCAAATAGTTCACCTTTTACAACAAAAGAAAATGAAGTTCAATGATTTTGATTCTTTGATCAGTGTAGTTTAGTTCATATTAAGATTCCAACCCAGTGGTTTCACATTGAGTAATTAGATTCCATGCTGTGGCTTAAGTGCATATGGGAAAAATAAGGCAATAACTATGTAGGAAAATGCAGTAAAACTAAAACAGAATTACAAATTACGTGATCAGCAATTGCTCACCAAGGAAATAGTTTTATCACTGAACATTTGAAATCTGGAGAAATCAGTGGTATAATTACAGACTGATACATAATCCTGACTGAGTAATATTCGAAGCATTTAATGCACCCAAAATATGCAACAATTTCTAAACTGGATGTTTCATAGATTCTATAGTATTAGGCTAAAGCATCTTCCTATAAGATTTTCCTATACGATTTTGAAGAGGTAATAATCTGTTTGAAAATATTGGGGGAAAACCCCCCAATAAATTGGTCACTTCAAATCACGAACGTTTGTGGAACACTGCTGTGCACAATTGGCTGATGCGTTTTTCCCAAAGATATACAGTCAACTGACTTTATAGGATAAAGAGCTTTGAGGCATTTGAGAATATAATAAGGGGCTACATAAATGCAAGGATTATTATTATTACAGTATACTCTATTCAATTAAACATCGACAAGATGGAAGCCATATTCTTTGGCTCTCATTGATGTCTTCAGTCCCACGGCTTTCACCCCCACCTAACCGACCTGCCCCATAAACTCTCCAAACCTCAGCGTCAGGTTCGACCCCCAATTATCCTTCCTCCCCCATACCCGGTCCCTCACCAGCACCTCTTTCTTCCATCTCCGCCACATTGCCTGTCTCCGCCAATATCTCACCCCAAAAGCTGCCAAAACCCTGGTACATGCCTTTAAGTTACCTCTTGGGTGGACTATTTCAATGCCCTCCTTGCCGGACTCCCTCCGCCACCATTCATAAATTCTAGCTCATACAGAACTCCATTGCCTGCATTCTCATCCAAACCAAACTTCTCTTCCCGATTATCCCAGTCCTCGCCAGACTTCACTGGCCCCGTCACAGAGCAGATCAACTTCAATATCCTCACTCATGTTTAAATCACCCCACTCCTCTTCACCGCCCCCCTATCTTTCTAATCTCCTCTCTGCTCACAGCAGTATCCACTGCCTCCGTTCTACTGGGTCCAGCCTCCTCCTTGTCCCCCGAATCCTCCACTCCACCATCAGTGGTTGTGCTTTCAGTCATTATGCCCTGAAACTCTGGAACTCCCTCTGCCTCACCCCCTCCTTTTCCATTTTCAGGTCGCGCCTGAAACCATTCTGTTCGACCGTGCCTACAGTCACCTTCCCCCTCCCCCTGGTTCGGCCTTGGGCTCCACTATTGTGAAATGCTATGAGACGCTATCTGGCGCGGAGGGTGCTATATAAATCCAAGTTGTTGTTGAAGCACTTCTTCAACACGTCTGGAAGTCACTATATCAAATGCAAGGATAATTATTATAATACGGTCCAGGAGACTAATTTCAACACAAGACCACATTTTATAGTTTGTTAGTACTTCAGACATTTTAGTGATAAATTGGATTAACACTTTCAAAATAGCATCACCAGAATACTGGCATTTTTGAGGATCATGCTGCCTTTCTGCATAATGAAACATTCCAAGATATAAAAAATGTTTCCACATTCTAGGCTTGGATGTTTTTGTGCATGCAACAGAAAACTAGACTTTGGAAGAAATTAGAGATACAATTGAAAATGAAATGCACAAAAAGGATAAAATCAAGTTCAGTACCTCGATTTTAATAGAATTCAACCATCACACCACACCAGACATGACGATGAGCTTCAGCAAAGCACTTCTGGGCAAGGGAGAGGAGGAAAAAGAGCTTGGATTTACAGTCCTTATCATTAAGCTGTTAGCTCTGCTGGATGTATATGTAATTGGGCAACAACAACAACAAAATCACATCTGGTGGGCGAATCTGTGACTCATGGTCACAGATTTTAAAAAGTTTCAAAATGAAGCAGAGGGGAGCTGAGGAGAATTTTTTTTCATTCGGCGGGTTGTTCGAATCTGGAATGCATTGCCTGAAAAGGTGGTGGAGGCCAATTCGATAAAAGCTTTTAAAAGAGAATTAGATCTTTATTTAGAGAGAACAGGTCTGTTAGGTTATGGGGAGAGAGCGGGGCAGTGGGATTGAGTTGCTCTTTTCAAAGAGCTGGCACAGATTAGATGGGCCGAACTGCCTCCTTCTGTGCCGTAAAATTCTATGATTCTATGATCGGGAGGTCGTCCCAAGGTGCTGGGCATCAGGTGACTCCAAAATTGGGAAGTTGTAATGGCTCTCATCTTTCTTCTCCCCCCCCATAAAATAGCTTGCCAATAATTCATTTCTAGGCTCCAGGCAAATAATTGCCTGAATTTAGATGTGGTAACACAGAATAAACACAAGTATGAACTTTTAGGTTAGATAGAGGATTTGAAAGAGAATCTGCCACAGTAGTAATTGTCAATTTAGCAATAAAGTAGCAATAGGTTCAAAACAAAAATCTACAAACAGCTATGTAAAATTTAATGCAATATAGAACTGCCTTGCGATAAATTTGTAAGATAACAAATTCAGATAAATGTGGCTTTGCAGTTTTGTAACGGTTTGATTTTCTGCTCCTCCGAAGCTTTTCTTTAACAATCACTGTAAATTTTCTCACGGCACCCGATCGCATTGGAAAACCAACCAGCTCTGCAAAGCATTGGATTTATGATCATTTGCAGCTTCTCATTGGAAAGCTGCACTGCAGCATTACAGGTTTCGGAAGAGGAATGTTTATTCAGTTAGGCAACACCAGAAAGAATACATACTGATGGTCAATAATTATTCTTCAACATATAAATACACATTTTTCTTTGTCCTATTGAACCAGTTTTAAGCCATAAGGAATTTAAATATACCACTGCTTTTATCTAAGCTAAAGTCATATTGTAATTGATGTAATGTTACAGAAGAACCCTTTAGTGATTTAGGACTCTGCCAAGAGTGACAGATAGGCTTGCACATGAAGAGCAAGTTACAGACGTCTTATCACACAGTCAAGTACCCTTCCACCACAGAGAAATTAGTCCACCACATCAGTTCAATTACAGTACTCCTTGCGGCTACCTTAAGAGTAGGGTTGGTGCAAATTGAAATTCATCGGATAATAGATAATTATTTTTAATAGATTTTTTAAAATGTTTTATTTACAAATGGTTTTGCACCTGGCAGACACCGAATAGAGACTAATGAATCACCAGAGACATCTGAGCCTCCTCGGCGGTTTCCTCATTTCACACACCTCTGTTTATAATAGTAGTAAGAGGAAATAAGGTTATTAGTTAATTGGCAGATCGCGTGGCATCCAATGCCATCCATGACTGTTTGTAGGACACTATTGTGGTGCAATTGGTTACTGCAATTCGCCGCAAAATAAAGTCAGTTCACTTTTCAGTATATTACTCGAAGCCCTTGAGCCTTCTCGAAGACGTGTTAAGGCACTATTATTAAATACAAGGATTATTATTATCATCAACATTATATTCACAGGCCACCAGATCTAAGTTTTAAATACAACACGTGAGAAATATACCGTTGTGCCCTTCAATACAGCAAAATATGTATAAAGTTCAATGAGTGGATGTCCATTAGTTGAAGCATACTATAATGGAAAATGTTTTAGGTGTTGTGGACAAGATGCTGAAAGCATCCTATATAGAGTTATGCCAAGTATAGATAGCATCCACCCTGAGCACCATTGAACAGTTTGTTTTAACCCAGTAAATCTAGTGATGTAGTAATACCACATTAAATTCGTCTGTGTGCAGTTTTAGGCACACTACCATTAAAATACGTGTTGAGGTTTCAAAGAGTGATGAGGACAATAGAGTAAAGAGTTCTATGCTATGAACAGTGATGCATGGAAAAAAGATTAAAATGCAACATGATCCCGTTCCTTAAAATGATGAAAGACATGAATTGTGTAGCTATTAAGTGAATTTGCAACCATAGACCTGGAAGGCAGGGATATACTTTTTCTCTGCAAAGCCTGTTCCCTTCCTGTGCCCTCCCCACTTCAAATTCAGTTGCCCAGTCAGCTGTGTGAAGTGTTCTGAACTGTGAAAGTTACTAGTATATATATTTAGGTATATGTATATATACATACACACACACATATATATATATATAGTCACACACACATATATACGCACACATGCAAATTGTTGATGTTGTTAGAAAAGATCGCTAAAAAGATTGAAGCATTTTGATCATATTTGTATCTGAGTGCAGTCTTGCAAAACAGACCTGGGGTTTTGAGCTTTTATTTATTTTCAATGTTTTTGAAAGAAAGACAGTAGCCATATCTTGGCATCAATACCATCACTTGTCTAATACTTGGGGAAATACCTCGCTTACATGATTAATCATTTATTTGATGAAAGAAGTTGTGTGAACATCTAATTATAAACCTGATCAAATGCTAGAGGTATACATGAACAGAATGCAGCTGGACATGATTGAATAATGTAGATTGATATCCTAGCTGCATTGCCTTTGGAGGCCATGGAGAATTTTGAAACTATATCATATTCAAAGCTTTGCCTGTGGTTATTCGCCTCTCAAGAGATGAAATAAACCAATTTCTTGACAGAGCATTGTTAGGACTTTAGAAGGAATGAGCAAGATTGACAGATGATCTCTCATTCCAGACTTTATATTCTACCCACACAGAAACTAATGTTGTAATCAGAACTTCTATGCGTTAAAACAGAGGAGCAACAAATCTCCAGATTTCTCAAAATCTATTTCATAGAACCCAAACATTAATCATTCAACTTTATAACTTGATGGCAACCACTATAAAACCAGTTTCAACGTGTCACTCGTATTTGGGAGAAAACTGGTCATTGTTCCTCTCCTCAATTAGTCATGCTGCGGTTATTAACCAAACTGAAAGTGTTTTTTTGGAGGTCTGAATGTACTGTAATGCTGCAGTTAATGCCAACAGTGTGTGATCGAGACCCTTAGTGATATTGAAGGCACTCATCTTTGTCACGACCAACTGGTGAAGTGACCTCGCTGTCCCAATTGTTCAAACAGCAAAGAGACTCGACAGCATGCATGCATCAGCCACGTAATTTAACACCTTTCGGAATACAAGTAAATTAACAACGGGGGCATATGGGAAAGTGCAAGAACGCATTAAGTGATCATCTTGATCTCCGTGAATTGTTATCATACACAATTCCCCATTGTAAGCAAAGCTTTGCTTCCCAGACTATCATCAAATTAGTGACAAGCACCTACATACCAACAATTTGTTGAAATGTTTCTTAACTCTGCAGCGAAATCCAGGTACCTCACACAGGAGGAATGAATGAATCAATGAGTGTGAATTTATTAAATTGCACCCAACAGGGTTGAGGTATGATTATGTTAATTACTAAAATCATAAATCCAATACAACAATTCAATCATGACCATCAGATACAAATCCTTGCACTTGATAAATCTTTTATATATCTTCTAGACTTCTCAAAGTGCTTTACAGAACACTGTAAAGCGAACTGACTGTATATTTGTGGGTGGGATAACAGTTAGTTTTAAACATTATCCAAACACATCTTTACCATATCTTAAAGTACACAGCATTCAAAAAAAATTCATAATGCTAATCACAATAGCTTGCTAGAAAATTTAAGAGTTCATGCTTTTGAATGAGATTTTCAAACATAAAGCAGATATGGAAGATTAAAATGTTGTATGGTGGAAATTTAGTTCAATATTCTTTACAATGCTTCAATATTATGGATGGAAATGCTCTCATTCAAAGCTAGACACTGCCCAGATTTCAAAGGGAATAACTTACAACCAAGAAGGAAACTTTCAAAAAAAAAATCAGGCATTTCCCCACAAAAGATAGTCAATTCACTTTACGGTATATACTGTGAAGCACCTTGAGACATCTAGAAGACATGATAGACAAGGCTCTACAACAAATGCAAGGATTATTATTATTCAATCATACTTGTACCTCATGATGGCGCTATCCAAGTGTAATTTTTTGTTGTTGTGGTTTCTGGCATAGCTACATAATTATAAATTTACTGCAAGTCAACTTGTTTACTCAATTCTCCAATTCTAGAAACACTGGTAATGAAAGCAGAGAGAAGAGTGCTGACTAAAACATTATCTCAATTTATCCAGCTCGCTTAATAAAATGTTTAAAACATGCTGGATTAGCTGGTTTCTAGCTAGCCCAAAGCAAACCTCGCCTTGGGGAGAGGAATGATCTAATCATTCAAGCATTCCCTATTTCTGTATTTTACAAATGGACAATTACACTGCAGGTTTTCTTTCTTGTGCAGACAGGGTGAGCTGCCACATGCAACTTCTTTTGTGCAGATAAAAAAATTAACGGACCTATTTGGCAATATCAGTCCCATAGGTTAGAGGAAACATAGTACATCACCAAACATTTAATGCTCCCATAATTGATTCTCCCACAAATCAAGCTCTCAATCACTATGTCTACAACACTTAAGAGAGACAGTGAGTTATGGCACGACACTTCTCCTATGTTGCTCAGCAAAAGCTAGATCACTGCTATAACTCACTTCATGACTGTTTGTAGGGCATTACTGTATGAAATTAGCTGCCGCATTAGCCAATAAAATATCCAGTCAGTAATTAATTTTGTAGTAAAATTCTGTGAAGCACAACGACGACTTGCACTTGCATAGTGCCCTCCAAGCCAGTTGAGGTCTCAGAGTGCTTAGCAGCAATAGTGGTGGAGCCTGACTCCAAGCCAGAGGTGGGGGTCCAAGAGAAAGGTTTTCAGGCAAGACTTGAAAACGGGGATAGAGGCAGCAAGGTAAAGAGAATGATGGGGAGTGCTCCAGAGTTTTGGGGCATACTGGTAGAATGCACGACTGCCAATGGTGGGGCGGAGGGTGTGAGGGATGAGCAGGAGGCTGGTGGCAGTTGAGCGGAGGCTCTGGGTGGTGGATTGGGCAGTGAGGAGATGAGAGATGTAGGGAGGTGACTGTTGTACCAGGGGAGTGAGTGGGTGGGTTTGGAAACCACCCTAGATTTGGGGAGCCAGAGAATTGAGGGTGGTGGGGAGACGGTTATCATTCAGCAGGTTGATCAGCTGCATCAGGATCATTGTGGGTGTTGGGCAGGGAGGAGAGGAAGTCTGAAGAAGAAAGTGAGGGACTGAAGCTTTATCCATGGATGAAAAAATATTGCTTAGAAGAGGGGAGGGGGATGTGGGGAGGAGAGGGAGATAAGAGACTTTGAAATATCTTTCCGATTTGAAAGGCACCATATCAAATGCAAGATTATTATCATAATCTGTTGGGACCATATTCTTGCTAACGGGTAGGATTGAAGTCTACAAGTATTAAGGTACCAGTCTCTCAACCTGTTCAGGTAGCAGGAGATACAGATAATATAATAACAGATAAAAGTAAAATGTACTAATGGCAGTGGTTGGGTGGAACTGAATTACTAATTTAACATGACAGAACAGTGGGTGGGTGCCCCACCATTTGTGACGTGAAAGTGACTTGAAAGTAAAGAGTCAGACTGGTAAGCAGTGTTTCAATTCAGCACCACATTCAAGCGTGGTTCCGTAGACTCTGGTCAGGGGCTTCTAAATATTTTGTAAGTGGTTTAAAAACAATTGTATCAGGCCTAGATCAAATTCAAAATGATGCAAGAGAAAAATACTCAAGACCAAGTATTTTTCACATGCTGGGCAGCAACTCCCAATATGAGCTGTAGCATGAAGGCAAAACAGGCAAGATGAATTATTTGCATTTGGGGCCTCAAAATTTGTTAAAAAAAAACAAATCTACCTGGGGCCAAGATTAGTTTATGGTTAGGATGACTTGAAGTACAAATTTCTGAGTTTACACTGGCAACTAGAAATCAGTTTTAGGGAACTATCAAGTGCTCCAACTTCCTATTGCTTATATAAACATCTATCAGCAGGAGATTATTTCTGGCTATAAGGGAAGATCTCTCCCAGTTACCGATCTCAGACACTGAAGTACCAAATGGAGACACTGAAGTACCAAATGGAGGCCAGGGATTTCCTCACCAGCAACATTAACCTCTCCCCTTCTTTCAGGTGGCATTTGACTTGCTGTGTGTTTACAGCGTTTTTCTGTGGCAAAGTGGGGGGGGGGGGGGGGGGGGGGGTAGTCTTTTAACCAAAACCGCTCAGTGGTTGGATTTGGCTTATCTACTGTACTATTTTTAAATTTGTACTTAGGTCAGGTGGTTACAGGACTGGTATTTTACATTAACTGGAGCACAATGCATTCCATGGAATTGCCTCCAAAGGGCTTGCATCTTTATATAAAAACAGTTTTACCAACTTGGGGCAGGGGAACAAATAAGGTCGTAAAATGTAAAGTAGAATAGCGACTGTTTAAAGCCAGCAACAGTACCCCAACGCACTCTGGGATTCCCAAGCCTTGGCTCTTTATGAGGTTCAACCTGATTAGACCCAGTTACCTTGGCCCAACCTGGCCAGTGGTTAGGAACAGTCACCTTGCAATCAATAGATCTAGGTTTGATTCCCGGCAGGGCAAAACCATGGGCATGCCTAAACCATGGGCATGCCTGATAATCCCTCATAAAAATAATAAATTGGTTACTTCAATCCACAACTGTTTGCAGTTCACTGCTGTGTACAATTGGCTGCCGCGTTTTGCCCATAAATGTCAATTCGCTTCACACAGTGAAGTGCTTTGAGACACCTATAAAGGTGTGAAAAGCGCTTTATCAAACGCAGGGATTATTTATTATATAACCCGCACCTAATATTTTCTGGATTTAGCTAAGCAGGATGCGTTCCTCCAGGGAGAGTGTGCATTCCACCCAAAAATCTAACTCTGGAATTTCCATGTGTAGGTGGGATGCATGCAATTCTCATTTTGGGTTGGATACTCTTAAGCATGTTGATAGTTTTCCACAGGTATCAGACCACCCGGCTAACCCCACAAAACAAGGAAAACTCTGTTTTTCAAGTAAATGTTATATGTGAACTAAATTTATTATGGAGAGGGGGAAATGGGAGTCTGTTGAAGACATGTAGGATTGTAAATATCTAAATTGCAATTCATAAATGTTTAAACTATAGCTTTAACAGTTTATTGATTTAGTGATATCTGGCAGCTTTCCTAAATGAAGCAGGTGCAGAATTGAAAGGAAGCACAACCTTTTTGTATCCTCAAAAGCTTCTACCGTTATACTTCATAAATATTTAGTTCCCATGAATGTCTGATAGAAAGTTAATCCAGCTCTGTGACAACGTTTGAAAACAAACAAGGCTTTGGAGTTTGTGCATTTACTGCAGAGGCTGTGGAGTAAGTCAGAAAAAAGCTGAAATACTTGGATAACACACACCCATCATATTGTGGAACAATAAACACACGGCAATTCAGTTTACATCCATGTACAGTAATAAACAGAATACAGATAGTGCTTGAAAATACAGTAACAGATAGGGATTAATGTGAATTTTTTGTCATGCCCATCTGTTTCTATATCCTTCACAGAGGTGTCTATTCTATCATCCTTGGTCAAGATCGCCCAACTTCAAAAATTAAAGACACAATGGTACAATCAAAATTAGATTTTTTTTCCACAGGTATCAAAATCTGATACCTGTGGAAAAAAAAACATTTGACTCAGTGGTTCATAACACATTTTCAAAATATCCGGAAAGTATTATTATTTGGAAAATAGAGTTGGAAAATAATTCCTCTTCAAATTGACAAAAAGCAGCATTCTCTTTGATCTCTCATGGTAAAAATTGAACATTTCTATCATATGAATGAAAGCTATTGTACTTTTTTAAATTAAAAACAAGAGTTAGCAAAAATTACTTTTCTACTTTAAAGGGTGTGTCTAAGAACTAAAACATGCTTATACTCTAATACTCTTTAACAAAACAACGGTTGTACTTCTACAATGGTCGTCAAGCAAGACATTTCTTTTGCTACTATAAAATAATTATCTACAAACCACTGAAATTACCTTGCCACACCTGGCAACAAATGATGTGCAATTCTCATGATGATTTTTCCCACTACCTAATTTCCACAATGATACTCAGTGAACAGAAATACAGAACATAGAATTTTCAACTACAAAATAGTCATTACGCATCACAATAAATCTGGAAGCATTTTGAGAAAAGAAAAGCGCTATATCAAATGCAAGGATAATTATATAAAGTTTATACAAAGCTTTCAGGTTTAAACATATGACTGTATATCCCTTTAGTAAAAAGAGAAACGAGATCCTTCAATATCTGATGTTACTCAGCAGTCAACTGCAGATTGTAGATTAAGATTTTCATGTTTATCCATCATATTTAGCAACTGGTGACCAACGGTTCCTGAATATGCAATTCATACAATCTTGAACATGTACCTAAACAAACCGACTAGTCCTTGGTTTTGTATTAAAGCTGAAAAACAACAAATACAGTACTGACAAAAAATACAAACCCAGAAAGAGATCTAATCTGAAAGAGATGCTCGTGTTTTCCTCTTTCTTGCTCGGATGATGATACTGCTGATAGTATATGTTGTAGGGATGGACTTAATAGAGGCTTAAGAAGATTCCAAACAGGATAGAGAATAAATGGATGCTTTGAGGTATGGCCCGACTCATTTTGTGAACAAGTAGATGCTGTACTGGTAAGATGATGGGAGTTGAAAGATGGATACAAGATTTCATTTGCACCCCCTGTAATGTGAACCTAACTTCAGGAAGTCTCTGTAGAAACAAAGCCTTTTGAGTTATGCAACAAGTTGTTACACGTTTGTCACTGATAGAAACAATTTGTGGTAACAAATTTGACAATACCATTCCAATGTAGCTCAAGTGTAATGCTGTGTAAATATGCTTAATGAAGATACATACACACTGCTTGATTAATTACCCTTCCTACATACAGTACCACTTGATCTTTCAATTTCTTTTGACAATCTCTCAAGCATTTTCAATTGACTTGTTAAGAAATGCAACTTCCCTACATTATTCCTGTCCTGCTTTTTCTCTTTCATTCTTCATGTGGTCTTGAAGCAGATGTTCCAGGATTTTGCTTGAATCCTGGCTGATATTCGTCTCCTCATCACAGCACCCTCTCTCTCTATTATCTCAAACATTGAACTAGAATGTAGTTGTGCTTCTGCCGTTCTTTGTGAGATTAACTCTTTCAGCAATGAAAGATTGAACATTAAGCTCTAAAAAAAAGTGATAATAGAACTGCACTAAACTAATGAGAATGATAAAAGGTGGAAGCATTTTCAGCAAGAATTCTTAAGAAACCAGGACTGTAGTGCATGAAAGCTTAGCTGTCAATGATGAGAGAATATGCAACAGGTCCAATTTATTAGAGCAATACTGCTGGTTGAAATCTTTACATCTGCAACAAGAAAATACAAACTAGTTTTGCAGGCTGCTCTCATATTTCGCCCACAAAATAATCAAGTTACTTTGCAGTATATTCTGTGAAGTGCTTTGAAACATTTCAACAACGTGATAAAGCTCTGTATTAAATGCAAGGATTATTATCATTATCAATTTATAGTACAATATACATTTATTGAGCTTCTTTCACTTCAGGATTAGATGAACATAGGTTAGATACTCCTTAAAATCCAGAACAAGCATCTCATGCACGGGTTAAATAACGTTCACTCTTTCCAAGAATACTTCAATGCAGAAGAAAAATGATTTACAATGATTTTCCCCTCAATTTAGTGGGAGTGCTTGAAACAAAACGGTTATAATACCGTTAAAATAAACCTTTCATCATCCACTTCCACAAACTCAGGAACCCAGCCAGCTGGATGAATCAAATTGAGATTTCCACACAAGGTGAAAGGTACTTAGAAATAAACGGAATTAGTTGATTGCACTTCAGCTTATCAATGTCTTTTCAAACAACTAAAGAATTGAAAGAGTAAATAGTAAAAAGGAAAAATGAACAAAATAAAGTCTTAAACATAGATACTGAAAGTATAGCAGCAGAAAGATGTATGTACCTCAGATACACAAACACAAGCTATAATACAAGTTTGATAAATGTATTCAAGCATCCACATTTGCTAGATGCTACAATACCAGGTCGTTATTAGGCCAAAGTTTTTTTTTTAAAAAGTAAACCAGCAATTTTCAATCAAGTCTTTTCAGAACTGTATTTAAAACAGCACAAGATTAAATGTTAGATGCATGTGATTTTTTTTGAACACTAAATCCACTGTGTTGTTATGAATTATGGATTTTTTTCCCTCCATTGAAAAACATTTTTCAAAAACATTTCACCAGTCATGAACTCAGTTCATGAAACCCTGAACTTCAAACTTGGCACTCATCAAATTCCCATGGCTAACTCCAACTCAGTCACCATAGTGAAGTACTCCAATGTCCAAGAAAACAGCAATTCCACCTTCAAGGATTTAAATTTGACAGAGTCCAGCCAAAGTACACTGGCAGTGGCTTTAACCAGGTTTAAACTAACATTAACAGTTTTGTAATTTTTAAAATCTAAAGTCAGCATATTGCACATTGGCAAAGCAGATTGAAGTAATTATAATTCAATAATTGAACTCAAAGCATTTTAAAACCAAATATTTGACTATTTACTTTACCACTACTACCACTAATAATTCTTGCATTTGATGTTGTGCCTTATCACATCTTCAAGATGTCTCAAAGCACATCACAGAATATTCTATAAATGTGAATTAACTGTATATTTTGTGGGTGAAACACAGTAGCCAACTGAGCACAGCATTGTCCCACAAGCAATCATGGATTGAAGGGACCAACTTATTATTATTTTGAAGGAAAAGTGATCCGTCTATCGACTAACAACCAGGTTTCTACTTACTGCTAGGTAAACAAAGGTATGTGAAGTAAGAAAACTTGCCAAATATTTCGCTCTGGTGAGAAGTGAACCCATGTCTCTCGCTTGTGAAGTGAGTGTTCTAACTACTGAGCAACAGGACTCCACCTTCGATCAATAGAAGTTAGATACATAAGCAATAGGTGCTTCAATAAGTTAGAAATGTTAAACACAGCAGTGTTTTCATGCGGTAGAGAAAACCAAACCTATATTGCCCTTTCTTCGCTATTAAACCATGATGAGCAAATTTAGTTACCAACTGAAAAAAATTGAAGCAAATCATGTATGTACCCTGATCATAGATTGTATCCATAGAAGCCCCAATATTTGACAAATCACTTTTGCTTTAGATTGCTTTTTATTACATCTGTGCATAATTTGGGCCATTAAAATGTTATTAATTATAGGTGGAGTTCACTGCACTCAACAGAATAATTCTGGGAGAATTCCCTGGTTGAATAGGTCTTGAAATAGTATTTTGTTTCATATCCTTTTCACTTCCCCTCTCCCACCCACCACCACCCAACGCATTTTTCAATATTTACTCAAAAAATACAAAGGGGAAGAAATTGAAGTTGGTGCAAAATACTGCTCAAATAATTAATCTTTACCATTCTCACCGGAAGGCCCTAACCTGTGATAGGAGTTCAATTCAATGGGTGACGAACTAGAGGAACACTGATGCATAACTGTCATTCTTCTTGTGTTACTTAGACACTAGTGGACAGCAAAGTCTGATCGTCTCACCAGATGTCTACATACATTCAGCTGGGAGTAAGTGGAATGGTATCCGTGGTTAATTCTGCAGAAAAGTTAAAAAAAATCTGACAAGAGTTGTAAGTTTGTGAACTCATGCCAAAATAGGGTTCAAAAAACATTGAAAGGTGAAGCTTCGAGTGGATTCTGAATGGGAAAGCAATCTGAATAAAAACTAAATGATGAAACAATGAATTTCAGTTTCTGCTTATTGACATAAACACAGCATTCATAAAGGCTGACGACTAAAATAGATGCTATGCTGCAAAAAGATAACCCTGTTTCAGAATTTTTAGTAATTGTCTTAACAAAATTATACTTTGTTCAAAATAGTTATTCAACCTATTTCTGCAATACATTTCTATCAAATACTGTATTTGTCAAAAAATCAATACACCAGATTTGGTAAGGATAACAAAGGATATTGAGTAAAGGTAGGTAAATGGAGTTGAGATACAGATCAGTCATGATCCAATAGAATGGCAGAATGGACTCGAGGGCTGAATGGCCTTAGTCCTGTTCATACCTGATGACATCTTTCCTAATCTATACAAAGTAAATCATGTCAAACATCCAAGATGAGAAATTCCTCTCACTAGCTCGTATCAGTTTGGTATTTTTCCCCAAGGCAGTAGCTTTTTACAACTAAAAATGTTCACCTTTTTTCAGTATAGCATTCCAGTCCTTCCACTTGCTTCAAAATTGTTAACTTTGATGGGACCCCTGCTGAAGTACTAGCAGCTTGGATATGCACTTGTGCTGTAGTCATCAACAACATTACACTTGTATAGTGCCTTTGACGTCTGGAGGATGTCCCATGACACTGGAGGTGGTCATGCTACCTTTGCCCAGACCTTGTTGCTGTGAGGTGTAAAGAGCAAACTGGTAAGACTCTATCTGACAGGAGAAAGACAAGGATTAGGAACTCAGTACAACAACAGAGCCAATATTAAAAGTAACATTTTTAGATATCATAAACAATAACTCTACCTTTAGGTCAGAAGGGGATGCTTTCAAGATCCATATCTGAACCATAGATCTATCCAATCTATTATATATATATACACACACACACAGCAATTGTAACAATGAACTTCTAAAAGGAAAACGAAAACTAATACAGCTTAAAAAAACACAAAAGAAAAACAACCCAGTGACTAAAGTTCACCTTTGTTTTTGTAAACAACAAATTGTTTACAACATTATTTTTAAAAAGTTTCAAAATATATGAACAAACGTGTTCAAAAACACTAGGCCGCATGTTAAGTGTGGATATAGCTAGTTAAAAACAAAAATGTTATTGAATTTATTCACCCAGTGTGTTGTCTTGGACGCCTCAAAAGCTGTCAAGATTGGTAAATCATGACACGAGCGCAGTAATAGAGTGTTGCCTGAGGTGCTGTGAAAGCATAGTTCCTCTTACCTGTTTTTCAGGTAGCTGTTAATGATCCCATGGCATTATTTTGAAAGAAAAGGGAGTTTCT
Source organism: Hydrolagus colliei (assembly GCA_035084275.1). Taxonomy (NCBI): domain Eukaryota; kingdom Metazoa; phylum Chordata; class Chondrichthyes; order Chimaeriformes; family Chimaeridae; genus Hydrolagus; species Hydrolagus colliei. Next base: position 22,757,119 of record CM068748.1, on the reverse strand, counting down.
CACAGTGTACTGGCCATACAATCCTCCAAATAAATGAGTCATTCAAATATTTGTGCTCTTACACTCTTCTCCCGTTTGGCACTAGCCTTGAGCAGTTCAATTTGTTCACAAAATGGCTGCCACAATTGATTACAAAAAATTGTTCACTGCAATGTACAATAATTACTGTAAAGAGCTTTGAGACATGTTCATATGATTAAATTCTGTACAAATCAAGATTCTTCCTTTGCTGTCACTCTACAACTCTGAAAAATGCCTGCAAAATAAGCAACATCAAAATCAAATGCAAATAAACCACCACCACAATTTATTTCAGACTCAAGGTGATGTGTTGCTATAGAAAGAAAACTACCCAAATGCAGTCCAACATTCACATTTCATTGGAGTGTGTGGAGACGTTGCAGGGTACGAGTTTAATGTTTATTTAGCAGACTATAACTTTGAAAGAGTAAGAGGTTGCTAGTACCATTAGAAAGGAATTTCCTTAAGAATGAAAAGCCCACAAGGACCACATTATTTTGGGTCTGTATCACCCATGTTTGTATGGAACCACCCAACCACACTGGAGGGAAAAGAATCATAATAGCTTGGCTCAGAAGCAACAAGGCTCATTATCATTGTTGCCAGAATTTGAAACAGCTAAGCCAGCGCATTCATACATTACATATGTAGTCTGTGAGCTCTTCCAAAAATCTTAACCACAATACGTTAAGCCTTGCATCAGTCCCAGTATTTTTTTTCCCCACAAGGGAAGAGGGAGGGGTTGGTTTCCAAACATACTCAATTGTTAGGTTTGACAGCTACAAGTTCTGCACATGTGGCGCATTTGTAATGTACTAGGCAATTGGTTGCAGTAAGATGTCCGCTGTCAGAAATGCCCTGTCTTAGAAGGTGGTGGACCGGCAGTTGGTGACTGGATTGTGCTTTTGTAGCCCCATAACTACAGAGTAGGGAACGGCGATGTATCGGTTTTTCGATTAAACCCGATATGATTTTCAGATCGGTATGCCGATATGGTAATTCTAAAAAAAACGTTATATCGAGAGATTCGATTTAAAAAATATACATCTTTATATTTTTAATATCGTTCCTGGCAATATATCAATATTGTTGGTATTATCAGTGTAATGCGATCTTTTCCAGCTTACCTTGTCGCCGGCATTGCATCCTCCTAGACCTAGAGCATGGAATGCGCGTACATTCGGTGCGCGCGCACAATTAACGGGCGCGCACATCCGATGCGCGCGCACACTTTACTATGTAAACTCGACGTGAGTCGTGGCGTCTTAACAAAGTCGCATCGCTGAAAATTGTAGTTTGAAAATTTACCTTTCTCATCATGGGGAAAAGAAGCCCCGTATGGGACTACTTTGAAAACAATGCAGTCAGTAATCGTGTGTATAGATGTACAGTTTGCAAGGTCTTGCTTAAGACATCTGATTCGAGCACGAGCAACCTGCGACATCACATTAAGCAGCACCACCCCGCCCAGCACGCTGCCCTCAGAGCGAAATCATTGTCGACAACAGCAGGAAGTCGAACCAGCGCTTCGGAGTAAGCGACAGGTAGTGGGGCCAGTGCAGCTCAAACAATTCCTGCTTTATTTAAGAGGAGAACATTGTACCAGAGAGGGAACAAAAAGTGGCAAAGTATCACGAACGCTGTCACTTTTTGCATAGCAAAGGAGAGCTTGCCAATGGCAAAGGACATTAATTCAGACTTCAGACTACATAAAAATAAGTGGCATTTTGTGGCTGTAAGTGTTATATTTGTGTATGAGAGAGTTAGAAGCCAGATTATCACAGTTTCTATGTGTGTGTCTTCACTGCTTCTGTGTGTGTGTCTAGTCAGACACACACATAGAAACAGTGATAATCTGGCTTCTAACTCTAACAGTCAGACTGTCTGTCTCTCTCTTTTCTATTGTAATAGATCTCATTTACACGTGGACATTACATGCTAGTTTCAAGCAAGAAATGGAGGAGAATAAATCTCTAGATTTTGTTTTTGGTGTGTGTGTGTGTGTTCTATTTTGTGTTTAGAGATGGAGGGAGAGAAGGAGAGGGGGAAAGATGGGAGAGAAGGAGAGAGGAAGAGAGGAGAGGGAGGGAGAGAATGAGAGGGGGAAAGGAGGGAGAGAGGAGCGAGGGGAAAGGAGCGAGAGAAGGAGAGAGGGGAGGGAGGGAGAGGGGGAAAGTTGGGAGAGAAGGAGAGAGGAAGAGAGGAGAGGGGGAAAGTTGGGAGAGGAGAGAGGAAGAGAGGAGAGGGAGGGAGAGAATGAGAGGGGGAAAGGAGGGAGAGAAGGAGCGAGGGGAAAGGAGGGAGAGAAGGAGAGAGGAAGAGAGGAGAGGGGGGGAGAGAAGGAGAGGGGGAAAGGAGGGAGAGAAGGAGCGAGGGGAAAGGAGGGAGAGAAGGAGAGAGGGGAGGGAGGGAGGGAGAGAAGGAGAGAGGGGAGGGAGAGAAGGAGAGAGGGGAGGGAGGGAGGGAGGGAGGGAGGGAGGGAGGGAGGGAGGGAGGGAGGGAGGGAGGGAGGGAGGGAGGGAGGGAGGGAGGGAGGGAGAGAGGGGAGGGAGAGAGGGGAGGGAGAGAAGGAGAGGGGAAAGGAGGGAGAGAGGAGAGGAGGGAGAGAAGGAGAGGGGGAGGTAGGGAGCAAACAACATCGTATAATTCAACAGACCTTGACACCAACATTACAAACTTTCTGGACCTAGAGCACGCATTTCAAAATGTGCGTGCACCGCGACTGCGCGCGCATCGTCAGTGCGGACGCACCGTCAATGCGCGCGCACCGCGACTGAGCGCGCACCATAAATGCGCGCGTGCCATCAATGCACGCGCACTTCGAATGCACGCGCATGCGCAGTATAAAAACTCGATAGATCGGTTTAAGCAGGTATGAGCAAACCGATATATCCATATCCGGAAAACTCCCATATCGCCGTTCCCTACTACAGAGTGGAACATATTTTATATCTTACTTACACAGGTCAGTCTCAACGATCAGGCAACAAAGTAGACTGGAGCATGTATCAGAATTGTTCAGTCAAGAGCTTAGAACTTGAAGCTTCTGTACTTCCCAAGTTTTATGCCCAGCTTTATAAATGTACTGTACTACCATATATCAATTCCAGAGGAAGCCCATAAAAGAAAAACATCACTAGATCACATTTAAATTTTATATTAACATTTAAATATTATATTAACATTTAAATGTGATGGATGTCAGTGTTTGAATATTATCTGGGATTCTTGGTGATTCATTGCAAGTCCAAACCAAGTTGGAGCTGTCTCTGGAAAATGTCACGGAACAGACCCATAAAAGGTGGGAGGTAACAGACATGTTACAGAAACAGTCTGTCCTAAAACTGTGATTTAGTCAGTCTGTGGAAAACATTAGGATACAATTTTGTAGTCCCCACCACAAATGCTGCACAACAGCTCAATTCAATCACTCACTATTATGTTAGAGATACTGTAGAATAAATCTAGCCGAAAGGCCCTTAGAAATGTTGAATAAAATATAAAGTCACATTCACTATCCATTTAAGAGAAATAGTAATTATTTAGCACATTAAAAGTATTGATAGAAACCTGCATGCTAAAACTCTCAGTTATAACTGCACTAGGACTCTGCTTTAGATGCCAGCAAAATTAATGGATTATTTATTCATTACTGCCAGACTATATATTCTTATGAAATAAAAAGCATCTCATCTTCCATGTCAGAAGTACGAGTGGAAGGTTTACGGATATTGGATTGTGAGGGGCAAATTTAAAACTGGGTTGGAGAAAGTTTTTAACTTAGGGAGTAAGTTATTGCTTTTTTTCTTTTGTTATATCTCGATTTGCACATTTATATACTTTTTGGATGTGTTTAGGTACTAACATACTAAAATATCTTAAGACTCGTACTAGATGACAAACTAAACTTCACTAACATTGGATTTAAAGTTTTGTTTAATTTGCAAGTATTCCTAAAAAACATAGGCGCATGAAAAATACATGGACTTGTTTTTCCCATCTGAAGCATCTCTTGTTACAAGTGACATCCAATAACCTTGAAAACTGAAACTTTCTGAAAACTCCACCCATCACATCAGTTTCAAGCTGATTTGTTCGGATGGAATTTGGTTAGAGGCCAGAGTAAAAAAACAGCAGGTTCAGGGCTGAAGCCCACCCTTATGCAGCTGGGAGGTTTAGTCAACATTTGGCTTCCATGAGACTATATGAGAAATGAAATTTTGTTTTGGTATATTACAGAGAAGTGCTGTGGCAGCAAGCCAGTGTCCAGTTGTTATTTTTCAGAAGCAAAGACAGGCCAAATCTTTTTTAAAGAAAAGCTACATTTTACTTTCTCAGTTCTGCATCTCTTTGTATGTACAGTGTTTGACAAACATTGCAGTACTGTATATTTAGAAAATACCCAATGCTACAGTTGTTACAGATTTTTGTTGACCAAATAACTATACAATTTTCAGAACAAGGGTTAACAGATTTTTTAAAAAAAGTTTTGGTAATATTACTTTACTCTCACACAACTCTTCTGCAAGTTCTGCAGCTAACTGTACTTTAATAATGTTAGTTTCCAGCTCAGAGAGCCTGTCATGCAATCTTGATGTTCTGTTCAATGCTCATCTCCCTTTTGTTTTCTACATGATCCATAACCAACCCCATTTTACACCCTCTTGTCAATATTGCCAATCTGGTACCCCTGGCTTAATCTCCTCATCCAAAACACAGCACATATCCCACTCCATGCTGCTGAAACCCATCACTCTCCATCTTCTTCAAGATCCACTAGTTCACAGAATCCCATCAAGCCAACTTTAAGACCCTTGGCTATCCTTGAAATCCCTCATGGTCCCATTGTTCACTACATAAGCAATCTCTCCCAACCCCAATCATGAGTTATGTCATTATGACTAGAATGGTAGGCATCTCCTGACTACTGCAGCTAAGGAAGACGACTGGAGATTTAACCTCAATTGATTAACCAATGTAGTTCAGTTGCTTTGTATATTGCTGCCTCATGTTTATTTGAATATTTTAACTCACAAATCAAAGAATCTTCATTGGCAAGTTACACCACATTCACGGAGGTTTTCAGTTCAAATATGCAGTACTTTGTCTAACATCATCAAATTGGTATTCAATTTCTAATTCGATCCATAAAAAACAACCACTTCTCTGACTGGGTTACCTGCCGAGCTGGTCAATGTCCTCAAAAGAGGAGAGTCTAATATAATCACCTTTAAGAGGACAAGCAAAGAAAAAAATATTGTTTTAAAGTGAGGTCTGAATCTAAATGTTCTGGTTGTGAATTTGTTTTTCAAATATTTCCCCCGCAAAGAAAATCCCCATTTGACATATTGATAGGAAAATGCTGCAAATTTGGACTCAATGTAGTGATTCAACAATTTAAGAAGGATTAATCTTTTTTTAGTGACTACTCATACCAATTAATCATTATTAAGCAAACAAGCCCTTCCACTCTAAAGCGCTCTGACAATAACCATTCCAGGATTGCTCACCACAGCAAACTTGGTACCAAAAAAATCACAGACGTGTGTCTGGTTTCTTGGGAGTCCAAGTGCAATAAATGAACGACAAAGTGCAGGTAGAGAAAATGTAGAGCTGCTCAGTGTACATAATTGCCTGTCAGTAAGACATTGTTAATCAACACTAACTTTGGCAGTCATTTATCACAGGGACAATTGCATGTGAATGGATGAAAGCAATTATATAAGCAATATCTACCATCTCCAACCTGAATGCCTTCAAAAAATCCATTTCTAAAATGATTGCCTTCACACCATCCATAAATTTAGTTTATTCAGTGGTGGTACAAAACAAAATGTCACTGGAAAGGTCGATTTAGCAAACAAAAGTTCTACGTTGATCCATAACAATAAATGAAAAGAAGCAATAGTTTTGCAATAAATGTATGGAAAATGTTAAGATTTTCAAAAGTATAAAACATTTCAGAAAGTATATAGATTGAAAGTGAAGCAAATTTCTGTTCAGGATCAAAGCAAGACTAGTACAGATAAAGAAGCCTCATCCGACTGTACAAGCACATCCTTCCAGAACGCCCAACAACTTCCAATTATAGCATCCATCTTCCAATGAATAAAGCATCCTGGCCACTTTCTGGTAACCCGTTCCAGGCCTGGACAACACTGGACCAATGCCTTTTGTGCTGATGACTTGGGTGTATTGTTAGCATTTTTCTGGATTTACTTTGCAATTCAGTCCCCTATATATCTCTATACGGTCCCTTCTGAGAAATCTTTTCAAGCCTGAAAGAGCCTAAATCTATCTAGGCCTCAAAGCTCATGTTCTAACACGAGGAGTCATTTGGTTTGCTCTCCTCTATGTACAGTAAAATGCCGTTAATCCGGCACCCAATCAACCGTAACTTCCGTATAACTGGCATCGCAAAACAAAGGTCCGCATTCGATTAACCGGAATTTATCCTGAAAAATGCATTGAAAAAAAACTTTTTTTTGGCCGTATATCTGGCAGGCGCTTTAACCAGCATTGGCCAGGTCCTGAGGGTGCCGGATAAATGGGCTTGTACTGTATTTTAGAGCCTTTCCAACCTCCTCAAGTGTGCTTAAAATATTTTGCAGATGCAGATACTTATTATGAAGCTAGCTTTTATCCAGCACAACAGTGAAAATGTAGCATAACTTATCTCTATCCACTAACCATATCAAGATGTCCTAAAATGTCGGGATTATTCCCTTTGTACTGGAGAACACATATGGCATGTTTGCAGTCACCGTTTCTCCATTTTCCAGTTATGTAAGCAAAATTGTTTAGCTACCCAATAAATCAGCATGGAAACAGTGCCGGAAAATGTAGACAGTGCAGATTCATATGAACAAATATGCTATGGGACACAATGCTTTCTGTACTGCTGAACCTGGTAAGGATGAAGAGTTTTTTTCCTCAATTCCTTTTGGGATCCAAGGAGTATCTGTACAGGATTTAGGAGATCAGAATGGAAGGTAGAATCCAACAGATTTTGGTGGTGTACGGAGGTACGAGTTGCTAATTCTTGTTTTACACTCTTATATTCTATATAAAATATATATATTTTTAAAAGGTATATTAAGTTTCACTATTACCACAAACTAAAAACAAGTTAAAGAAAATTAGAGATAGTGCTAATAGAGGATTGACTACCTCAGAAACATTTTCAATATGTTGAAATACTATTGTTTATGCTATGTTTCAATAATTGCTTCTTGCAGCCAACTTGGTGAATGAAGCACTTCTGCCAGAATCCTTCCCATGGTCCATTACCTATGTATACAGAGCATGCGATGCACCCTAGAGAATTGAACAGTGCAGTGAAGCCTTCCATGCAATAGTCTTGGTTTTACACCAGAGGAACACCTCAATCCTTCTTAAAAATTATATTCATGACAAATATCTCATCCACTTAGGATCCAACAATTGTAAAAAAAAGGTTAGGCAATTTCACTCCCTGTCCCCATCCCCAGCACAATTAAAAGCCACAATAGCACCAGCAAAACACCTGTTGTACCATGCACCCTACACAGTTTTTAAATTCACCAGCTGCAGTGTCTTTAGGTAAAATAGATGCAAGGCCTGAAGGATGTTGGAAGTTGTCCTTTCCTGAACATAGCTAATGAACACAATAGATAAACATTGTTTCACAATAGTGAAACAAGCAACATCTGCCTCAATATGCTGAGGTACATCAACTAAAATGAAGTAGAATATGAAAACCTCTGCAACCCTACAATTCATCATGTGTTATCTAAAAATACTCACAGGCAATGCTGATCATCACTGTAACACTGTACAGAGCTGAATCCTGAATTGGTTAATTACAGCATTAGCAGATCTTTGGCTAGAAGTTGGTGTAGATCACAAATAGAGCAGAGATTTCTCTTCACTGATATGCTTTGAAGAACAGGATTTGTACAATGCTGTAAATCAACAACAGGCACTTATATCCCTTTGGAGTCCTGTAGCTCAGTGATTAGAGCAAGCAAGAGACCTGGGTTCAATTCCCAGCAGGGCAAAACCGTGGGCAAGTTTCCTTACTTCACACACCTAATAACAATCCACCCCCCCAAAAAAGAATAATTTGGTCACACAGTTCATGACTTTTTGGGGACACCGCTGTGCGCAAAATGGCTGCGGTGTTTCGCCCACAAATATATAGTCAATCACTTTACAGTATATTCTGTAAAGTGCTTTGAACCGCCTAGAAGACATGAATATTGATATATCCCTTTGTGTGGGATAATGTCCTGCAGTGATGCATAGTTGGACACTAAGGAAAGGATAGTGGCTGAGTTTAAAGAGGTGGGTCTTAATAACTAAATCAGATACAAGCTTAATAAGATTCAAGTATAAACAACAAAAAATGCAACAAAAATAAATGTTTCAATTCTGTTTCAATCCCTTTTAAGTCTGATTTGATCTGGGTTTATTGCTCTTGCTGTTCTCCATCTGACCTCAAGAGAAAAAAAGCTTGAACAAAATAAGACCAATGAAATCAGGAGACCACTCTAATCCTGTTTGAGGGAGAATCAAACTGTAAGTACCTGAAAATGAAGAGGCCATACTCAGGACGAGAAGGAAGGTAAAGCTAGTTGCATAAGATTTAATTTTAAAATTATGATTTTCCGGACCCCTTTTCTTAAAAAAAATTTGGCACACAAAAAAAAATCAAGATTAACATATAATGTCATAAGGCTGTGGAAGGCCTTGAAAGTGAGGACAAGGATCGGGAATTTGATCCGCTAGGGGAATGGAGAGCCAGCGGAGCCAGCTGAGGGTAGGTGTGATGCGATCATGGAGGCTGGTGCGGGAGAAGACAAGAGCTGCAGAGGTTTGAATTCCTCTTCCAGAATGATATTCAAAACTCCATCTGGAATTCCACATGTGTATAACATCTGTACTGTCTGATGCCTCAGCTCTCACTATAAAGTTTCACACATTAATAATGTCTACTCTAGTGAGATACCCAAGGGTGCACAGTAAGCATACATTTTATATATAGGAATTGGGAGCAGGAATAGGCCATTCGGCCCCTTGAGCCTGCCCCATAAGATCATGGTTGATCTTCTAATCTAACTCCATCGTACACTCATAAGGGAGTCAAAAGCATTTCGGAGAGAAAAAAAAATGTCTTTAGGATGAAATACACTTCATTTAACAAGATTTTGCTATTTGTCACCAATAATGCTGTTTACAATGTGAATACCAACCCTGCTCTTCAAATTGCCGATATCAGAATTGAAATAGGTGTAACCTTGACAGATTTGAATGAAGGTCTGTCAAAGAAAAACAGGTCATCCTGGTTAATTAATAGGCAAATTTATACAAGTTAAAAATATGTTTACTCCAGTTTCACACAAAGTACTTTCCAATAAGCTCTATAAAAACCAATACAGGCAGGATTATAGATAGAAAGGTTTTACAGAACACTCAGCAGTTAAAATATTCTTATAAGCTAAATCTACTTTTGACAAAATAAATTGATTTGCAACAATTAGGTTTTAAGATAAATTTCACTGAATTAAGGTCTAATTCTGTTCTGCACAAAGTATGAAAAATATCCACTATATTATACATGTTACATATTAACAACAACAACTTGCATTTATATGGCACTCCTTCACTCAAGGTAGCATCCAGGAGCTCTATGAATAATTCAATGCAAGTTGTGCTAAACCATTTTAGACTGGAGTACCAATCCCAAACCCATCTTCAAGATAATGAATATACAGTATTTGGAAGGAAAATAAAATTAGCATTTCTGGAATGCTATACCAATAGTCTCAATTTAAAATGTAGACACTTACAATTTAGATTTAAAAGATGTGTATACAATGAAAACTGACATTTTCAATATATAAAGTAGCAAAACATACAAATCTACAAATTCCACAATCAATCATAGATGAACCTGTGATACTTTTCCAATAATTTAACAAACAGATTTGATAAGAATACAATATAAATTGTTGCCAGCTACTCAGCAAAATAGTCAATATTTAAGCCATTTCACAAAATCAACAACTCATTTAAAACAAAACAAACAATAACAACTTGCAATGATCATAGCATATTTCATGTCACATCCCAAAGCAGAACTTCTATACACAGATATTATCAGTAAGTCTGTTGGGTCAGTCTGAAGCTTCTAGCTCAATTTTGAACCCTGTATTTAGAAACTATATTTGGGAGCAACAAGCACCAAACAAAAATAACAATCATCCACTTTAAACTCTCAATGACAGGGCTTTGTAGAGACTTGCAAGACAGAAATCACAACTCTCCCCCTTCCCTCCAGTGCTTTACATTTAGTTTCATTCTTGAATAGATTTTACTCCAATACCAAATTCCTTCACCCAGAGTTGAAAGAGACAATCATATAATCTAACCATGCCTCTATGGACTGACATGAATCTTACCATTATTGACAAACATTACACGTTCATTTACATCCAGTAGATAGCTAGTTGCAACAAAAGCGATTTGAACACCTTGCGCTTAAATATCAGCACCTAGCATAGAAGATAATGATTAAAAGGGCTTCACAGAAACTGAATGGGAATCTTAGCAGAGCAAGAGATGGTAGGTTGAGGGAGGGCAGTAATCAAATAAAAGTGCAAAGCAAGTTATTAGTGGAGTACAAGGCTAAGGGAGTTGGGGGGAAAAAAATTCAGAGAGCTGGGGAATAGTGTCTGAGAGCTCGCCCACCAATGATTTGACACGGGCAAACAGTAAGACCAAGTTAGAGTGGAAGGAGCAGGGCTGCAGAGAACTACAAAGGCAAAATGGTGCAAGCGCATGGAGGCATTTCAAAGTAAGAACAAAGATCTTAAAAGTCGATCTGCTGGGAAATTTTGGAGCCAGTGAAGCCCGATGAAGATTGTGATGAAGGACAGAAGAGGTTATTCATAAGGGTACATCATTAATATTGACTTATTCATCTACAACAACTGAAAACCTACTGAAAACATTACAGTACTATAAAAACAGAAATATTTATAAATCAAATAAAGCAACCTTTAAGATTCATGCCAAATATTTTCAAGGAATAATGACAAGGCGGATGAACTTACTATATCTTATTTATAGTTTATAATTTTTTTTGAAGTGGTTCTACACAATCGGTTGCGTTTATATTGCGCAGCTTCTGTTTCTACAGCAACCAGAATCACATTAGAACAGCAGCTTAAGTCTCCGCAGATACTACAGTACTTTTCAGGGCTACTATCTTAGCTTCCGAAAGGGTTATCTCCAGAAACCCATACCTTCCAGAAATATGTCCAAGTGGCTGGTCCTTCTCCTACCCCACACTCTGCTACTCTACTCCTCTCCCACTGCCCTCCTTGCCTTCTCTCTCCTGGACCCCACCTCTTCTCCTGCCTGAGAATCCTCCACCAGGCCCATTGTTGAGCCACTACAGCCCGAAACTCTGGAACTTTCTCCCTCAATCCCTCCGCCATGCCCCCACCCTCCCCTTTTAAGACCCGCCTGAAAATCTTACTCTTTGACTGTGCTTATGGCCACCTCCACCCGCTCTGCCACTGTTAAATGCTCTGAGATGCTATCCTGCATGGGGGGCGGGGGGGGGCCTATACATGTCAAGTTGTTGTTGTCTTCTTGTACATGTGTAGACACTAGTGTCAGAAGGTTAGCAGATCAGTATGGGCCTCACAGTAGGTCAGGCTATTCATGATCGTGTTGTTACCCAATAGATGTCCATGCACATATTGCATTAGGGCTCAAGAAAGGGGTATGATTACACACTCTTGACCCAGCCATTTGACAGAAAAGTGCTTTGGTGACGGATGCATAACTGCCAAGGATATGCTACCAACATAGCAAACAGTGGATGAATTATAATTAGTTAGGCTACTGCCTGGAAGCCTGCAATGATGCCTTACCGGTTCCAGTCTTGAAAGCAAATTCAGAAATGAGGTTGCTCCAAAAACTAATAGGCAACTACCAAAATGTAGTCGTTAAATTAAAATGCAAGGCCACTGCGAGACTTCTTGCTGAATCCAATTAGATTCCATTCACATGCTTTCTATGTGTACATAAACACAAAGCACCAAACACACATTACCAAAACCATCCAATATGAATTTTCCATTTTTTAAAAAGAAATGGATGAATTGGAATGATACTTTTTTTATAGGTAATATACACCAATACTAAATTTGCACTTGAAATAGCAACTTTCTCAATCAAAGCACACCACATGAATGATGTAGAATACAGAGCAGAAGGAAAGTGGTGGAGGTAAGGTAGATTGATGGAGTGGGATGGGGTACTGTGCTTAAAGGAAAGAGAGGTACAGTAGATAGAAACTAACCAAATGCACAATCAAAGCAGGAAAATATTGGAAGGGCATTGAAGACAGGAGATAGGGATTGGGGGGGCGGTTGTAGAACCACTTGAGCTTGCAGAATGAAGGAATTAGGCAGGAAGAGGGGCAGGGGGTAGGCTGAGGGGTATGTGGGGATTTTGAAGTGGGGATGAGCATCTGACCCACAGGGAGTGAGTGGCACCTGGTGAAGATGGGGGCAATGGGCACATGGGAGTGAGCCTTGTGGCGGGTGGAGGGGCCTGAAGATACAGCTTTAAGAGTTCGTGATGAACTGGAGCCAAGTTTAACACTGCAGTTTTTTTTTACATTTTGAATCACTTATGGCCATTTACAAATCCTGCTTTTAGAATAAGGTTACCGGCAATTCCTTCACATCAACAGGGACCGCTCTCTCTGTTTGGATCTCAGCACGAACACGATAATGCAGAGAAGGGTTTTCAATCAAACACGGCAATCTCAACGACAAAAAAAACTGAAGCAAAATCAATAACGTGCAAATCAAGGGAAGAGACCTACTCCCTTCTCCCCCCACTCTACGAAAAAATGCTATCTGAAATCCCCCCCCCACCCCCAAAAGTAAAATTGTCCTTAATAGATAAATTACTACTCATATATATTTAAACACGGTATAGATTTTTTTCAAATGTCCCCACACACTGTGCAACGAGTTGCAGTTAGAAGATCCCACACCAAAACAGCAATGAAATTCTTCTCTTCTTCCTCACTCTCTCTCAGAGATACCATGCCCCCCCCCCCCCATCCCCTTTTCCAGCCACCACGACTCTACCACAGCCTATCTCCAACCGAAGCTATTTATATGACCTCTTACACACTTAGCAGCTTATTCACACGAGTTGGTTAGTGCTGATGGTAAGTCGTGTGTGTGTAGAAGAGAAGACACACCGGCTTTCTCCTGTTTTTCTCTTTCCAACACACACACGTACACACAACACACCACGATGGGCGAAAGAAACCATGCAGCAATTACCTTTACCCCCCACCGTGTGTTTGTGTGTGTGAGAGTAGTACTCCCCCACCCCCCCCGACACACACACGAAACGTACAGAAAACCGTTTTTTGTTTTTTTTCAAAAAACGCGAAAGAAAGACAAAGACAATGAGTAAGAAAGGAAGAAAAATAGAAGGGACAGTACCTGTTTTTATTTACAATAACGACTCCGCTTCCTTTTAGACTCTCTGTCGCTCTTCACTCTTCACCCTCCCGCCTCCTCCTCCACCATCACCACCTCGCGGTTCGACCGCATTAAATCGTCTCTGACTCTTTTCCCTCCCTCATTCACATACATACATACATACACACACACACACAAAACAGCGCCAACCGCTCCGAGTCTGGCCGAGACTCAGTCAGGGGCGCTCACTATCTCACTCACTCTCACACACACAGACAGACGCCACCAACCCTCTGCGCTTGCGCAAACGCTGCCTGCTCGCCCGCCCTTTCCCGCAGTGCCGCCCCCCCCCCCCGCCCGCAACCAATCGCGCGCTTGCGCAGTTTCCGCCCTCTCTCTTCCCCCCACCCCCACCTCCCGGTTACCTTGGGTAACCGCGGCTTCGTGGTGTCTGTGTGACCGGATTGTGGGCGGGTTTCACGCCCAATTTCTACGTGTTTTATATGTCAAACTCGCTAAAAAAAAACACGGTTTTTTGGGCGGTACGTATCCGTGGAGGGGGTCCCTGATTCTTAATATTTTTAAATTGAATTTATACCTGCAAAACGTGTTTTGTATTTAAAAAATGACCCCTCTGTTTGTGAGGGGGGTCGGGGGGGCACACTTTTTTTTCACACGAAAAAAACACTAACCCTAAACTCGGCCGCTCCTGCATCCGTATAGGAGAACAACGCATTAGCATTGGGCTATTTTGGGGGCTAGTGTCTGGCGGGACGTTGGGCTACAAACGCGACGCTGCCGATCGAACCCTCACGCGGCGACCGTTGCTCCGTTTGAAAATAAACGGGCACTTTTAAACCGTTATCTCGGGGGTTACAGATATATAAATTAATTTATATATAAATTTGATCCACGTATTTGTATGAAAAAAGAAATGTTGACCAAGTTGAAGCGTTCTCTGTAAGTACCTTTTTGCTTAAAAGTATACCCCTTATAATAAATAATAATAAGAATAATCTTTGCATTTGATATCGCGCCGGATCACGTCTTCGAGACGACTCAAAGCGCTTCACAGAATACACTGTAAAGTGTAGTGACTATATTTTGCGGGCGAAATGCACGAACCAATTGAGCGTCCCACAAACAGTTGTGGATTGAGTGACAACATTTTTTTTAAGGCCTTATTACCCTCGGAAAGGGATCCGCCAATTCCTACTTACTGCTCGGTAAACAGAAGCGTGTGGAGTAAGAAAACCTGCCCAACATTTCACCCAGAGTTAGTAAAAACCGTGCTTTTTTAAGGAACAGAAAGACAGAGGGGCGTGGTGGCTGTAAACCTAAATAAACGTGTGTTTATTTAAAACCTATCATTTCCTCTTCAAAAAAAATCATATGTATATATATATATATACACACATACATATACTCTAACTCACGGTTACACAGATGGGAGGGAAAGGTGGGTGGGAGAGAGAATAAAAAAAGGAGACAAAAAAAAGGCAGGGCAGGGAGAGAAAAGAGGGTACAACAGATAATTATACTAAAAATAATAATCCTTACATTTGATATAACACTTTATGTTTTCGAGACTTCTCAAAGCACTTCACTGTAAAGTGTAGCGACTGTATTTTGTGGGAAAAACGTGGCAGCCAATTGCACACAGCAGTGTCCCGCAAATAGTCGTGGATTGAATGACCAAATTTTTATTTTTTGAAGGGAGTATGAGTTTATTATCCCCGGAAAGTGATCCCCCAACCGATTAACAACTGGGTTGCTACTTCCTGCTAGGTAAACAGAGGTATGTGGGGTAAGGAAACTTTCCTGCCTGGGAATCGAATCCGGGTCCTCTAGCTCGCTTGCGAGATGAGTGCACTAACTATAATTAGGACTCCACAGGTTGAGATGAAATTGTGAATAATGCATGCTGTTGGGGGTAAATGAACCACCTGTGGGCTAAAGAGGAAGGAAGTTGGCTTGTGTAACTAAACAGGGTTTGCCAGAAATTAAAATACATTTGTAGCCCAAAGTCAACCAAACACAAGCCAAAACCCCCCCCCCATATTATGTGTTCTCTTTGGCACTATATCAAACACAAGGATGATTATTATTATTTGTTTGTTTTTATTGCTCTAAATGTTAAATAGATATTTTTTAAATTGTCTTTCTTCTTTGTTCTAGAACTGGGAGGTACTGTATTAAGAATTAAGGCACTTTCAACGTGACTTAATTACAACAAAAGCAACAAAATTACATTTGTGTAATGCCTTTCACGTCGGGAGGACATCTCGAGGCGCTGGACAGTCAATGTTTCAGACCCGAGCTGGGGTCTGGATCAGGGAGGGTGGAGGGAAAGGAGGGGAATTGGGGTGAGCGATGGGACTGTTGAAGAGGAAGGTCTTGAGGTGCTTAGGGAGGGGGCAAGGCAGAAGGACTGTGGGATGGAATTCCAGAGATTGGGGGAAGAGTGGCTGAAGGCTTGTCTACCGATGGTGGGGTGGGTGAGTCGGGGGACATGGAGCAAGCCAGAGCCGGCTGAGCGGAGGAAGTGGGCAGGTTGGTTGGGGGTTAGGAGGTCGCAGTGGTAGGGTGGAACAAGGCCATGGAGGGCTTTGAAGGTGAGGACCAGGATCTTGAATTGATTCCTCTGGGTCAAGCCTGGATGTGATGAAGGCGTGAATGAGAGTAAGTTTAAATTTTGCAACATTCACAGTAAGGATGCAAGAATAATATTCAAATATTCTATTACATTCCTACTATGATCTTTTTTTCACCTTGACAGAGTAGTTTGCTGATCAATATTGAGATTAAATGAAATACATCCAGTATTTTTGACTACTGATGAGGTAAGTTTAAATTTAGCAACATTCACAGTAAGGATTCAAGAATAATATTCAAATATTCTATTACATTCCTACTATGATCTTTTTTTCACCTTGACAGAGTAGTTTGCTGATCAATATTGAGATTAAATGAAATACATCCAGTATTTTTGACTACTGATGAGGTATTTATTATCAAACAGATTACATAAGATTGCAAATGCATAGAAGCATGAAAATGAAACATACACCTGGCCATTGCCATGTTTGCTGAGTAAGATTATGCATATGCATCACCCTATTTTCTCTAAAAGCATGTATATATTGGCCATTATTTCAATACATGTTCAAAAATTCTGGTGTTATTCAATCTTGTTGTCTGTTTCGCTAGGTTATGTGGCAGTAGTTCATATATAATACTAATCCCTCAAAAAAAAGTAACAAATTGATCATTTCAATCCATTACTGTTTGTGGGACATTGCTGTGTGCATTTGGCTCTTATGTTTCGCCCACAAAATATACAGTCAATTCACTTTACAATATATTCTGTGAAGTGCTTTGAGATGTGAAAAGCACCATATCAAATACAAGGATTATTATTATTATTTTATCTGTCATTGTCGGTGATAAACAGCCGAAAGAATCAAGTTGAATGTGAAATTAAGTATAAATCATAACGGTGCTCTTGACAATCATGAGCACACATTCTATACTTCCAGAGACACTCAACAAGTATATAGTTCGGTCATAATTCTGTCAAGAATTTGGTTCCCATGGAAATGTTGATGATTTGGACCAAGAGTATTCATAATATTTTTATAACGTCAATAAGAGGCACTTAGCTTCACGTTGAAAGTGCCTTAATTCTTAATACAGTACCTCCCAGTTCTAGAACAAAGAAGACAATTTTAAAAATATCTATTTAACACTTAGAGCAATAAAAACAAACAAATAATAATAATCATCCTTGCATTTGATATAGTGCCAAAGAGAATTTGTGAAGTCCTGTAAAGCACATACCTCATAAGCACGAGATAGAGAGACCTGGGTTTGATTCCTGGCAGGTCAGGGCCAAACATTGGGCAAGTTTCCTTATTCCACACTCCTGATGATACTCCCTGAAGAAAAACAATAATAAATTGGTCATTTCAACCCACGACTGTTTGTGGGACACTGCTGTGCGCGATTGGCTGCCACGTTTCACCCACAAATATACAGTCAATTCACACTACAGTCTTCCATGAAGCGCTTTCAGACGTCTAGAAGACATGATAAGGCGCTGTATCAAATGCAAGGATTATTATTAATATCATGTCATTCAGATGTCCCAAAGTGCTTCGCAGAATGTACAGTATGATTAAGTTTGACTGAATGATTAATAATGATATCAGCTGCAGCTCTTTCATCTCTTGCTGAGAAACTGGTTGAAGTGGTATGAACTAATCCAAAATGCGAACAGGTACAGCAGTTAATTCCTTTTTTTTTCAACTTTCACTAAAACCGGTGTGATCAGAGCATGTCCAATTTTGAATTTGACTTGCATAATTCATATAAACTCATAGCGACAGCACATTAATCCAACAAATTACAATTGTATAGCGCCTTTCACATTGGAAGGACGTCCCAAAACGCTCCACAGTCACGGATATGCACCCACTGTAAAAACAAACTGTAAAAACAAACAAAGTGAGGAGAACAAAAAGTACAGCTTTTTAAATTGTTGCTATTTTGCTGTTAAATAGGAAAACATAGCAGTTACCCCTGTCAGCAATCTGTCATTCACAATCCAGCTCTATATATTTAGACTTGCATTTGGAACAACAATAATTTGGTAAACATTCTCGTGAGCATTACAGTCTTACACATACTTAAACATTCAAAATCTAAATAATTAAATGATTTGGGAAATAAATTTGGATTAAAAGGCATGAAATAGAATTTAACCTGGAGAAAGACTTCATGTTAGTTTATAACAACAAACCCAAAGCAGACTATTTTTACACCCAATAGATTCACGTCATGAGAAAGAAGGAACCTAAAATTAATGCTATAATCATAAAATGGGATAATGATGATCTGGAAATGATTAAATTTGTATGTAATTTAGGTTGATGTAGGCTGTAACCCCTCATTAGCATCTATGGTATGTTTGGATATTTCCTAATGAATTTATTACGTTTTATGAATAAATATTGCTACTAATTCCATTATTTCCAGATAAACATTGATTCTATTGGGGAACAATAAAAGTAGTTAGGAATCTTTTTTGCCACAAAAATTCAGAATTTACAGGGAGCAGCATTTAGATAAATACATTGTTATAAACAGCTATCAGTTTGGGTGTACAGTATTGTATACATGTGGGTGGGTATTCTTACATAGAAGGATAGAGTTAGAACATTTTCAGAAACCTTTAAACCTGTCTTGTGAATTTGGTGGGCTCTCACTTGGCTAAATCAGTCTTGATATATTTAGAGAACCTACTTTGAAGAGCAATAATTTGGTAAACAATTCTCATGTTCATTGTAATGTTAAACATTCAAAATCTAAAAGAATGAAATACAACATAATCTGGAGGATCACCTGATCCTAATAATAAGATGAAGTTTAGTTTCACCTGCTGTATTCCTTTGCAATTAGGATTGTTCTCAAACTGCTTCTTTCCTTCTTGAAATTCACTGGTATCCTCTTCTGCTTTCACCACCTGGAAGCTGACTGTAGATGCATTGCTCTTTTAAGTCTGTCCAAAAGCAACTCCCAATGCTGTTGTTAATGGACTGGGATACTGCAGTTATAACTATTCATGTTGCTGCAATGCCCCTCCTCAAAATGACTGCTACTTTTCTTATGTCCACTTCTATCCTCTGCCTCCCTCTGCACCAACACATTTAGTAACAAAATCAACAAGATCTTATTTTAGAATTATTGCACGTCTAACAGTATTGATATACAACATTTTTGAATTTGTACATAAATTTTTCTTTCTGGAAATACTGCCATCGAAAATATACTCCACACCCCACCCATGAATAATAATCTCCCATACTCATGCATGGACAATGGGTTGAAAGGTAATAAATTGATGAAGAAAAAAAGACTCTTAAGATGCTATTAGAGAACTGTAGGAATCATAAAATAAGATTTGAGCGCCATCTTTTGGTCAGTTCAACACATACGACAATACAGTACTGTATACAATATTAATTAAAGGTATGCTGAATAGTGGCTCTCATATGATCCCTAATATTCTGAATGCAGTGACTCTGAAAGCATTCCAATAGTTTTACAGTTGGCAGGCCTTCAGTGTTTTACCTAAGTAGTCATTTTTCATGAATTAGGCCAGATGTAATTACTAGAATGTTCGATCACAGGACACATCCCAGCAGAGCTGTTTCATATTCTCCATGGACATCCACAATCATAAATATTCCTGTCACTGTTGTTTCTCTTTTTATTACATATAAAATATTAAAAGATAAAAACATTTGCCAGTGACTTGATGGCAAATGAATATAAAATACATTGCTTACTCAAAGGTGTAACACAGTTGTCTGATGAAAAGAAAAAGCTATTCAAATTGGGCTTGCTAAAATAAGAGGCATTACTTGATATTATAATATTCATCTTTGCATTTGATAAAGAGCTTTACCACATCTTCAAAATGTCTCAGAGCACTTACTGTAAAGTGAACTGAATGTATTTTGTGGGTGAAACTCAGCAACCAATTGCACACAGCAGTGCCCCACAAACAGTCATGGATTGAGTTACCAATTTATAGTTTTTTATTGAAGGGATTATTACCCCCAACATAATCAATATAGTTCAATTAATGTTTTGGTGAACATCAAAGAGAGAAATAAGCTATTTAAAAGCAAAGCCCAAAGAAGACAGAGTTGAAGACAGAGCCTTTAATTCATTTAGAAACAGATTTAATGGAGGTGGCAGGGTTGGTATTCTGAAATGACGAGATCAGGTGGGCTACTTCAACCTGTAACTATTGTAGATCTCGTAAGAAAGGCACTGTTTGCTTAGTTGTTGTGTTGATGGTTCATTTCCTCTTGGCACGCTAATTAATGCCCTTAGATTCTGTGAACCAATTTGACAGCTTGTGTCCTGAGAATTTCCTCAACTAAAATTCTAAAAGTGGACATTTATGGAATTGCTGTAGACTAATGTACATTTATTGCTGTAGATTTATTTTAACAATAAAACTACATTTATAGAGTGCTTTTCACTTTGGGAGGATGTGATATTAATGATAGTACTTTAATACTGATATTAGCCATTTTACATTTTGAATTAAATATTTATTTATTCTACTGATGACATATAAATTGGAATTATTTCCTGCAACAACTGCAACTGAAACAATGCTGATGCGCTGATGAAATTCAATTGATTGTTAAAATCATTGTTGAAATGCAATCCAAACAGACCAGTAATGTCCCAAGTAAGGTATCCTTGGAGTGGGGGAATGGAAGGTGTTAAGGGGGGGTGATGGTGCTATTGAAACCCTAGCCCATTTTAATCATTTGATTCCAGAAGTTGGTAGTGAGAAGAAGGTTAGAAAAATTACTGACTTTCTATGTTTAAAAATGCCAAGCATACATATTATGCATAAACTCACCAACTGATGTCACTCTATATTTTCATTAATGGATTCTGAATACATAACACTGCACTGTTGAATTTCAAATATAAAGCTGTCTCCCTACAAAATTGTTTCTTCAATTCATTATTCAGGACGTCATCACTCTTTATACTTATAAAAACTTATTTGATATATAAAAGATATTCTTTCGTAAACTGATGAATGCTAAAGGTATTCTAAAAGGTGCAAAACATTCACAATTATGGTGAATTGAAGTGAGGTGTGAGGAATAATTTCTAATTTGTAGTTCGAATGACAGTCGAGGGGACAACTCCAATGGTGTAGTGGGTAGAACTGCAGTTTACATGCCAGGAACTTTCTGGTTTGAATCCTGTTCCAGCCTGTATGGGGAGGGTTAGGGTGGGGACAAGCAGAGAGGTTTTTTTTGCTGCTTCTGGTCCCACTTCAGTCCTTCTACTGGAAAGGTTTATATTCTCCTACAAAAAGATTCGCCAATTGACTCACAACTGGGTTCCTACTTACTGCTAGGTAAACAAAGATGTGTGGAGTGAGGAAACCTTCCCAACATTTTGTCCTGAGGTGTGGAGGCACTGACATGAGCCAATCAGGTGGGCCTCCGTCTTGTTGAGTGTTCAAAGCTGTTCTCTCCACCTCTCGAAGCCAATCAGGAATCTGGGCATCTAGTTCGACCCCAAACTATTCTTCCTCCTCCATATCCGGTCCATGACTGGAGCCTTCCATCACCTCCACAATATTCCCAGACTCCGCCACTACCTCACCCCCCACGCCGCCAAAACTCTCAATCCGTGCCTTTATCACTTACAAGCGACCACATCACTCGCACCCTTGCCTGTCTCCACTGGCTCCCCGTCACCCAGAGGATCGAATTCAAGTTCCTCGTCCTCACTTTCAAGACCATTCACAGCCTTGCCCTGCCTATTTCTCTGACCTACAGTCCCCCTATCAGCCTGCCCGCACCCTCCGTTCAGCAGACTCAGGCCTGCTCCGCGTCCACCGCCCTAACCGCCCAACCATCGGCGGCCGGGCTTTCAGCCTCTCTGCTCCCACACTGTGGAACTCCATCCCACAGCTCCACCACCTTGCTTCCTCCCTTTCCTCCTTCAAGGCCGGTCTCAAGACCTTCCTCTTCTACTGCGCCTTCGACTCCCCCCACTAACTCTTTCGCCTCTCCTTCCCCCTACCCCTCCCCACCCCCCACCCCCCCGTTCGGGTCCCGACCTGATTGTTCAGAGCTTTGGGACGTCCTCCCGACATGAAAGGCACTATATAAGTGCAATTTTGTTGTTGTTGTTGGATGATGGAGTTTTGTATGAGGAAAGCTGGGGATCAAAATTGATGCCTATGTTGCTCGAGGGTTTGGGAAGTTTTAAGGACAGATTGGGTAGGTTGAAGATGTTAGAACCAATGGAAAGAAGATATCGACGGGAGCCAATGGTATGGATGGAGTATGGCTTCTCTCTTGTTTACATTTATCTGCAGGAAATTTGCGCTCATCCGGCTCTTGATATCTGACAAACAAGCTAACAAAACTGGAGGTGGAAAAGTAGAGTTGGGTATCATCCTGATACATGTGGAAGTTAACCTTGTGTCTACGGATGGCCTCACTGAGGAAGCATGTAGATGAGGAAGAGAAAGAAGGGGGCCAACGATGATTCCATGGGTTACTCCACAGGTGATCAGGCGGAAACAAGAAGAAAAACCATTTGCAGAAATTTATTGCTGGTGGTTTATGAGGTAGGACTCAAACCAAGTGAGTGTGGTCCTACTGTCGTGGATGATGAAGGACATATGTTGGAGGAGGATTCAACTGTTGAATGCAGGGGAGAGGTCCAGGAGGACCTCCAGGAGGACCAGTGGGGGCCCTGGTCACAGGGCCTCCTCAGTGGGGGCCCTGGTGACAGATAGAGTGGACATCATTTGTGACTTTCACAATCAGTACTGTGTTCAAATAGAGCGTGGAAAGAGGTAAGTGCAAAGTTGGATGGCAATAACGCATTCAAGAGCTTTTACAAGGAAGGGGAGGTTTGAGATAGGGTGGTAGTGGCTGAGGTTGGAGGGATTGAGGGTAGATTTTTTAAGGGGGTGGTGATGACGGCATTTTTAAGGAGCGGGGCCAATTCACTTTGTGGTAGATTGCGTGAAGCACTTTGAGATGTCTAGAAGGCGTGAAAAGCGCCACATCAAATGCAAGGATTATTATTATTAAAAGGCGTTTTGAAAATTATTTTCAGATATTGTGTTTTTAAAATTCCATTGGATTAAATCCCACCAAACTGTGGCTTTGGTGCAGTGGATAATGTAGCAATTATATTTCATCCCAAGAAAAATATTGATTAAAAATGAAACAAAAAAAGTGCTTTGGAGAAACTATTAAAATACCCGGAAATCATATGTAACCGTTTGCCAGGGGTGAGTTCTCATCGCCCTCCTGTGTTTTAAAACAGTACTCTACTACATAAACGCCGTGCATAAAAGTTATCCAGTTATCCAGGTATAAACATGTTAGTTCTGTACTGTATTACTCTTTCTGGGAATGTCGCCTGTCGCCTGACCATTAAGAAATCCTCATGAAGAAATCCTCATGAACTTCAGTGTTATAATAGTGTGTCGCTAGAAAACACACACACGGTGTGTCACATCAGCAAACCTATTGATGTGAATGAATGACTCCTGGTTACATATTTTTCCTTCTGTCTCATGCATGATTCATGTCATGTGCCTGCAATCTAACGGTGGCCTGGAGCCCAGACACAGTTTCATCACCGGCAATGACTCTTCGTTCTTAATCTCTTATAAACGAGAGAAATAGACACGACAAGGCAGACCACACGCCAGAGAGAGGAACTGATGCATGCGGTTCAGAGTTAACAGGCAGGCGGCAGAAATCCCCCCCCCAAAAAAAATCTTGATTTGAAACGAACATCCCGAAAAAAAAGTATACCGTTTTTCCTACGATAAAAATCCATATACAGTGGTGTCATCTGAGTTTTGTTTCTAAGGGAGAATAAGCTTGAATTGCACCCTTAAAATACAGAGCCAGGTTGATGGATACATTGTGGGCTGAACAACGACTCAACCGACCAATCGCTCGCTTGCAGTTGTTCTAACGAGGTGATCTATAAATCAAACCCAGGAGTCTCCAGCTCGTGTGTGTGTGTGTGGGTGTATAGATAGATAGACAGACAAGCACAGCGTGTCTTGCGAAGGGATCAGCCTCCCAGAGAAGAAGCAACATGTCTTTCCCGTGGAGTGTGCTGTTTCTCGCAGTGCTGGGTAAGTAAGCTTTCGTCTGCACACATCGCCTTTAAGGAACTTTCCGTTGAAATTGAGGCTGAAGGATGTTTCACAATCATATTTAGTTACGGTTTTGTGACTTTTTCTCTTTCCACTAGTAAATGAGAAAGTTGCTGTCTAATTATGTAACCAGGGCATATATACAGCGTGAGAAAATTAAACTGTGTCCTCAAGTACATGTTGGGAAACTAATTCATTGCGTGTTATTATTTTATTGAAAGGATTCGTATCTTCTGAAGTTTACATTGCTCACATAAACATGGCAGGAATCCAGGGCACTGTGGAGTTTAACAGTAGTTCTCAACAGATCGCGACCAATTTGACCGACAATTGTACTCAGGTCAACATTTCCATCCACGAATGGCCGATCATGTACGGTCACTCCGACACCCCCTGCAGCCAGGCGAACAGCGGCAGCCGCATCTACACGCTGATCTGGGACCGGACGGCCGGCGTGCTGAACGGGAGCGAGCTTTTCAAGATGAAATCGGACTTGTCAGACCTGTCGGTCACCATCGACCACTGTGAGAGCCATTCCCCAGCGTGCGGCACCATCGCACGGCTGTCCGCGCCGGCCGACACCTGGCAGGGGAAATTCTTCAACTCGGTGGCCGGAGACGTGTACATCCGACAGAACGTCGGCGACACCCGGATCAGAATCCTGACAGACCTGAGAGTGACCGACAACAGCAGCAACGTTCAAAACGTGTCTCTGCACCTGTCGACACGGCCTTGCGTTGAAGGGGCGCAAACCAAAGTCACCGAGTCTGATCACCTCCTGGGCGTGTTCCAAGTCGGCAGCCCTTTAAATGCTCGAAGATCTCGAAGTGACGGGGTCAATTGGACCACAGCGATTTCCACAAGCTGCCTGGTCATGATGAACCGTGGAACTCGGGAGTGTGTTCGACTCTGGAAGCTGGAAGAAAAGGGTGTCTCAGCTGCCATAGACATGAAAGGTGTCAAGGGCTATTTGAATTTCACACAGAGATCGCCATTTGATCCGACGCGTTTCACTATATCCCTGACCAACTTGCACATATTGGCTCAGACGTACCATGTCCACAATTTTCCGCTGCCACAGCAGCGCACTGCTAAAGATATGCTCTGTAGCAACGATAACGTTGGAGGGCACTGGAATCCGTTTGGTTTAAATACATCCGGCACCTCCTATCCCGAATCCACGGACCAGACCCATGATCGCTATGAGGTTGGAGATCTGAGTGGAAGGCATGGCTCTTTAAGTAAAAGGAATGCATTTCAAGGCGCCTTCATGGACTGGAATCTCCCTTTATTTGGGACCAACAGCATTGTTGGTCGTTCGGTGGTCATCCATCACCCCAATAACTCCCGTTGGCTGTGTGGCAGTATTGGATACTCCGGTGAGGTCAAAACTGCAGTAGCCATATTTACCAGCCCTGTGGCAGGAAGGATAATGTTTAAACAACTGGCAAACAATCCCTACTCTGATGTAACTCTCTTTTTGGAACTTTCTTATGTCAACTCATCTGCCTCAGTCACAAACAGTCATAACTGGCATGTCCATGAATATCCAATCAGTTCGGAATCAGATTCTGACACAAATATGTGTTCAAGTACCATGGAGCATTTTAACCCTTTCAAAGTAGACGTTGGAAATGGTTATGCAACCGAGTGCACTCCCGAAAGTCCTTTCAGATGTGAAATTGGAGACTACACGGGTAAACATAAAGCAATAGATCTCCCCAACCAAACTGGAACTGTTTATGACAAGAATTTTTTCACTGATACCACTTCAGCGCTCGGTGGACAACGTTCCATTGTCCCCAAATCGATAGTTATTCATGGAGAAAAACACTCAGCTGCCCGATTGGCTTGTGCAAATCTAACCCTGCTTCACTCAGTTCAATTGAAGACTGATAAATGGATGGGTGTTGGGCAACTAAATGGAAATGTGACATTCAAACAAGTTTCCGATTTAGATCCCACCATCATTCAGACTAATTTAATGGATATAAATGGAAACGCAGAAAATTATTACATAAATACTCTTCCTATCAAAAGTGGCTCTTCGGGTATAGAAGCCTGTTCAGATGCCAGTATTGAAGGGCATTACAACCCATTCTCTGTGAATACGTCTTTGTCTCCTGAGTCAGGCAATGGTACAGCTGATCAGTACCAAGTTGGTGATATCAGTGGTAAATTTGGAACATTTGGTCAAAACAAATCAATCGAACGGCATGTAGACACCAACCTGGCACTGTTTGGACCTCGTAGTATTGTTGGACGTTCCTTGGTTATTTACGGGTCTAATAGTTCACGGTAAGTTTCTTTTTTTTGCTTTGTTTTTGCACAAATAATAATTCAAATAAAAATTTATGTTTGATGTCAGCCAGCTTGTGCAAGTTGAAAGCATTCTTTATATAAACGGGTTATTTTGAAATGCAGTGATTTTAGACAAACATGGTAACTATCGACAAACAACTATTGGCCATTTGATCTCAACCTTCCAGAACACATACCCTATCAAAGCATTAAGCTGCTTTTAAATGAGTCAAGTATCCTGGCCTCAAGCACCTTTCCTGGCAACTTGTTCCAGTTGTTCATTACCTACTGTAAAGAGAAACTTTCTAGTGTCTGTCCTGAAACTGCCCTTTAAAACTCTAAAGTTATGTTCTCTTGCCTACTGTTTTGGTGCATCCTAGAGTTTTGATCTGGGTTTACTTTAATAATCACATACATTTAAAATATGCATCAGTATGAGGTCTCCTCTGAGTAGCCTTCTCTCAAGCCCTAACTGTCTAATAATCATTGCTCACAGCTCATTTCTCTAACCCAGAAAAGAGAGAAATGGTACAGTAAGCTGGTGAATTTGAATGTTACTGTTTTACAGGTGTTTCACTGAGGAATATTGGCCAGAATATTCATAGAATCATAGAATCATAGAATTTTACGGCACAAAAGAAGGCCATTCGGCCCATCTAGTCTGTGCCGGCTCTTTGAAAAGAGCGATTCAATCCCACTGCCCTGCCCGCTCCCCATAGCCTAATAGACCCGTTCTCCCTAAATAAAGATCTAATTCCCTTTTAAAAGTTGTTATCGAATCAGCCTCCACCACCTTTTCAGGCAATGCATTCCAGATTCGAACAACTCGCTGAGTGAAAAAAATTCTCCTCAGCTCCCCTCTACTTCGCCTTGAAACTATTTTAAATCTGTGACCACGAGTCACAGATTCACCCACGAGTGGAAATAGTTTTTCTCTATTTGCCCTGTCGAAACCCCTCATGATCTTATAAACCTCTATTAGGTCTCCCCTCAATCTTCTCTGCTCCAGAGAGAATAACCCTAGCCTATCTAGCCTCTCCTCATAGCTGAAGTCCCTCAATCCTGGCACCATCCTAGTAAATCTTCGTTGTACCCTTTCCAATGCCTTCACATCCTTTCTGTAGTGTGGTGACCAGAATTGAACACAGTATTCCAGCTGAGGCCTCACCAAAGTCCTATAGAGGTTAGTCATCACTTCCTGACTTTTGTACTCTATACCCCTATTTATAAAGCCTAGTATCCCATATGCCTTCTTAACAGCCTTGTCTACCTGTCCTGCCACCTTCAACGAGTCACTAACACAAATCCCCAGGTCTCTCTGTTCCTTTACACCATTTAAAATTGTACTATCTAGCCTATATTGCCTCCCTTCATTTCTTCTCCCAAAATGCATCACCTTACACTTCTCTGCATTAAACTTCATCTGCCATGTGTCTGCCCACTTTACCAATTTGTCTACATCCTCTTGCAGATGGCTACTATCCTCCTCACTGTTTACTATTCTCCCTAACTTAGTGTCATCTGCAAACTTGGAAACTGTACTCCGTACACCCAAGTCCAGATCATTGATGTAGATTACAAACAGCAATGGTCCCAAAACCGATCCCTGTGGCACACCACTGCTCACTTCCCTCCAATCTGAAAAACAGCCGCTCACTACAACTCTCTGCTTTCTGTCTCGCAGCCAGTTGTGGATCCACGCTGCCACTGTCCCTTTTACGCCATGGGCCTTTAATTTCATAATAAGTCTCTCATGTGGCACTTTGTCAAATGCCTTTTGAAAGTCCATGTAAACTACTTCAACTGCGCTACCATTATCCACCCATTCCGTTACCTCATCAAAAAATTCTATCAGATTTGTAAGGCAAGTCAACATGGATTTGCCTTTAACAAATCCATGTTGACTGTCCTTTATTAGCCTATATCTTTCTAAGTGAAGATCTACCTTGTCCCTGATTATGGACTCTAGAAGTTTGCCCACTACCGACGTTAGACTGACTGGTCTGTAGTTACCAGGCTTGTCCTTCTGCCCCTTTTTATACAAGGGAGTAACATTAGCTATCCTCCAGTCCTCTGGCATGACCCCTGTGTCCAAGGGGTCGTGGGAGAAGTTTCTGTAGTTTTATGGGATTTTTAATGAACCATGCAAATAACCAGAAAGGATACGAGGGATCTCTGTTTCGATGTCTAATTTGACTGATGGCACCTTTCTTATCTTGAGTCTATTTTGAAGTGAAAGTGTTACACAGAATATTTTTGCTTTGCCTGTGTTATTCTTAGTATCAAAGGCGTTGTGTGCACCCAGAGGTATTGAGGTTTATGATTACATGTATCCCAAAGTATTTTTAATTAAAAGCCATTTTATATAGTGCCTTTCATGGCCAACTAAATGTAGGCTGTTAACAGATTTTACACATGAACCCTCAGGTAGTTTCATAGCTAATTGCAATAAAGGACATCAGTCTTGATGCCTTACTAAAAATCCATGTGGAATTGATAGAATTTGAGAGGAGTTATTGATCCCTTGTTTTTACTGTGATGCAAACTGGGTCTAACACTGGAAAATATAATACTTGTTGCTGTACGATCATGTTTCCTCTTCCGAAGATGAGAAGCTAGCAGCTACAACTGTTGATTCAATGTGATACTGCAGCTTGGCAGAGGTGTAATGAAATATTTATAAAGGTAACTCTGTAATACCGGAGAGTTCATTTGTTTTGGTTGACGTGTTTAAAAATTGATTTGGCTTGCAAGGTATCGTAATTCACATCTTCCATTATTTCCTAAAAATACCTAACACTGCTTGTTATGCTATGGGAAGGGCTGTGTATAAATGCTGCTGTTGTTTGTATTCCCCAAGCCATCTCTTCTATCACCGGTTGTTAGTCTATTGGCGGATCGCTTTTCCGGGGGTAATTATCCATTCCAAAAAAGAAAGAAATAGTAATAATTTGGTCCCTCAATGACCACGACTGTTTATGGGACACTGCTGTGCGCAATTGGCTATTGTGTTTCGCTCACAAAATATACAGTCAATTCACTTTACAGAGTATTCTGTGAAGCACTTTGAAACATCTTGAAGATGTGATAAGCAGCTAAATTAAATGCTTGGATTATTATTATTATTAGAACTAAAAATTTTAGGGATTGTTGTGTTTGGAGGCCAATACGAGATAACTTGTTCTAAGGAAACATCATAATTATTAATACTCCTTTATATTTCATACAGCGCCTTCAGTTGGAAGGATGTCTAAAAGCATTTTACAAGATTTACTGGAAAGTGATTGTGAGTTGTGTTGGTGAACATGACAGCTGGCTTAGTTGTGGAACTCTCATTAGTAGCTGTTATTCATGTGTGAAGTGCTAAAAGTCCACCCCCAATTAGTTTGTCTTTGTCAGATTTGGAGATTGACAGGCCATTTAAAGATGATAGTTATTTAGTCAGGATATGGATTATGGTTCAGAAAGAAAATATAATCAAATATTCTATGGAATATTGTGACTTCAGTGAAAATGCACACAATGAGTCGGTTTTGTAGAATTGCATAGAATTTACAGCATGAATACAGGTCATTCGGCCCAACTATACTGTGCTGAATTGTCATTCTGTTATTGCATGTACTCTATTAAAATATATATACATCTAAATTATATATACATATACAATGTAATATAATGTAATTGAGGAAACGTAGATGTTGAATTATGTTTTTAATGTGATTCTTCATTTTCTCTTTGATTGCTTTGATGATGCTGATGCTGGGGAAAAGTTGGCAATGTGCAAATCTAAACACGTTCAATAATGCTGATGGGGTGTGGATTCGAGCCACGGCTGCCTTTAATGGCAGTGTGATGGGGAACGTCACACTGGTAAGGCTGTTTTTCTTTCAAATACTTTTAAGAAGACAAATCAGTTCTCCTTTCCTGTCATACAAATTAAGGATTAAGTGTATAGTGCACTCTGTAAGTTTAAAAATATGTATCTTTTCACTTTTACCCTATTTACTCATATCCTTGTAGCCATTCACAGCCTTATAGGATCATAGAAATTTTAAAAGCTTTTATCGAATCTCTTTCCATCACCCTTTCAGGCGGTGCATTCCAGACCGTATCAGATCTTGGGTAAAAAAAAATTCTGCTCATCTCCCCTCTGTTTCTTTTGCCAGCTATCCTAATTCTGCGTCCTCTGGTTACCAACCCACCCATCAGAGGAAACAGTTTCTGACATTCTTCGTAAAGTATTGTGCCTAGAATTGAACACTATACTCCAGCTGAGGCCTAACAACGATCTGTGAAGATTCAATATAACTTTCTTACTCTTAAACTCTATGCCTCTATTTATAAAGCCAAGGATCCATTTGTTTTTTAACCGCTTTGTCAACCTTTCCTGTGATCTTCAAAAATGTGTGTATGTAAGGCCCCAGGTCTCTCTGTTCCTGCAACCACTTTAAAATTGTATCACTTATCATATGTTGGTGGAATCTCATGCACGCTAGTCTCACAAGAGAGAGGATCTGGGTTTGATTCTCTGACACATCTTTGTGATTCCGAAGCCACCAGTACATTTATTCATTGCTTTTATCAGTGTTGCATACTTGCTTTAACGACATATAATTGACTATGGATGTGCAAGTACAGTAATAATAAAATAATAATCCATCTTCTGCACATCTGAAAGCGCTTCGCACAATATACTGTAAAGTGAATTGACTGTATATCTGTGGGCGAAATATGGCAGCCAATTAAGCACAGCAGTGTCCCACACACAGTTGTGGACTGAAATGACCAATTTCATTCTTGTGTTTTTTTGAGGGATTATTATTGTTAGTCAATTGGTGAACCTTTTCCCAGGGTTAATAATCCAATACAAAAAAACTAATTTTGTGGAACACTGCTGTGCATAATTGGCTGCCCCATTTTGCTCACAGAACACACAATCACTACACTTTAGAGCGCATCTTGTGAAGCGCTTTGAGATATCTCGACATGATAAGGTGCTATATCAAATGCAAGAATTAGCGTTTTTTTTTAATCAAGCTTGTTGGATAATATGATTCAAGTAGATTTTCCAGAAAATAATGTGCAGAACAAGGTTCTGATTTTTGTGATAAGTATTACTTTACATCTCTCCTGAATCAACACAGTTCTGATTCTGCCAGTTTAAGCAGAGGAGGAAAAAACATCCAATCCTAGGAATCGAAACCATGAATGCTCTAGCTATCCATTTTATTTTGCAAAGAAATGTCAGTTGTTTATGGCAGGGATTCATTCGCACTCAGCGGTACTCTTTATCTTTGCCAAGATAGGATAGTGATGTGAAATTTCTACTTTCTGTCATTTCAATCAACCCTAATGATTATTGTCTGAATTCCATTTGGGAATTGTACAAATCTGACACTGTTACTTGGAAATTATAATAATACTGTAATCCGTACATTTGATATAGCGCCTTAACCCATCATTAAGACATCTCAAATTGCTTCATAGAATATAGCTTTGACTGTAAATTTTGTGCCTGAAATGTAGCAGCCAATTACACACAGCAATTAAAATAATTGCAGAATAGTAGTGTAAAGGGCAAGGATGGAGAAGAATTTGTGAAATGTGTACAGGACAATTTTGGACATGGAGTCCTATAGCTCAGTGGTTAGAGCACTTGCCTTGCAAGCGAGAGACCAGGGTTCGATTTCAGACAAGGCGAAACCTTGGGCAAGTTTCTTTACTCCACACGGCTGACAATAATTACTCCAAAAAAAATGAAGTAGTCATTTCAATCCACGACTGTTTGTGGGCCACTGATGTGTACAATTGGCTGCTGCGTTTTGCCCACAAATATACAGTTAATTCATTTTACAGCATATTCTGTGAAGCACTTTGAGACATTTAGAAGATGTGAGAAGTACAAAATCAAATGCAAGGATTATTATTGATAAGGATTGCGGGTTTGATTTAGTGCTTAGTTTACTTTGTGTTGACTGCAAAAGAGAGCCCTTGCAGAAAACAAGGGTGACAGAGTCACAGAACTGCACATCTTACTTGGTGCCGTAGGTGTTAATTAGCACATTGAATCCATTACAATTAGAATCTTCATCCCAAAGTAGCAGAAAGTGTGGCAGAAAAAACAATTTGTTTTCCAGGATATTTTTTTTAAAAAGCTGAACAATGGAGGTATTGCATCTGCTGCAACATAGATTTTCAACAGGACCATTGAAAAGAGTTATCAGAGCAGGAAAGAAACTCAGTTTCCTTCAAAACTTATCTAAAATATGAGAGTGCCTCTTCACAAAAGCACATGATTCAAAAACAGAACTGGTTCCAACAATAAGTCTATTCATGTATTATTTCCCAGTATTGTAAGTCGCTGTAACTCTGATTCTTCTGCAGATTTATTTCCATCCGAGATATTCCCCATTTTCCCCTGGCAAACTGTTCCTCTATTAGTTTTTTTTGTATTGTTTTCCACAATTAATATGTGTGAACTATGTCTCTCCCAAATCTTTACGGTTTAAATATGAATACATGTTAAGCCGCCTTGAAACACATTTTGTTATTACCGACACATTCCTAATTTGGAATGAAGCTTAATAATAGTCAGCAAAAAAACGCAAGCTTTGATAAGAAACTGCTCACTGGAACTACAAGAGAACTACAAGAGTGTAATATATTTGGGTTTATTGATTAGATCAATTCAATTCTTCATCTCTGATTAATTTCAGCTTCAGCAGCAAGCGCAATACATTTAGCTCTTCCTGATTTCATTTATTATTCATCCTTTGTACACTTGCACTCCATAAACAAACTGAAAGAAGATGAGTTCTTTGTCATTTTTAGATTTATGCTGTCACAAAAACCTGGCAACTGAGCCGTATCATACTAAGGATAGTGGTTTGGCAGAGATGATCTGGAGCTCTGCAGTGCTCATTATCAGATCTGTTCATGTGATTCTGTTCCTCTGTTTATTGCAGTTGGAGCTCATCAGCATCATTCTAATCCCTGTCTTTGCCAGGTGTATCCATCAAATGAAAGAAATATTGAATATAACCATTTTACAGGAATTGAAACATAGAGATGGGAGTAGACCATTCAGCCCCTTGAGCATGTTCTGCCATTCTATTGCCTAGGCAATGTTGAATGTTACTTTGCAAAAGTGCCTCATTAGCCTTAGAATTCAGTAATGGGATGATATTGTTTTTGATAATTAATATGTGAACCATTTCTCCAAAAAAATCTTTATGGTTTAAATATGAAAACAAGTTAAGCCACATCAAAACACATTTTGTTTAGAGTGCAAATTAGAATACAAATAAAACCACAGCCAAGGTTCATTCAAGGCGACACACCACTGTGGATGAAGAGCAAATCTCTCTTTTGTACCACACAGAGTATCAATCAACCTAAAAATCCGAGTCTTACTGATTGCAGCTGAATATGTATGAGACCCTGCCCCACTGGCCTAGTGGCAATCAACAACTACTTGCATTTAATAACACCAGTCATGCAGGGTAGCATCTCAGAGCATTTGACAGTGGTGAAGCACGATGCTGAGCTGAGCGGAGAAGTGACTGTAGGCACGGTCGAAGAGGAGGATCTTTAGCCATGACCTGAAGATGGGGAAGGAGCGTGCAAGGCAGAGGGATAGGGGAAGAGTGTTCCAGAGTTTGGTGGTTGCAGAGGTAGAATAGAGGGCTGGAGGTCAGAGCCAGTCAAATGGCATCAGCGGGTTAAAGTTTAGGGAGTAAGCAGGTTGGGAGTAGGGAGGTACTAGGGCATAAAGGGATTTGAAGACAAGTGCGAGGATCTTGAAATCGATCTGTTCGATGATAGGATGCAAATGGAACCTGGCTAGAACTGGTGTGTTAAGGGTACAGAGTTTAGTTCGGCTGAAAATGCGGGTGGCGGAGTTTTGCATTCACTGGATTTTTTAGATCGTGGAGCTGGAGATATCGGTGAGGACAAGCTAAAGGATAAAATCCAAATGTTTTGTGAGTGTAGTGTACTGTCAAGGAATGCAAGGAATTTTACAGTGATTAATCATTTGGAAAAAGACCAATTTTGCTTGTTTAATAGCAACAAAATTTGTGCTGAGTTGTGCTTCTCACTTATAATCTTGCAAGGAATTTGTTTTGGTTAACTGCGTCACATGTATACATCCCAGAGGTACAAGTGATCAAACCCAGGTTCTCTCGTTTGTGAGACAAGTGCTCTAACCGGTATGCTACAGGATTCAAAAGAATTCTTAAATACAAATTTTACAAGTCACACCCATACTCTTTCACATACCTTTCAAATCTGCTAGTCACTCTTCCCAGAAACCTTTTATTCTCTTATAGACCTGTGTTTGAATTCAAGCAGGGTGAAACCTTGGGCAAGTTTCCTCACTCCACATGCCTCAAAAAAAAATTGGTCATTTCAATTCACAACTGTTTGTGGGACACTGATGTGCGTAATTGGCTGCCGCGTTTCGCCCACAAATATATAGTCAATTCACTATAGGGATTGCCCTTGGGCGTGCTTTGACCTTTGCAGGTTTGTTGATTTTAATCAGTGACATTTCTGGATTTTGTTTCACATTATTTAACTTTGCAAAGTTATTAATAAAGCACTTACCGCCCACTAGTAAATATTTCACAGCAATTTTCAAAGTATGGCGGATTACAATCAGAGCTAATCTCACTGTGTGTTGTGCAATCACGTCAGTCACAAATTCACAGAAATGACATGCAACCGAAACTAGTTTGATTTGTGTATATTGGCTCTTGATATGTCCTCACAGTGATCGACATGGGGCACATTTCCACATGTACGCAGATGACACCCAACTCTATTTCTCCACTTCACTTTGTGACCCCCCAGTCCCCTGATGGTCTGTCAGACATCAGGAGCTGGATGAGTGCAAATTTCTTGCAGCTGAATGTTGACAAGATGGAGGCCACACTCTTTGGCTCTCATCAACGTCTCCATTCGCACGGCTCTCACCTCCTCCACCTTTCCGGTCTCCCCCTGAAACTCCCCGAACCTGTGCACAAACTTGCCGTCAGGTTCGACCCCCAACTATCCTTCCTCCTCCACATCCGGTCCGTTACCAGCACCACCTTCTTCCACCTCCGACGGATTGCCCATCTCCGGTAATACCTCACCCGGAGCTGTGAAACGCTGGTCCATGCCTTTGTCACCTCATGGCTGGACTATTCAAATGCCCTCCTCACCGGTCTCCCCTCCACCACAATCCATAAAATCCAACTCATCCAAAACTCTGCTGCCCACATAATCACCCGCACCAAACTTTGCTCCCCTATTACCCCAGTCCTTGCTAGACTTCACTGGCTCCCTATCCTTGAGAGGATCGACTTCCAAGATCCTCACTCTTGTTTTCAAATTGCTCCACTCCTCTGCACCCCACTACCTCTCTGACCTTCTCTTTCCTCAAACCATTCATTGCAGTTCATCTTTAAAACATTGCCTTCGCTCCACCAGGTCTGGCCTCCTCCATGTCCCCCGAATCCTCCGCTCCACCCTTGGTGGCTGGGCCTTCAGCCACTACATCCCGAGGCTCTGGAATTCCCTCCCTCACTCCCTTCGTCTTGCCCCTTCTTTTCTCAGTTTCAGGTCTCAGCTGAAGACCTTTCTCTTCGACCGCGCCTTTGGTCACGTTTCTACCCCTGCCCCTGGCTTGGTCCTGAGTTCTGCTATTGTGAAGCGCTCTGAGATGCTGTCTATATAAATCAAAGTTGTTGTTGTTGTTGATAAAATAGCAGAACAGGCTTGAGGGGCTGAATAGCCTACTCCTGTTCCTATGTTAAATATATTGAGCTTTTCTACAAATTCATTTTGCCCAAGGAATCAATTTTATATGTACTGTAAAAAAGATAAGTTAATTCAACCACAACCTGCTCATTTGAAGTATTACAGAACTGTATTTTTCTTTTCTAAATTCTGTTTCAATTAGTCATCAAACTCATTGTTGGCTATATGTCTTTCAGACGTCACAAACCGCTTCGAGGTGTCTTGAAGGCATGTTAAGATGCTACATCAAATGCAAGGATTATTATTTTAAGTCTGTGAATGTAATAGAAAATTGGTAGATGTTTCTATGAGAGGGAAGTGCTTTAACCCCCAAATTATAGATTTACTGAAAGAGAAGGTACCAGTTAATCGAGTTTAAAGAGGAAATGAATAAATGTTGTAGTTGCCTTTAAAATCATGAAAAATTTCTGGTTGAGCATTTATTCTTTTTTCATTTGTGATGTCTCCACCCTATTAGTTTTGCTCTGCCTCTGTTCTAAACCCGTCCTCATTCTTGGTGATTTCAACCTTCACTTCGCACCTCTCGTGCGGCTTCTCCTCTCTCATCTCCTCTCATAACCTCTCCCTTCACACGCACTCTGCCACTCATGTTCGACCTGGTGATGACCCGGGACCTTAGTTAGGTTAGAGTTATTAGTATTATTATTAATATTAATCTGAAGTGATGCAGCAATATAGTCTAACATCCTGGTAGTTTTGTTAATCACCTCATGAGTGTTTGCGGGACTTTGCTGTGTACAAAACAGGAGCCATATTTGCCTGTAAATAGTCACTGCACTTAACGACAGTTAAGCAATGTTTTCAGTGTGATGTTATTAGAAGAGGATATGGGTTTTGGTGAGAATTTAACTTGCCAGATTTCAATTTAATCTTGACAGTAACTGTTGCTTCCCTCTACTGGGTCTGACCTCCTTGTTCCCCGAATCCTTCGTTCCACCATCGTTGGCTGTGCTGTCAGCCACTATGTTCCAAAGCTCCCGCCGTCACTCCCTTCACTTCGCTTCCTCCTTTCCCATTTTCACGTTGTACCTGAAGACTTTTCTGTTTGACTGTGCCTTGGTCACTTTTCCCCCCCTCCCCTGGCTCGGCCACATACTCCGCTTTGTTAAGAGACCGTCTGGAGTGTGCTATATAAATCCAAGTTGTTTTTTATTTGGCAATCTGATCCAACAAGGCTATTGCTAAATGATGTCTTATTGTAGCATGCAAGTCATGTTCTCAGTCATCATTTAGTATAAAGTCTCTAGATCTTCTTGCTCTGAATAGACAAAAAGATAAATTTCATGAGATCTTTGTCTCCATTTGGGTTGTCTGTGTTTATATTGTGTTCTACTGTTTCATGGAATATTGCCCACAACAACCAAACAAATAGAAATAATTCACACCGATCTAATTGAAGCTGTTTCATGCCTCCTTGACATATTTTACATCACAATCCAATTCTGTAGCATGTGAAAATTGATGCTATATTGGGATTTTTGGCGTAACCGGTATCTTTGTCCAATGAAAGGGGACATGAAACAGCAAAGCTGCAAGCAGGTGAAAGCGTTTGGAGCAATTAGAGAGCATAAATTCAGATGATCCCACCAATTTTAATCAGCTTTTAGTGGCATTATTAGGAACTCCTGCCATTAACTGCAATGATAATTTAAAGCTCAACTGAGGTTTAATGACAGGGGGTCCAGATGTACTGTTTCAAGCTAAAAGCTGGTAAGGACCACCAATTTAAAAAGGTGTATTGCTGCAATTAAAAAATGTAAACATTTCTATTATGACATATATAACTTTAAAAAAACTTCTGTGATATTGAAGGGATTCTTGAAAAATAACAGTATTGTCAAGTTTGACTTGATTGATTGTTCAGTTAACTGACACATTCTAGAGACAACAAATTGAACTCT
The DNA here is from genome assembly GCA_035084275.1 of Hydrolagus colliei. Classification (NCBI taxonomy): domain Eukaryota; kingdom Metazoa; phylum Chordata; class Chondrichthyes; order Chimaeriformes; family Chimaeridae; genus Hydrolagus; species Hydrolagus colliei. Next base: position 22,718,843 of record CM068748.1, on the reverse strand, counting down.
TATTTGCCCAAATTAAAGATCAGGAATTGACATTGGAAAGCTAATTAGCTGGATATGATCAAGAAAACTGTCAGTATGAAACAATTATCTGAATCAAAGCAGACTGCTCAGCCTTCTCCTTAATAACACTTGACTCAATATGCTGAAATGTCTCAAAGCGCTTTATACAGTTTTCTATAAAGAGTCGTGATTGTATTTGTAGGTCTGAAAACATTATGGTATGAGGCCACCTACACTTACTATAGTTTGTATTACAATTTACAAGATTGGCTAGATTGTGGAACATGTTTGAATTCAGTCTTAATTTGAAAGTTTCCCACAGTTCTTTATAAAAAGTGTGAAAAAAACAGCATCCCATTGAGACTGAATTTAAGAATTTTCTGTTATTCTGCTCATCTTAAACGTGAATATCATTTTCCAGACTAAGGTTTACCTAGCAGGAACTAGGAACCTGGCTGTTGTAATCTTATTGTTGTTGTTAGTTGATATCTGGGGATAATATTCCCTTCAAAATAAAAGAAAAAATAATGAAGTTGATCACTCAATTCACAATCTTTTGTGCACAATTGGCTGCCACATTTCACCCACAAAATATAAAGTCAATTCAACATGCAGTATATTGTGTGGAGCGCTTTGAGGTGTCTCATAGACGTGATAAGGCACTATATCACATGCAAGGATTATTATTATTAGGTTGAGGTGAAATCTTAGTGGCCAAGAATTTATAGTGATTTATAGTGACAGCAAACTTGTGTCCTCCGGGCACATCATCTTTTAATCTTCATTGAGCTTCTGTTGAAATTTAAGACCACTCTCTCCCCAATTACCTTTCCATGACCTGTTCCTGGAGATCAGATGAATTTATTTCGTTATGTATCTGTCTTTTTCAATCCACGACTCTTTATGGCACCCTGCTGTGTGTAATTGGCTGCTGCGTTTTGCCCATAAATATACAGTCAATTCACTTTACAGTATATTCTGTGAAGCACTTTGAGATGTCTAGAAGACGTGAAAAGTATTATATCAAATGCAAGGATTATTATTATCATTATTTATTATCATGTTTATAAATTTGAAACTCTCTGTGGAATAATCAAGAAAAAATGGGCCATCCTGGAATCCTGTTGGGTATACTCAGATACAAATCCTTGTCTGTTCTGCATCTTGAGGCATCCTCCCAATGTGTAAGTCACAGAGTAAATATAATTTGTTTGTTGCTATCATGTTATTCCATGATCTCCTTCCGACTGGCTGCTTTCTGCTCCTTGTGGATATCCTGGTTATGGATATAAATGGTAGTTTTTTCTTTTAGAGATACTGTAAAATGTTATTGCAGTTGACATGTTTGAACACAACCACTTGTGTATGAAATCATTTCAATCTTACACTACAGACTAAGGTTTAAATGGACAGATCTTTCTTGCAATGCAGCGGAAATGATGGATTGAGAGTCAATTTCCTTTTGACGCACATTGTGAGATTCATTTATCAGTCTGCACATGAAGTTTTCTTGATATTGTTGGGAATCTTCAAATTATTTTATACGCGAAGAGGGTCAGTGAAGCTGTGACAATATTTTAACAGCTTAAGATATTGCCTTGATGATCATATCTTTGGTTATCTCTGAACAACTGATTCATTGCAGTTCATCTTTAAAAGTTTTTAACCTTCTGGATCGAACATTTGGAAAATAATAATAATAGTAATCCTTGCATTGATTTTGTGCCTTATCAAGTCTTTGAGACGTCTCAAAGCATTTCACAGAATATCCTGTAAAGTGAATTGACTGTAGTGTATACTTTGTGGGCGAACCACAGCAGACAATTGCGTACAGTAGTGTGCCACAAACAGTCATGGTTTTTTGGAAGGGATTATTACCCCAGGAAAAGTAATCCAATAGTCGACTAATAACTGGGTTCCTACTTGCTAGGTAAACAGAGGCATGTGGTGTAATGCAAACCTATTGTAAGGATTATTATTGACTTGCCTAACATTTCACCCTGCATAGGAATTGAACCCAGGTCCTATCACTTGCGAGGCAAGTGCTCTAATCAATCCACTACAGGACTCCATGGTACATTTGAATTCAAATATTTAACAGGAAAAAGTAACTTTGAAAAATATCCAATGTTTTTTTTTATGCAGCTTGAGTTTGGACTTTTGTGCTTGATCAGCCCAATAGACTTGTTCTATAAGCAGCAGTACATTGATGTCACAATGATATCAATATCACTTACTTGTACAGGTAGAATTTCTGACCGATAGATAGAATTTCCGGCTTGCGAGTCATAACCCCCGATGATTCGGCAATTTGCAGGCTGAGAAGATTGGATAACGTGTCTTCATGTAGGCAATAGCAACCCCGAACAAGGGGGCACTGTGAGCGCCAGCAAAATGTCCAGTTTGAAATATCAAGCAAGGACGGTAACTTGATAATGTACTGCAATCCTCCATGCCCCAAACCCCATTTGTCCAGTTTGATTAAACATACAATTAGAAGAGTGTGTTTTCTTAAGTTGTGTCAAAGAAAGTATTAGCCAAATAAATTTATTAAAATCAAAAAGATTGAAAAATTAGTATTTGATCTATTTAAAAAAAGCTAATTGAACCCTAGCTAACTAACATCGTTGTTTCTAGTACTGGTTCCTGAGTGGTTCCTGCATCAGCCATCACCAACTCTGAGAAATGTAACCCATATTCATTTAATATGGATTACATATTAACACACATGATCGGTGAATCCCCAACAAGAGATCATAAGATCAGGATTATGATTGGAAGAATTCAGAGGGAGTTGAGAATTCTTTTGTGCAGAGAGTTATTAGAAGGTTGAATGGCTCAACACAAGTGCATTTAAGGATGTAATGGCAATTAAAATTGTGTCAGTCTGGAACATTTGGTAGCATTTTCGCTGAGTCAGACGGTTGTGGGTTCACAGTATCCTGACCGAAAATCCCCACAGATAAAATTGATCATTCACTTCATGGCTATTTGTGGAACATTTCTATGTGAAAATTGGTTGCTGTATTTGGCTACAAAGGGCCAGTCCCTTAGTACATTCTGTAAAGTGGTTGGCAGTTCTTAACACCTACGGAAAACTGTAAATAGGTCACAACGACCACAGGGCTTTATTATATATATAATTAATAAAATGATTGGCACAGCAGAACCGCTGTACATAATGATAGGACACGGAGACAGATATATAGGGCAGTGAATAAATTTATAATTGTCTGTGTCCAATCTTGGTTAAAATAAAAAGCATATTTCAGTGCTCTATCCAGTGCTCCACGTAGAAATGCTAAGAATTCTAGTGCGACATGACCAAAGACAGTTAGAAATGGAAATGCCAGCCCTGCTTTGCCATAAGAAACATTCAAGGTATGAGTGTATTGGCATTTGGTAGCATTTTCACCTGAGTCGGAAGGTTGTTGGAACTTTCAGCTTGTATAATATCACTAGAAAAAGGAAAAGAGTTTCTCTGGTTGTTCTAATCATTATGTTTGAGAGTCACCAATTCAAACTTGTACGCAAACCATATGACCTAGTGATAAATCAATCTGAGAAATTTGTGCCTAATGATACAGTCAAATCTCAATTCAACATTCTCACATTATCATGGGTTATGACTCGATTGGTAGCACTTTCACTGGGTTAAACATTTGCTGGTTTCAATATCCATATGTTAGGACTTGAGCTCATAGTCACATATTAATGCACAAATCTGTTCACAAATCTATTCATCCGTTTGTGCTGCATAACAGGAAAAATGCGGAGGTTACAATCATTCAGTGTTTTACCATGAAAGCATTTCTTAAAATAACTGGAGTGTGGGAAGGTACTGTGTAGATATGGAAACAATATAGGAAACAGACTGTACATGACCCTTGGAAACTTGGCAGAGGTGAATGGTGTTCCAGGACGTGATGTCATGTCAGTATGAAACAAATACATGTTTCACAATTTACAACTTTGAAAGTCCTTCACCTTTTAATCAATTTATTTATCTCTCGGGAATATTTATCTATCATTCTTGGTTTAAGTGGCATGTTTATATTGACACTTTGGATGCAGATGCACATGTGGAAAAAAATACTTTAGGTACATAAATTGTGAATAGAAACAAACGGGAGTGCAGATTTGATATGTATGTAGTTTCTGTGGTAGCTATGATCGTAAAAGTTATCTTCCTGCCACCGTTCCAATTGAGAAAATACTTGGAGCGCATGCCAATGAAATTGTAAATTAAAAACTAAAATTGATCATTTACATTTTTGCTACTCCAACTCTTCCCTTTTACCAGCTCACTGAAAGGTTGGGTTGTGGGAAAAAAATTGAAGTTGCTGAGTTTGATATTTATTTTGATGTAGTCAAAAGATGAATGTGCCAATATTCTTCACGATTGACTAATCTATGGCTATTGTCTACCCCTATCTATAAGATATTTGGGTGATATGCAGAAAAGCAGAAGTAATGAAAAATATTGTATCTCCAAAATTCCAAATATCCCATTCTATCTCCTCTTTCACCTCTCTACATCATGATTCTGATTAAATTAAGATGTCCTTTTATAAGAACTGCATGACCTTCGATCTTCCTTTATTCTCACAATGAATCTGGAGTTTTTAAATGAAAATCAAAGCGTTGTTTCTCAATTTGCCTCATCCTCTATCGTGCATAACTCGCCTTGGCCTTTCTCCAGTTTAAAAAAAACATCATTGCTTGATTGAAGGTGAAGCAGTTCTGACACTCAAATGGATTGGTAATGAGATTACCAGACGAATGTACAGAACAAAGGGAGTTATTGTGTTATTACCGTTTCCTGAGATCTGATTGCTCTGGGAGTAATTAATGCTCACTAATCACACATGCACTTCATTTTCAGTCGCAACTAGTCTTCCCAGATGGGAGTTCGAGTGACACGACAGTGGAGGTGTACCTTTGGCAAACAGAGAGGAGCGCCAGTGCTGTAAGTCAACACATTTTCAGTTCATTGTCCTTCATTTTTAATTGGTGGGCAGAGGAACTGGCATGAAGCCCCTGAAAACTATTTCAATCAAGGCTCAAATGGACAGAGTGAATGCAAAGCCAAAGCTGACATACGAGTATCTGATCTAATCAAAATTGTGATCAGTGTTTTGTTTAATTCTCTTGGGCCTGGCTCCAACGTGATATGCTTGGCTACAGAATGCTGGAATTGAGTCAACCCTCTGCGGCAGTTGGCAGCCTTGATAGTCTGTCCAATTCCTTAGCCAAACGACTCCGCAGTGCTTCAAGGCACTGTTGGTTGATAGAACAGTCAGTCTAGCTTACTGGCAGGACTTGGAGGGATAGGCCAGTCAATGGGAACAGAAATTCTTCCCTCTCAGCTCCTGTTAACTCAGCAAGCTAAAACTCTAACCAGTAGAGTGGTTCTAGCTGGACGAGCAGTGTGACATTTGCCAGCAGTGCGCTCAGTGGCAAGTTGTCTGGTTGTAGCTGGTAAAACTCCTCCAGTTATCCAACATACAAGCCTTAGCTCTTGCCAACATACTCGTTATACTTTCCAGAATTAGATAAACAGAGTGCATCCTTCTGTGGAGAGAGTGCCCAACGCATTTCAGACAAAGGAAATCTCCACATGAAGTTGATGTAGGCTACACACGCAACACACTGATAGGTTTCCTACTTGGCTGACCAAACAGAAATGGTTGTTCCACAGCCTTCCTAATTTGACCCAAATCTATGCAAGACATTTGCTTTCTCTTCATGTGAAATATTTGGTTCAGTATTTGTCACACTAATCAATGTGATTTCCCAGCAGTTCATTGTGAACAAGGTGTTAATGTTGCACTTACAACGACATCGGCTTCCACATAATGAAATTGGTTCTCTTTGCTTCCCAGAGTGCGGGTTTAAAGTGGCATATTCACACCAACCCCCGAGAAGAAGATGACAAGTACTGCAAAACCGTAGGAGGACATTATAACCCTTACAAAATCGACACAATGGTACGTTTAGTATTGCTTCTACCCTTGAGGTGCTGACTACAACATATAGAATGCCGCTATTGAAGGGATCAAGTTAACAGCACACCTCTTGGATACCAGGCTTATTTTATTTTATGGTTGGAAAAAGTTGCTGCTATAGCTATAAATTCAGTTTATCTTGTGTTTCTTTAGTGAAACTGTTACACCTATACTGTCTCTGGTATCCAGAAGGTTTGCCTGATTAACCTCAGTGATTTATTTGTATACAGACCATAAATGTTATGGTCAAAACAGCTCCTTATAATAATGATTTTTGTGCCTTTCATCTCTGGAGGGCATCTCAAAGTACGTCACAGGATTCCCCGTAAAGCGCAGTGACTGTTAGCGAACGCAGCAGCCAATTTCCACGCAAAAAATGTGTCACAAACAGTCATGAAGTGAATGACCAATTTTGTTGGAGGGATTATTGGCCAGGACACCAGGAGAAACCCTTCTGTTTTTCAATAGTGCCATAGAATCTTGTAACATCCAGCTTAACAGGCAAACGGGACCTCATTCTAATGTCTCACCGGGAGCTCTGAGACAGGACCTTGAACCCACAACCTTCTGACTCAGAGCTGAAACTGTGACCGATTGAGTCAGGCTGACGTACTATAACATGGGTTAGGTGTTTATGGATTTCAAACATGAGGCTGATATGTAAACTCTTGCTTCACTTTTAAAGGGATTGTGTTCGTGACATCTGATTACTATATTTTACATTTCTATTATGTTATTTTTAAACATGGATCCTAAGATGAGCCAGTTTAAACATGACCACACACTGGCTGACATCAATACATGTCCTAGGGAGTTTTATATGCCAAAAAGGGCTTCAGAACTTCCTTTATTTTCCTCCCATGCTTCCTTTATATTACTCTTCATATAAATCAATACAACTTGCAGTCATACAATGCTACAAAGAGATTTGAATGTTAAGTCTACAAGTGCTCTCCTAGAATTGTCTTCAGAACTGAGACAAACTAGTAGATAATTCAGAAATTGAATATTCGCAAGACATTTTATTTGTAACACATTTTTTTTTGCAATTGAAAACATGAAGTCATTTAGCAATTGAAAACATGTGATTAGTGGTTAGAGCACTTACCTTACAAGTGAGAGACCTGGGTTAAATTCTAGGCAGGTCGAAACCTTGGGCAAGTTTCCTTACTCCAAGTGCCTAATAATAATCCCTCAAAAAAACAATAATAAATTGGCCAATTCAATTTATGACTGTTTGTCGCGACCAGGGCTTTGCGACCACATCACTCCCATCCTCGTCCATCTCCACTGGCTCCCTGTCACCCAGAGGATTGAATTCAAGATCCTTGTCCTCACTTTCAAGGCCATTCACGGCCTTGCCCCCACCTATCTCTCTGACCTACTGTCTCCCTATCAGCCTGCCCATACCATCCGTTCAGCAGACGCAGGCCTGCTCCGCGTCCACCGCCCTAACCGCCCAACCATTGGCAGCCGGGCTTTCAGCCTCTCTGCTCCCACACTGTGGAACTCCATACCGCAGCCTCTCTGCCTTGCTTCCTCCCTTTTCTCCTTCAAGGCCGGTTTCAAGACCTTCTTCTTTGACTGCGCCTTTGGTTACCCCACTAACTCTACCCCCTCTCCCACTCTCCTTCCCCTTCCCTGACCCCCCACCCCGTCACCACCACCTCGCCTGCGCTTGGGTCCCGACCAGACTGTTCAGCGCTTTGGGACGTTCTCCCAACGTGAAAGGCACTATATAAGTGTAATTTTGTTGTTGTTGTTGTGGGACACTGCTGTGCGCAATTGGCCGCCATGTTTTGCACACAAAATACAGTCAACTCACTTTACAGTATATTCTGTAAAGTGCTTTGAGATGCCTAGACGACGTGATAAGGCGTTATATCAAATGCAAGGATTATTATTTTTCTGAGTAATACTTTTGAAATGAAACAGATGTCATGTTACTTCCACATTGTAGTAAATCTGTGGCAAAGAAACTAACATTTCTATTGGTATTGCCTTAAGCAATTTTATTTTTCATAGTGGAAGGACAACAACAACAACAACAAATTACACTTATAGAGCACCTTTAACGTCGGGAGGACGTCCCAAGGCGCTGCACAGGAGGCGTGTGACCCGAGCTGGGAGGGGAGTGTTTGGGAAGGGGTGAGACACAAAGTGGAGGTCGAAAAATTCGGGGTGGAACAAAAGGCACGGTCGAAGAGGAAAGTCTTCAAACCGGCCTTGAAAGAGGAAAGGGAAGAAACGAGACGGAGGGATTGAGGGATGGCATTCCATAGGGTGGGAGCGGAGAAACTGAAGACCCAGCCTCCGATGGTGGGGCGGTTCGGGCGGGGGGCTTGGAGCAGGCCAAGTCCTGTTGAACGGAGGGTCCGGGTGGGCTTGTAGGGGGAAAGTAGATTGGTTAAATAGGGCGGGGCAAGGTCGTGTAAGGCCTTGAAGGTGAGGACGAGGATCTTGAACTCGATCCTCTGGAGAACGGGGAGCCAGTGGAGATGGGTGGGGGTTATATGGTCGCGGAGGCGGGTGCGGGATAATACACGGGCTGCAGAGTTTTGGATGACCTGCAGCCTGTGAATGGAGGAACTGGGGAGGCCGACGAGGAGAGAGTTTCCATAGTCCAGCCTCGAGGTGATGTACACGTGCACGAGTGTTTCGGCAGCGCGGGGGGTAAGATAGTTGTGGAGCCTGGCAATGTTGCGCAGGTGGAAATAAGCGGTGCCGGTCGAGGCACGGATATGGGGGAGGAAGGAGAGTTTTTGATCGAACATGATGCCGAGGTTCCTGATTGGCTTTGTGAGGTGGAGAGTGCAGCCTTGGATGTTGAGGCTGGCAGCACCCGATGTGCGAAGGTGCTGGCTTGAGCCGATCAGGAGGGCCTCGGTCTTACTCACGTTCAATTGCAGGAAGTTGTCCCTCGTCCAGGACTCGATGTCGGACAGACATGCTGTCAGAACATCGATGGTCTGGGGGTTGAGGGATGAGGCAGAAAGGTACAGCTGGGTGTCGTCCGCATACATGTGGAAATTTACCCCATGTCTGCGGATGACATCACCCAGAGGGAGCGTGTAAAGGGTGAAAAGGAGTGGGCCGAGGACAGAGCCCTGAGGGACGCCGTGAGAAACTGTGCGGGGATTTGAGGAAAAACCGTTGGAAGAAACAAAGTGTAAACGATGGGTCAGGTAGGAATGGAACCAGTCAAGGACTGTGCCTTGAAGGTTGAGGTGGGAGGAAAGACGTTGGAGGAGGATGGTGTGATCGACTGTGTCGAACGCAGCAGACAGGTCAAGGAGGACGAGGAGGCAGAGGGAGCCCTGGTCACAGGCGGTTAGGATGTCATTTGTAACCTTAACCAGGGCAGTTTCTGTGCTGTGAATTGGGCAGAAACCTGATTGGAGGGTTTCAAGGAGTGAGTGAGTTGAAAGGAAAGAGCGGAGCTGGGAGGCAACCACTCTTTCAAGGACCTTGGATAAAAACAGGAGGTTGGAGATGGGTCGATAGCTTGATGGCTGCGACGCGACTTTACATGGACACTTTATAAAGTTTCCAAACTTTAAATAGCGACGCCCCCCTAACTGAGCAAAGTTTTCATTGTGACCCACTTCCTTCACATTGAATAATTTTCGCAAATGATAACAGCAAGTTCAATATTTTCTTTACATGTTTTTAATTTTTTTTAAGTACTGTATTAACAAAAAACATTAAATGGTTAAAAAATGTAATTAAATGAAAAAAATTATTAAAATTGTGAAACCAATTACAGTACAATTTACATTTACAATTTACAACACTTGGAATTTGTTAGTGTGATGTGTGAGCTTGCATTTTAGCGCAAACTTTCTCTGTGACTGTCTGCCCGGCTCACTCACTCGCTCCCTGAATGCCTGCCCGGCTCACTCGCTCGCTGCTGGTCTCACTCGCTGCCGGCCTGGCGCTCTCTCTCGCTGCCAGTCTGGCTCACTCCCAGGTCCTAGCGCCGTAGTGCCCCCTTTCCATCTGCTGGTGAATGAAGTGTTAGAGAATGTCGCAACGTTAAGCGGGGTTTACCTGTAACAAGAACAATAACGGCCGCATCCCCCCAGCCAATAGTACACGCCCCCAAGGGAGGAGTGCCCCACAGTTTGGAAGCCATTAGAACATAAGAATTAGGAGCAGGAGTAGGCCATTCGGCCCCTCGAGCCTGCCCCGCCATTCGATAAGATCATGGCTGATCTTCTAATCTAACTCCATTGTTCTAGGGAATGGCTCCCTAGATTATTAGGTCACTTCGTTCGCCCACAAATATCCAATATCACAGTATATTCTGTGAAGCGATTTGAGATGTCGAGAAGATCTGAAACGCACTATATCAAGTGCAGGGATTATTGTTGCTATTATTCTGTGAAGCACTTTGAGATATCTCCATGACCTTCTACATCTGTTTTTAACATAAATGTATGTAAGAAAATATGTTGCCAATTTTGCAGCTATTTGCGAGTTCAATTTCAATAACATCAGTTACAGGTTACATTGTATCCCAAAGCAACGCCATTCAATTCAACAGGAGTTGCCATCAGCCAGACCTGGAACACAATAACTCGGCCAATAATGGAATTAAAACGGGGCTCAAATTGGGTATCTGCATAAATTATGCCTCCCAAAATGCCTGGAGTGCTTTACTATTGAAATGCATCGAGTGCTATGTTCATGCACTCTTTTTACCTAGTAGTAAATAGGGACCCAGTTGTTAGTTGATTGGCGGATCACTTTCCCGAGGGTAATAATCCCTCAAAAAATGAATGATAATAATTGAGTCTCTTTGTTCGCCCACAAATATCCAATATCATATTTTACACTTTACAGTACCTGTATATTCTGTGAAGCGATTTCAGATGTCGAGAAGATCTGAAAAGCACCATATCAAGTGCAGGGATTATTGTAACTATTATTCTGTGAAGCACTTTGAGATGTCTCCATGACGTGATAAGGCACTATATCAAATGCATTGAGTATTATTGTTATCTGCTATGTAACCGTCCTGGAGGGATTCATGACATTCAACATTTTAATGTATGCCAACGATGGTGATCACTTACACAAGGAAACTGCTAATATTGTTTTCTGAAATATGACTTTGGCAATGTCATCAAGCCAAACACATGTTCAATCTGATAAGCCTATAATTTTCCTGTTAATGTCGGTGGGAAATGGTGCTTTGTTTGCATATTACATAAAAGGTTTCTGGATGCATTGTATAAACCTAAACCAAAGGAAATCACTAGTGACAATCAGCGCTCATATTTTGACTTGAATGGAACAAAAAATGACAGTGAGCTGGGGTTATCAAGTGGAAAGAATCCCAATGACCGATGTGAGGTGTTGTGACCTTGCTGGTCTGTGAAGTGGAAAGTTGCTACAGATTTATTAAGATTAATGCAAGTTGGCTGTTGTTTCATTTACGGCAAAAAGGAAAAATAAACCACTTGTGGAACAATCGCATGTACAGTTGATATTATTACCACATGATTTTCCTTGATACAATATATTACCAAAATATTTCAGTAGCTGTGATCACTGTTGTCTATTCCGACTGGTTAAAGATCAGGATTTATCTGTTTGCGAAGAGACAATTTGCACAGGACATTCAAAGGTTCTAACCGTAAAATAATAATAATAATAATAATATTCCTTGAATTTTGATATAGCCCTTTTCACATCTTCTAGACTTCTCAAAGCAGAATATACTGTAAAGTGAATTGACTGTATATTTGTGGGAGAAATGCAGCAGCCAATTGCGCACAGCAGTCATTAATTGAAAATGACTAATTTATTATAGGTTTTTACGGACCAATTATTATTAGGCATGCGGAGTAAGGATAATCGCCCTCACCTGCCTGGATTCAAAACACAGTTCTCACCTTACGCTTGTAAGGCGAGTCCTCACTGAGCTACAGGTCTCCATAAAACTCAGTTAAAGGGTAACTTTATAGTATCTGCTATAAATCTACTTTCAGCCCTTCTCCACCCAAAAATCTAATTGCAGTCCACCTCTTTAAGGGAAGGGCAAAGCCTTGAGTCACGAAGTGGACCACAGCAAGTCCTCCGAGCAGCTCCGCAGGTCCCTTTGTTGCCCCTCTCCCAACTCACTTTTAGCCACTACATCCTGAAGCCTTTGTTTTGTGCAGCACCCTTCACACAGGATAGCTTCCCAGAGCACTTGATAGTAGCAAAGCATGACTATGAGCCATGGATATGGTCGAAATGGGGGAGGAGTGTGGGTGTAGTCCATTGGCTGATGGACCTATTAGTCAAGCCAACGGGGCATTTGTCTTCAAGGTGACCCTTTGACTGAGTTTTATCCCATTGACCATGTTTTTTCCACTTGTTGTTGCAGGCCAACTACACTTCCAACTGTTTGTTATCTTATCCTTTGCACTGTGAAGTGGGAGACATGGCAACCAAACAGGGCCCCATCAGTCTTGGGAAGAGATACTTACTGAATGACATCAATCTGCCACTAAATGGAGATTTCACTGGTTGGTATATAGCAAAGATGTGTACTGTTTGAAAACTGCCTAAATATTACAGCATAAGAAATGATTTTGTGTTTAGGTTTTAGTCATTCCCTCTGTGTAACTCGGAGAATTCTTTGGAAATAAAGCTGTCTTTGATCATTTAGAGAAAATCTTTTGCGAGAAGAGACTTGATATATTAACATTTGAAGTTACTGAAGCCATTAGTTATAAGACGTCATTGAATCATGGGTTTCCTAAAGGCACTGACATTGCAGCAACAGAAATCTGACCAGAAAGTTTCAGGTTCAATTCCTATCGCGAGTGATACAATTGGAAACTTATAGCTGTGGGCAGAACGATGGTAGTGAAGCTCTCATGGATTTCAAACTGAGCTGTGTTACCCAACATAAAGCTGGTTGCACGTTCCTGGAGCCTGATAACCACCTAGCTGGACAAATAACAGGAAGCTTGCCAGACAGTGATTTCAATGGTAAGCTGCATGGTTTTAGCTGACTGAACTCCAGCAGTACCGTATCACACACACTGGAGTACACAGGTCTTGGCTATTGCCAGCCCGTGCTTAATCCACTCCAAATTTAGTCAAAACAGGATATTTCACTCCAATGAGAGAGAGAGCACGTTCCATTCCAAACCCACGGAAATTTCCATGTGCAGCTGGCATAAATACGTGGAACTTTGTCTGGTTTGGATACTGTGAAACATGGTGACAGATTTCCTCATGAGTCAGAACCCAGCTGACCAAAAAACTGAATAGACTGCACATATTTATCCAATTGGATATTTGTGTATCTGCATTTTAATCCTCGTTGTGAAGTAGTCTGTGATGTGCATCCTATATGAAAGGAATTATTGCTGTTCAATGGATACTGTGCTAATTGTTTTATTCCATTCTAGTTGTTGGCCGATCAGTGGTGGTCCACAATAGTGAACATGGTAAATTGTTGAAGAGGTGTGCTACCATTGATGCTGACACTCCGATGAAATCACTTATCTTTCCCACCAAGAATCCATTCAGCAGGTAGGCACTGGGAAGTAGATGTAGGCTTGCAATCAAACCGTTCAAAATATCTCAAGAGAAACTTGAGTGGATCGCTATGTTTAGGTCTCTAATTACCACCCCACCTCCCATTGTGTAAATGTCCTGTTATTACCCCTGTCATTCTGTGATTAATACTTTCTTCGAATGTCGTCTAAGCATAAGCAGTAAAAATAACTTGATTGTGTTTGGGGATGCAACCATTGAAAGTTGCCAGGGTTTAAAGTTTCACTTGGGCACAAGATAAAATGGTTCGAAATACAGTAATTCTATCCTTAAAAAACATGTTTTTTTTCTTACAGTGAGAATGCCCATGGCCCATAGTGCCAGACAGAAACAAGGTTGAAAAGAGTAGTCCTGATAATTGAAGGCAAACTGGATAAATTTGCTTTATTTGGTCCCAAACATTCCTGTTTAAGTTAATGTTTATACAGAGTTCTATTTAAGTGCCAGTGCTTTTTCTTTCAATTTGATCCCTTTCTTCTTTCCCCCTTCCCCTGGCTTGGCCCCGGGATCCATTATTGGGAAGCGCTCTGAGACGCTATCCCGTGTGGGGGTGCTATATATAAATCCAAGTTGTTGTTGTTCTTCAGTATTCAACCAGGTGGGATTAGATGCTGCTTTTAGTCCAAGCCTTTTAAACCCAGCTCTGTCTTGAACATCCAACTACAATAGATGTTCGCTTGGTCACTTGCTGTTGATACTTTCCTCGTAATGTAACATTAAATGTAGATCTGGTATTTCCAAGCCTACGCTTTTCTAAATGACTCTGTGTGACAGAAAAGCAAAATGACCTTAGGGGAAATATACCAGAATAAAACTTATTTGGTTAAAAATAATTAGAAATCAAATTAACAAATTTAAAAAAAATTATTTGCATTTAATACAACGCCATATCACATCATCAAAACATCTCAAAGTGATTCACAGAATATACCATAATATGAATTGACTGTATATATTGCAGGATGTAGGAAAGGGCTATCCAATTGCCCTTTCCCCATAACAGAAGTAATGCATAATAATAATTTCAGGCAACAGTTGACAGTAGATCAATCTGCCATATGTATCCAGTAATATGATGTATTTTCATTATTTTAAAGAGCTAAAATCATGCCACTTCCTAAGATTACGTCCTCCCGATGTGAAAGGCGCTCTTTCACATGTAATTTTGCTTTTGTTGATTACACAAGAATAAAATGATTCATTGTAGAAAAAGAAGAAACTGCACAGTTCACTTTTCACAGAACAATGTTTTATTTTTGAAATGTTGCAGTTGATGCTTGTTTCATTTGCACCACAATATATCATTTCTGTTTCTGATTGTTACCTCTAATGAAATGTAAAGGAGAAGATGAAAAGAAGTATAAAGAGGATCAGTCTGGTCTCTCAGCTCCAATTAACATATTTTTTGTGAACCACTGGGAATTTAACTTTGTACTGACGCAATGGAGTGATCTTTCCACTTTGGGTATATATATATATATATACTGGTAACACAGTGGAAAGATCATTCTAACAGACTGCACTGTGCATTTGTTACAATGTAATACTGCTACTGGTTCACAAGGAGAATTTAATTGGAGCTCAGAGACCAGGCGCATGATTCAGGATTGATTCCCAGAGCACTAGAGCAGCCTAGTGCAGGTCTTAGGTTGTTGGTTTTAAAACACGTGCCTGGAAACAGCCTGGTAAATAATGCTTTATTCCATAAAAATCAAGCCCAGAATTTAAGTACCATGTGCTCAAGGATTGCTTTGGCTTAAAAGTAGATTCAGTTTTAATCTTTACTGTTGCGACAGGATTCTAATCTGCTCCATGTACCCAGCTCGGCCCACCCCACAATCAGCGGTCAGCCTTTCTGCCCCACCCTATGGAACTCCATCCCACAGTCCCTTTATCTCACGCCCTCCCTTGCCTCCTTCAAGGCCCGTCTCTACAGCCATGCCTGAGGTCACCCCCCTACCCCCACTCACCCTGCCTTCCATCGGCTAACCCCCTGCTTGAGTGCAAATTGTTGACGGGATCATTTCTCAAGGCATTATACAGATATTATTTTTTGTTGTTATTGTGAAAGAAAACAAGCATTCTGTTGTTTCCAGTTTTCAGTTAAACATTGGGATTAATAAAGATATGAAGTGCAGGAGAGATATCACCTCTTTTAATCTTGAATATGGGGTCGAGGTAAAGCTGTTCTGAGAATAATTTATTTTCACAGTTAAAATGTTAAGTTTCAGGAAATTGTGTTGAGCTATGTTTCGTCAACTGGAATTTGCTGATTGATTTTCAATATTTCACAATGTAAAGGGGAATTGGACTGTGTGTATTCAAAAACCGAGGAGGCAGTCAGTCAGTTGACATCAACTAATAATAATAATCCTTGCATTTGATACAGCGTTTTTCACATCTTCTAGACATCTCAAAGCACTTCACAGAATATACGGTAAAGTGAATCAACTGTATATATGCGTGCGAAACATGGCAGCCAATTGCACACAGCAGTGTCCCACAAACAGTCGAGGATTAAAATGACCGATTTATTATTGGGTTTTTTTGAGGGATTATTATTAGGAGTGTGGAGTAAGGAAACTTGTCCAAGGTTTTGCCTGGTATTCTTGTTAACTGGGAGCCAACGGAAATGTAATGACTCAGTACACAGGGAGAATGTGTAGGTTTAGAGAAACCTATGTCAGGCCATTGAGCCTGATCCTAGCAATTCCAATGAAACATTGTAGAACAATCACAGTTCCCTACTGTACCATTTTTATATTGTTTGCATTCAATTAAACACTGGTGAGGACCTCATTACCGAGTCTTAACAACTGACAGTCCAGTGCTGAGGGAGTACTTAATTGTTGAAGATACCGTTCTATGGATGAGTTGTTAAATTGAGGCCCCCCTCTGCCTATTCATTTAGACTTTGAAACCATGGCTCAGGGCTGGAAAGAGTACAGTGTACGTTTACTAAGATGATACCGGGCTGGCAGATTACTGCAATCAGGATAGACAGGTTACACTAGGCCCTTTTCACTGGAAAGAGGTGTTTAAGAGGGGACCTAATGGAAGTGTTTAAAATTATACAAAGGATTCGGTAAGGTTAACATAAATAACCTAACCCAGATAAAACTGCTCATTCCCATTACAGCTGTTTGTGGGACATTGCTGTTTCAAATAGACTGTTGCGGTCGCCTGCAGAATATTGTCACTACACTTTTACAGTGAATCATATGAAAGGCTTTGAGATAACACGTGTCATAAAAGACGCTTTATGAAATGCAAGATTATTATAATTTTTATTATTTTAAAATAGTACTGTACGCATTTGGCTGCCGCATTTCACCTACAAAATACAGTCAATCCAATTTACAATGTATTCTATATTCTGTGAAACACGGGAGACTTCTCCATGATGTGAGAAGGTGCTAAGTTGAATGCAAGGATGATATTGTTATTATTATTAATAATCTAACAGCCTAAACTGAAACCAAGTGACAAATATCAGGACTGTGTTCTGTTTGTAGATACGATTTCCGTCGCACCATTGCTAACATCCTGGGGATTCCAGTCTGGAGAGTAACCATTTTACCAGCAGCAGGAAAAGCTGCGAAAGTTGGCTGTCAGAAAGTCGGCTTTTACACCGCAGGTGAGTTTTCCGAAACACGATCTGCGAGACCCGTCGAGCCAAAGGATAGTTGTTTTCCCAGTCTCACTGAATGCCTTCCATGGCTCCAAAAATGGGGTTGAATTGTAAATAATGTGCTCAACTTGTACTTAAATGTGCATTTAAAAAAAGGTGCAAAATTCAGTGGGGTGGAACATATGCCTCAATTTTTAACAGAGTTCCTTAATTAAGGAATCCCAGGGAGACCTCTTTCAGTGACAGGAAACACGCCAACACACCTCAGACCAACCCATAGTGACATCAGCAAAAGTGACTGCTTCCTTGTTAAGTAATCGTGTTAGAAATTGCTGCATATAATAGAACATAATTCACGGTCTTCAGAGTTAACAGGTCTGCAGTGGACAGAGCTGCAGCTCACAGTGTTTGCTCGTCTAAATTGACCCAAAGAGTTGTGATCCCTAACCCTGGGCCAATTTAGACCATCTACTGATGGTGCTTGTGTGTGGTAGCCGTGTGAGGAGAGGTGATGCCCTCTACAGTGGCAAGGTCTACAGATGCCCACTGCCAAGGCTTGCCTATGAACAATGTACAGTTGCTTGAGTTACTGGAGAGCAACCAACATCCATTGCAGGGCCGTACGCTGGGGGTGTGAATTGCTAGTGATGGGACCAACAATGGCCGGGGGCTTGCGGGCTGCCCTCGAAGCCCTCTCGAGGCTCCGACGTTTTACACAGTTTGAGGTCTTATTTAATCGGTTCAGAGGATCCAATATGAACGGTAAATGTTTCATGCCCTTGGTGTTTAAGAGCATCATTATTTATTCAGTGTTTTTATTTTCCCCGGTAGTCCGTGTCTAAATTTTTTTGGAAGGTCGAATGTGTTCGCCGATAAAAGCAAACACGATTGTTGACTCGATGATGTTCGGAATGTGAACGATAAAGTAAATTACAATCCAATTAAAACAGTACAATGACGAATGCTTGATAAATGTATGCGTATAAGAGAAAATGATCATAAACTACAGATTGACAGTAATTAATTTGTTCTGCATTGTTATCCTAAGACTCAATTTCTTTCGGACTGTAGTGAACAATAATGTAAGAGTAAAGTATGAATTATGTGCTCAGATATTTTATAAAAGACAAGAAAATATACAGAAACTGAAAATCAGTGTAAAACAGTTAATTCACACGTGTTACAAGCCTGTTATCAGCATAATCCTGAAAATATCGTTGAACTGTGAGCAATAGTGTAGTTAGTTTTTATTTATTTATTTAGAATCAAAATGAAAGGAAGTGACCCATCAAGCAATACTGATCTGACGAAAAAATACTTGAAAAAATAAGGGAGGGGAAATTAATTATTTAATAGCGTTCCATATTCGAGACGCCTCGGTCGCTTTGAAGCGAATACGTCAACCACTCTACCAATATCGATTTCCATATTATAATGAATGTGCATTAACGCGAGTGCTGAAAGTCGCTCCTATACGGAGCAGAATGCTGGACACTTACGCAAACCTTGACCAGGAGATTAGGTGACTCATGAGGTATATACCAGGCTTCTAAGAGACGCCCTGAACGTTTACTGGCGACAGCATCTGACAAATAGTGAGCTATATGGTACACCACCACACTGGTATCACAGACATTACTGCAGAGGCGTCTTAGGTTTAGCGGACATAGCTGGAGAAGCCGGGAGGAAACTGTCCATAGTGCTACTATCCTATGGGAACCATTTCACGGTCACAGAACACGAGGTAGACCGACCCTAACCTACATCGATACTCTGGAGCGCGATTGGGGTATTGGCAGGCGGGAGTTTTCAGGCTGCATGGAGAGAAGGGATCAGTGGAGAAGTGTGGTTGTCAATGCCCGAGTTCGCTCGATCAGATGACGGTGAAACTATTTTTATGCCAAATTCGTGCGACATTTATGTTTTTTCACTCTGGGTACAAAACTGAATGTGAAATAAAGTAGCACTGTTTATCTTTGCGGTCATATTTTTTTTGCATGCCAGTGGACGTCTCTAAAAGCAATTTTTAATTACAGTAATACATTTTTAATAATATAAATCAAATGTGATAATCAAGTCAAAACAAGAAACATGATATTTCAGAAACACGCCTATCAAAACTTAAATCATTTTTACTTACATTTATCAGATTAAAATACGATTTCAGCTTCCACAAAGTGGTGCTACCTTTTTATGTAGTGACTGTATACGGGATGATTTCCAATTGACACACCACGTAGACATAGGCGCTAAAGCATAGGCCTACGTCCATGAGTATCTTTTTTAAAGATAGGCATTTCCGTCCAGACACATATAACTTTTTTGTTGGGTTCTCAAAAGCTTTAATTTCTCAGAAGCTTGTAAATATGTTGTCATTGTTTGCTAGCATTACAGTCACACCTCTCAAAACTTGAGTAATTTTTACTTACGGTGATCAGATTAAACGATGATTTTAGCTTCCAGAAGTGGTGCTACCCTTGTGGCTGTATGATTTCCAAACGAGGATGGATTTGAGTCTTGGCGCGCGCCTATGTTTATCCAGTCACGAGTCACAGACTCGCCGCGTCATTGACTCGTCTATCGACGCGGTATGTTTTGGGTAGACGCCGATTCTGGTGTGCGACTCGATAATTTTATATTAATACTAAAACATTCAAAGATGTGTGTTTATAATTTATACATAGTTTTGAAGAACTGATTGTTACACAAATGCTCAATAAATTTACTTTACTTGGTATTTAAATTTGATAAAAAATACAATTCTCTACCCCGGAAAATGTGGACCTTTTATAATTTGGAGGGGTGCGTACGCACCCGTCGCAGCCCCCCTGCGTACGGGCCTGATTGAACCATACTCCGAGCACGAGGAGGTATTGGGATTAGGAGCACCAAAGAGGATAAAATTAGGGAGAAAGCGTTGGACAAAATTAAATGAAGTGGAATGACTGCGCACACACAAATACATTGTTATGTATATGAGAATATAGTTGATGTTGGCCAGAAATCTCACTGAAACTGCCTGGTCTCTTACTGAGTGAGACACAATGGGGAACAGGAGGATGGATTGAGAACTTCACTGAGATCACAACCCGCTGGCTGCCACTGTAATGCATGCAAACACACATATCTTCTGAGTTATACACCATCTCTGGCCATACTTGGCTTATGCTTTGTGTCATTGGACAACACAAGCTGTCATTTTCCCAACGGTTCCAATCTTAAGAGAAACCAGTCCGCACTCTTGTCATCCAACTAATAATTCATATTGCAAAACCATAGACTCTCCCTCCCATAGTATGGTAATGGTGTGGTAATTAGAGATTCAATTTCATCTTGCTGAAATCTCTTAAACTTTGCAGCTCCCTACTTCTTTCCACCTTGCCCCCTGTTTAATCTAGCTTTAAACTCCACCTGAAGACCTATCTCTTTGACCGCACTTTTGATCACCCCCTCCTCCTTCTTCTCCCTTGTTTGGCATCCAACGTGAAAGGCACTATCATCTGAGATGCTATCCTGTGTGTCTAGGACACTATATCAATATACATTTTGCTTGTCGTTGCTATAAGATCATGTCAGTATAAATATTCAGGATTTTTTTCTACAGCTTTTTACATAATTTTGAAAATCTCTCTTGGAGACACTTTTGTTCCTGCCAAAGACACTTCATACAAGCATTACACAATAAATTAGTCTTTTTCAATCCATGACTGTTTTGTGGGACACTGCTGTGTGGAATTGGCTGCCACGTTTTGCCCACAAATATACAGTCAATTAACTTTACAGTATATTCTGTGAAGCGCTTTGATACGTCTAGAAAATATGAAAAGTGCTTCATCAAATGCAAGGACTATTATTATTGTTATTATTGTATTTACTGTTTTCTCTTTGGAATAAGAACCTGCCATTCAGTTTCTGTTTGGACCACGCTCTGGAGATATAGAGTATTTTGGATGTCTGTATTGGAGGGTTCTTGCTCTAGCAGCTCCCCTTTGTAACCTACTTTCTCCCCCTCCACTACCTGCTGCCTCCTATTGGTTGCCTCTGACCTCCTGCTCACCACCAGCAGTGGCTGTGATTTCAGCCACTACTGCCCCAAAGCTTTGGAACTCTCCCTCCATCCCTCCTTCTTGCCACCTCCTTCCCCTCTTAGATCACAACTAAAAACCTTCCTGTCCTCCTGTCCCTGTGCTCAGTGTCAGGCTTCTTCACTGTTAGTCCCTCCGTGATGCTGTCCCACATGAAGTAGGCTATATACTGTATAAAGTTATTGTTGTTCAGGAGTGAGGATGAGGAGAAAGGGCTATTGCTGTCCTGTAGCTCAGTGGTTAGAGCACTCGCCTTACAAGAGTGAGATCTGAGTTCGAATCCAGGCAGGGAAAAATCTTGTGCAAGTTTCCTTACTCCACACGCCTAATAGTAATCCGCAAAAAAAACTATATTAAATTGGTCATTTCAATCCATGACTGTTTGTGGGAAACTGCTGTGTGCAATTGGCTGCTGCGTTTCACCCACAAATATAGTAAATTCACTTTACAGTATATACTATGAAGCGCTTTGAGACGTCTAGAAGATGTGAAGCAATTTATTATTGCTGAAATTCTTGATTAATCAGAACGGTCGACCCAAGAGAAATAGAGACTAACAATCTTTATACAGAACATGTTCTGGAAATGCACTGTGTTTGTGAAAGGCACTGTGATTGTCTCCTCCACCTTGCAGTCTCTCGCATGGTTCCTGCTTTCTGAAGCCAAGTGACCTTAGCTTGTGCGTCTTCTTCACAGTTTCCGCCCCTTGCTCACCTAATTAGCCGAGACAAATGATTCCCAAACATCTCACAAGGAATCTACACCGGGCCACTTCGAGAGTTCATTTGGGAGGCAGAGTGAGCAAAGTTTTTCCGAATTAGTAAAAAAGGACGTCAGCCACTTCACACAGACACGCACTCCTTTTTTTTAAAAAAAACTACACTCTGCTGTTTGTTTAACCTTGAAGCTAGTTTCTGCTTTGGAGTCTGATCCACACTTCAGGTTAGCTCAGTGTAGTCAGTGCTCTCTGAACCTGATTCTCGTCACTTGGGGCTGAAAGCTACAAACTCTTTCACGAAGGAGGGGGTCATTCTCTGTATGAGTTTCAGTTGTATTTTTCCATGTTAGATTGTGTTGGTGCGTGCAGGTGCACTAATTCATGCAAATACTAGTGTTCAGGGAGGCACAAAGAACAGAGTGCTTGGGCAATGGCAGGAAACGTGGGTTTTACATAGCGTGCACAACCATTATAATATCCCGTCACTAGAGAGTTACCAAAGATAACTGCACAATACTCACATTTAATCTCCGTTTACTCAGCCTGACTCAACTCACAACTTGAACATACGCGTTGTGGCTGCATGTGGCACGGAGCCGGAATGTGATCTTTCTGATCTCCTTACAGGCTGTAGTTTCAGTAGAGAACTGCTAGTGCTCCCATTGTATTTGAGGGGGCTGTGTTTTTATCCTGACATGAATGATATTCCTTGCATTTGATGTAATGGCTTTCATGTCTTCTGGATTCCTCAAGGAGCTTCACAGAATGTACCATAAAGTGAATTGACTGTATACATGTGGGCGAAACTTGGCATAATATGAAATTCAATGTGTTAGCAGAGAAAAATCTGACTCAATCCCGTGAGCCTGCTGACTCTGTGATTGTTGTGGGATGTTTTATAATAATAATAATAAACATGATAATAATCATGGTGTTTGATATAGGGCTTTTCACATCTGCTAGACATCTCAAAGCGCTTCGCAGATTATACTGTAAAGTGAATTGACTGTATATTTTGTGGGTGAAAAGCAGCAGCTAATTGTGCACAGTAGTGTCCCACAAACAGTCGAGGATTGAAATGACCAAATTATTGTATTATTTGAGGCTTTGTTACTTGGCATGTGGAATAAGGAAGCTTGCCCTTTTTGCCCTGCTTAGAATTGAACCCAGGTCTCTCGCCTGTAAGTTCTCTCGCCTGCTCTAACCACTGAGCTACAGGACTCCACAGGATTATCACAGTAATCGTGACAGTGTCTTCATGTCAGAACATGGGTTTACTTGGTAATGAGAAACCATTACTGGAATAGTTTGAGGGGTAGGTTGAAAGGCATTTTGTTCATGTATTAGGTTATTTAAACATGTCATCTGTTGCCTCATCTGAGAGAATAAACATTTTTTTTAAAAAAGGAATTGAGTAAGTAAATATATGAATGGGAATTTTGGTCACGCAGGAGTATAAAACATATAAAGAAATATTGGGTAGTATGTGGACTACAAGTGGCGCATTGGTATCTAAAGAAAAAAAGTAATACAAATGTTGAAAATCTAGTTAAACAAAAATATATTAAAATACCAATGTTATTCATATACTTAATTCATTTCTGGACTGCAGCCTGGTTATATTGTACTTCATCCGTTACCTGTTTCCCGCATATAAGCCCTTGAGCTTTTTTTTCCAAGTTAGGAGATGCTCTTTAATTTCCACAGGGAACAAGCTATTTCTTTATAATCTCTGTAACTAGAGAAAGGTTACTTACCTGATGGCTGTGGCTGCAAAGGGAATCTTTCTTTCCCTTTCATTACTCTTTCAGGAACTCACCGTATGCCACGCTTAGTAAGTCCTTTTTAAAATGAAGTGGATCTCAGAAATAATAAGCAAAAGAGACAATGCGAGGCTGTGCTGCACAGCTCTCGCAAGAGGGAATCTGATTAATAGAAGCCTTTGTTATTGCCATCGAATCTTGCAAAAGGTTCCCCTGACTTGCCATGAATGAACACTATCCATTTCCAGACCTGTTCTGCTGTCAACGGGTAGATGGGGACGATGTCAGGGATCAACTGGGTTAAAGTAACTCTGATTCCACCAACTGTATCTTGCTCTGCACGGACATCTCCTCAATGGCGTTACGAGCTTTGCTGATGTCCTTTGTTGACAATACACGACTCAGAACCCAACCTCAGTTAAGCTCATCTCTATGTTCCCAGGAACTTTTTCAGACTCTGATCTCAGATGAGGTAGCAGTGGAGTGGAAGAGGGGGAGATATAATTACAATCATTTGATATAGGGCTTCATCACCCCTGGTTTGTAAGGAGGATCTAGGAGTTTAAAATAATTGTTCTTATTAATAATCCTTATAGCTATAAACATAACAACCTTATGTTTAACGTATATTGTAATTGATTTAAAATTTTTAAATCAGTGCTATACATTATTGAACTCAGAATTTATTCTTAACCCATCATCTATGATATATATTATTTGTATAATATAAGTGACATCTAGAAGATGCGAAAAGTGCTATATCAAATGCAATTATTATTATTTCACATGAGCTTATAGAATGGCATATTCTTCCACAGTCTTTACATTTCTCTCCTTTGCAGAGAGTAACATTGAGTGATATGCCAAAAGGTGGAGCTGGGTGCGGAGGAGGGGGGTGGGGATGGGGTCCAATGAACACGTAGTTGATTTCATGGAGGTGATTGTTTCACTCTCTTCTCTTAGCAGTTCTGAATAATGCTTGGGAATGGTCCTTTAACACTTTAAACAAATAGGTCATGTTGAACCCATGCAAATGTCAGTACAACCTTCAGGGGCAGAGCTACATAATAATAATCCTTGCATTCAATACAGCCCTATATCATGTTCAGATTTCTCAAAGTGCTTCATAGAATAAACTGTAAAGTGAATTGACTGTATATTCTTTGGGCAAAACAGGGCAGTCAATCGAGTCCAGCAGTCTCTCACAAATAGTTGTGGATTGAAATTATTGAAGGAATTATCACCCCTGGAATTCGCCAATCAACTAACTATCAGGTTCCCACTTACTGCTAGGTAAACAGAGGCATGGGGAGTAAGAAAACTTGCCCAACGTTTTGCCCTGCCAGGGTTCAAACCCAGGTCTCTCGCTTGCGAGGCGAATACTCTACCTACTGAGCTGGAGGACTCCGTGCCCATTCTGCTCCTATCCAGCATATATACAAATATAGCTGGCTTGGTATCAAATGTAGGTTTGTCCTGGATCTGAGAGCTCAGTGGCACATTTACTTATTGGACCATATAGAGAGCCCAACGGAAATTGTTACAGCAGTAAGTTGAAACAGTGAACAATATTGTTTGCAATCACAGTTGCCCAAAACTCCCATCAGTTCTATTTCAGAAAATGTCCAGTGATTCTAAGTGGCTTCCTGTTTGAATATTAACAGAGTGTTCTGGAAAAGTTCTTTGTCAATATTCTTTGCTGCAGAGATTCTTTCAACTCTTAGGAAATTATGACTTTCAAAACATTTGTACATGCAGACTTTTGGACAAATTTTCCACTTGGGTTAGGATTTATGTAGCATTTAGGGCATACTGTGTTGGCTATACAGTATTCAAAACCAAAGTCCTGGAAGATCTCAGTTAATCAGGAGGGCCTCGGTCTTGCTCATGTTCAATTGGAGGAAGTTGTCCCTCGTCCAGGACTCAATGTCGGACAGACATGCTGTCAGAACATCGATGGTCTGGGGGTTGAGGGATGAGGCAGAAAGGTACAGTTGGGTGTCGTCCGCATACATGTGGAAATTTATCCCATGATTGTGGATGACATCGCCCAGAGGGAGCGTGTAAATGGTGAAAAGGAGGGGGCCGAGGACAGCCCTGGGGGACGCCGTGAGAAACTGTGCGGGGGTTTGAGGAGAAACCGTTGGAAGAAACAAAGTGTAAACGGTGGGTCAAGTAGGAATGGAACCAGTCAAGGACTGTGCCTTGAAGGTTGAGGTGGGAGGAAAGACGTTGGAGGAAGATGGTGTGATCGACTGTGTCGAACGCAGCAGACAGGTCAAGGAGGACGAGGAGGCAGAGGGAGCCCTGGTCGCAGGCGGTTAAGATGTCATTAGTGACCTTGACCAGGGCAGTTTCCATGCTGTGAGCAGGGCGGAAACCTGATTGGAGGGATTCGAGGAGTGAGTGAATTGAGAGGAAAGAGCGGAGCTGGGAGGCAACCACTCTTTCAAGGACCTTAGATAAAAACGGGAGGTTGGAGATGGTCGGTAGCTTGATGGTTGCGACGCATAAAGGGAGGGTTTTTTCAGGATAGGGGTGATGGTGGCTGTTTTAGGGGGGGTGGGGACGGTGTCTGAGGAGAGGGAAAGGTTGATGGTGTCAGAGATGAGCGGGGCCAAAAGGTGGAGCTGGGTGCGGAGGAGGGGGGTGGGGATGGGGTCCAATGAACACGTAGTTGATTTCATGGAGGTGATTATTTTTGTGACTAAAGACGGAGTGGTGGGGTTGAAAGTATGAAAGGGGGGGTGGGTGGGGATTGAAATAACGAATGGAGGGGCGGAGGTGGGGGGAGGCAACCGCAGAGTGGATTCTCTCTATTTTGGACTCGAGGAAGTCCAACATTTCCTCGCAACGTTTGTTTGAGGAGAGGATCTGCGAAGCGAGGCGGGGGGGCCGCGGAGGAGCTGGTTGGTGGTGGCGAAGAGGAGGCGGTGGTTGTCCTTCGCTTCCAGGATTATCCTGGAGTAGAAGGCTGATTTGGCGGTGGCTATTGCAGAGCGGTAAAATTTGATGCGGTCCAGCCAGATTTGCCGGTGGACCGTGAGGCCAGATTTGAGCCAGGTGCGTTCAGCTGCTCTCACTTGGCTTTTGAGGGAGCGGAGGTGAGTTGTGTACCACGGTGATGATCGGGAGTGGGAGACGGTTCTGGAGGTGAGGGGGGCCAGGGTGTCGAGGGTAGTGGAGAGGGTGTTATGGAGGGTGGTGGTGGCGGAGGATGGGTCGGTACAAGAAAAATGCCACAAGTGGTGCAGGTCGGAGGTTTCGAGGGCAGAGGTGAAAGTTTGAGGTAATGCTGTGTAAGTAGAATAAATCTAAACCCATATGAATATCTTCCCATATGTTTGCCAGCTTTATGATCCACAATGGCAACACGGCTGACCAGCACCAAGGTTGATCTTCCATGAAGTACAACATGAGATTTCCACAAACTCATGGAAAGACTAGCAGGAGGATTAACAGATCCAACCATTCTGGGATCTGGAGCCAGTATCTCTATACTGTGAACACTTTTGATGTTCAACAAACACTTCACCATGTCTTTAAACTGTTAACCTGTGAGTCTTAGAAATGTGACAAGTGAAATTATTTTTCCCTTCCAGGCGTTGTGGATCAGGAAAAACTGAATACAATAGAGAAAAGTGAACAATTGGGTAAATACAAAGCTCTCAATTGCACACCAGGTACGTTACCATGTCATTCAGTAATCGCAGTGCTTACAAATATTGTTTTGGATGCTTTGGGTAAAATAATTAATGTTAATAATAATAATAATCCTTGCGTTTGATGTTGCACTTTATCGTGTGATTGACTAATTAACTGGTGTTCCTAATAGCATTACCTATAAATACCTTTAGAAAACTGTTTGGGAATCCTGCAAAGTTTGCACCGTAATAATCCTAGCATTTGATAAAGCGCCTCATCACGTCTTGGAGATGTCTCAAAGCGCTTCACGGAATATACTGTGAAGTGTAGTGGCCATAGATTTTGTCAATTCTGGACTGCCAGAATTCTGCTGGGCAGTGTCCCATAGACAGTCATGGAAAATTCTTTCAAGTTAATTTTTTTTCTTGTGAGAAGAATGTCTTGTCTGCCAGTTTATAATAGTAATAATAATTATAATCTCTTTCTGATTTTTTAACAGATCCCAGTGGTACTGCCGGTCCTGGCCGTTTCTCAAATGACCAAACGATGATTCTCCTGGTATTGGCTGTAATGATGCAGTTTGGTCTGTACCGTGTATTAGAATAGTTGACTTTGCTTTGTGATGATGCTGACCATCTGCCATCTGTCCAACCCAAATCCAACTTTAATGCATTTAAATCAACTCAGAGCCTTTGCTGTCTTTGGTCACCTTGCATCGCACACACATCGATCCATTTTTTTTAGACATATGCTTTTATTTTCCTATGAAATAATATCTAAGATCTAAAGAGGAACATATTGACAGGGCCGCCCTCCGGTTACAAGTAGCAGCGTATCAACTCGAAAAAATACGCTGGAATTGTTGCAAAGAGCTAATCTAATCTTGGTAGTTAGCTGACCAAACTGAGATTCTGTTTCTATCTGTTGAAATCAAAACATGCTCAGCAACAGGTGAAACTTGTACATTGGCGGGTGAACAACTGACTCACATTTGCAGCATGTGATTGATATGCTTATCCCTGCCTTTAACTGCAGACTGCAAACTTCACGTCAGAGAAAAAGACAGTTCCACATTTGTGTAGAATTCTGTCAGATTTAGCTATTCTTAATGGGTTGATGGCGTGTGTCAGATATTTGCCTGACCACAAGTTTTTTTTTCAGCCTCAGCCATACCGCGTAAATCAAACCTTGGGAGGAAGTAGGTCTTTATCTGGTTTCAGAAATAATAGAACTCAGGCCATCAGGTAAATGTTTCTCCCCTACCCTTATCTTTGGGACACTTGCTTTCTGTTCTCACTGTTTTTATCAGTGTTGTTGATCTGTAACTACCCTGGTACACAGTGGAACACTCCCTCACACAAAGGGCATCAGGATATTAGACTTATTTGCCTGGCTCTGAAATATCCTATAATATAAATAATGTTTTGCCCCAAATAATGAATGACTCTGGATGATCATAATTCATTTTACAAATAATACAATCCAGATGTGTTAGGTGACCCAAGAAACTGAGACTAGATCTTAAGTTAGTGCCTTGCAACATTCTAGGTTACGTTGCCTTCTTATACAGGGTGGACTTTTAACTTTCAAGTTTTAAGGTCCATCAAAAGCTGTGTATAAATCACATGTAAACGCCTTGTGATTTACAAGTGCTTTAAACATTGCGTACAATAATAAACCCATTTGAATTTAAAGACTCCTTTTGTGCCAACCGCAGGTTTCATTGTGACTATCCACATTATTAGTGTACAATCACATTGAAGTTTTAGCTGGTTAAACTCC
Source organism: Hydrolagus colliei (assembly GCA_035084275.1). Classification (NCBI taxonomy): domain Eukaryota; kingdom Metazoa; phylum Chordata; class Chondrichthyes; order Chimaeriformes; family Chimaeridae; genus Hydrolagus; species Hydrolagus colliei. The sequence goes on along the minus strand of CM068748.1, from coordinate 22,689,651 downwards.
CAACAGTGCTCTGCGCTCTCACCAACCTGTGCCCTGATACTCTTCACATTCAAGTAAATAGGGTACAAATGTCTAGGGAGAGAGAGCGTACACATTCCATTCCACAAACGGTCTAGTTAGATACTCTAAAGTTTCTGTACGTATCTGTTCCCCCCCAAAAAAAATCACATTGAACCACCACATGATTAGTCACTTCAGATCATAGACAAATAATTTTCAGCTGATGAGGCAGTTAATTGAAATGTCCACTGCTATTATTTACATATGTTTTAAGTGACAGCAAGTAATGTTTTTCTGAAAACAAAATACTGTACTTGCCAGTGGGACTGGTGCACAGTACAGAGTTTTATGAGAGACATAAGCCTAACTGTACCGGAATAGTCCAGCACGACACATCTGACACACAGTAAGGGTGACGCTAAGCATTGTCTACCAAAAATACCTTCGGGTTTATTGTACAATCGTTTCAATGGTTACAATTAGGGATATTGTGTGAATGTAAAAAAAATTACATGTGAAAATTGATGCTGTGTTGTCTGTAGTGGAGACTTTTTTTAGATTAACTGATTATGTATATGTAACATTTTATATTTAGTAAAACTTGATACTTTTCTTTCTAAAGGGGTCAAAATTGATTAGGTATGCACAGATTTTATTTGACTAATTTAATAATGGATCCTATGTACTAATATCTGACTTACTGGAGAGGTAAAATAATGCTGCTGTATTGTGCTTTGCACTGTGGATCTGAAGATCTTGGACTCAAAAGGCACACAAAGTCACAAAGTGTTTTTTTTGGAAAAAACAACTGTACCTGGCTTAAATCTGAGCCTAGAAATAGGAGGGGGAAGTGTTCCTCAACTTCTGAAGAGGAGGATGGGGAAAGGGGAACAACACTTTTTAAATGTGCAGATTTTTATTGCAATTACTCCACCATAATGATATGCCATGCAAGTTTCAACAACACAGTCCCTCATGTTGACATGAATTGCTTCATTGCGTCAAGTGTTTGGTAAACAGACAGAAAGGTTTGCTAAGCAGACAGTCACAAAGTCATTCAGCCCCTTAAGGATGAAGGGTTAGTTGGGAACGTTTATATTGGATAAATGCTCATGCTCAAGACTACATACAGTATGTGGGCCTCACTTATGTGTCAGCGTAGGTATAAATCCCGAAAACACAATTCTAATTTGTATGATAGTTGCAGTCGTGTTGCATGAAATTTTAAGAACAGGCATTGAGGAGTATGTTGCAATGATTTAGGACAAACAGCAGCAGATGTCAAGCTTAATTTTAACTTGATTTCAAACATGATGCTAATATGCACAGCTATGTGAAAAGAGCGGGGGAGTGGGACTGATTGGGTAGTTCTTCCAAAGAACTGACACAGGCATGATAGGCCAAATAGCCTCTCTCTGTGCTGTAGTATTCTATGATGCTATAATTTTAATGCACCAGCAGTGTGTTAACTGGTTAATGTTGCTTAATTATTAGAAAGGATTTTAGTCCTACAAGAGTTTTGAAAATAAGTCTGTTCAAACAGAGATGAGGTGAAGGCTCACTGGTAATACAATCTATAATAATAATCCTTGCGTTTGATATAGTGCCTTAGAACATCATTGAGACATCTCAAAGCACTTCACAGAATATACAGTAAAATGGATTGACTGTATCCTGTGAGCGAATTGTCCGTGCTAATTGTGCACAGCAGTGTCTCATAAACAGTTGTGGATTCAGTGACCAAATTATTGTTCCGGAAGGATTATCATTCCCAGAAAGCGATCTGCCAATTGACTAACAACCGGGTTCCTATTTAAGAGCTAGGTAAACTGAGGCATGTGGAGTAAGAGAAACTGCTGAAGGTTTCTCCCTGCCCGGGAATCAAACCCATGTCCCCTCCAACTCTCCTAACATTGCTGAAGGAAGGGTCTCTCACTAGATGTGTTGTAAGCTGCCTCCCGTGATTATTTCCATACTGCTTATTGTTGTGGGTCAACTCCATATCAGATTGTTCTTTAGTGCAAACTATCGGGCAGCGGGGAAGAGTGGGGGAAAGATTTAGTTTGACAGGTGTTGATGCTTATTGCACTTTTACAGTTGGGTAGTACAATATATGAACTAGTATGAGGTGAGCTACAAAGCTGAATGCAGTTGATCTTGTCATTTTGATGTTAAATGTGCCTGTATTTTTTTTCTGTAAATATTCATATTTCATTTAATGCAACTTCAATTTTGTTAGCCATATGCTAAGTCTTGTGGTCTGTGTGTGGAGAGCAGCGATGCTGTCTCTCACTGTGTCACAAGTGGAAAAATCCAGTTTTATTTTGATTTCCTGATCGTATTGTGTATGTAGCTCCTGGTTATAATTAAACTCAGTAGCTGGCCATTAAAATGGATGAATAGGTATCTGTGTGGGGACTGAGCGCAGGGCTCGATGGTAATGATGGATGGAACGATACCAGTGCACAATGTGAGCACAGTGATCTGGCTCCTACCAGAAGATATCAGTTCTGCAACCAATGGTCATCTGTGCTTCATCATCGTTACATTAATTCCCAGCTCGCACAGTGATTCACTCGACTGTAGTAGCGAATAGCATTGTCGTAAAGTTTGCACAATGACAAATGCCCATGGAAACCTTTTTGACTAGTCGCTTGTTTTCGATTCATTATGTACGGTGCCGGTGATGGTTCACGTGAAATAAAATCCCAGAACAAACAATGAGCGTTTTTTTTCAATGAATCTAATTGGTTTTATTTAATATTTCTATTGTTATAACTTCCTTTCCTGAAGGTGTCGGTCCTCCTGATGTGAAAGATGCCAAATAAATGTAAGTTGCTGTTGTTATTTATGGACTACGGTATGGTTCCAGAGGCACGGTAGCCATTTGATATCTAACCCAAGTGGCCAGCCTTCATGTGTGGGCTAAACAAGAAGTATCAGTAGGACATTTGACCATGGAGGTCTCACAGCCAAACCATGACTGTGCCCAATATATGACACCTGCACATATAGGCTGACCCTGTTATACTGTTATACTGCCCTCACTACAGCGAGGGCAGTATAACAGATATAGCAGTATATTTGCTTCTAAATCATGTTTCCTGGACCTGTTTCTAAAAGTGCAGCGCAGTTCTGGCTTCTAGCGCCAACGTATGTGCAGTGTACAGGAAACCAATTGTTCAAGCAAAGAATGTCGCTCCACCCATGTCAGCCCAGACTATGTGTGCTCAAAGCAGGGCTCAAAGCAGGGCTTGAATCCACGTCTAACTGAAGGGTTGATAATGATGCAAACTGAACAAGGCTGACACTATGGTATATTATTAAAGGCAGGGGAGGGGGCCAGACAAGGATTACTGATCTCTATTAAAGCAGAATTGTGGATTTATTGAGACAATTCAGGTTACTGATGATATTATCTCATCAAATAATAATAATCCTTGCATTCGATATAACGCTTTTCACGTCTTCTAAACATCTCAAAGCGCTTCACAGAATATACTGTGAAGTAAATTGACTATATATTTGTGGGTGAAAAATGGCAGCCAATTGTGCACATCAGTGTCCCACAAACAGTCATGGATTGTAATGACCAATTTTTTTTAAAGGATTATTATTAGGCGTGTGGAGTAAGGAAACTTGCCCAAGGTTTCGCCCTGACCTGGAATTGAATCCAGGTCTCCTGCTTGTAAGTCTAGTGCTCTACTGAGCTCTACACTTCTAGTGTCAACTGAAGTACAGTTGACTTCAAGAGGAACTGAGTACTGAACACTGTTTTTTTTTACATCTACCACCAATAAAATTGGTAACAGGAATTGAAATTGACTTCTGCCTCTCGGGGTTGTTGATATGAATTTTTAATCTGGAAATGACTTAGATTTAACAGAATTTATTTCCTTCAAGAAATATATTAAAATGACTATTGCACCAATATAACATTGATAAGAGTAACACAAACCTGTCTGACATGCCTCGTTAGCTGACGTCAAAGTGACACGCTCAGCAATGGAAAGTCGGAATCGAGTTAAAAACCCTCTCATCTGAAGGAAAGCAACTCCATTGCAGTCCTCACCCTCCCCACCATTCCACCACAGCGTCAGCCCACCTTTTGAGCTTCAATTCCCGACTTGGGGTTCAAACCCACAATCGTTGATGTCTGAGGTGAGAATGTTACCGACCAAACCAGAAGCCTCTGCCTGCCTCCTTTGAGTATTTTGTTGCGCTTCAAAGATTTTACACTTGACATGCCAGATGAGCACAGATGAAAATCTTCGAACTGAGTTAATTGAGTGAAAACGAGAGGTACTTTGATATTTGACTCACAATCCTTGAGATTTTGAGTCATAATCTGCCGACCTTTCTGTGTTATCGGAGGTGTGGGAACAATAGTACAGTATTAACTTGAGTCGAAAGAGCGATATTAACTGTTAGAAATGTGTAACACGGTGCTCAAAAGTGCCACGGGTAAGAAACCCTGCATCATTCAGATAACTAACACAAGCTTCACCCACAAAATACACCGTCAATCCACTTTGCAATACATTCTGTGGAACACTCTGGGACGTCTCAATGACGTGATCAGGCTCTATATCAAATGCAGGGATTATTATTATTAATAATGCAATTCACAACACTAAACTGGTTATTTTAAAAGGCTGTACAAACAAGTCACAATTTCAGGGTGCTTTTTACGGTTAAAATGTTTAAACTCTCCTCCTTGCAGGACTTTGTTTTGGGTGAATACTTATCAGATTCCAATGCAGGGTAATGGGATATTTCTTCCCTCTTGTCTTTTCCCTACCCCCCTGCTCTAGTCCCAACCTTGGGACGTTGTTGTATTCTGTGAAGACGCTTTGAGACATCGATAAGATGTGGAAAGCGCTACATAAATGTAGGGATTATTATTATTATATGATACAGAATAAAGTTGGCGATCGTTTCGCTGTGAGTTTGAAACTGGAAATCCCCCTTCTACATATGAAACTAAATAGCGGTTGATGTCAGCCCTCGACATAACTTGCCTCTCAGTGAAAGCTGTACTTTTTATCGTATGATACTTTGTCCTGCTTCCCATTCCCCTCCGCTCCACAGTTTTCACCCACTTTGACCCCTGCTCTCTCTAGCGCTCTCCCAAATTTATATAATTACAATAGTAACTCCTCCACACGTTGTTAACATGTCTGAAAGTGCGCTGACTGTATAAATCTTTGTGGCTGAAACATGGCAGCCAATTTAGCACAGCAATGCCCAACAATGAGTCTGGTGATTGACTGACCCAATTATTTATTTAATTAGTTATGTGAAAGGACTATTACCCCTTGAAAGTGATCCGCTAATTGACCTAACAACCGCGTTCCGAGTTTCTGCTAGGAAAACAGAGACGTGAGGTGTAAGAAAACTTGCCTAAGGTTTCAATCTGCCTAGGAATTGAACCCGGCCCCTCCAGTTTGCGAGGCGAGTGCTCTATCTCACCAATACTCTTAACAGGACTCCAGCCTGGCATTGAGGGCACTGCCCGGCAAGCTTTCAAAGCTGGGAATGATTTATAATAATAATAATAATAACCCTTGCATTTGATATCGCGCTTTTCACATCTTATCGACGTCCCAAAGCGCTTCACAGAATATACTGTAAAGTGAATTGACTGTATATTTGTGGGCGAATCGCGGCAGCCAATTGCGCACAGCAGCGTCCCACACACAGTCGTGGACTGAAATGACCAATTTTTTTTATTATTGTGGGTTTTTTTGGGGACGGATTTGGACTTCACCTCCAGCACAAAGATCCGAACATCACATGAATTTTGCATCAGCAACAGCAGCTTCTGGCAGCTCCAGTTTTATTCCCAGCTGTAATCACAATCCTGTTCTGCTTCCCACCCTAGAGCTCTCATTAACAAGTGACACAAACATATATTTGTGCACATACTTCACCAGCTCTCCAGCAGCAACTTGCAATTATATAGCTCCCTTCACGCAGGGTAGCGTCACAGAGCGCTTGACAGTAACGCAGTGTGACCTTGAATGGGGGGAGAGGGGAGGACGGTCGCAAAAGAAATCACAAAAGCGCTTATCTCCTATGTTTAATAGGTACGTCATGCTTATGTTTAAAGAACATTGTTGCCTTTGTGATTCACTTGTTCCTTTTGATTTCATCTGGCGCCTGCTAAAGATCCTGTGAGAAAGGAGTGTCCTGGCTAACAATCCAACCCCAAATAAAACTGTTTTGTTCATTTATGGCTGTTTATGGGACATTGCTGGCTGCTGCGTTGGTCTATAAAATACACCATCATTCACCTCTTTATGAGGCTTCCTTCTGATGTGAAAAGCTATTAATTATTAGCCACAGTATATTGTGGAGTTCTGTGGCTCAGTGGCAAGAGCATTCGCCTTACAAGTGAGAAACCTGGGTTCAATTCCAGGTAGGGTGAAACCTTGGGCAAGTTTCCTTGCTGCATATGCCTAATACTGTAATAAGGACTCCCCCAAAACTTGGTCAGTTTGAATCCCTGACGGTTTGTGGGACACTGCTGCGTGCAATTGGCTGCCGTGTTTCACCCACAAAGTGAAAATGTCAATTCACTTTGCAGTGTATTCTGTGAAGCGCTTTGAGACGTCCAGAAGATGTGAAAAGCGCTATATCAAATGCAAGGGTTATTATATTGCTTACAAGAAACATTTCATACAGCACACAAAAATGATATTTGCATATACAGTACTGTATTGACATTAGCCTCTATTGGAGCATCTTTGCTTGAATATCTCGCCCTCTGCTGGCATGAGTATGTATTGGTTTTCGACTAATTGCCGGTTGTTGTCTGTTCACTGGGGAGGTTGTTTATTGGGAAAAGCAAAAACAAACACGGAAGTTTTGATAAAAAACATTGAAATAAAACGAAATCATATGTAGAAACACCTTGGGTACAACCTTGGGCAAGTTTCCTGACTCCACACGCGTTCTGTTTACCTGGCAGTAAGCAGGAACCCGCTCGTCAGTCGACTGGCAGATCACTTTACAAGGGTAGTAAATCCCTTCGATACAATATGAATTTGGTCACTTCAATCCGCGAGTGTTTGTGGGACACTGCAGTGTGCAATTGGCTGCCGCATTTCGTCCACAAGACATGCAGTCAATTCACTTGACACTATATTGTGTGAAGCGCTTTGAGACGTTGTGATAAGGTGCTATGTCAAATGCAAGGATTATTACTATAACCTGATATATTTTGGATAATGTGTTGGAAAATTGCCTGCCCACCCTCCCTATTATTTCATGTCACCAGTGCACAATTACTAAGCCTCAAACACACACACACACGCGTTTGATATTTCCTTCAAGCTCCTCACTCTGACCTGTAAATCCCTTTGTGAGGATCACGACTATCTGCAGTCGTGATCTAAAAGATGACAGACTTGGTTTTATAGAAGGATGGGCTGTTCAAAAATCAACATAATGCATGGTACAGCCCTTAGTTTTTGTGGTTTAACAGGATCATAAGGAATTTTCATACATAATGTCCCTTTTCATGGAACAATTATATTTCCCTTTGTCCTCTTAGTTCTCCCTCCCGTAAGAGTTTCTGCCCATTCTTCTCCTGTGTTATTAAGTCTTTCTGGTTTCTTCCTCTGTAATTTACCATCCTCCCTCCTAAATCTTTGTCTCGTTGGTTTGCTGTACAATTATCTCACTTCATTATTGTCCTCTGTAATTCAGACGCTTTCTCTCGGAATTGATGGCGTCTGCAGTTTATCTTTCCTCTGCAATCTCACACTTGCCATCCACCCAGTGAGGGTAGTGAGGGCTTAGCTCACACATGTCGCATGTTAAATGACCAACTATAAATAAGTAATCCGTGCATTTGATAGAGCGCTTTTCACATCTTCTGGATGTCTCAAAGTGCTTCACGGAATATGCTTTAAAGTGAATTCACTGTATTTTTCTGTGGGCGAAACGTAGCAGCCATTTGCGCACGCAGTGTCCCACAAACAGTCGTGGATTGAAATGACCTATTTATTATTGTTTCTTCGAGGGATTATTATCAGACGTGTGAGTAGGGAAACTTGCTCCAGCTTTTGCCCTGCATGGAATTGGCTGCTTTCTTACTCTGGTCTCTTGCTTACAAGGTGAGTCCTGGAACCACCGAGCTACAGGCCTAGCAAGTACCCTCCTCAGGATGTAAGAGTGGGAGTAGGTAAGTCGGGTCGCACTGTAGCTCAATTTCCCACACAATGTCCACTTTTATATAACTCTTATATTTCTCTTCGTCCTCTCCCTACTGTGAAAGTTTCTGCCCATTCTGCTCCTGTATTATTAAGTCATTTGGGTTTCATCCCCTGCGATTGCCATCCTCTCTCCCAAATGTCTGTCTCCTGGGTTTTCTCTGCAATTACCTCACTTCATTATCGTCCTCTATAATTCCGAATGCTCTCTCTCTCTCCCCGCATCGACGTAGACCATTGCGTCACTGTTTTACTTTGATTTCTCTCCTTTCCCATTTTTCGATCCTTTTCTAAATTCATTGCTTTTGTTCCCTCTCATTTCCCTCCACTTGTAAAAAAAATAATAATAATAATAATTCTTGCATTTGATATTGTGCCTTATCACATCTTCGAGAGGTCTCAAACCACGTCACAGAATATCCTGTGAAGCATATTTTTTGGTGGATGAAATGCGGCAGCCAATTGCGCACAGCAGTGTCCTACAAACATTGTGGATTCCTCAAGGAAAAAAGGAAAGTAAAATTTCAATCCACGACTGTTTGTGGGACACTGCTGTGCGCAATTGGCTGCTGTGATTCGTCCACAAATATACTTTAGACTTTCTTCCGTGAAGCGCTTTTGAAAGGTCCAGAAGCCGTGAAAAGCGTTATATCAAAGTGGAAGAACGATTATTATTATAAAAATAGCCGTGACACTTTTGTGGACACAGCAACACAGTCACAGCATCCATTCCCTTACAACAACATCAACTTGTGTGTTTATATAGATATATATATATCTATATAGCGCACCCACCCCCCTCACGCAGAGCGGAGTGTCCTGGAGAGCTACAGAACCCCAGACAATATAAAAGACGCATAATAATAATAATCCTTACAATTGATGTAACACAAGGTGTTATACCAATTGTTTTCTGGACGTCTCAAAGCACTTTGCAGGATATACCGTCAAGTGAATTGACTTTGCCCTGGGATGTCCTCCTGGTGTACTGTACGCTGTATCCTGTGAAGCGCCTAGAGACGTCTGGAAGACGTGAATAGCATTCTATCAAATGTCAGGATTGTTATCGTTATTATTATACAAGAGTTATTTTGTTGTTGTTGTACATTTTGTGGGCCACACACTCCCCCCCCCCTCCCAGTGTCCAGCCCATTGGCTATAAACTGCCCTGACTTGTTCCTATCAGTGAATGGGGAGGAGTGGGGGGGAGGGGCCTCTATCCCGCGGCTGCGCATATCCGCCGTGAAGGTGAACCTGAGCTACTACGCATGCGCTAGAGTCCGGGCTCGCTGGGCGGGGCTCATGGACGTGCGGCGGCGCCATGACGTTTGTCGATGCGATGACGCAGCGTGCGTCAATGGCAGCCTCCAGCCGGTGACAAAGCGGCAGGTGAGACATTCCCCCCCCCACCCCCCTCACCCCCCCACACACACACCCCCCCCCCCCCCCCCACACACACTCCCCCTCACCCCCCCCACACACACTCCCCCTCACCCCCCAACCCCCACACACTCCCCCCCCCCACACACACACTCCCCCTCACCCCCCCACACACACTCCCCCCCCCCCCCACACCCCCCCCCCCCCCCCCCACACACACTCCCCCACACACTCCCCCTCACCCCCCCCCACACACTCCCCCCTCACACACACCCCCCTCACCCCCCAACCCCCACACACTCCCCCCCCCACACACACACTCCCCCTCACCCCCCCACACACACTCCCCCCCCCCCCACACCCCCCCCCCCCCCCCCCCACACACACTCCCCCACACACTCCCCCTCACCCCCCCCCACACACTCCCCCCTCACACACACCCCCCTCACCCCCCAACCCCCACACACCCCCCCCCCCCCACACACACACTCCCCCTCACCCCCCCACACACACACTCCCCCTCACCCCCCCACACACTCCCCTCACCCCCCAACCCCCCCACACACTCCCCCCCCCACACACACTCCCCCTCACCCCCCAACCCCCACACACTCCCCCCCCCACACACACTCCCCCTCACCCCCCAACCCCCCCACACACTCCCCCCCCCACACACACTCCCCCTCACCCCCCAACCCCCCCACACACTCCCCCCCCCCACACACACTCCCCCTCACCCCCCAACCCCCCCACACACTCCCCCCCCCCACACACACTCCCCCCCCCCCCCACACACTCCCCCCCCCCACACACTCCCCTCACCCCCCAACCCCCCCACACACTCCCCTCACCCCCCCGCACCCCCCCCCCCTCACCCCCCCACACACACACTCCCCCTCACCCCCCCACACACACACTCCCCCTCACCCCCCCACACACTCCCCTCACCCCCCAACCCCCCCACACACTCCCCTAACCCCCCCCCCCCACCCCCCCCTCACCCCCCCACACACACACTCCCCCTCACCCCCCCACACACTCCCCCCCCCCCCCCCACACACTCCCCCTCACCCCCCCCACACACTCCCCCCCCCCCCCACACACACCCCACTCACCCCCCCACACACACACCCCACTCACCCCCCCCCCCCACCCCCCCTCACCCCCCCACACACTCCCCCTCACCCCCCCACACACTCCCCTCACCCCCCAGCCCCCCCACACACTCCCCTCACCCCCCCCCCCACCCCCCCCTCACCCCCCCACACACACACTCCCCCTCACCCCCCCACACACTCCCCCCCCCCCCACACACACTCCCCCTCACCCCCCCCACACACTCCCCCCCCCCACACACACCCCACTCACCCCCCCCCACACACACCCCACTCACCCCCCCCCACACACACCCCACTCACCCCCCCCCCCCACACCCCCCCCCCCCCTCACCCCCCCCCCCCCTCACCCCCCCCCCCCCTCACCCCCCCCCCCCCCTCACCCCCCCCCCCCCTCACCCCCCCCCCACACACACCCCACTCACCCCCCTCACCCCCCCCCCCACCCCCCCCCCCCCCCCCCCCCCACACACCCCACACACCCCCCTCACCCCCCCCCCCCCCCCCTCCCCCCCCACACACACACTCCCCCCCTCACCCCCCCCCACACACACCCCACCCCCACACACACCCCCCAACCCCCCCACACACACCCCCACTCCCCCCCCCACACACACACCCCACACACACCCCCCCCCTCACACCCCCCCCCCCACCCCCACCCCCCCACACCCCCCCCCCAACCCCCACCCCCACACCCCCCCCCCCCCACACACACCCCCCAACCCCCCCCACACACCCCCCCCACTCCCCCCCCACACCCCACCCCCCCCACACACACCCCCACTCCCCCCCCACACACACACTCCCACCCCCCCCCCCCCACACTCCCCCCCCCCCCCCTCACCACGCCCCCCCCCCCCCCCCCTCACCACGCCCCCCCCCCCCCACACACACACTCCCCCCCCCCCCCCCACACTCCCCCCCCCACACTCCCCCCCCCCCCCCCCACACTCCCCCCCCCCCCCTCACCCCCGTCCCCCGGTACACAGAGAATGATGCACACTTCCCCCCCCCCCCCCCAGTGCACAGAGGGACACACTCTCCGCCCACCACCCGGTATACAGAGAGGGACACACTCCCTCCATCCCCCCCCGCGGGCTACACGGAGAGGGACATACTCTTCCCCCACCCCCACCCCAGAGAGTCAGAGAGAGGCTCCCCTCCTCCACATCCCTGGGGGCCGTAAAGTGGCACAAAATGTGCAGTCACTTCACTACATGTTGAAATCCTGTGAAGCGCTTTGAGATTTCCTCCCGACAGGAAAGGCTCCCTGTTGATTATTGTTGTTACTGTTTCTGACCCTTCAGTATGAGGGAGGGAGGGAGGGAGGGAGCGAGGGAGGGAATAATCCTTCAATTTGATACAGTGGCTTATCACGTCTTTGAGACGTCTCAAAGCGTTTCGCAGAGTGTACAGTAAAGTGAATTGACTGTATATTTTGTGGGTGAAAGGCGACGGCCAGTTGTCCCACGAACAGTTGTGGATTGGTCAGGTCCCTGGCTAGGACCGCTTTCCTCCACCTCCGCCACATCTTCCAACTCCGACAATACCTCACTCCGCAGGCCGTTGAAACTCTTGTCTACACCTTCGTCACTTCTCAGCTGGACTACTTTTGAAACACCCTCCTCGCCGATCTCTCCCCTCCTCCGCTATTCAATTCATCCAAAACTCTGCGGCCTGCGTTCACACCCAGATTAAACCCAGCACCCTGATTAACCCCTCTCCTTGCCAAACTCTACTGGCTCCACATCACAGAGCAGATCAACTTCAAAATCCTCACTCTAGTGTTTAAATCCCTCCATTCCTTGCACGCTCCTATCCGTCCAACAAACTCTCATCACAGCAGTACCCTCTGCTCTGCTGGCTCTAGCCTTCTCTTTGTCCCTTGAATTCTTTGCTCCACTGTTGGCGGCTGTGCCTTCAGCTCTAACCACTGAGCTACAGGACTCTTATTGAGTTACGTTAAACTGTTTTACCAGTAATTCCTACAAAGAGATAAAAAGAGATTCTGGAGACAACAACAACTACTTGCATTTATACAGCGGCCTCCGTGCCGGAGCGACGTCTCAGAGCGCTTCACAATGGCGGAACCCAAGGCCGAGCCAAGGGGAGGGGGAAGGTGACCGTAATATAATAATAATAATCCTTGCATTTATATAGCGCTTTCCACATCTTATCGACGTGCGGTCGAAGATAAAGGCAACCAGCAGATGGGAAAAGGAGGAGGCGAGATGAAGAGGTTGAGGGAGGGAGCTCCAAAGGTTTGGGGCGAAGTAGCAGAAAGCACATAACCAAATCATTAAACACTTGAACCAAAAATCATTCTATAGGGAGCGCAATCCTTTTTTTAAAAAATTACTGGAGCGTAAAATGAGGTGTAATTACAAAGATCTTAGACACAGCATGTTTGAGAATATGTTTCTATCTTGTGTTTGAGGATACTCTACCCTTGAATTTTGATTGCCTTCAGCAGCATCTCAAAGGACCACACTCTGTTCAGTGCCTCACTTTGAAGTGCAAGGCCTACCCTGGATTAAACAGAAATCACGATTCACGTTTGCTCGGAACGGTTGGAAGTAGCCGAGTGCTACATTTCACTCGCAAACAAAACAAAATCCTTTTGCTCTAGCGTGTCTATGTCAGTGTTCAGAGCCCTGTGGGTATAAATGGTACAGTACTTGTTCTGTGGAAAAGTAGCTAATTATTCATTAGAAATAGAGAACGCTCCCAGTTAATTATTCTCCCAAGAGCAGTGACTCATTCACAGAATGATTGTCATACTTCACATAGTTGGTCTGGATGATGAAGGCCCTTTGGCCTATTTGATCTTATCCCTCCAGAACACTCTGGAAGGATTCCGCCCCCTCCCCCCGCCTCCCGCCCACCCCTTCACAGCATCAAGCTGCTTTTTGAATAAGGCAAGTGCCCTGACCTCAGCCACATTTCCTGGCAACCCTGTTCCAATTGTTCATTGCCCTCTGTGTAAAGAAACATTTCCTGGTGTCTGACCCCAAATGGCCCCTTTTACAACTCTAAACCTGTCTCCTCTTATTTTACTGTCTTGATAAACATTTGTGCGCTTTTAATTGACTGAATGCTGGCAGTCGCCTTTTCAGAGCTCTTGAGACACTTTCCTGCACTATAAATGCAAGTCATTGTTGTTGATGCTGATGCTATAACTCCCAGTGTCGTTAGCTGGCTTTGGTGGTAATAATAATAGTAATCCTTGCATTTTGATATAGCGCTTTTCACATCTTTTAGACGTCTCAAAGCGCTTCACGGGATATAGTGTAAAGTGAGCTGACTGCATGTTTGTGGGCGAAACGCGGTAGTCAGTTGCGCACACCAGTGCACAAACAGTCATGGATTGAAATGACCAATCTATTGTAGACTTTTTTTTGCAGGGATTATTATTAGGGGTATGGAGTAAGGAAACTTGGCCAAGGTTTTGCCCTGACCTGTCTGGATTTGAACACAGGTCTCACACTTGTAAGGCAAGTGCTCTAACCACTGAGCTACAGGACTCCCTTGTACTCAACTGAGTAGACTATACTGGGATCTGATGAGCTGCACAGCAACAAATGGTTTATTTTGAAAGTTGTAACCGGTTGGTTGACACACTATTTTGTTTGACAATTTAACGAAACGAACTTTACGCACAAAATGGTTCTTCCTTCTAACTGTTGTAGATCATTGTGTTCAATTAGTATTCCTGAACCCTGCGCTTGTGAAAGGAAATCTCAACTCTCGCGGCGCAGCTCTTGAGCAAGTTTATGGTGGTTAAAGTTCAACGTGTTGCAGGTTTTAGTTGCCTTATTAATGCTGTGTAGGGCAGGAAAAGCTCATTGAGAAATTGGCCAGTGAACGTCGGATAGTAAAGCGCAGAGTGAGGTTCTGGTGTACGCTTCCCGAGTCTTGCTGTAGAAAGTATGGAAAGCCACGGTAAGGCACATTTCCCTTCCTTAAACGACTGGAACTTGCATTTGTAACACCTGGGGTAGCATCCCGGAATGCGTGACAGCGGCGGAGATCAACACTGTGCTGGGGTTTGGTGACCGTAGGCACAGTGAATGACGAACCTTTTCAGGAGCAACTTGAAGGAGGGGGCAAGCCGGAAGGATTGAGGGAGAGTGTTCCAAGTGTTCCATAACTAACTAATCTTAGGTGTGTGTTATAAAATGTTCTCGGTGAATCGCTGTAGTGCGCAGAGCACTTCCATCTCCCGTAGCTCAGTGGTTAGAGCACTTGCCTTATAAGAGTCAGACCTTTTCCACCCTGACCTGCCAGAATCTAGGCAGGTCAGAGTGGAACCTTGGGCAAGTTTCCTTATTCCACACGCCTAATAATAATCGCTCCAAAAAAAACACAATAAAATTAGTCATTTCAATTCTTGACTGTGGGACACTGCTGTGTGCAATTGGCTACTGCATTTCGCCCACAAAGATACAGTCAATTAACTTTAACAGTATATTGTGTGAAGCGCTTTGAGACGTTGAGAAGATGTGAAAAGCGCTATATCAAAATGCAAGGATTATTATTATTATTATTATCTCTGAATATGTTTTGTTAAGATGCAATGTGTGACCAAGGACCCGAGACTGTTAAGCTGCCGGGGATGGCAGTCGCGGTTGTTAGTTGGTGCGTTCATTGTGCTGTAATACTGTAAATCGGGGCACTGTTGAGTGCAGTCAGTCACTGTGTGTTGCAGTTGAGGTGGAATCACTGACTCTGCTCTGACTTGTTCCTCCAGGAAAGGGGATGACGGCAAAGGTCACGATGGATTTGCTGCGGCAGCTGAGGCAGGCGATGAAGAACATGAAGGAGCCAATTCATGCCCTGATCGTGCCGTCGGGGGACAATCACCAGGTATTACAGCAATCACTGCCTGACGTTCACACTCATGGCTCCCAATGCTGGTTTACTGCTGACGCTCTTTAGTTTATCTGGGTAAAGTTCTTCACATCGCAAGTCGCATTAAAAATAGAATTGAGAGCAGATTAAATTGGCTAGATTAATAGCTGGGCTGATGGATCTTGGATAGATATAAAGAGAGTTTTGGGTAGATTGGGGTTTTTTATTCTGCGGAGCAGCGGAGTTTAAAGGGGTGATTTTATTCCCAATGAAAGGGATTGACCAGCTCTTTCTTCCCCTTTGGTGGAGGGATCCTTTACTAAGAGACACAGCCTGGCAAAGACTTGGGTAGTTGAGATATTATAAATCGGTCATTTCAATCTGCGACTATTTGTGGGACACTGCTGTGCGCAATTGGCTACTGCGTTTCGCCCATAAATTTACAACCGATTCATTTTACAGTGTATTCTGTGAAGCGCTTTGAGACGCCTAAAAGATGTGAAAAAGCGCTATTTCAAGTTATTATTTTTATTATGGTGAAAGAGCAGGGCACTGGGATTAAAAAATCTAATAAACTGGTATTAACAGCCTCTGCCTGTTCCTGCTTCTCTATCTTCCTATAAACCCCAATCCATAAAAGATTAAAGATCAGAGAACATGATTTTAGGTCCCATTTAATTGGTCCATAGTCCATAACAAATATCTTGCTCACATTTGATGATCTCTGCATCTCATATAAACATCGATGCGTCTCAAAGGTTTTTTGCCTTTAATTGCTGCCCTGTTGTCACCAGCCCCATTTACGGCGTTGGAACCTATGCCAAGCCTGTGAGCTCAATGTGGGGCTTAAACACGCAACTTGAGCCAGAGATACATCTGTCAACTTTTAAACGCTGTATTCCAGTGGAAATCTGTTTTTCAAGCACGACATAACTATAATCCCTCCCCTCCCCTCGTACCTGCCTATCCCACAAAATACACAGTCAATCCACTTTACAGTATAATAATAATCCTTGCATTTGATATAGCGCCTTATGTCGTTGAGATGTGTCCAAGTGCTTCACAGAATACATGAGATGAGATGCAGTGAAGTGAATTGACTGTATTTTGTGGGGCGAAGCGTATAACCTGTGAAGCGTCTCAAATGACGTGATAAAGCACTGTATCAAATGCGAGATTTATTGTAATTAGTGTTGGCTTTCAGCAGTTAGGTTTTTCTGCTTTGCTTTTACAAAATATGGCAATTGCTTTTTCCTTCTCCCTCGCTTCCCAGCCCCAGGTTTTAAACTCATCGCCGGAACTCCCTTGTGACCATGTATTACAGCGTCTTGACATTTGCATTAATGAAACCAATAACTGTGCTTTTACTGCTTGTAGGAAAAGAGAATCTGCTTTGCTCATTAACCTAGAATAACTAATGTAGACTCGAACAGTACATGCACGGATCTTGCATCTAATTAAATGGCGTTTGTCTTTTTGTCATCGTCCCCCCCCACCCCACTCACCCACTCTCTCTTCCTTTCTCTCCAGAGTGAATACATAGCGCCGTGTGACTGCAGACGTGAATTTGTGAGCGGCTTTAATGGTTCCGCAGGTCAGAACTATTTATCATCATAATAATAAAAATAATAAAACCGTGGTGTAAACGAGTTGCGCTCCACACTGATGAACAAGTTAGCCTGTGGACTCCCAATTCTCACAAATTGATTAGCAGAACAAACATGCAAATAACAACAACAACAACTTCGATTTATATAGCGCCCTCCACGCCGGACGGGGTCTCAGAGCGCTTTGTGGAAAATAGTTTCCCCACCATTTTTTTGGTAATGTTTTGCCCACACATATACAGTCAATTCACTTTACAGAATATTCTGTGAAGCTCCTTGAGACGTCTAGAAGACTTGAAAAGCTTTCTATCAAATGCAAGGATTAGTGTTATTATTATCTGAGTCAGACATGAACAGTGAATTGCAGATTCGCGATGCTTCATTGCATTTTCAAAATAATAATATAGAAATAATCTTTTCATTTGATATACCGCTTTTCACGTCTTGACTAAATTTGTGGTCGAACGTGGCAGCTCACAGCAGTAACCCACAAACAACCGTGGATTGAAGTGACCAATATATTATCGTTTTTTTTCTTGAGGAATAAATAATAATGATCCTTAAATTTGATGTAGCATCTTATTATGTCTTCTAGATGTCTCTAAGCGCTTCAAGGAATAAACTGTAAAGTGAATTGACTGTATATTTGTGGGCGAAACGCGGGTTTAACGTAAATGTTGTAAGCTTTGTGAATTTCACTCCTTGCTAAGCCTCGACACCCACATACACACACCCACACACACCGTACACATGCAGGCACACATTAAAAAAAAGTCTGGCCTCACGGTTGTTATTGGGTTTATGTACAGGCACGGCGATCATAACAGAGGAGCATGCAGCCTTGTGGACAGATGGCCGTTACTTTCTTCAGGCTTCCCAGCAAATGGACATGAACTGGACGCTGATGAAAGTGGGTGAGTGTACAGCGGCCAAAACCAAATGTGTGGCGTTGACTTCCCTCCGCGCCTTGAGCGCTGTAATCACCAAGGAGCGCCTGCCGTCCCAGGTCTAAAGAGCAGCGTCACAGTGAAATCTGGCTCCGCTCAAATTAAATCCACTGAAAATCCACATGTAATCATGATAATAATATTTGCAATCGATATAGTGCCTTATCACAGCATTAAGACATCTCAAGGTGCTTCACAGGATATACTGTACAATGAATTGACTGTTACCCCGGTCCTTGTCAGACTTCACTGGCTCCTTGTCCCTGAGAGGATCAACTTCAAGATCTTCACCCTTGTTTTCAAGACCCTCCACTCCTCTGCACCCTCCCTATCTCTCTGATCTCCTCTCTCCCCAAACCAACAACCACTGCCTTTGCTCCTCTGGGTCTGGCCTCCTCCATGTCCCCCCGAATCCTCCGCTCCACCCTCGGCAGCCGTGCCTTCAGCCACCATGCCCCGAGGCTCTGCAGCACCTTTCCTCACTTCCTTCGCCTCACCCCTTCTCTTCCCAGTTTCAGATCATAGCTAAAGACCTTTCTCTTCGACTGCGCCTTTGGTCACCTTTCTGCCCCCGTCCCTGGCTCAGTCCCGGGATCCGCTATTGTGAAGTGCTCCGAGACGCCACCCGGCATGGAGGGCGTTGTATAAATCAAAGTTGTTGTTGTTGTTTATGAGTGAAAGACACAGCAATAGTAAAAATAATATAACAGTAATAATACAACACCACCATAACAGTAATCTTTGGACTTGATATAACGCCTTTCATGTCGGCAGTGCTTCACAGCAAAGCGTATGAGAAGTCAGCCAAATTTTCCAACCTGTTAATGAAATGCGTTTTCGCTTTGCGAGCATTGAATTTGCCACGAATAACAAAACGCAGAAGCAACATTCCATCTCACAACCACGCCTGCTGGCTACCCACCAGGACTTAAATATTCCTCCTAGCTTAATGGGCCCTGTCTTGTGGGGCATATTTCCTTGTGACAACGATCGATCCTTATTTCTTTCTTTCTGTAAATCAATGCTGACAAGGTTTCCTCGACTGGAATGGTCAAGCGGCAATTTCTTTTCCTTTTCATGTTGTCATTTAAGAAGCTTCAGATGCACGAGAGAGCTTCTCATCAATCACCTGTCTCGACTGCCTTGTCTGCCGCTGATGCTTGTGAAGATGGCTGTTTTATTGTGCGGAGCAGGTTGTAATGCTCGCAAATCTTATCGAAGTGCCAGTCTCCCCGGGTTTGTTCCCACGTGTGCTGCGAGATGGTCCAACGAGCTCGTCCATTGGCATGTGGTTCCTGCTCTGTAGATGATGTGTGCGTGCGTGAGTGTGGGGGAGACATAACCTCACACACACACACACACACACACACCCACACACACAGAGAAACACAAAGATCTATTCCTTATTGAATTGTAGGTTTGAAGACGACACCCAGCCAGGAAGATTGGCTAATAAAGGTCCTGCCAGATGGCTCACAAGTTGCCGTGGATCCCTTCATTATTGCGGCAGGTCAGTACCATCCAGCTACTGTTTGTTGTTATTATTCATAATAACAACGGCTTCTCCTCCAGCCCCCGCACTGCACATCATCCAGAAGTCTGCGGCCCGTGTCCTCTACCGCTCAAAGCTCCGTGCTACCATCTCCCCATTCTCGCCTGACTCCATTTGTTCCCCATCACCCAGAGGATTCAATTCAAGATTCCTGGTCCTCACCTTTAAAGCCACCCCCCCATGGCCTTGCCCCACCCTACCTCTGTGACCTCCTAAGCCCCTACCACCTGCCCACTCCCTCCGCTCAGTGGGCTCCGGCCTGCTCCATGTCCCCCGGCCCACCCGCCCAACCATCAGCGGGCAAGCCTTCAGCCTCTTTGCCGCTAACTTCTGGAATTCCATCCCACAATCCCTGCACCTTGCCCCCTCCCTAGCCTCCTTCATGTCCCGCCTTAAGATCCTCCTCTTCCACAGTCCCATTGGCCACCCCAATTCCCCTCCTTTCCCTCCATCGTTCCCGATCCCAGCTTGGGTCTGAAACACTGACTATCCAGCACCTTGTGACTTTCTGTTGTTGATATAGCGCCTTTAATAACAATTTGTCCTTCTGGATTGAACATTTGGAAAAGGATGATACCAATAATGCTTGAATTTGTTATGGTGCCTGGTCATGTCGTTGAGACATCTCAAAGTGCTTCACAGAATATACTGTAAAGTGGATTGACTGCGTGTTTGTTGGAGAAACGCAGCAGCCAATTGGCGCAGGGCAGTGTCCACTCCGCAGTTGCAGTCAAACGTGCGACTTTGAACTTTGTGCTCCGTGGTTTAGACGGTCTGCGCTGCCATATCTTTTCAGATCAGTGGAAGATCTTGTCTAAAGCCCTGAAGAGTGCGGGCCACTCCCTGGTGCCGAACAAAGTAAACCTGGTGGATACGGTTTGGAAGGACCGTCCGGATCGCCCCTGTAACCCACTGTTGGTTATGGAGCTGAGTTACACAGGTGAGCCCGTCTTCCGCCACCTCTTCCCCGTCTTCATCCTACTCATGAGTACCCATGTGGTCATCTCCTGTCGTGGTAATGAATCAAAATACTCCTTACGTTTGATTTCACATCTGGAGAACATCTCGAAGCACTTCACTGGACAAACCGTTAACAATAATATTAAATTTAATACTTGCATTTGATACGTCGCCTTATCACGTTTCCGAGACGTCTCAAACCCCCTCACAGAATATACCGTAAATTGAGTGTGATAATTGAGCGGACGTGGCAGGTGGTTTACGCACCGCGATGTCCCAACCTGAAGGTGGGTGGCTGTGGTTTTAGTGTGTGTCTGTTTGTGTGACTGTGTTTCAGGCCTGTCGTGGCAGGACAAGATCATGCAGCTCAGAAAGAAAATAGCAGAGAAGAAAGCCACGTGGCTGGTGGTCACAGCCCTCGATGAGATCGCGTGTAAGTACCTTAACGTCTGAAGAAGACAGTGAATGTAACAGTAATGATACTATTCCTTGCATTTGATATAACGTCTTATCACATCTTTCAGACGAATGGAAGCGTTTCACAGAATATACAGTAAAAGTGGTTTGAATGTGTATTTTGTGGATGAAACACAGCAGCCAATTGCGCATAGCAATGTCCCACAAACATTCGTGGGTTGAGAAACACAATTTTGTTTGGAGGGATTATTATCCCTGGAAAGCAATTCGCCAATCGTCTTAACATCCGGGTTGCTACTTACTGCTAGGTAAACAGGCATGCGGAGTAAGAAAACTTGCTTAGGGTTTCGAACCTGGGTCCTCTCGCTTGAAGGAAGAAGTTCTTCACGCTGAGAGTGAGGACGTGGTACCCACTGTGGAAGCTGTAGCGGAAGCAAATAGAATCAATCTGTCTAAAGAGGAAGCAGGACGAATGCATGAGGGAGAAGAGGGTTTTGGGAAAGATGGGGGTGAGTAGAGTATAAACACTGGTTGGTTGAATGGCTGTGCTGTCTCCGTGCTGTGTCGCTCTGTGTGATTTTATGGCTTCCAGTTTCTTGGAGCAGGTCACACGCTGCAGAGAGAAGCTGCCCATTCGTCAGCACGGATGTTATTTTTAGAGCTGAATCTACAACCAGACCATGACTATTGCTGAGTTTTCAGAAAGAAACTCATGTTGACAATGACTTCAGCTTTTCCTGAGCAGAAAAGGCGAAAGCACTGGGCGAGCACCCAGGAGAATGCTTCAGTGTACGGTCGTTGGGGGAAGGTCATGAGACAGACCTCAATGCATCTGAAAGGGAGGGACATTGTCTTTGCAACTCTCTTACCCTACAGGTGCTCCCTGCTAAGTGCCCCGAGACACTGCCCCTCCTGTACAAATGGAAGTTGTTGAGGTTGTTGTTGACTTTCTCGGCTTCTTCATTCTATGCTACTCTACTGAGTGCCTGTAGCTCAGTGGTTAGAGCACTCACCTTACAATAGAGCACTCACCTTACAAGCACGAGATCTGTGTTCAAAGCCAGGTAGATCAGGTCGAAACCTTGGGCAAGTTTCCTTACTCCACACGTCTAATAATAATACGTCCCAAAAAAAACACTATCAAAATTGGTCATTTTAATCCATGACTGTTTGTGGGACACTGCTGTGCGCAATTGGCTGCCGCATTTCACCCATAAAATATACAGTCAGTTCACTTTACAGTAAAGCGCTTTGAGACGTTGATAAGACGTGAAAAGCACTATATCAAATGCAAGGATTATTATTATTATTATTATTATTCTGGTGGTACCTTGAGTTCTATTTGTCTAATTTACACCATAAAAAAGGTGGCAGTGTATTTTTTTTTAGAAAAATACACTGATAAATGTGTTTCTTCAAGATATGCAATCCCTTGCAGTGCTCAGTTAGGCAGCTTGCTTTGTCTTGCTGTTGCACCTACGGCTGCTCGGCCACTGGAGGGTGTATTTGAGTCGTGCAAAGCCGACTGACAGAGCCACAGATGTTGGGTACTTGACCCGAGCAACGCTGCTAGCCTTGATTCACAGACCCCAGGATTGCGGCATTTCCCTGTGCACGGCTGTCATGTTCTTTTCTTACGTCGGCTAATTGTGCTTGGAGAAATACGCTGAACCAGAATGTACAGCAAAGTGTAAGTGCATTCACAAAACGCTTCACAGAATATACTGAAAAGTGAATTGACTGTACATTTTGTGGGCAAAACGTGGCAGTGAAATGAGCACAGCAGAGTCCCACAAATCGTCGTGGATCGAGTGACCAAATTATTATTGTTATTTTTATTTTAAGGGATTATAACACCCGGAAATGACAACGACCGGGTTCCTACTTACTGCTAGGTGAATAGAGGTGTGTGGAGTAAGGAAACTTGCCTAAGGTTTTGCTCTGCCTGGGAATCGAACCTGGGCCCTCCCGCCTGCAAGGCGAGTGCGCTAACCACTGAGCTACACTGGAGGACCCAGCAAGCCTGAATCTTTGATTGAGAGAAGATATGATCAAAGTGCTTTCAGATTTTGAAATACTTTCATATGGTTTGATGTTGTTTTCTTCTCTTCCACTCCCTCCCTCCCTCCCTCCCTCCCTCCCTCCCTCCCTCCCTCCCTCCCTCCCTCCCTCCCTCCCTCCCTCCCTCCCTCCCTCCCTCCCTCCCTCCCTCCCTCCCTCCCTCCCTCCCTCCCTCCCACACACCCACCCCCACACAGGGCTCCTCAATCTCCGTGGTTCTGAGATCAAATACAACCCGCTGTTCTTTGCCTTTCTCCTGGTCGGAGGAAAGGACATCAGGTAACTTCACTTTCACTGATTTATATTTCGGAACATTTTGGGGGAATAACTTTGGAAATATTGAAAGTTTTACCTTTAACTAATTCCACTCGTCCCACCCTCCTTACCACCCCTCACACACAAAGATAAAACTTTCAATATTTCCGAAGCATAAAGGGGCTGCTGAAAACCTAGCAGAGATAGTTATGGTTTCTGATCTCTGACAACTTCGACCCCTATTCTTACAGAAGTTTCGATAAGGCCTATCAAATGGAAAGCTAGATGAGTATGTTTGTAACTCTCCTTGACTATTTAGGCTACGTTCTCTGCCTGACTCACTTCACCTGGCTGTAGGTCTGAAGGTTATTGGTTGAAACCCCACATTGGGAAACAGCAACAACAAGTTAGATTTGTTGAGTGCCTTTCACTTCAGGAGGATGTCCCAAAGCTCTGGGATACGAGCTCACACCCCTGAGTTGAGGCTTCAGTGCAATGTTCAGGGTGGTAGAGGGGAGCGATGCGTTGTCAGAAGTGACGTCCTTCAGATGAAGGAATAAAACGGATGTGCTCGGAGAGGAAAAATTTGCAAGGATTTGGGGAAAGAGCAGGGGAGTGGGATTGATCAGGTAGGCACGTGTGTTGAATGGCATACCTTCTGCGCTGTGGTATTCTCTGATTCAGGTCCCTCCTTCCAGTGAAAAGCTTCCTACATCGCTCTGCGGAAATAATAGGGAGTTTCTCCTGGTGTCCTTTACCATCAATCCTCCAGATTAATTGCTCCTTCGCCTCGGTGTGTGTGTGTTGACCTTGTACCGCGCAGAAATAGCTGCTGTGCCGCTTGCCCGTCAAAATCACTAACTTTACCTACAGTTTACACCCAATTGCTATAAAGTATTGGAGACTTTACATATTTTATTGTAGTAATAATAATAATTATCTTTGCATTTGGCGCAGCTCCTTGGGACGTCCTCCCGACATGAAAGGTGCTGTACAAATGTAATTGGTTTGCTGGTGTTGTTGTCATGCATGGAGATGGCTCAAGGCAATTCACAGGGTTCACTGTGTGTATTTTATGGGCGAATCAACCTATGAGTGTCTTAGTTTCGAGGTGGTGGTGGAGGGGGTTTAATGGCTTCACCTCTGTAACGCCCCAGTTTTCCCCCTTGATTCACTGCAGACTGTTCATGAATGAGAAGCATGTGGGAGACCAGGCTGTGAGAGATCACCTGCAGCTGGACGGGAAGGTGGCACCTGAGTTCAGGATACAGTTGTTCCCGTATGAATCCATCCTGACTGAGCTCGAGACCATTGGAGCCAACCTGAGCGCGAAGGAGAGAATCTGGATCAGTAGCAAAGCCAGCCAGGCTTTGACCGAAGCTATCCCAAAGGTGGGTGGAATGCCCGACGTAACCCATCACTCACCTGTCAGGAAAGGCTACAACAACAACAAACAACAACAAATTACACTTATAAAGCGCCTTTCACGTCGGCTACTCGGTTTTAAGTGTTTTGAGACGCCGTCCTGTGCGAAGAACGCTCTACAAATGCAAGTTGTTGTTGCAGGTTGTGGAAGTGAAGGGCAACGATGGCGCTGAAGGCAGTAGATGTTGGTTTGTTTAAACGATAAGGCCTGGGAAATGGCAGGGGAATAATAATAATAATCCTTGCATTTAATATAGCGCTTTGCACGTCTTCTCGACGTCTCCAAAGTGCTTCACAGAATATACTGTAAAGTGAATTGACTGTAAATATGTGGGCGAAAAACTGCAGACAATTGCGCACAGCAGCGTCCCACAAACAGTCGTGGAATGAAATTACCAAATTATGATTGTTTATAATACATAATAATGCTTGCATTTGATATAGCAGCTTATCAGGTCATTGGTACGTCTCGAAGCTCTTCACTCTCTGACTGCACCTGACTCAGTGTCCCCCACCCACACCGCCTGCCCAGGAGTTAAAAGCCACGGCTGTGTGAATGGACTGTGTATTTTATCGAAATTAAAACGGGCATAAAAGCAACGCCTTGATAAAGTGGCAGACCAGGCTCCACAAACAAGCCGGTCTCTTCTTGTCTCTGGAGTCCGTCATCGAAGCCCAGGTGCAGCCCAGGCTTCTTTGCAAATGTAGAATATAAAGTACGTGGAGCGGCGAATGAGTAAAGAGGCAGCGCAGCGATGTCTCGGTACGCGAGACGCCGCTCGAGGGGACTGGTGCAGGGTCACCGAGACCAGCACTGGATTCGCGGTGATGGTTTGCTTTCTGCGTTGCTGCATGATTTCTGTCGCAGTGGGCAGCTAAATATTGCCTGAAGGCTGCGTTCCATTGACAGCCCTTGATTAAGTTATGCTGTGTGGCTGCTGTGTTTAGCCAGTCTATTCCGTTCCCCTGTGTTTTTTGATTAACCGCTGTGTGTTGGGTATTTTTTCTAACTTTAAATTTTTAAAAAATCTATGCCTTTTTATGGGTTTTTTCCCCTCTCTCCCCATCCCCCAATCCCCCAATTTTTTTGGGGGGGTCACTTCAATCCACGACTGTTTGTGAGACACTGCTGTGCGCACTTGGCTGCCGTGTTTCGTCCACAAAACACACAGTCAATCCACTTTACAGTATATGTTGTCAAGAACGTAAGAATATAATAACCATTCGGCCCCATGAGCCTGCCCCACCATTCAACAACAACAACTTCAATTTATATAGCGCCCTCCACGCTGGACGGTGTCTCAGAGCGCTTCACAATAGTGGATCCCGGGACTGAGACGGGTAGGGTTAGAAAGGTGACCAAAGGTGCAGTCAAAGAGAGATCATAGCTGATCTTCTAATCTAACTCCACATGTCCGCCTTATCTCCATATCCCTTAATCCCTTTATCCACAAGCGCTTTGAGACGTCTCGACGAAGTGTTAAGGCGCTATTATCAAATGAAAGTATTATTATTATTATTATTCCCTCCCCTCCTGAAGAGAAGGGTGTTGTTCGTTCAGAAGTCAACTTCCAGTGGCCCTCCAAAATAACGGTAAACGAGGTAACGTTTGATCGTATCACAGTACAAAAAGCACCACCACACACAAACTGAGCTTCTCTTTGTTTGTATGTCGTCCACAACAGATGCATCGATTGCAGACCATCTACACGCCCATCTGCATGGCAAAGGCAGTGAAGAACGCCACAGAGATTAAAGGCATGCGGAATGCTCATGTGAGTGACAGACAGACGTTCAGACGATGAATTTCACATCTTTGTTTTATTGTGAGGGCCGGGCACGCAGTGGGCAGCACCCTCTCTCACCTTTCGAGTCAGGAGATCGTGGGTCCACATCCCAATGTAGTGCTGGGGGAGGAGAGTGATGCATTGTCAAAGGTGCCGTCATTCAGAGGAGACATTAACCCGAGGTCCCGTTTGCCTGCACGGATTCCAAAGAGCTCAAATAGAAGGGTTTTTCTCTCTCCCGATGTCCTGGCCAACAATCCCCCAAATAAAATTAGTCACTCACTCCATGACTGTTTGTGGCACATTGTTGTCCACAAAATGGCTACTGTGTTTCACCCACAAAACGCTCAGTCACTCCACTTCACAGTAGGTTCTGTGAAGCAAATTTGAGACATTTTGACAGCGTGATGAGGCACTGTATCAAACGCAAAGATTATTATTGAACTAACTGTTTGCAACAAACTGATATATTCTTGTGTTTTTTAAAAAAAATTACTTATTTTTATTTTTTGCTGATCAAACAAAGCACCATGGGTGAGGGGGAGGAAAGGACTGATATGATAGCATAGCTTCTCTTAAGGTCTATTTTCATGTGTCGAAATGATTAATTCTGCTTAATATTCATGTAAATGCCAACATAATTGATTAAAAATGTGTCATCTTAGTAAATTGAGCGATAAATTAAAATGTTTGCTATTTGCTCTGCTTTAATTGTAGTACACAGTCTAAATTATTACACAAACCTGTTTGGGACATGTTCCATTTTATAATGTAACAGTAACAATAATAATCTTTCCATTGATATGATGCCCCACAGATAGTCGTGGATTGAGGGCCCACATAATATCTTTTGAATATTGCCCCCGGAAAGCGAAATTGACTAACACCAGGTTTCATTTACTGCTGGGGATACAGAGGCGTGTGGAGTCCTCTCGCCTGCGAGGCGAGAGGATAACTACTAAGTTACACGACTCCCATGTGCTTTTCCATACTTGGAAAAAGTTCCTTTCACATTGTGTTGGTGTCTCAAAGTGCTTAAAAGTTGCGTCTTAAAACATACAAAAGGCAAGATAGCAGGGAAAATTGTCGACTAAATCTTTATTTTTAATTACCAGATTAAAGATGCTGTAGCTCTTTGTGAACTGTTCAACTGGCTTGAGAAAGAGGTAAGAAACTTCCTCCTTCCCTATTCCCACTGCCCTCCCCTCCTCTCCCCCTTCACACTTCCCTCCTCTCCCCCTTTCCATTCCCCTCCTCTCCCCCTTCACACTCCCCTCCTCTCCCCCTTCACACTCTCCCCCTTCACACTTCCCTCCTCTCCCCCTTTCCATTCCCCTCCTCTCCCCCTTCACACTCTCCCCCTTCACACTCCCCTCCTCTCCCCCTTTCCTGTTCCTCTCCCTTCTGAATTAGGTGGTCGTGGGGCTTTCGCAAGCCCCACGTCGGGACTTTAACTTACATAGTCTAGGCTGTGCTGGGGAGCGCTGCATCATCGGAGGTGCCGACCTCTGAATGAATCATTAAAGTGAGATCCTAACAGTGGTCCTGTGCTCACCTCGTCTACCATTGCCCTGGGTGCCCTCCGTTCACTCAGCAAGCACAATGTCCTCCCTCTGGGAACACTGGGCAATGGGGGTACTGGAGTGAGACTTGCTCGCTTCGTCAGTGCCTTATGAGCGGTCTCGCTTTTGGTGGAGCGGGGTGGGGTGTGAAATTGCCTAATGTATCGACTCAAATTGTAACGTTTACAGGTTCCGAAAGGCACGGTCACTGAAATAGGTGCTGCTAACAAGGCGGCTGAATTCCGCAGGTCAGTGTTTTTTAAAAATATATATATATTTCTATTAAATGTTTTGTGAACGTTTCACGCCCTCTGCCCCCTCTCCAAAATATACAGTCAATTCACTTTACAGTATATTCTGTGAAGCGCTCCGAGACGTCTAGAAGATGTGAAAGAGCTATATCAAAATGCAAGGATTATTGCATTTAATAATGCAATATTAAGGATTATTATATATTCTGTGTAGTGCTTTGAGATGTCTCAACGACATGATAAGGTGCTGCATTGAATGCAAGGATTATTATAACAGGAGGTATTTATTTAATTCTGTGCCACAAATTGTACCTTGGACATAAACGTCACACTGACTCTTCCTGCTGTGTGTGTGTGTTTTTTCCAGCCAACAAGAGGATTTTATGGACTTGAGTTTTGGGACCATTTCCAGCACAGGCCCAAACAGCGCCATCATCCATTACAGGTAAGACTTGTGCAGGGCAAGTTGTGATGTGGGGGCACACGGCAGCAATAGTGGAGTGAACAGGTAGGTCGTAGCGCATGCTGGCTGGTGTTGGTGGAGTCCTGTAACTCAGTGGTTAGATCACTCGCTTCGCAAACGAGAGGACCCGGATTCGATTCCCAGCACGGCAAAAAATTAGGCAAGTTTCCTTACGCCACACTGTTTACCAAGCAGTAAATAGGAAATAAAAACAGAAGTTGCTGGGAAAACTCAGCAGGTCAGGCAGCATCCATGGAGAAAGGAAAGTGAGTCAACGTTTCGGGTCCATGACCCTTCGTCAGTAAATAGGAATCTGGTTGTTAGTTGATTGGCAGATTGCTTTCAGGGGGTAATAATCTCTCTCTCCCTCATCCCCCCCTCTCCCCACCAAAAAAAAAGATTGGGTCAGTCAATCCACGACTGTGGGACACGACTGTGCGTAATTGGTTGCCGCGTTTCGCCCACAAAATACACAGTCAATCCACTTTACAATATAACTTGTGAAGCGCGCTCTGTGATGTCTCAACAACGTGTTGAGGCTCTACCCACCTCACTCCGCACGCTCAGGTCCTGTCCCCTGACTGTTCAGCACCTTGGGACGTCCTCCAAATGTAATTTTGTTGTTGTTGCTGTTGTATGTTCCCTTCAGGGACAAGACATATATTTGACTTGAACAGTTTGTTTTACTCTCTTTCTGTTTGTAGCCCAAACCCAAACACCGACCGAAATTTGTCACTGAGTGAAGTTTACCTGCTGGATTCCGGTGCCCAGTTCAAGTAAGATTGAAGTAAATCATTTTTCTCTTTCCCGGGTAATGAAGGTTGTTTTTTTCCTTTGAAAGAATTGATATGAATATTTCAGATTTTTTCAAATGCAAGTGGTAATTGCATGACGAGGTTGAAAGTCTTTGAGAGATTGGGAGAGATTCTACACGTGGTGGTTAATTAACCCAGTGAGGATCTTTTCGGCTTTAAACCTGCGATATGTGGCTTCCTGTAGTGTAGTGGTTAGAGCACTTGCCTCGCAAGCGAGAGGACCTGGATTTTATCCCTGAAATTGGGGCAAAACAAGTTTCCGCACTCCGCGCGTCCCTATTTACCTAGCGCAGGCAGCAGGAATCCGGTTGTTAGTCGATTTGGCAGATTGCTTTCCCCGAGGGTAATAATCCCTTTTTTAATAAAAATAATAATTTTTGAGTCACTCAATCCACGACTCTTGGTGGGACACTGTTATTCGCCCACAAAATATACCCTCAATTCACTTTTCAGTATATTCTGTGAAGCTCTTTGAGACATTTCAACAATGTGATGAGGCGCTATATCAAATGCTGAGAAGATTATTATTATTATTGTAGACAAGCAAGGTGAGCGTTTGATCATTTGTTCGGATGTGATTAAATTGCTCTTTCCCCATGAGTGTAATATCCTGTTGTTTGTATACACTAGGGATGGGACCACAGATGTCACACGCACAGTACATTTTGGGACACCCACAGATTACGAGAAGGTATTTCAGCTTCAGATAAGATTCTACCTGATGAAAGCAAAGTGTAACCTTGTTATAACTGTCATTAAAACCCTGGTGTGGTGTTTTCGCCCACAAAACATACAGTCAATCCACTTTACAGTGTATCCTGTGAAGAGCTTTGATGTAATAAGGTGTTATATGAACAACCACAACTACAAAATGCGTTCTTGTTTTGTGTAGTACCTTTCACATCGGGAGTAACAAGGGCAAAGATCATTATTTTTTCGCGACAATTTTTTATACACACGGTAACGATCGGGGTCTTCCTTCCATTTACATCGCGCTCCTCGAGGGGTTAGCGTCCCAGAGCGACTGACTTGACTGGCGGAGCGTGAACTGAATCACGTGCTCCTTGCAGGGTTTAATGATTACGCCTGGCTCTAAATTGTCAGTGAAATGGCTACAACACGGAAACAGGCCACTCGGCCAAACTAATTGGTAATAGTGTTTCTACTCCACCTCTCCCTCTCCTACACCCCCCACATTCCCTTCTCAGTCATGTACAACAACAACAACAAATTACATTTATAGAGCGCCTTTCACGTCGGGAGGACGTCCCAAGGCGCTGCACAGGAGGCGTGTGACCCGAGCTGAGAGGGGAGTGTTTGGGAAGGGGTGAAACACGAAGGGGAGGTAAAAAAATTTGGGGTGGAACAAAAGGCACGATCGAAGAGGAAAGTCTTCAAACCGGCCTTGAAAGAGGAAAGGGAAGAAACGAGACGGAGGGATTGAGGGATGGCATTCCATAGGGTGGGAGCGGAGAAACTGAAGGCCCGGCCTCCGATGGTGGGGCGGTTCGGGCGGGGGGCTTGGAGCAGGCCAAGTCCTGTTGAACGGAGGGGCTTGTAGGGGGAAAGTAGATCGGTTAAATAGGGCGGGGCAAGGCCATGTAAGGCCTTGTAGGTGAGGACGAGGATCTTGAACTCGATCCTCTGGAGGATGGGGAGCCAGTGGAGACGGGCGAGGGTGGGGGTTATGTGGTCGCGGAGGCCATGATGTACGTATCGAGATTCCTCTTAAGTACGTTGTTGCTCTTTGGTTCGACCACCGCTTGTGACCATGAGTCAGTTGAACATTCACACCACCTTCTTGGGAAAGCAGTTCCTCCCAATCTACCTTTTAGATTCCTGCACCGTGGAACTCCATCCCAC
This sequence comes from Hydrolagus colliei, assembly GCA_035084275.1. Taxonomy (NCBI): domain Eukaryota; kingdom Metazoa; phylum Chordata; class Chondrichthyes; order Chimaeriformes; family Chimaeridae; genus Hydrolagus; species Hydrolagus colliei. Next base: position 22,658,118 of record CM068748.1, on the reverse strand, counting down.
AGTTCCTTGGCCTCGCTTCCTCCCTTGCCTTCTTCAAGGTCGGCTTCCCAACTCTCTGCCACCCCCTACCCTGCCCCTCTCCCTTGCTCGGGTCCCGATCTGACTGTTCAGTGCCTTGGGATGTAATTGTATTGTTGTTGTTGTTGATTATAGTGGTGGGGGGAAGTATTTATACTGAACTTGTCTATGTCAAATTTGAGACACTTTACTGTAAGATCTGAATATGTTTTTGGTTGCGTGTTTTGTTCTGGAAACAAATATGTGTTTGTGCCCCTGTTGGAACGTCCTCCCGATGTGTAAGGCGCTATACAAATGTAATCTTGTTGTTGTTCTTCTCAGGAGTGCTTCACTTATGTGTTGAAGGGACATATTTCCCTGGGTGCTATGGTTTTCCCAAATGGGACCAAAGGTGAGGCTTTCCTGTAGCTCAGTGGTTAGAGCACTCGCCTTACAAGCGTGAAATCTGTGTTTCGAATCCAGGCAGGTCAGGGCGAAACCTTGCGCAAGTTTCCTTATTTACTCCACACGCCTAATAATAATCTGTCCCCCCAAAAAAGTATAATATAATGGTTATTTCAATCCACGACTGTTTGTAGAACACCGCTGTGCACAATTGGCTGCCGCGTTTCGCCCACAAATATACAGTCAATTCACTTTACAGTATTCTGTGAAGCCTTTTGAGATGTCGATAAGACATGAAAAGCGCTATATCAAATGCATGGATTATTATTATTATTAACATCTGCCTGAACAGTCCGGACGAGTCGCTCAGTTTAACGTCTCATCCAAAGGGCGACACCTCAGCGAGCTCTGTGAGCTCAAAGTCCCGAAATGCGGAGTGGAAGTGGAATCTTGAACAACAACAACCACTTGCATTTACACAGCGCTCCTCGCGCGGGTTAGTGTCCCAGAGCGATTGACATGACTATAGCGGAGCATAATCCTGAGCCTAGTGGGAAAGGGGGAGGTGATCAAAGGCACGGTCAGAGATGAGGGTGTTCAGATGCGACCTGAAGATGGGTAAGGAGTGGGCAAGGCGGAGGGATTGAAAGAGAGTGTTCCAGAGTTTCGGGGCGTAGCGGCTGACGGTGGAACGGATGGCACGAGGGACAAGCAGGAGGACGGAGCCAGTCGAGCAGCGGGGTAATGGTTTGGGGAAGTCAGCGGGTCTGAGAGGTAGGGAACCCACAACCTTTTGTAGTGTTGATCACTCCTGCACTTCCTCCAAACAGGTCACCTCTTGGACTCGTTTGCCAGGGCTGCGCTTTGGGATTGTGGCCTGGATTACTTGCACGGCACCGGGCATGGGGTCGGAGCTTTCCTCAACGTCCACGAGGGTCCCTGTGGCATCAGTTACAAGTCATTTGCAGACGAGCCTCTGGAGGCTGGGATGATCCTCAGTGACGGTGAGCCTGAAGCCTGGAAACGCCTCCAGACAATGTGGGACGGGGGGAAACGGAAGGCGCACACAGCTTCCAGACATCTCAAAGCGCTTTTAATAATAATATTTGTGTCAGTAACAATAATAATCCTTGCATTTAATACAGCGCCTTATCCCATCTTCAAGATGCCCTAAAGCGCTTCACGGGATACACTGTAAAGTGAATTGACTGTATATTTTGTGGGCGAAATGTGGCAGCTGATTGCGCACTGCAGTGTCCCCACAAACAGTCGTGGACTGAGTGATTTTGCTGTCAAGAACAGTGATTGGGGCCTTTGCAGGTAAACGGAGTGCCCTCCCTGCAGGATAGACTCTGAAAGCGCTTAACAATGGCGTAGTCTGACCACGAGCCAGGGAGAGAGGGGATTACCGTAAACTCACCCAAAGACAGAAGTAAGTCTTCAGGTGCGATCTGAAGACTGGCAAAGAGAGAGCAAGATGGAGGGATTCAGGCAAGGCGTTCCAGTAATAACTTCTGATCTCGACAGAAGAGAGAAATATGTGGGTCACTGCTGTGCCCGACTGGCTGGCAACTCGCCCAAAGACACACAAGTCAGTCCAATCTGCAGTATATTCTGTTTCAACGTCAAAAGCGAGGATTATTATTATTATTAGAATGACATGCGATATTGCTTCGCTGATGCGGTGCGATGGGGTAATGCAAACCCGTCTGGAAAGCCAAGTCACAGACCTGGCTAAAGCAGTTGTATTTCCAAGGCAAGTCTTTCCCGTTTGTGGTACACCCGTTCCAGGCACCACTGATGGCATAATTATGTCAGCGGCAATCATTAAAATTCATGTTACAGAGACAAATCTTATTAGGGTGACAGAACGCTCCCAGTGAAGACCCTAATGCGTTGTGACTTGAAAAAAAAAACCTGATTTGTTCCATTCTTATCAAAGCTAATGGCAAGAAAATGAGATAAGGCATTAAAACCAAATTAGCATTACCCCCCCCCCCCTTTTTGCTCTTCACGCCGTAATAGCCACTCGACATGCCCAGTAGATACAGTGTTTTGATATCTTTAGAACGTTTACTGATCACAATTTTCTATGCATTTATTCAGAGCCTGGGTATTACGAAGACGGGAGCTTTGGGATACGCATCGAGAGTATCGTGCTTGTGGTCCCGGCGCAAACCAAGGTACAATAATAACAATCACAACATTTCCATCCTGCCAACCTAAGTGCTTTCAGGAATTAGGTTAAGCAGGATGCGTCCGTCCCTCCAGGGATGAAGAGAGTGCGTGTTCTTTCCCGGCAATCTCCCTGGGATTTCCATGCGTTGGTGAGATGCATGGAATTCTCAGTTTGGTTTGGATACTCTTCAACGCAGTGATGGGCTTCCACGCGTGTCGGACGTTCATCCGACCCCCCCACCCCAGAGAGAAAAAATAAATAATAATAACAACAGCAGTGACAATTGACATTTATAAAGTGTCTTTCATGTCAGGAGGAGGTGGGATGCACGCCCTCCTGGGAGAGGAGAGTACGCATTCACCATTCCAGTTATGGGGAGATTTCCATGGGTTGGTAGCGGGCATTATAAGAACATAAGAATTGCTAGACTTAACACGACCAAGGTCCATCCAGTTCCCCTTCCACTATCCAAGGCAGCCACTCACATGAATGTCATGTCCCAAACTATATACTGTATCCCAAGATATCCCAAGAAGCCCTCAGTGTTGATTTGGAGACTCAGTGAAGGGTCTCAGCGAGCGTCGGCGATGAGCAGATCCAGACCAGAATTTGGAGAGTGAATGAGCGCAGCTTCTATTGCCAGAGCATTTACTGATGGACTACCAGAGGGGAAATTAATTCAAGAATTTTAATGCAAATGATCGTGTTGACTTTTATTACATTTTTATCTTAATGTAGCACACCTCTCTAAACACAGCATGTCATTGTCTCATATTTTTAACAACACACACACACACACACAGTTAATGACTCTGGCAGAGAATTTGACGACCATCTGAGTGACTTTTTGTTTTGCATCACCACAGGCTGGCAACCGGCATCCAAACACAGATGCCCAGCGATACTAAATGAATTGCTAAAGCCGGGGTATTAGCTTGCACGTTGAAGTAGTTAATGGCCTTTACATAAACAACTGGGACCTAGACATTTGAAGGTTTAGGCTTCACCCATATGTTCCTGACACACAGCTACCTGCAGCCTACTAGATAAGTAGGGGTCTGTCACAGTTAATTACTTTGCCGAGTAATTTATGATCCAATGCTATTTCAAGTTTTGTCTTCGACCGAAGCAAACAGTACCCTCTCATAGCCTCGATTAATGTAGAGTCCTGCAGCGTGTTGGTTAGAGCGCTTGCCTCGAAACCGAGAGGACCTGGGTATGATTCCCCGGCGGGATAAAAACCGTACACAAGTTTCCTGACTCCAGACACATGGCTCGGTTGATTGGCGGATGGTTTTTCCGTGGGGGTGGGGGATAACATTACTACTCCCACCTGTAGCCCACATTACTACTCCCACCGAGGCTACAAGTGAAGGAGAATGTGATTTGCTGCTCGAATAAAAAGTTCCGCTTTATTTCCATTCAGTACCAGTTCCTGAACAGAGGAAGTTTGAAGTTTGAACCCTTGACGCTATGTCCCATTCAGGCCAAAATGATGAAGGTTGAATTGCTGACAAAGAAAGAGGTGAGGACGGAAACTGGTATATCACAGTAATCCCGTTGTACAGTATTTGCTTCACTATTTGAACTTATCCACATCCACTGCTTTTCATCACCTATTTAGCCTGGGATTGTGTTGCCTTCCAACCTATTGACCTGCCTGTCTCTTGCTCTTAACCTCATCTGGGTGACGGGATATCTTGTGTAGAATGTAAAATCGCTGCTGTTGTGTGTTGGGGGAAACAGCAGGGAATAGGGATTGGGATAAAACAGTAATAATAATGATAATAATCATCCTTGCATTTTGATATAGCGCTTTTCACGCCTTCTAGACGTCTCAAAGCGCTTGACGGAATATAGTGTAAAGTGAATTGACTGTATATTTGTGGGCGAAACCTCGTACGTGGAGACGATGGGTCGATTCCCCTCCTATTCCAGTAATTCTGTGGAGTCCCAAAGTCCAATGTTTAGCGCTCTCCTTTCGTAAGCGAGAGGACACTGTGTTGCTGGATTCCCTGCTCCTGTCGTAAGCGAGAGAGTTCGATACCTAGCCAGGGGTGAAGTTTAGGCAAGTTTCCTTGCTTCACGCGCTTCTGGATTACCCAGCAGTAAGTAGGAAACCCAGTTGTTAGTCGATTGGCGGATCGCTTTCCAGGGGTAATAAAAACAAATCCACGACTGTTTGTGGGACAAAGTCAACCCACTTCACAATATATTCTGTGAAGTGCTTTGAGACGTCTCAACAACATGATGAGGCTCTCTATCAAACGCAAGGCTTATTATTATTATGATAATTCCTTTGTTCCTGACCCCAGCTCCCGATCCCACCCACAGTATCTTAGAAATGAAGTGTGATCACCAACGTCAGCAGAGCCTGGCGAGTGTGTTCTCTTCCCATTTTGCGGAATGCCCATCGTCACTGTCTCTTGCCCGTTGCCCCCTCAGCTCGTTTGGATCAATTCGTACCACCAGCTGTGCAGGGAGGTGCTCAGGCCCGTGCTGGAAAAGCAGGGGAAACTAGAAGCTCTTCAGTGGCTGCTCAGAGAAACCGAACGGATCTGTTGACCTGCCTGGAACTGATCAGAGAAGTGTGCTCAATAAATGCACCAATGAGACTGATGCCCGGATGCTGTACTACTGCCCCATATCCTCATCATCTTCGATGCCATCTCCTTCAGGTTGTGGTTGTGAATTGTACAAGTAAACTGTTTCATATGTTTTGTTGGTTGTGGGTTCTTTTTTGTTTTTGGCTTCCATTTTATTTTCTTTGCATGAGACGTTAAACCGAGATCCTGTCTGTGCCTGTTCAGGTGGACTATTCATAAAGAGAAGGGTGTTTCTCTCTCCCTCCCGTCTTCCTGGTGTCCTGGCCGACAATTTCTCCCCAAATAAAATTGGTCACTCACTCCATTCCATGGCTGTTTGTGGGGTGCTGCTGTGCGCAAACTGGCTGCAACGTTCCGTCCACAAAATTATCAAGTCAATCCACTTCACAGTATATCCTGGGAAGGGTCTTGAGACAACTCAATGAGGTGATAAGTTGCTCTGTTAGAAGCACAGTCGAAGAGAAAGGTTTTCAGGCTGCATTTGAACAGGGGGAGAGGGAGCAAGACAGAGGGACTGAGGGAGAGTGTTCCAGTGTTTGGGAGCTTAGTGGCTTAAAGTGCGACCTCCGAGCGTGACAAACGGGAGGTGAAAAACACACGCACAAGATTTTCAGCTGTGTTTGTGGTAAGATTCAGTTGGAGGCAGGTAATGTGGCTGAGGTGGAAGAAGCGGTCCTGGTCAGGGACCATTGTTGGAGGAAGGACAGCTGGGAGTTGAGCTGGATGGCTAGAGTGTGCACTGGTTTGTTGAGTCCAATGAAACCTTTCATAATTTGGGCGAATGATTCCCGTTTGGAGTTTTTTTTCTTTAAACCCAACGAGGCTACATGTATCTTCTCTGGAGTTGGAAGACAATGAACGTGTTAGGAGACAGAATGGATCAGGGGAAGCTATCAGAGAAGTTCCTAACAGTTTGATGCCTCGCCTTTATAAGTGGTGTATTGCCCAGCTACCTGTTCCAGTGATCTGAGATTCTGTCCTGGGTGAGCTTGCTGTATAAACACAAGTTATTGTTCCCTCGTGATATGCAAATCTTCTCTTATAATAATAATGATGATAATAATCAATGCATTTGATATAGCGCTGTTCACATCTTCTAGACGTCTCAAAGTGCCTCACAGAATATACTGTACAGTGAAATGACTATCTTTGTGGGCGAAACGGGGGCAGCCATTTGCGCACATCAGTGTCCCACAAACAGCCGTGGATTGAGTAACCAAGTTATTATTGTGTTTTTTTCCTCTTGAGGGATTATTATCAGGCGTGTGGAGTAAGGAAACTTGCCCAGGTCTTCGCCCTGGCTGGGAATCAACCCGGGTCTCTCGCTTGCTAGCCGAGTGCTCTAACCACTGAGCTACACGTCTCCACATCTTATGACTGAATAGAATCAAAAAACCGGCGTAAGTTGCAACTCTTAAGCAAAACATTATCAAGGCTGCAGTTTGTCATTAACCCTAATCTCGAAAACGCCACGTGGGTCATTGCTGGAAGGCTCTGTTCAAATGGTGAGAATGCATTCCTCTGACCACTTGATTATGGGGTTCTGGTAAATGTAGAAGACTCGAGGGCTGTGTTGCTGGCTTCCCTGCTGCCTCGTGAAACAGGCTGGTCTGCAGATGCTCAAAGTTCTTCTCATGCTCCTCACATCCACGCTGCTCGCCTTGGCTTTACACTTGATTGTATTCTCATACAGCCTGGCTTGTTGCAACCTCCTGTGGAGCAGAGTTGGAGAGAGACAGAGAGTGTGCTGCCAATATCTTGAGTAATTGCATTTTTTTTTCTTTTCTGGGATTTGGAGCAAATTAGAAATCCAAGGTGAATTTACTCACAAAGCGCATTCAGAAATAATCTCTGCCTCTGATATAACCAGAGCCGCTTAAAGATGAAGCTCCGTAGGAAGCAAAATGATTCAAAGTTTGTCCAGCAATGGTTGGGGTAAGGGTTGGGATGGTGTAGATGTGTCCTGTAGTTTAGTGGTTAGACCACTGGCAACACAAGTGAGAAGATCTGGGTTCAAATTCCTAGCGGGGCAAGGCCTAGCAAGTTTCGTTATTTCACACGCCTCTGTTTAACTAATACTGATTAGGAACCCGGTTGTTAGTCGATTGGCAGATAGTTTTTCCAGGGGGTAATAATCCCTTCATAAAAAATAATAAGTACGCAAATAAATAATAAATAATCTGGTCACTCACAGTTTGTGGGTCACCGCTATGCAAAATTGCTGTATCAAATGCAAGGACTACTATTATTATTATTGTAAAGGTTGAGTCAGGGTGAGGTTGTGGAGGGGGTTCCTGCCCCAGATCGGAGCATTGGATCAGCCAATACACTGACTTATCTGAGCCGGTGAGATACACAATGAACAATTTTGTATTTCATTCTTCCACCAAATTTATTTTTTTTGGACATGAAACTATGGTGGGTTTATCTTTTCTGTGTTTTGGATTAAACAAAAAAAGACACAGCAGCGCGGCGCAAACAGACCACGCACAACAGACTGGGTGGCGTCTGTCATTTGTGCGAATGAGCAGGTCTTCACTTACACACTGAACTGAGCATGTTGCATCCGCATTAATCATTGTCACACGTTCACGGGAGGAAACGCAAACCCGTTGTTACAGCGAATTGTTAAATTGGAAATTAGCAAATTGAGCTGTCCGTTCATGTAAGCCCTGAGCTGGGGTGCAAATGAATTGAGGGTGTCCATGACAACAGCCTCTTTGAGGATCTAATTTAACCTGCGTCTAAAAGTCGCGGATTTTTTTCCATCTGTTTTTGTTTGCGTATCACAAGGAGACAGTGAGTGTTGGCCATTTGCATGTTGTTAACGCACCGTTTAGCTTATTGTTGGGCATAAAAAGATTTGAGAGTTTCAATTGGAAAATCATTTGTTTGCGAAGTGCAATGGATGTAACCTTTGAAATCCACTTGATCATTTCTTTATCCTCTCTGACAATGTCTTATCAACCCCATTCCTTGTGGTTGCGAAGTGTGCGGTGTGGAGCGGGCTGCCACCTCGGTCACGCCTTGTACTTGCAGTCTTAAACAAACCTTTGTGTGGCCTTGTCTTTCAGCTATTACGCCTCAAAACCCTGCAACACTCTCCCTCAATCCCTCCACCTTGGACTGTGCCTATGTATGGTCACCTCTCCCTCCCTCTGGCTTGGTGTCGCGCTCGCCACTGTCAAGCGCTCTGGGGCGCTAACCTGCGTGAGGGGCATTGGGTGACTGTTTCTATGTTACATGCACGTAGCCACTGCCCATTTTTCCACTGATTGGATGATTGGTTCTGGAAAATATTGGGCGCAGGTTGGCAAGAGCCAAGACTTGGGGAGCCTAGAGTGCGTTTGGGTAACTGCTGGAGTCTAACCAGCTAAAACCAGATAATATCTTTCCGTGGCAAGTTTTCCCACTGCTTGTCCAGCTAGTACACCTACACCTCTACAGACCTCTAGGATGTGGATTTTTAGGGTTACCAGGAGCTGAGTGTGAGGATTCCCTGACCGTAATGGCTGGTATTCTGGAGGTTTAATGGTTAGCTGAACGTATAGTATAAACTTACCTTATTCTTCTCTGGTAGGAGAAGCTACAGGAGATCCCAGTCATAAGAAGCATAATTAGCGCTAAAGAGGCCACTATCATGTTGGTTGTTCTATATTCTGCACACACACACACCACATGCACACACACACCCCCCCCCACCCCCCCCCACACACACACACACCACACACGCACAAAGAGAGAGATTCAAAATAAACACACTCGTTATAATCTTTACAACAACAAAATTACACTTCTAAAGCGCCTTCACTTTAGGAGGATGTTCCAAGGCACTGGACAGACATTGTTTCAGTGCATCTCAAAGTGCTTCACCGGACTTTACTGAGCAGCGTAATGACTGCGCTTATTTTGTCACTTTTAAGCGCTTTGAGATGTCTAGATGGGAAAAGCCCTACATCAAATGCAAGGATTGTTATTATTCGCGCATTACAAACGCAGTCCCCACCCCTCTCGCCCACCGCCCTGCAAACTTCCGCAAAGTGAAGGCCCAGTGTTATTGAAAGTTAAGAGCTGTTTGTGGACAATTCTCGGTGAGCGCAACCAGTTGAGAGGCAGAAGAGAATGGGAAGCCAGATTTCTGGGGATTGCGAGTGCCCGAGGCTGGACTCGGTAACACTTACCGAGAAAAGCGTCAGCAAGCTCCCTGCTCGTTCCCTGTCTCTGGTCTGCGTCGCTGGTCAAAGCCACCAGGTGATCGGTGGTGTTCAGACTCATGCTGCTTGTCATGAGACTTCAGGTCAATAATGTCTCCCCAACTCCCGAGCAGGAGGAGGCACTGCTGAGGAGGGCCGCCCAAACTTGTTGATCGTGCGTTGCCGTAACAACAGCTCTTTTCATTTCGATCTCCTCAAAGTTCCTGAGCGCATGTTCTGTTTGCAAATGAGTGGTGGCTGCGGTGGTGGTGGTGGCGTTGTTGTTGGTGGTGGCTCAATTGTGGGTGTTTTGGCTGGAGATGTGGAGAGATCTTCACAAAGGGTTGTATTGTGAGCTCCTCTCAATCCACCCTCCCTCTCTCCCTCCCTCAATCCGGAATTAGGTAATCAGGATGCGTCCTTCCAGGGAGAGAGAGCGCATTCTATACCAACAATCTATCTCTGGGATTTCCATGTGTAGGTGAGCTGAAGGGAATTCTCAGCTTGGTTTGGATACTCTTAAGCAACGGTGATGGGTTTCTGCATGTGTCAGAAAATCTCTCTCTCTCTCTCTCTCTCTGGGGTTCCTAGCCATTACCTCGTTCATTCTCACAGTGAGCGCTAAAACTGCAAAGTAAACCTTAGAGAAACTGGGATTCGCTTAACCCTGTTCTCGCTGAATAAACAGGCGATAAAATAATAATGGTACGATAATAATAATAATCCTGGTATTTGATATAGCGCTTTTCACGTCTTCTCAACGTCTCAAAGCGCTTCACAGAATATGAAAGTGAATTGACTGAATATTGGTGAGTGAAATGCGACAGCCAATTGTGCACCGCAGCGTCCCACAAACGGTCGTGGATTGAAATGACCCATTTGAGTATCGCATTTCATTTGCCATATGATTGCCATCGCACAGAACTGAGTGCTATAAAAACAACAGTGACTACTGTACTGTACTTGCGTTTATACGGTGCCCTGCAGACAGGATAGCGTCTCGCGGTGTTAAAATACATTCCTATTGCGCCATTCATCTCAGGTAATCTTGTCGAAGCCCTCGAAGGCAGGAATGGGAATTAAAGGCTAGATTTTGACCCCCTACCTTTCAATACCATGGTACATAAGGTGTTCAAGGTAAATCATATGCAACTTCAGCAGTAGGAGGTAGGAGACACATGTTTAAAAGATGTGTTTGATTGCCGCCCGCAATTTTAAACCCTAACCCTCCAGCCACCTGCGGACTGGGGGATGTGGTGTTTGACGGTTATTAGCGCTGTTTCGGTGCCGGCAGAAACAGGTCAGAGTGACAGCAGAAGAACACTGATGCATTAAACATTATTGCGTCCTCCAGGGCAGGGAGGATGGTAAGACTCCTGAGTCTTTTGCAGAATGCCATTGGCAGGGTCGATATATTGTGTGTTCCTTGGCCCTCTCTCCACCGCACTTTACCCTACTCAGCCATCCACCTTGGCCTCGTAAAGTGCCTCGAAGTTATCCTGCGAAAAGGGTGTCGTATAACCCCACATAAGGAGGCTGGAGCGTTCGCCATTACCGTACAATCTGGAACTCTGTCCCTTGATCCCTCGTCTCTTCTCCCCCTCCCCCCCACCGCGCACCCCCCCCACACACAGGGTAAATTCCGTAAGGTAAATTCTGGAGTAAATTCAGAACGAATCTGTGGAAACGCTACTTCAGTGAGTGAATAGTAAACGTATAGAACAGTCTCCCTGGCGGAGACAGTGAGAGCAGAAAGTGTCGATTCTTTCAAAAACAAATGAGATAGATTTCTGTCAGGAAATAATATCTCGGATGCAGTATATAGTTTGGGACACAACATGGCAAGCAATTGCCAGGATGGTGGAAGGGGAACAGGATGTTAGGCTTGTTTTGCCTAACAAATATTTTAGCCACCAAGTACTGTATTTAGTTTTGAAGCTAGGGAATACTGTATAGATATTTTTCAAAAAAAAAGCTGCCACACTAACACATTGCACAGGGTTTTGTTAAGCGAGAACCTTTAGCTGAATACAGCGCTATCTGATCTGGTGCAGAAATCATTACATTAAATCATGAGCAATGCACAGGAACATGCGTGCCTGGGTTAACTGATTCAGTGCTCATCTCAGGAGCACATCTAATGGAACTAACACAAACTGACGGGAGTATCTGAGCCGACTTACTCGCTGATAAATGAAAAACTGGAAAAATGCTAAATTTTAATTGAAAAAGCTTCATCAACTTACCGACGAATAGGGCATTTCAGGGTTTCCCTCACCACCTGTCCTCTCATCTGTCTTTTCCCTCTCTGGGCTATTACCTTGGTCGCGTTTGCGAGGACCTAATAGTCAGGTTCGGTTCAAAAACAGGCTGAGATACAGCGCAGATTCAGAGACGGAGTTCACACAGCTCTGACGCCGTCCGGCGTGGAGGGCACTATATAAATTGAAGTTATTGTTGTAATAATGCGCGCATTTATATTTGGTGCCGTGCCTTATCACATTGCCGAGATGTTGTTTCAACAACAACAATAACAACTTGCATTTATATAACGCCACTCAACGCAGGAGAGCGTCTGAGAGCGCTTGGATAGGTCTCAAAGCACTTCACAGTATTTCAGTGTAAAGTAGAGCAACTGTATTTTGGGGGTGATCTTAGCAGCTGATTTTCGCTCAGCAAGGTCACCATAAACAGCTATGAAAAGTTTCCAGCGAAGTGAAGGACCTATTTCTTTCTGGTGGGTTGTCAGCCTAGGACAATGGGAGAAATTCTCTTCTCTTATCAAAAGTGATACAGTGTGTTTAACGGCTGCCTGAACAGGCGCAAATGGGAACTCAATTTTAGCGACTTGTCGGAAGAAACATGTCTTGTGTTTTTCCTGAAATTCTGCTAAAGCTGAAACATATCAGCCACACAGCCTCATTGGAGGGTGAATGACAGCACTGTTTGTAATTGTGGGTGAGTTTCACCCACAAAATACAGTCAATTCACTTTGCAGTATATTTTGAGTCGCGGTTTGGAGACGTCTCGAAGACGTGATAAGGCGTCTATCATACGACAAATGCAAGGATTATTATATTCTTCTTCTTATTGCTACGGCTTCTGACACACGTTTGCCAACTCTTTTAAATTCCACTCTTGAAGCTCAGATACGTGCAACGATAGGAAATTGCTTGTTCAGAACTCAATCCGTTTGAAATTAGATTTTTATAATATCGACGAGGAAGAATTGCGATGCGCTGAAATATGTTGATTTTTATGGTCTTAACGACCGGAGTAATTTGCCAAATAAAGCATTAGGATCTGAAAGCATTTGGTGGTTTCCATTCTAGACTAGATTTCTGCCCTTATTAAACATAATTAATGATCTCTCATTATTGAACTCACAAGTAGTTTGTTTGTTCACAATGACATTCTTTATTTTTATGTTAAAATGTAGCATTTCTAATTATTTCTCCAATTTGCCTCTTGTCTGGTGTGTTGCTTCTCTGCTCCCAGTGGATTCAATCTCCATGGTGGGACCTCCTTCACAGAGCCGAGGTTGACACTTCATTACAGTGTTGGGGGAACGCTGCAGTGAAGGAGGTGCCAGCCTTCAAATGAGATGTTGAAACGAAATCCTGTGTGATCCAGTTCAGGCGGACATTAAAGATCTCACGGCGCTATTCTCCAACTGTCCTGACCGACAATCCCCCAGATAAATTGGTCACGCACTACATGACTACACTATACGACATCACACAACAAAATACTGTACGCAGTGGAATGCACTTTACAGTATATTCTGTGAAGCGCTTTGGCTCGACAACGTGATAAGCCGCTATATCAAATGCAAGGACTATTATGATTATAAACGATTAATATTGCAGTGCGTAAAATTAGATGTCACTTTTGTCAACCGATGCCACCACAGTCACTACACTTCACAGGAAATGAGTTAAAGCACTTTGAGGAGCCCCGTTCGTGTGACACAAGTGGGAAGGGAAATGTGCAATCACAAGACAGGAGTAAAGTAATTCCTCCAGCCAGTTATTTTGGTGAAAATATAGTTTGATGCATTCACAGTTGTAGTTTATTATATGACAACCAGCACCTTGTAAATTAATTTTGCATGCAAGAAATAATTACATTACACGATTCTGCATTAAGACCCCTTGCCTACACGGCTTGATATGTATAATGGAAGCAACGTCAGTTGCAGCGGCATATTTCTTGATGGAACTGACAAGCCCTGTTATATTTTAATAAAATTAACTTGGTTACAGCTTGATTTTCAGCATTAGGTTTTGCGAATCCATATTTATGTCCTTTCGGAAGATATGCCTGTTTGCGGGTGGATGAATTTAAAAACCACTTTGTGACATTCCTTCTCCCTCGAACGTGCCTAATTTATTACTCGCAGAAACAATTATGTACAAAGGAGGCTTCTAGTTACAAATCTGCAGATTTTTATAATGAGAAAATACTTTGTGCGGATGATAGAATTTATGCTGCACTTTCCCTGCTGTGAGTTATATCAGGAGACTTGAGTTCACTTTGGTAATTATCTTTCAGTTGACTAATGTGTTGTCATTAACATTTAACTTGTATGTGGAACTGGTTTTCCGTTTGGTAGCGTTCTGCAGTTCTGGAACCTTTAACCCTTTAAAAGACACACCCAATTTCTCTTTTGTGGCGCAGAATTGTGGAGTCCTGTAACTTAGTGGTTAGAGAACTCGCCTCGCAAACAAGAGGACCCGGGTTTGATTCCCGGCCGGGGGAAAACCTTCGGCACGTTTACCTAATCCACATGTCTCCGACTCCACCACCACCTCACCCCTCACGCCTCTGAAACTCGCATTCATGCGTTCATTACGCACTGGCTCGACTATGTCAACGTCCTGCCTGTCGGCCTTCCCAACTCCTCCCTCTATAGGCTACAGATGTAACTCTGCAGCCGGTCTCTCCCGCACCAAGCTCCGCGACTCTATCACCTCCATTCTCCAGCTCGGGTCCGAAACACTGACTGTCCAGTGCCTTGGGACATCCACCCAACGTAAAAGGAGCTGTACAAATATAATTTTGTTGTTGTTGTTTACCTAGCAGTAAGTAGAAATCCAGTTGTTCATTGATTGTCCAATTGCTTTCCAGGGGTAATAAATCCCGCAAATTAATAATAATTTGGTTGCTCAATCCCCAGCTGTTTGTGGGGCACGGCTGTGCGCAATTAACTGTCACATTTCGCCCACAAAATATACAGTCAATTCACTTTATAGCATGTCCTGTGAAGTGCTTTGAAACATCTCAACAACATGATAGGGCGCTGTATGAAATTGGAGTATTCACCAACAGCATTCAAGTGCACCTTGCAATGGCTCCCAATAGAATTGGAGAAATGTTTGTTAGCTACCACTGGGTGGAACCCCTCTCAAGGTAAGTCACTAGGTACCAGTTTTCAATAGGTAAACTGATAGCTGATCCTCACTCCCCCATCCCCCTCCGTAATTGACAACTACACTAAGTTGTAGTTTTACGTTTGTTTTCTGGACTTGACTGCCTGAAGAGAAGGAGGTGACTTTTTCTTATTCAACCCACTCATGGGGACGCAGCCAGTGTTGACTTCAGCGCTTTGGAACGTCCTCCTGACATGAAACCACTCGTGTCTAAACAGCTAAAACCACGTGGCTTGCCATTGATAGCACTATCAGGCAAGCTATCCTGCTACTGATCCAGCTAGGACCACCCCACCTTGTTAGGGGTTTGTCTTGCAGGGTTAACAAGAGCTGAGTGTGATTGCTATATTGAAAGCAAAAATTTATTATTAAAGTCATAGCTACCCAAACCACCCTTGGGAGTTGGGTAGCTGATGGACATGATGGTGTAGCAATGACTAGCAGCCACTTGGGGGCCACATTGCTCCTCAGAGAAGCATTGGGTTTCTGTCTCCGTTCCAATGAGCTCCCCATTGCCGAGTCCTAATGTACAGAGGGATTGTGTGGCTTCGCTGCGGTGTCCAGGTGTATTTTATAGCCCTGAATTAATGGCATGTGACAGGCCCTGCACTTTACAGTGAAGGCTATATTGAAAAAACAATTAAAACAATTGGACGATGTAAATCAGACCGTCTGAGGGTGAGAAGTGCAGTCGGCAATTTGGGATGCATTCATCCTTATCCTGCGCCTCCATTGCTTGTGGTCCTCACCTCCGGCTCAGAGCTATGTTGCTCATCTGTCGTCCTGCTGTTAAACTTGCCTGGACATGGCCAACAACTTGTGTTCATTGTAATATAATTATCCTTGCCTTTGATGTAGCTCCTTATCGCGTCTTTGAGATGTCTCAAAGCGCTTCACACAATACACTGTAAAGTGAATTGACGGCATATTTTGTGGGCCAAAAGTAGCAGCCAATGGCGCACAGCCATGTCCCGCAAACAGTTGTGGATTGAGTGACCGAATTATTATTTTATTTTGAAAAATGTTGTCGGCTTTATTATCCCCATAAAGCAATCCACCAATTGACTAACAACTGGGTTGCTGCTTACTGAGGCTCGTGAGGCTTGTCATTACCCCCAGCCTGGCCTGTGTGTACCCCATTATGCCTAATAATAATCCGTCCAAAAAAACCCACAATAATAAAATTGGTCATTTCAATGCATGACTGTTTGTGGGACGCTATGCGCAATTGGCTGCCGCATTTCACCCACAAATATACAGTCAATTCACTTTACAGTATATTGTGTGAAGCGCTTTGAGACGCCGATAAGATGTGAAAAGCGCTATATCAAATGCAAGGATTATTATTAGTATTATTATTACTTCTTGGTAAAATAGAGACGAGTGGAGTTAGGAAACTTGCCTAATGTTTAAAAGACCCTTAATGTCTAGTATGATTCTTAGTGACTCAGAGTCCTGTAGCGCAGTGGTAAGAGCACTCGCCTTACAAGCGAGAGACCTGGGTTTGATTCCAGGCAAGGGTGAAACCTTGGGCAAATTTCCTTACTCCACACACTTAATAATAATCCCTCAACAAAAACAATAATCATTTGGTAATTTCAATTTGTGTGCAATTGGCTTCCGTGTTTCGCCCACAAATATACAGTCAATTCTCCTACTCTCCTTCATCCTGCCCCGACCCTCCCCCCCCCCGCCCCCACTCTTGTCCCTTCCTGACTGTACAGCGCCTTGGGACGTCCTCTCGACTATATAAATGTAAGTTTGGATTGAGTGATTGATTGATTGATTGTTTGAAATATACAATCAATTCACTTTACAGTATATCCTGTGAAGCGCTTTGAGACGTCTAGAAGATTTGAAAAGCACCCAGCAGTGTCCCACAAGCAGCCATGTATTGAAATGACCAATTTATTATTTTTTTGCGGGATTATTATTAGGTGTGTGGAGTAAAGAAACTTGCCCAAGGTTTAGCCCTGCGTAGAATTGAACCCAGGTTTCTCGTTTGCAAGGCAAGTGCTCTAACCTTGGAGCTCCTGTGGCTCAGTGGTTAGAGCACTTGTCTTGCAAGCTGGGGAGACCAAGCTGGGGAGACCTGTGTTCGAATCCAGGCAGGTCAGGGCGAAACCTTGGGCAAGTTTCCTTACTCCACACACCTACTAATAATCCATCCAAAAAAATCACAATAATAAAATTGGTCATTTCAATCCACGACTGTGTGTGGGATACTGCCGTGCGCAATTGGCTGCCGCGATTCGCCCACAAATATATACAGTCAATTCACTTTACAGTATATTCTGTGAAGCGCTTTGGGAGGTTGATAAAATGTGGAAAGCGCTATATCAAATGCAAGGATTATTATTATTTATTATAACCACTGAGCTACAGGACTAATAAGAGAAGAAAGGCACTACAGGTATAGGTAGAAGTTGGGGCTTCTGATCATTGTGATCATGACCAACGTGAGTCACTACCCTGTGTGAAGGGCATGATATCAATGCAAGTTGTTGTCGTGACTGCAAGCCACAGAGGAAGGAAACAAGATATATCAGGTGAGATATATCATGTGTTCCTTTAAACTGAAATGTAAAAGTGGATAGACTTGGACATAAATCCCAAGATAACAGGCTTTCATAATTAGGGCAACGCTAATAAGGAGCTTAGAATCAATTCTGTGTTGCTTTACACTTGTTAACATGTTGAATGCTTCAGGCTGCCAGCCTGTGCAGTGAAAACGGGCTGGTTAACTAATAAATAATAATCCTTGCATTTGATATCGCGCTTTTCACATCTAATCAACGTCTCAAAGCGCTTCACAGAATATACCGTGACGTGAATTGACTGGATATTTGTGGGCGAAACGCGGTAGCCAATTGTGCACAGCTGTGTCCCATAAACAGTCGTGGATTGAAATGACCAATTTTTTTCATTTTTTTTTTGACGGATTAATATTAGGAATGTGGAGTAAGGAAACTTGCCCAAGGTTTCGCCCTGATCTGCCTGGATTCGAACATAAATCTCATGCTTGTAAGGCGAGTGCTCTAACCACTGAGCTACAGGGTTAAGTGGCTCATACCCGAAGCAAAATTAGAGGTTTATTCAACTTGTTCTGGATTCTAATTAAGATGTCAGCCTGGCTCGGTCAGTAACTCTCTCAACTCTGGGTCTGAAGGTTTTTATGGGTTCAAACCTGGAGGCATATAATTTTCTCACTCAGCTCCTCACAAGCAAAAGCCCTAATGTCCTAGCTGGACAAGCAGTGGGAAAGCTTGCCAGGCCGCATTCTCAATGACAAGCTGTGTGGGTTTAGCTGGTCAGACTCCAGTAGTTACCCCAACGCATGCACTGGTGACTCCCAAGTCTTGGCTGTAACCGATCTGCACCTAATACACTCTGGAATCTGGAAAGCAGGGCACGTCCCTATGAGGAGAGAGCGGCAGCACATTCCATGCCTGATACAGTCAGATATACGTGTGCAATGAATTGTATATAGAGCCGGACTAGTTTGGCAATGGGTTGGGTGGGGGCGGGGGGAGTGAAAATTAGAGCCACACCAACCCTCGCCAAATAAACAACATCCTTTCAAGTCAGTCTCTGGATTCCCTCCAGGTCCCAAGTATTGCAACAAAGAGCACTTTGCATAATACAAAGTGACAGCTAAGCCATCTGCAGAGCAATGAAGTGTCACCCTCCATTCTTCCTGTAGCGTAGCAGTTAGATCGCTCTCTCTCCTTGCAAGCTAGAGGACCCGGGTTCGATTCCCAGGCAGGGGCCAAACCTTAAGCAAGTTCCCTTACTCCACACACACACACACACACACACCTCTATTTACCTAACTGTAACCCGGTTGCTAGTCGATTGGCAGAGCACTTTCCAGGGTTAATAATCCCTTCAAAAAATAATAATGATAATACTGTAATTTGGTCACTTGAACTCCGTCTGTTTGTGAGACTCTGCTTCTGCGTTTCGCACACAAAATGCACAGTCAATGCATTTGATGATACATTCTGTGATGGTCTTTAAGAACAAATGTAAGGATTATTATTTTTTCATGGCTGTTTGCGGGATCTTCCTGCGCTGGAGTGTCAGCAGAGACAATGGGCTCAAAGTCCTCTGTGTGGGGGATGTGGAGGAGGAATGTGGCTTCACCTCACAATCTGCTGACACAGAGGTAAGAGAGCCACAGGTTCCCTAATGAACACATCTACACCGCTCGAAAGCACTTCCAACAGGTGGCTCAGAAGGCTTCAGAACCCGCAACCCTTGTAAATCGAGGAGCCTTTAATGTTCTTTCCTTCTGGGTTTTAAGGTGTTCATTTCCCACTTTCATCTCTCGGAAAATTGGTCTTTGTTAGGATGCCAGTGTTGAAGTTGAGTCTCTGAGCTCGGTTTTGCAACTGAAGAAACTCTTTTACGTTCCTCAGAAGAGCGCATCGACACGCTTAGCCTTCATCGCAGATACCCAATCCCAGTAGAATGTCGGTGACAGCTCACACCTCGCAAGCGAATGGATCCGGGTTCGGTTCCCGGTCATTGTGAACCGTTGGGCAAGTTTCCCTACTCCACACAGACTGCTGTGCGCAATTGGCTGCTGTGTTTCACCCACAAATACACACTCAATCCACTTTAGCACAGGATTTATTGTGAATGCCAATGCAAGAACCGATATTATCAAAGCAACAACAACAAAATAACAACTAAATTGCACTTAGTTGTACGCAGTATTAAGCTGTGTGTGTGGGGGACCTTGAGTCGGCAACAGTATCAGATAAAACAAGCGCTCGCCTCTCTTTAAACCATAAAAGGAATCTCTAACATCCTTTGGGATCTCATTTCCGTTTTGATGTGACTTATCAGAGAAGCAGAGAAGTGTTAAGCTCGGGGGTGGTGTGGGGTGCGAAGGGTGGGGGTTAGCTTCACTGAACAGCCATTACTTTTTTGATCGTGAAATAATGATGAGACACCAGATGCCTGGCTCCCCGTCGCGCCCTTTTTAACATTTATTTAGTTTCTTTATAAAGGTTTCAGTGTTTGGGAATGTTACCGGGGGCCATTTTAATGTTCTGCATTCATTCCCATTGGGTTCCCATTCGTTACAGAGAGGCCATCCAGGCCTGTGTTCTGCCTGAGAATAGGACACTGATGCTTTTCACTCACTCTGTAGCTCTCTCCTGCTCACTGACCTTTTATTTACGTATATATAAATATTGTAATTATTTGTGATGAACATTGCTTTGGGGTTTCAAACTCTGATCCCTGGATGCTCCCTCCCTCCCTCCATCCCTTCCTCCCTCCCTCCTGTTCTCACTGTCTACTCCTCCCTTCCTTGCTCCCCCTGGTCCCTCTTTCTTCATTTTTCTCTCCTCCCTCACCTCTGTCTCTCATTTCCTCCCTTCCTCTTCCTTCCTCTCCGCCCTCTCCTCCTTCTCTTCTCTCCCTCCTCCCTCTTCTCCTGTCCTCCCTTCTTCATTCTTCTCTCCTACCTCCTCTCCATCGATCATTGCCTCTTTCCCTCTCCTCTCTTCCCTGTTATCCCCTGCTCTCCTCCGCCTCCTCACCTCCTTCATTATTTTCTCCTCCTTCTCTCATTCCCTTCCTCTGTGTCCTCCCTCCATCTCCTCCCTTCTTCATTCTTCTCTCCTCCTTCTCCGCCATCTCGCATTCCCTCTCTCTCCTCTCCTCTCTTCCTTTCTTCATCCTTCTCTCCTCCCTCTCCTCCATTTCACATTCCCTCCCTCCCTCCCTCCCTCCCCCCCCTCCCTCCCTTGTGTATAGCTCCTGCACTTGGCCTCGACAGAGATTGCAGCTATCACCGGATCACATTCGCAGGCTCTGTTCCTCTAACACTGGGAGCTGGGTTGTTGCTGGAATTGGAGCATTATCCCCCAGCAGCAAAAGCCGGGCGAGGAGAGGCAGAGAGAAAGGGGCCAAACCGTGACAGGTTGACATCTGCACTAAACTTGCCTCCCGCCTGACCCACTTGCTTTGAAATCATGTCTGGAGTGCGCGTTCGGTTTGTCACAAGTCGTCGAGCAATTCATTGTGTATCTCAACTGCCCACCCAACACTTTCTTCTCTGCGATGGAATGAATTCACACCTTGTTCCCATCAGAGCTGGGAGGTGGTAGGGTGGTGGTGGTGTGTGGGGGGGGGGGGGGGGGGGGGGGAGGCATGTGGGGGATTGTTAACCCTCATTACTGGCAACTGTGGTTGAAGCAGAAAAGCGCCAACGTATTTATCAATAATACTAACAATCCTTGCATTTGATATAGCGCTTTTCACATCTTCTAGATGTGAATGGCACTCAAAGCGCTTCACAGGATATATTGTAAAGGGTAGTGAGTGTGTGCTTTGTGCGAGAACACGGCAGCCAGTTTGCACACACCAGTGTCTCGCACACAGCCATGGAGTGAGGGACCAATTTTATTTTGCGGGGTAGTCGGCAATAATAATACTACTACTAATAATAATCCTTGCATTTGATATCGCGCTTTTCACATCTTATCGACGTCTCAAAGCGCTTCACAGAATATACTGTAAAGTGAATTGACTGTATATTTGTGGGCGAAATGCGGCAGCCAATTGCGCACAGCAGAGTCCCATAAACAGCCGTGGTTTGAAATGACCCATTTTTATTATTGTGGCAAGGACTCAGAGGAAGAGAAACTTCCTTTGCTTTTCGAATAGCGCCACGGAATCTTTAATGTCCACCTGAACAGGCATCGGCGAGAGGCGAGAGGGAGAGCGCCACCAATTGATTCAGGCTGACACGTGAGCCGGTCTAGTGTAGCTTGGTTTGCGGTTGACCTGACTGTACCTAACATTAGATGCTGTAATTTGGCTTGATTTCACATATCCCTGGCTCGGGTCACCTCGTTGAGCAACACACACGCAGATGCAATGCGACAAAAAGCAACAATGTTAGTAGCATCAAGCCTCATCTGGATCTTAACAGTTTTATTTGAAATTCGCATATTGTTGGTTTTGCAGAGTGTAGCTGTAAGGGAATGGATTCATTTGCATCACTTTGCATAATTAAAGTGTAAAGGGTTGGAGCCTAATCAGCTGTTGCGGTATAATTATTGCACTCTTCGCTTACAGATGGTTTGACGGAAACTATCGTTTGCTTTGTACTTGTGTTTTAATGCATTATTTAGAGGGTGTGAGTAGTGTGGTGGTAGTAGGTGGAAATCTGTGCTCAAATTATGCTGATCTAAAGGCAGGCTGATTTTCTGTGAAAGGGGACTGTGAAGAGGTGTGAACGATGCAGCAACAACAACAACAACTTTGATTTATATAGCGCCCTCCACGCCGGACGGCATCTCAGAAGGCCATTTTGGGGTGGATCTGAAGCTTGCCTCAGTCCCTGCGGATGAGATGTTAAACCCAGGTCCCGCCTATGCCTCTTGATGTCTCAAGAGGCTCATTTAAACATTCGGCTGGATGTTAAAGGTCCTCATCGAACAAAGGCCAGGGAGTTTCACTTGGACTAATAACGGGACGATAAAATTGGTCACTCATTTCATGGCTGTTTGCGGGACATTGACTGTGAGATGGACATTGATTGTCAGCCAGGAAACCGGGAGAAAAACATGTCTGAAAGCACTTCACGGCAAACTATATTATAAGAATGATTCTTTCATTTAATGTATGGTATTTGATGTGTCAATCTCTCCGGTGAAGCACTTTGAGACGTACTCCTGATTTGGAAGGATCTACGTCAAATGTAATGATTGTTATTATTAAGTAGTACTTTATTGTTTGGTTGAAACATCTCAAGAGCTTCACAGGATTTTGTCCTGCGAGACGTAGTGACTGAGGCAATTTGACAGGCAATTTGACAGCCAATTTGAGTGTCCAGCTTCTCTCACCTGGGGGAGGATCATCAGCCAGGACACCAGGAGAAATTTCTTTCCCTTTTTGAGTAGTACCTTAGGATCGCTGAGGCCTTTCTCAATGTAATTTTGTTGTTGTTTCTTATCAGGTAGAACCTGCCTTTAACGTCTCTTCCAGCACTCTGACAATGCAGGGCTCCCCTCAGTATTGCAATAGAGCATCAGCCGAGACTGTGAGCTCGGAGTCTTGATGTGGGACTTCAAGCTGCAACATTCTGACCTAGAGGAGAGAGTGCTACTGACTGAGCCAGCCTGATCTCCTCCCAACCCCCTCGCTCCCCAACTCTCCCGCCCATGCCAGCTCCACGTGAGCACTCAGTGTAAATAAAATTTTCTGTATTACTCAGTAGATAACAGGATCACGTAAGGCTTGACAAGTAAAGACAAGGTAACCAATATAACACAAAGAGCTATTATAATTAGTTTTTAACAGTGCATTAAAGACATGGATTTGTGCATCTCCAATTAAACGCCTAACGTGAAAAACGACATGGCTACATAATAGCTCCTGTGAAATCAATTAGTGGCTTGTGTTACTTTTCCCATTTAAATCCTATTCTGTTCATTTTTTTTTATCACCCGTGATTTTACAAGCTCGGCAAAACCTCCTTGCAATCTTCCTCAGGCACAATTACTACAACAAGAACAGGAAATGTAAAAGGTTCTCGTGGGGGAAATTCTAATGACCGCTGCCTCATAGCTTTCAGTGGATTCTTTTCTGGCCTTGGGTTTTAGTCGTTAACTTAAAACAAGAATTTGAATATTAACATTAGTTTAACTGATGCCGGCTGCCGTTAGTTGTGGTTGACGCGCTCGTCTTGGAATGTCCTCTCGACGTGAAAGGCGCTATATAAATGTAAGTTTTGTTTGTTTGTTTGTCTTGCAAGTGATAGGACTCGGGTTCGATTCCCAGCCAGGGCAAAACCTTAGGCAAGTTTCTTTACTCCACACACACTGTGTACCCAGCAGTAATTAGGAATTAGTCGATTCGCTTTCCAGGGGTAACAGTTACCCTGCAACTGTTGTTGGGACACTGTTGTGCGTGATTGGTTGCCACGTTTCGCCCTCACAGTCAATTCACTTTATAATATGCTCGGTGAAGCGCATTGAGACGTCTCAACGATGTGATGAGGCGTTGTATCAAATGCAAGGATTATTATTATTATTACTGATGTCGACTTCGGCCTTCGGCTTTTCTGTTCCCACCCTTTAATATCCCATTCTACAGTCCTACTCCCTCGCCCCCTCCCTTGCTGTGTTCAAGGCCCATCTCATTGGCCTCCTCTTTGGCCGTGCATTCGGTCATCCTCCTACCCTCAACCTCCCTTCCCTCCACCCCTCCTGATCCCAACTCCCAGCTCAGGTCCAAATCCCTGACTGCCCAGAGCCACCATTTTACTAATAGTCTCAATCAATCACGGTAGGAACAAACACAGTTAAGCTCCTGTTCCTTCTGAGTTTCAGGATATTGTCTGGCAAACAAAAATGTTTCTAGATTCCTGTCTTGTAATCACCCTTTGCACTTACTCCTTACATTTGATGTGGCACCTTTCACGTTGGGAAAACGTCTCAAAGCACTTTGCTGGATTTACTGTGAAGTGTAGCCACTGAGTATTTTGTAGACTAACATAGCAGCCAATTTGCCCCCAAAAAACAGCCAAGAGGCGAACGATCAATTAAAGCGGAGGACTTGTTAGCCAACAAATTCCAAGGTGTTGTTACAGTGCAATTGCCCGCACTACTGAATTGTCTGGGTTTTGGTTCCAGACTGGTAACTGCTGTAAAAACAACAGCCAATTATCTGCAATTCACTGGAGGAATCAAATGAGGGCAGGACACCTGGCTAGGGTTGTCTGATCCTCGCTTCAGACCGAAGGACGACAGAAGCAGGATACAATGAGACTCATGAGACTCTATATGGACTATAATTATTCAGGATGCTCAGTGCAGTGTAGTGAGAGCACTGCGCTGTCGGAGGTACTGTTCTTTGGATGAGACATTAAATCGAGGCCCTGTCTGTGCCTGTCAATGTGGAAGTTAAACTTCCCATGGCCCTACTCAAAAACAGAAGGGAGTCGCTCTCTCTCTCTCCCTCTCTCTCTCTGGTTGACAATCCCCCAAATACAATTGATTTGTGGGAGTTATGATGTAGGAAGTAGGAACCCGGTTGTTAGTCGATTGGCAGATTGTATTTCCAGGGGTAATAATTCCTTCACACACCAAAAATTGGGACATTCAGTCCACCACTGTTTGTGCTGTGCACGATTAGTTGCCGTGCTTCGCCCACAAAACATGCAGTCAGTCTACTTTAAAGTAATACTCTGTGAATCGCTTTGAGGCATCTGGAAGACGTGATAATAATAATAAGACTCCTTGCATTTAATACAGCACTTTTCACGCCTTCCAGACATCTCAAAGTGCCTCGCAGAATATACTGTAAAATCTATTGACTATATATTTGTGATAAGGTGCATATCAAATGAACATGCAATCAAGGTTCACTAAATAGAAATTCCTTGGAAGTAAATATCAACATGGATGAGAGAAGGTGATAATAATCCGTGCATATCAAATGCAAGGATTATTATCACCTTCTTCTCTCACGCATGTTGATATTTACTTCCAAGGAATTTCTATTTAGTGAACCTTGATTGCATGTTCATGCGTCATTTTATTCCTACACAGACTCATTCCTGTTGATTCTCTCCTTGTGAACTCTACCTGTCCATAATGCAACTGAGCTGGGCTGGTGTTAGGTCTCAGCAATTTATGATCAGAACACAGTAGTAACAGCACACGGCTTAATAATAATCTTTGTATTGGATATAGCGCCATATTTTGTCGTTTAGACATCTAAAAGCACTTCACAGGATATCATAGAATCGTAGAATTTTACAGCACAATAAGAGGCTTTTCAGCCCATCGAGTCTATGCCGGCTCTTTAAAAAGAGCTATTCAAAATCAATCGCACTCCCCGGCTCTCTCCCTATAACCCTATAACTGTTACTAAATTATTACTCCCAGAAAACAATCCAACAATCGACCAACAACCGGGTTCCTACTTACCGCTGAGTAAACAGAGGCACGTGGAGTAATGAAATTTGCCTAAGTTTATGCCCTGCCCGGGAATGGAACTCGGGTCCTCTCGCATAGCGCTCTAGCCACTTGGCTACACCCCTCCGCAATTGCGGTAGAGAACCTATAACCCCTTCTCGACTCGTGTCTGACTAAGCAACTCGCTGCAATCTTCCAGTGGTCACACTGCCTGACTTCCCTGGTATGAGAGCCCTGTCAAGCTCCGTTTGCTGCTGTTAGATCCTGTGTGGATTTCTAATTTGCGGCCTGTCCAGCTGTGAGTTGTAGTGGGTCAGTAATGGGTAATGACACATTTCACTGTCTCTGTGATTTGCAGCCATATGAAGGTCTGCCCTGGATTCCTTCCGAGGGCCTGTCAAGTGAAGCCTTTTGATTCCGATACCGTGCATACGTTTTAATGTTATCTTGTACGTTCAAACAGTCATGGATCAAGTGATCAAATTATTGTTGTATTTAGGTTTCTTTTCTTTTGGAAGAGATTGTTATCCCCGGGAAATCGATCTGTTGATCGATTGACCACTGGGTTGCTACTTACAGCTAGGTGAACAGAGACGTGTGTGTGGTGTAAGGACCGGCCAGGAATCGAACCTGGGTGGTCTCACTTGCAAGGCGAGAGCTCTAACCAATACGCAGAGGGAACTCTACTTTGATTTCATCTCATCTCAGGTCTGGTGGTTGCTGGCGATCGTGGTGACGTGGGGGAACGGAAGGAAAGTACTCAACGTTCTCTGTTATGCACTTAAGATAGGAAACAAACCGATGTGTTTTTCTCAATTGCTCGAAATTGCTACCGTTTCGTTCTTGAGGGTGATCCGTTGTGAATGAAGCTAAACACAGTACTGTAATTGTTGTCACACAAGGCACAGTTATTGGCTGGCAAATGCCAACTCTAAAATAAACCTTTCAACCAGGTGGGAGTCACTGTAAAGGCGGTGAGAGAGAATTCTTTGCTTTGATTTAGCTCCAGAGAGAGAACAATGTTAATGCTGTCTGTGCTAGGTGTCTTTCTAATGATTAGGGAAGTGAACTGAAATATAAAGTATGGAAAGTCCAACCCCCCACACCCCCCATATAGTGGTTATAGCGATTATAATGGTTATAGTGTAGTAATAGTTAAAGTTCTAGCGGTGCTAGTTGTTGAAAGGCACAATACAAATGTAATTTTGTTGGTGTTGTTGTTATAGAGGGTATCGTGGTTATAACAGTTATAGCCTTCAAAGCACCTTACCCTCTACTATCCCTCTGATTTCTCCATCAAAACTCTCCTGATTTACCGGTCCCCACAAACCCTCTCCCACCTTCATCTCTGACGTCTCTGCTCTCCTAGCTTGTATCTGTCTCTGCTCTCCTAGCTTGTATCTGCCTGTGTTCTGAATGCCTCCTTATCCTAGACAACTTCAACCTGCACTTCATTCACCACACCCCGCCCCCCCACCCCCACCACCCCAACCTTGCTTTGTCTCCAGTGACTTCTCTCTCCTCTCACAATCTCTCCCCCCACATCCACTCTGCCACCCACGTTCATGGCAACCCACTCGACCTGGTGATTACCCCGGGCCTCACTGTCTCGGACCTTACATTCCCCCATAAAGCTATCCTAGATCACCTTTTCGTCTCCCTTAACTCCTCAAGCCCACTCTCCGCAGCCACCCAAACTCACCACCTCCTTCTCCTACCTCCCCTGAAAAAAAGAGCTCCCCACAATCCCTCTCCGCTGTACTAGAGTCATCATATCAAGCTGGCTCAGTTGGAAGTGTTCTCGTCTCCCAAGTCAGAAGGTTCCTCTCCCTTCTGCGCTACCTTCCAGTGCCTTGGGATGTCCTCCCGTCAGGAAAGGTGTTTTACAAATGTAATTTGATATTTGTATTTTAGAGGTTGTCGTGATTGTCGCGGTCACAGCGATTGAACAGTTAATAGCAATTTGCAGTACATTATTTGGAAACGTTATATTGGTTGTAATAATAATCCTTGTATTTGATGTAGGTTTCACCCACAAACTATACAGTCTATTCACTTTACAATATATTCTGGTGAAGTGCTTTGGGACGCCTCGGAGACGTGATAAGGCGCGATATCAAATGCGAGTATTATTACCATCACTATTATACCAGCCGTACTAAACAAACAGCAGCTGCTCGAGGGTCTTTGATAACTCGCTAATTATTCCTTGTGTAACTGGCTCACGCTCACAATAAAACCGACACAGCTCCCGGCGCCCATCTCTCTGTTGCCATCGGGCTAATTAGCAGACATTATTTCCAGGATACAGTTTCCCTTTTAACAAAATGACATCCAGTTTTGCTAATGGGATCATTGCCTGGTTTCATGACAGTCTTTATCTCAGTAATCTCACTGTAACACACCACCCGCCCGCCATCTGCGACGGAGAGCGTTGTTATTTGCCCATCCTTTAGTTCCTTATCTTTCCAGATGGTTCTTATAATTGCATTGTCACCTTCCCAGCTGGGATTGTTTTTTAACAAGACCAAAAGGCATTCACGAAAGAATGATGCATCGAGGGTTTTATCTCACTCCCACGTTGATCCTCTGATCTCTTTTCCCGCAGTGTTCCTCAAAGACTGAAGTCCCACCGTGTTCACAACAGGGCCTATCTCTCAGTTTAGGACGTTGAAGACCACAGCAAGATGGGTTTGGCTCAGCGTTGGAAGCCCCTTTACCATTCGGTAGGAAGGTTGTGGGTCTGAGCCCCTCACTAGGGCTCTGAGCTCACAGCTCTGCTGTTATTTGAGCTGCCCTCCTTTGAATGAGACAGTAAAACCAAAATCCCCTCTGCCTACTTGTCAAGTGGATGTCAAAGCATTTTTTTGGGGGTTCGGCTGGTATGTCTGACACACTCATAAACTCATCACCGTGTGTGAGAGTATCCAAACCCAGCTGAGAGTTCCACAAACGTACACCAGCTACGCCCGGGAATTTCCCTGTGTTTGGAATGTAATGGAATGTGCATTCTCTCTCGCTGGAGGGACCCACCCTGGTTACCTACCCCCAGAGAGTATTAGGGGCAGGTTAGCGACAGCCAAGGCTTGTGGGAGCCCAGAGTGTGTGTTGGGGTTCACTGCTGAAGTTCAACAAACTGAAACAGACATGGGGCTCGAACCCACAACTCAGTGGCGGGGAGAGCTGAGGAAACGTCCTAACCATAGCATTCGACTGCCTGACTGTGGGTATTATTTGAAAGCTGCATTTGATCGGTATTAACGTTGGGCGCTTAAAAGGCACTACATGGTTATACTTTGAATCCCGAATTATGAAAATGGCCACAGCTGTGTTGAGTCGGGGAACATTTGGTAGGGGTCAACCTGGGGTTGGAGCATAAAAGTTGCCTTAGATCTTGGCAACCAATTCGGGAGATGATAATAATAATAATCCTTGCATTTTATCATGCCGTTAAGATGTCTCAAAGCGCTTCACAGGATACATTGCAAAGCAGATTGCGTATTTTGTGTATTTTGTGGGCGCTGTGTATTTTGGGGGCACAACGCAGTGGCCAATTGCGCACAGCAATATCGCAAAAACAGTCGTGGATTGAGTTGTTGGATTATTTTACAAGAGATTATTACCCCCCGGAAAAACAATCCGCGAATCGACCAACAATTGGATTCCTATTTACTGTTATGTAAACAGAGACGTGTGGAATGAGAAACTTGAGTAAGATTTTGCAGTAATCGAACCCAGGTCCTCTCGCTTGAGAGGCTAAGCACTGACCACTACCCCCAGGGGACTCCACGTTTGCTTGCGTCGAGACGACTCGCTTGCGGCTGCCGTTTATGCAAGATTCGGTCGTCCTCCGCACCTCTGGGGTGTCTCAGAGCGATAGAAGACAAAATGCAGTCACGACACTTTACGACAACATTCATTTAGCGCTCTTCGCATGTCCCGCGAACCACCCGCCCCACCATTGGCGAGCAAGCCTTGAGCCATCTGCCCCTATTCTCTGGAATTCCACGCCGGACAGAGTCCTGGAGGCCTTGAACAAATCCAACAAACGCTTTGCAATAGCCACTCGGAGCTGTGGAGGATGCGATACCAAATGCAAGGATCAAACAAGAGATCCAATAATCTGGAACCCTGTTAAGAAATAGCGTGAAATTAGACCCTGCTATTTCTTGAATGAAAAGAGTATTTGCAGCACGTGCGTGAGGCAGAATGCAGCATGGGGGAATATGATTCTATCCCCTGTAGCTTATGGCATTTCAGTTGATGGCTGGAGCGCCCATGGGTTTCTGCCGCTCAGCATTAGTCAAAGTAATTTGTTTTCCTGTCTCCCCACTGCTCTGCTCAAGGGGACACCTTGCACTGTATCATCATTCTGGTGTCTCTGTAGAAATGACAGCGCCCCAGAGAGCTGTCGTCTGTGTCTACTGCACTGTGTAGTTCATCGTCCCATTGTGACCATCAACCAATGCCCTTTGGAGGAAACACACCAGTGTCTAATTTGCAGTATCTCTTAAGCATGGATTCCTTGTTTGAGAAATTTCATCAGAGGCTCTGTGCGAAGGCAAAAGCCGTCCTAACTCCCCCCATCCACTCACCTTCGATTGTGCAAGTTGTTGTTAACGTTGGGCAACAATGTGAGCTGGAATAAACTGGAGAGCGATTTCCTCTGTTACGGATGTTATGACTGACCTATATTAAACTTCTCTCTGTCACATGTTGACCTCTTTTACAACAACAACAATAATAAAATTACACTTGTATAGTGCCTTTCACATCAGGAGGATGTCCCAAGGCGCTGGACAGTCAATGTTTCAGACCCGAGCTGAGGCTGGGAAACGGGGAGAGTGGAGGTAAAGGGAGTCACCGATGGGACCATCGAAGAGGACGGTCTTGAAACTGGACTTGGAAGGGGTGAGGTAGAGGGATTGTGGGATGGAATTCCAGAGAATAGGGGCAGATGGCTCAAGGCTTGCTCGCAAATGGTGGGGCGGGTGGTTCAGGGGACATGTAGCAGGCCGGAGCCAGCTGAGCGGTTTCTAGGGGGTTAGGAGGTTACAGAGGTAGGGTGGGGCGAGACCACGGAGGGCTTTGAATATGAGGACCAGAATCTTGAATTGAATCCTCTGGGTGATGGTGAGCCAATGGAGTTGGGCGAGTATGGGGAAGATGGGGTTACGGAGCTTGGTGTGGTAAAGGATATGGGCTGCGTTCTGGATTATCTGCAGCCTATGGAGGGAGGAATTGGGAAGGCTGACAAGCAAGTCATTGGCCCAGTCGAGCCTGGATGTGATGAAAGCATGTATGAGGGCTTCAGCGGCCTGTGGGGTGAGGTAATGGCGGAGTTGGGCAATATTGCGGAGGTGAGGGAAGGCAGAGCGGGTCATGGCGTAGATGTGGGGGAGGAAAGACAGTTGAGGATCGAAGAGGCTTGGTGAGGTTGAGTGTGCAACCATGGAAGTTGATGATACCCCGTGCCTGATATATGAAGGCACAAGCCAACCAGGAGGGCATCGAGCTTATTGATATTCAACTGTAGAAAGTTAGCTCTCTTCCAGAATGTCTAACAGGCAGTCTATCAGGACAGCAGCGGTCCTGGAGTCAAAAGTACAGGTAGAAAGATGGAGTTGGGTGTCATCCGCATACATGTGGAAGTTCACCCCATGTCTGCAGATGATGTTGCTAAGGGGCAGCATGTAGATATTGAAAAGCAGGCGGCCAAGGACAGAGCCCTATGGGACACCACAGGTGACAGTGCAGGGGCTGGAAGAGAAGCCATTGGTGGTGACAAAGTGGAGACGGTGAGAAACGTGGGAGGGGAGGCGGTGTAGGAGGATGGAGTGGTCAACAGTGTCAAAGGCATCAGAGAGGTCAAGGAGGACAGGGAGGCAGAGAGGCCTGATCACAGATGTTTAAAATGTCGTTAGAGACTTTGACCAGGGCTGACTCCGTGCTATGGGCAGCACGGAAACCTGATTGTAAGGGTCGATGGAGGTGCAATTTGTGATTTCCTTTGTCAAGCTTTTGGTGACTGAGGAAAATTCAATAGACTTAAATCTTAACGTTTAGATAAAAAGCTCTGAGACACACAAAACGCTCCATATTACATGGCAGTTTCTATTGCTGCCCAGAACTGCTCTGCGCTATAAATATAACATATAAATCTAAGTTGTTGTTGTTGCACTGTGCTATGTGGTGCTGAAGGATGGCCCTCGGTGAAATGTAATAAAAGTGAATACAATCAAAGCAGAAAAGAAATAATATAATAATCCTTGCATTTGATACAGCGCTTTCCACATCTTATCAACATCCCAAAGCGCTTCACAGAATATACTGTAAAGTGAATTGACTGTATATATTTGTGGGCGAATCGCGGCAGCCAATTGCGCACAGCAGTGTCCCACACACAGTCGTGGATTGAAATGACCAATTTTATTGTTGTGTTTTTTTTTGGAGGGATTATTATTAGGCGTGTGGAGTAAGGAAACTTGCCCAAGGTTTCGCCCTGACCTGCCTGGATTCGAACACAGGTCTCCCCAGCTTGCAAGACAAGTGCTCTAACCACTAAGCCACAGGAGCTCCACAATAGCTAACAATGCTACTAGGAGCAGGCATCTGGGGTCCAAAAGGTGAACCGTTTGGAATGGACTTTGCACTGATGGTAACCAAGATTTTTATTGTCGGTCAGCTGGGTTTCACCTGCGGAAACCCGTCGCTGTGCTTAAGTCTCCATACCAAGCTGCCGAGAGGTTTTCATCTGCATTTAATAATAATAATAATACTAATCCTTTCATTTGATATAGTGCCTTATCACGTAGTTGGTTCCTCTCAATGCATCTCACAGAATATACTGTGCAGGGAATTGACTGTATATTTCGCACACAGCAGCATCCCACAAACAGTTGTGGATTGAGCGACCGAATTTGTATTTTTTTTGACGGGATTATTGATTCCAACCCTCAGCTCGGGTGCAAATCCTTCACTGTTCAGCACCTTGGGACGTCCTCCTGACGTGAAAGGATCTGTGTAAATGCAATTTGTTTGCTCGTAAAGGACAGCACTCCCACCAGTACATTGCACCCTTCTGCCCACTTCCCCAACGTAATAAACTGAAATGTGAGCAAAAGGTGTTGACGTCAAGCTTGAACTAATAACCTTCTGCCCTAACAGCGAGTGTGAGTTGCTGACTGAGCCGATGTGGCAGACTGACAAAACTCACATTCAGTATAGAGATGTACTTTTATCAGGAACAAGTCTGGGCAGCAAAGCAGGGGTAATTAGGCAGAGAGAGCGGTGCAGTTGGTGAGAACAATGTTATCCCTCCTCAAGGACTCGGAGTTCAAATGTGTAGCCTCAGCAGATGGGTTGCGTCTCTGTTCTCTTGTGATGTGACTTCAGGGAAATTGGTTTGGACAGACTCGCAGTCCGATTCCCAACGGACAGAGCCAGACACTCCTCATGATTCACGGCTAATTGGGCTGTTGCAGCCCGAGAGGGTTCAGAACTCTCGGAAGTGGAGATATCTCAGGGCATTGGCTGACGTGAAGCACAAACTGCAAAACCCCTTCGTCCTGGTCAGTTTGTCTGTCCCAAATCCAGCCACAATACCTTAAATTCGGCACCTATTACATTATTCTGATTCCGTCACTCACTCCATGGGTGGGACTTTGCTACGCGCAAAATTGGCTGCCGAGTTTCGTCCATAAATACGCAGCGACCCCAGCTGGGGAAGAACCGAACTGCCCCCTCTCCCCCCCACTCCACCCTATCCCGAGACATTTCTTAAATGAGTCCCAATGCCCAGGTCTTGACCTCCCATTTTGCCATCTCTTATCAAGAGAAACTAGGGAATAGCCAGCCTTCCCTTGTACCATGAGCAGAATAACAAACAGCAGGAAAGCACAGGGGCGAGAACATGTCGCTGTACTTTACGCTTGGACGGCTTCAAGTTTTCAGCCACTCTGCCTCCATCCCGCAGTCCCTCCACTTTGCCTCCTCCCTGGCCTCCTTCAAGACTCTCCTTTTCGATGGTCCCATGACTGTCCAGCGCCTTGGGATGTCCTCCTGACATGAAAAGCGCTTAGACAAGTGTAATTTTGTTGTTGTTGTTCAAATCAACGGGGATGAGGCCACACTGAACCCAGAGTAGCAGTGAGCAATCACTCAGAGTGATCAGGCGCTATATCAAACACAAGGATTATTCTTATATTTATTATTATAATCTGCTACATCTACCACCCAAGATATGTCCTTCCCTCCCCCACCCCTTTCCACTCCTACTCGCACCCCGCTAATATTTTAGATGGTTTGCCTGGATGTAATTTCTATTCCATGTCCGACCAGCTCAAGGTTGAAGGATACATTGATAGATAAAACACTGTAGGTTCTTTACTCTGCTAAGTACATGTCGTCCATCAGGAGAGTTGATTGATGTGCGTGGATTGCTTTGACCCTGATAAATAATGTGACGTGACCTTGTATCAGTGGGCCCACCTTTTAATATAGGAGAGGCAATCATTTTTGAAACTGAAGGAATTGATGATATAATTACGTCAATCACTTCAGGGTCACTCAGCCCAGTGTCACGACAAATAAATTTATTGTTTCTAGAATCCTGCCCACTCGCCTGCCCGCCTGCCCGTCCATCACATTGTTCTCTTTCTTCCTTACCCTGATAACTATTCCTTGGTATTAGCGAGTGTCCAATTCAGTTACTCTGTATGGAAAGGTTCCCCAAAACTGTAGTGTTCTTCCCTACTGATGAAAGCACGTACAAGTACACACATACACACATACAGAGACATAACAGCTACAGACCATCAGGATAGATGCGCACACACACACACTTAACAGTCATAAAGACAAACACAGGTACACACAGGCATAAAGACAAACACAGACGCCCACACAAACAGATGTGGGCGCACAGACATAGACATGTAGAAAAGAAAGTTGATGGTTTTTGTCAGATCGCGGCTGGATCGAATCGCGGGGCTTTCGGATGATAAAATAAGAGAGGTGAACGGAACACCATACTCCTGCTCATCAGTCACCCCTTTCGTTACATAATCACCACGGTGTTTGTTTAAGCGAGCTGAAGAACAAGCCTCACATTATTATGTCGTTGAGGCATCTCCAAGAGCTTCACTGGACTTGACCGCGTATATACGTGACAGTGTATTTTGCAGGAGAATGCACATAGGACTGGGGGATTGTTGCCAAAACACCAAGAGAAACCCCCTCCTCTTTTTGAATAGCATCCAAGGATCTTTAACACAAAAAAAAATCCTTGCCATTTGATATAGTGCCTTATCATATCACTGATACGTCTCAAAGCGCTTCAGAGAGTATAAGTACAGTATTATACAATGTATTTTGTGGGCAAAACGCAGCAGCCAATTGCATGCAGCAGAGTCTCACAAACAGTCGTGGATGAAGCGACCATTTTCATTTTTTGAAGGGGAGGGATTATTACCCCCAGAAAGCAATCCGTCAATGGAATAACAACCAAATTCCTGTTTATTGCTATGGAATAATTATTCACTCTACAGTAACAACTCAGCTCCATATGAACAGGCACAGACAGGATCTTGGCTAATGATTCTTTCTGAAGGACTGGGGCTGGACCCTGCAACCTTCTGACTCAGAGAAAAGAGAGCTACCGACTGAGCCAGGCTGGCACCTGACATTTGGGCCCACAGTAGGGGCCGAGGCAGTTGTTTTGAAGCTAAGGATATCTGTCTAGTCTTTGATGGATCAGTTGGAGAGAGATCAAACTGTCGTAAATCCACTAACTGACCCTTAGGGTACAATATTCCAGCAGTTAGTTTATTGGTTGGAGCGCTCGGCTCGCAAGTCAGAGGAACTATGGTTCGATTCTCTAGTGGGGCGAAACCTTAGACAAGTTTCCGTACTCCACACACCTGTGTTTACCTAGCAGTAAATAGGAATGCAGTTGCTGGTCAAGTGGCAGCTCGCTTTCTGGGGTAACAATCACTTCAAATAAATAATAAGAACAATTTAGTCATTAAATCCATGACAGTTTGTGGGACCCTGCTGTGCGCAATTGGCTGCCGAGTTTCTCCCACAAAATACACAGTTAATTCACTTTACAGTATATTCTGTGAAGTGTTTCTTTTCTAAAGGCCTTTCATGCCTGGAGCCATTATTATTATTATTTAATGAATTTATTCAAATGAAACCAAATCTGGGGTTTTGCTTGGTTTGATGGTTTGACATTAGCTATCTTTCACTCATTGCTTGATCTTTTCTTTTGTAACTGATCCATCTAGACACCCCAAGCTTCAAAACCACTGCTGTCTCTTTTGAGCTCAAGCTCTAGAAAACGTTCAACAAGAATCTTACTTTTTTCCAGCAGAACGCAACAAAGAAATTGCTAAAAGGATAGACGTTCTTCTGAAGCTCATATCATCTGCCTTCTTATCCTGAGTCGGGCTTTCAGTTTCATTTACCTTCTGAAAGAAAAAAGAGAAAGAATAAAAGAAAGGAAGGAGAAAAAATGAACAAAAGAAAGAACGAAAGTAAGAAAGAGAGAGAGGGAGAAAGAAAGAGACAAACTATCTTAAGGCACACTTTAGGTTGAGAAGTCTCAAATGGTTTCATGGTAAGCATTGTGAAGCATGTGGGACTTGTAGCCAATTTAACACAGAAACGTGCAGTGTACAAGGAGACCATTTGGACTATCATGTCTGCACCTAGCACAATTATTTCAAAAAAGAGAAGGAATTTTCTACCAGTCAGTGTCCCAGCCAACAATCCCCCCCACCCAAATAAAATTGGGATCCAGTTTCTCTTAAACATGGCGATGGGTGGCCCCCACCAAAAATTGGTTGTTCACTTCATGGCTGTGTCCGGCTGCAAGACACACAGTCACTATACTTCACAGAAAAGATCTGAGTAGAGTCACGCAACCCGCCCATTTGAGAGCAGAGATTACGGTTATAATCTGCGTTGGACTCTCTCAGATCCTGATGAAATGACCAATTTTATTATTGAGATTTATTATTGTGTTTTTTTTTGAGGGATTATCCTGTATCGAGTAAGGAAACTTGCCCAAGGTTTCTCCCTGACCTGTCTCGATTCAAGCACGGGTCTCATGCTTGTAAGGTGAGTGCTCTAACCATCGAGCCAAAGAACTCCACACACATCGTCGAGAAGGCTTCACAGGAAATATTGCAAAGCGGTGTGACTGTGTGTATTTTCTGGGTGAAACATGACAGCCAATTTGCACATAGCAATATCCCACAAACAGTCGTGAAGCCAGTGACTGATTTTTGTCAGCCAGGACATCAAGAGAATCCCTGTTTCCTGTTGAAGTAGTATCATGGGATCTTCAACTTCTACCTGAACAGACAAGATAGCACTTTGGTTTAATGTCTCTTCCCAAGGATGGCACTTTCCCCACAGTACTGCATTGGAGTGCCAGCCTAGACTTTATGGGTAAATAAAAAAAACGAAATAAACTAAATAAAGAATAAATAACTAAGGATAAAGGAACAACTGGAGACACAGTACAGTTAATAATATTAATCGTTGAAATTGGATACAGGGCCTGCGAGACGACTCAAAGTGCTTCACAGAATATACTGTAAAGTGAATTAACTGGATGTTTTATAAGCAAAACGCAACAGCCAATTCTGCACTGCTTTGCTCACAAACTTTCATGGATGAAGTAATCACATTTTCTTTGAGGGATTATTACCCTCCAAAGTAATACCCTTGAAAGTAATCAGCCAATTGTCTAACAAACAGATTCCTACTTACTGCTAGGTAAACGGAGGTGTGCGGAGTAAGAAAACTTGCCTAAGGATTCGCCTCACATGGGAACCAAATCCAAGTCCTCTCACTTGCAACACAAATGCTCTAGCCACTCGGCTACAGGACTCAGTAATATTGACATGTGAATTAATTGGCAGTTCCTGTTGTGTGTTAATGCCTAGCTCTGAGCAGGGATGAATAGCACACTTTAAGCCAGTGATAATGCAGGAGCCTAGACCTGCAATGGAGATTTATTGAGTAAATGAACTTTATTGGACAGACATTTATCTTCCAGTGTTTGATTGTTAAAATAATAAGTGGGAAAGATTTTCAAATCAGTCTGAATGCACCGCGATCATTGATTTCTCTTCCTTCAGACTCAGCCATAATTTGTCCTGATTTGTATACACTTCAATTCCCAGCAAAAGTAAATTAAACTTTGGAGGTCGAGCCATAGAAGTCATTAGCAATCAAAGCCTCCCTTCCTTCCAGAGCCTCCAGCTTGTTCATTTTTCATTCCATCTTTTCATTCGTATCATGGCTATCTGTGGGATATCGCTGTGCTCAATTGGGCTGCCACTTATGCCCACAAACTATGCAGTAAATTTACTTTACAGTATATTCTTTGAAACACTTTGAGACATCTCAAAGACGTTGTTAGGAGCTATATCAAATGCAAGGATTATTCATACAAATACAGTCAACCCACCTCATAGTAAATCCTGCAATCCTGATAGGTGCTATACCAAGTGCAAAGATTATCGTATTGATTTCATTTGCAACATCAATTTGGCTTTTCGTGAATCCAATGGATACTCCATCAGTATCTCTCAGCCTCGACCCCACCACCCCACCCCTTCCTACCTTCTCAACTTCCCCCCCCATCCCCCACCACCCTACCAACCCTCCTCAGCTCCCCTCTCCACCCATGGCCTTAGTTCCCAATCAGGTGTGTGAATTGCATGGAGACATTCTCCCAATGTGAAAGGTGCTGTATTAATGTAAATTGCTTTGCAGAATCTGTCTGGTTTGCAAGTTGGAGCGTAGTTTAAGCTTGTCTGCTTCCTGCCTATATTCGGGTGTCAGCCCAGCTCAGTTGGTGGAACTCTCTCCTCTGGCAAAGAAATACTGAGGTGGGATTTAAGTACTAATCATTTGGTCACTCAATCCACCACTGTTTGTGGGACGCTGCTGTGCGCCATTGGCTGCCTCGTTTCGCCCACCAAATACACAGTCGATTCACTTTACAGTATATTCTGCGAAGTGCTTTGAGACAGCTCAAAGACATGATAAGGCACTCTATCAAATTAAAGGAACGTCATATTATTGCTACAGTCTAGACTGATATGACAGCGCACTGGTAGAGCGCTGCATTGACGGAGACGGGAGACAGAGCCGTCCGCTGAGAGTGGAAACGCGATGTGTATACCTGGAAAGGAAGGCGCTTTGAGAGATACAATGCTTTCGACTGTCAGACAGACACACACTGCGGACGCTTGCTGCGCTGGAGTAAATGAGTAAGATTAGCATCCAACTAGAAGCGTCTTAGAGGAGTTAATAAAATGAAGAACATAAGAGATTCGTTTCACAAGTTAATGACCTCTCTAGCAATGCCTGATATCCTTTGATTGCACTCAATGGTGCAGTACCCCATTAGGGATATATATATGTGTATATATACGGGGGGACGCTAGGCTTCTGCAGATGGTGTTAAAGAGAGCAGCTGCATGCTAATTGGTAAGTAATATATTACACCAGCCCAGGTTCATATTGTCTCCATCCGTGTATTGGACTCGTTTAGGCACCGAAGCAAACTCTTTTGCCGATGAAGCCGTTCCTGTTGTTGGCCCTGGGGTTGAGAGAATGGAAAACAGGCTTTAATCTCAACGTGTCTCATTCGCCA
Source organism: Hydrolagus colliei (assembly GCA_035084275.1). NCBI lineage: Eukaryota > Metazoa > Chordata > Chondrichthyes > Chimaeriformes > Chimaeridae > Hydrolagus > Hydrolagus colliei. The sequence goes on along the minus strand of CM068748.1, from coordinate 22,618,682 downwards.
TCATTGTGATAATTATTGTGGAGTCCTGTGGCTCAGTGGTTAGAGCACTCGCCTTGCAAGGGAGAGACTTGGGTTCAATTCCAGGGAGGGCGAAAACTTGGGCATGTTTCCTTACTCCACACGTCTAATAATAATCCCTCAATTGTTTTTTGGCGGGGGTCAATTCAATCCATGGCTATTTGTCGGACACTGCTGTGCTCCATTGGCTGTCATGTTTTGCCCAATTGCATACAGTCAATTGACTTTACAGTATATTCTGTGAAGCGCTTTGAGACATCCTCCCAACGTGAAAGGCGCTCTATAAATGCAATTTTGTCATCGTTGTTGTTATCTGGACGATGTGGAAAGCACTATATCAAATGCAAGGAATCTTATTTTAATAGAGTAATTGGGGAATGCATGGACATGCATGGTTTCCTTGGAGCTGAACCGTCTCTCAGGTGATTTTAACGGTTTGTTGGAATCGAGCCAGCCCTCTGTAGTGGTCTCTCGTCCGGTTCCTGAGCCAGGCAGGTCCGCACTGTTCCAGGGAAACTGCTGATGACAGCCCAGCCCAATCCAGTTCATCGGCAGGACTTGGAAGTGGAGACTGGAGTGTTAAACCTGCAAGCTAACTACCTAAAGATAGGGTGGTCCTAGCTGGCCAAGCGGTGGGAAAGCTTGCTGGACAGGAATATCAATGGCAAGCTATGTGGGTTTAGCTGGTTAGACTCCCTCAGTTACCCCAACGCACCCTCTGGGTGTCATTGTGTTCTGGTTGTGATGCTATCCTGCTTGTTGGAGGCGATATGTTTGCAAGTTGTTATTTGCACATCTCCAACGAATACAGAGCATTACTGAGTCCTTAATATTGAAATCTGCACTGTGTGCGTGTGTGTGTGTGTGTGTTTGGGGGTGGAGGAAATGAAAGACAATGTTCAATCACTGATCGGACAAATTCCATTAAAACAACTCGATTCATGGCAGTGGGAGGCTTCCCCGGTGTGTTATGAGGCTCCAACATCCTTCAAGGGTTCAGCCTGTGCTCTGATTCATTTAACACATTCCCAGCTAGCTATTCCTTATCACGTGCACAATTTTCTTTCTGTTAATTACGTCTCCGTCTGTCTTGCTCAGCTGTACTTTGGTACCTTCTGCTTGCGCAGAGTTTGACTGCAAAGTGCAGCGACTGCTGTGTATTGTGTTGGTCACCGAGACCACTCATTTGCGACGTCCCATAAGTGGTGGGTGGGGGGTTGGAGAGAAACTTCCTGACACACTGGGAGGAACTCCCTTCCCTGTTCATGACCCCTATTTGGCAGAGCAACGGCGAGGAAGATTTCTCGGAGAGAGACATATGGGTCCACGGGGAACTAGCTTCTTTGTCAAGAGTTTGCTGAACATACTCAGCTGAACAGCGCACATCTGTGTGACACCACCCGCCTGCCTGAGTCAGACAGGCAGAAAGGAGAGACCATTATGTCTCACGTTACTGATAACCATTTCTCCAGTGTGTCACAGCATTGATTCCGCTCTTAGCTCTAAGCGGTTGCAGCGGGTTGAGGAGCCAAGGACGTCAATAGGTAAAATATGATGGTAAAAGTCATTGGCAGTGGGTTCTTCGGCAAGACTGGACTGTGAAATCTCACTCTCAGAAACAGTACGTTTCCTCAGGTGGAATGTGAAGTGTTTGTCATTGCTGCCGTCTGCCTTGGGAGCAAAAGACGCGGAGATTCCATGTCATCGGAAGAACGCGACACAGCTTAATAATCGAAGGTCATCGACACTGAAACGTTCGCTCACTTTCCTCTCTCCACAGATGCTGCCTGACCTGCTGAGTGTTCCCAGCGACTTCTGCTATTATTATACAGTACCTTAATACATAAGGTACTGTATAATATGTTCGATGCAGCACCTATCACATGGGGAAGGACGTACCAAAAGTTGTGTACCCAGTTTGTGTGGCTGAAAGCTCCACAAATTCCACACAGCAATGTCCCCCCACGAATAGCTACGAAATGAATGGCCAGATTTATTGGTGGGGGGGATTGCCCAGGACACACATTGGGAGAAACTCCCTTCTCTTTTTGAATAGCGCCGTGGGATCTTTAACGTGAGGAAGGAAGTCTTTAACAGGGCCTCGGTTTAACGTCTCACCCGAAGGACGGGGCCTTCTGACAATGCAGTGCTTTGCATCGCAGCAACGAGCTGTTCCTTAAATGAGTCCGGTGTCCCTGTCTCTGCATCTGATCTGACGCCTATCACTTTTGGGGGACGTCTCGAAGCGTTTAAAGTGGGGAGGGAGGGAGGGAGGCCTTTAAATCATCTCGACCGCATGGCAAGACATGGTATTCAAATCAAAGAGTTATTATAAGGAAAGCTTTTGTTATTATGATCTAGGAGTGGTTTCACATGCTGCGCCAGAGCCTCATGTCTGGACCAATCTGTTAAGACAGTGAGCAGGGATTTTAACGAGTTCCACTTCAGAATAATTTCAGGCTACCTGATATTATTTTCTAGAGACACAGCAGGAGTCGATGTGCAAAGCTGTCAAGATTCCCGACACTGAGAGCCTGGTCGATTGGGAGACAATGATCAGTGTTATGCTGTGTTATCTCGGATGTTGTAGCACTGCAGACTTCTGCGGGAAGTGGCTACTGTAATATAGTGCCAATATTTATGACAGTGACTGCTTTTACAATTGCGTGTGCAGTGCGGGCCGGGGGAAGGCAAGGAAGATTTAGCAATTGATCAGACACCCCCAAACCTTGACTCTTATAATCTAGAACTCATAATAGCATTATTATTAATAATAATCTTTGCATTCGATCATCTTCCCTCCTCCAACCCTTGCCCCTGGAGTCCTATTGTGTAGTAGTTAGAGCACACGAAACACAAGCGAGGCGACCTGGGTTCAATTCCTGGGCAGGCCAAAACCATAGGCAAGTATCTTTACTCCACACACAGTCCATACAAAGCAGATTGCTTTCCAGGGGTAATGAATCTCTGAAAATAAAATTGGTCATTTCAATCCATCAACTGTTTGGTGCGAAGCGCTTTGAGACTTCTCAGTGATATTATAAGACTCTAAATCAAATGTAAGAATTATTCTGTGAGGGATGTATTCTGGCCTCCAGTGGTTTGTCATTGCACTGCCTGAAGGTGTAGGAATGACATTTTTTTGTATAAATATAATTTTCTCATTTAAAATGTCATTATTTGCATTTTATTGCACGGGTCACGTCACGGGTGAGCCTATCTTACCAATTTTCTGGCACAGTGCATTCCTCATTTCTGTCTCTGACAACACAGTCTCTCTTCCACCTCAGTCATACCTCAGTGATTGGAAACAAAGTTAATCTGTCGACGCACTGCGTTAGGGCTTTTGCCTTCAGAACAACTCAGTGTGCGTCCGCAAAACTTATACTGTTTGGAGAATTGTTGGCACAGTAAACAATTGCAAAAATCCTAAAATACAGTGATAATAATAATAATAATTTTTGCATTTGGAAAAGCACCTTTCATGTTGGGAGGACGTCTCATACAACAATAACAACAACAAAATTACAACAATAAACCCACAAAGTCAAAAAGACTGATTTTGTCTCGGGGTAGTTGGGCATAATACTAGGGAGGATCTCACTTTTCCTTTCGAATAGCGCAGCAAGATCTTTCAACGTCCCCCTGAGCGGGGACACACAGGACTCTGTTTTAAGAGTCTCATGTTTTAAGAGAGATTGTTAATAACAATATTTAACTAAGAACTTCTAAGAAAGAAGCAACAACAACAATAAAATTAGACTTGTATAATCACATCAGGAGGACGTCCCAAGCAGATGGGTGTTTGGGGAGGACAAGATTGCAGGGCTATGGAGAGAAAGCGGGTCAGTGGGATTGAGTTGGACAGCTCTTTTCGGAGCCAGCTCAGACACGATGGGCAGAATGGCCTCCTTCTGTACCGTATGATTCTATGATTTAAAGGACACTCTCTGATCTCTCTCCTATCTTTTCCAATGCCTCCAGCTGTAAGGTGCAATACATTTGAAAATGTATTGAACGGTCGGTTAATTAGCGGATTGCTTTTCCGGGAGTCATAATCCCCTCAGAAAAGAAAAATTATAATTTGGTCCCTCAACCCAGACTTTCTATGGGACACTGCTGTGTGCAATTGGCTGCTGCTTTTTGCCCACAAAGTAAGTAGCGAATTTACTTGACAACATACTCTGTCAAGTGCTTTGAGACCTCTCGAAGAGGTAATAAGGCACTATAACAAACGCAAGGCTTAGTGTTGTTATTCTTATTATTACCATCATTATTATTATTATTAGTAAGATCCCATGGCACTGTTTGAAAAGAGAAGGGAGTTTCTCTCTCCCGGTGTCCTGGCTGACAATCTCCCCCAGATAAAAAATGCGCATTCACTTCATGGCTGTTTCAATTGCAATTTTGCTACGTGCAAGATTGGCTGCTGTGTTCGCTTACAAATACGCAGTCACTGCACTTTACAGCACAATCCTGCGAAGCGCTCTGAGATGTTTCAATGATGCATCAAGCGCAAGGGTTAGGATTCTTACTCTTATTACTAAAAGGTTGGAATATGCATTTTTGCGATTTTGAGGGCAAATCAGACTTCGAAATTAACAACTGGATTCAAGGATCAAGTTAAAACAATGCAAGGGTTTTGGCCACTGTGAACTGGTCGATGACCCAACTGATCCACGAGATGAATGTGAACGTTTTCTGGAGTGCTTCTCAGTGCGGCTCACTCAGTGTTAAAGTCAGCCACTCAGGTCGTTAGTGCGGTGGATGTAGCTACCGTTAGAGAAAAAATAGTGGTTGGGTTATGTAAGGTGCTTATAATGAGTCTCCCTGCCCTGAGGGGGAACCTAGGCGCATTGCATTTGAAGTACAGTTTACATAAAGACAGACTGGGTTGATAAGCATCCACACAACTCCCAGATTGGGGTCTGACAGGGGCTAAAATAAAACATCAATGTGTTTTTTGGCATAGCTTGATATCTGCCCACACGCGAACATCATTATAACTAGCTGCCAGAGCCATTTTTTTTGGACTAAATCTTGTTACCGACTTGGCTTTGAGCACAGATTCCTGGTTCCTGTGACATTTGTTAAACTCCGACCTCCTCCTCCCTCTTCCCCCCACTTCTCTCTGCACCATCTACATACAATAGCAACTTGCACATATACTGTGGCCCTTACGCAGGGTAGCGTCTCAGAGCCAGGAAGAACTTTGCCATGTTAGCCATATTTATCTACCAGTCTAAGTCTAAATCACTTTGAGAAGTCCTGTCGATGTGATAAAGTGCTATATCAAATGCAAGGATTATTATTGTATTGCAATTATTAGTCCCGAATCCTGTAGTTCAGTGGTTAGAGCACTCGTCTTACAACTGAGAGACCTGGTTCAATTCCAGGCAGGGCGAAACCGTGGGCAAATTTTCTTACTACACACCCCGAATAATAATCCCTCAAGAAAAAAAACAATAATAAATCGGTCACTTCAATCCGTAACTGTTTGTGGGACACTGATGTGTGCAATTGGTTGCCGCGTTTCACCTAAAAATATACAGTCAATTCATTTTACAGTATATTCTGTGAAGCGCTTTGACGTGTGTAGAAGACGTGAAAAGCTCTGTATCAAATGCAAGGACAATTATTGTTATTATTATGAACACAGACAGGACCTTGGGTTAATGTGACGGATGGCAGCTCTGATAAACAAACCACCCTCCCACCAACGCTTCACTGGAGGGTCAGCATTGACTGAGCTCAAAGTTCCCAATGCGAGATGGGTGGGGGGAAGGGGGTGGGGTGTGGAGTTTGAACACTCAAACTTCTGACTCTGAGGCAAGCATGGTACCGACTGAGCCAGATTGTATTTGCCCAGGAGCCACTTTCCTTAGCTCGACTCCAGAGACGCTTCTCTGTGTGACAGGCACTGATAAATGCAAGTTGCCATTGCTATTATCTGAGCCATTGCTTTTACGTGAAAAATTTATATGACTGTCACCTGGGTAAATTCAAATCATTGTCATGAGCTGCTAAATGCCGTGTGCAGTTGTTTTTGTCCGCAAAGCAAGATTTGTGTGTCCTTGTTGGTACAGTGCCAGGCAAGTGGGGGGGGGGGTGGGAAGAGGAGGAGAGAGAGAGAGAGAGAGCAGGAGAGGGGTGGGGGGAGAGTGGTGGGGAGGGGGATGGGAATGCAGTATACGCACTTCGATCAAGAGAGAAGTGATGCATTAAAGGCTGTCATCCAAATTTAATAGCCTTGGATCGAAAACAAATTGAAAATTTCAAAGGAAACTGTTGACGGAGGCATTTCGGAGTCAAAATAGTGATTGACATCAGCACATTAGATGTGAGACTTACAGTGCTCTCTGCTCGTGTCTTAGATGAGAACCTGACAACCCGACATAATAAAAATCCTTCTGTTTGATATTGCGCCTGATCATGTCGTCGAGACGTCTCAAAGCTCTTCACAGGTGACACTGTAATGTGCATTGCCTGTATATTTTATGGCCAAAAGGTGCCAGGCAATTGCGCACAGCAGTGTCCCAAGAAACAACCGTGAATTTATTATTACCCCAGGAAAGTGATCTGCCAATTGACGAACAACTGGGTTTCTATTTACTGCTGGGCAAACAGAGACCTGTGGAGGATGGAAACTTGCCAAGGATTTTGCCCCCTTCCCCCACCCGAATCAAATCCAGGTCCTCTCATTTGCGAGGCGAGCACACTAACCACTATGTAATGGAACTCCACAGTCTAGTGACTATATATTGTTTGTATTTGTAGGTAAACGCAGCAGCCAATTTGGAATAGCAACGTGTATCACAAACAGCCACCACATCAGTGACCAATATTGGTTTGAGGGATTGTCATTCAGGACACTAACTCCCATCTCTTTTAAAATAGTGTCACAGGATCTTTAGTATCTACCTGAACGAGGCACAGATGGGATCTCAGTTTGTCTCATCTGTAAGATGGCACCACTAACGATACAGCTTCCTCCACGCCCTCCCCCCCACACGCACACACAAGCATTACACTGGATGCCAGCTGGACTGTGGAAGTTGCTGTGTGTGTCTAGAATGGAATGAGCACCTTCTCACTGCTTACTTAATCCCCAAGACTATTAGGTGCAGATTGGCAAGAGCCAAGTTATGGGAGACCTTACAGTATGCCTTCAGATAACTGTTGGAGATTAACCGCATAGAGTGCCATAGATAGCATTGACTGGGAAGCTTCCCACTGCCTGTCCAGCGAAGTGAACCCTACTTTGGCCTACGGGGCTAATAGGAGCTGAGTGAGAGGAATCTTGCCCCCCTGCCGCAGTCCTTTACTCTGAGAGTACCGTAGTTATGAGGGAACACTTGAACAACAAACCTCCTCTGTGCAATGTGACATGGAGCAGGAGGTTCTAATCTGGCTTCTCGCTCCACTTCCCTATCTCCCGCTCCCAGTTGTATGCAGGCCCAGGCTATTTCTGCCATCAACAGCTGACAGTGGGAGATAAGGAACCTTTGGCGCTCACAAGCGAACATAAAGAGGCTTCAGCTGGTATCAGCCTGGCGCAATGGCAGCAATCTCGCTTATGAGTCAGAATGTTGTGGGTTCAAGACCTCATGTTGGGACTTAGGATCACGTGGTTTAAGTTGACCCTCCAATTTAGTGCTGAGGTGTGTTGCATTGTCAGAGGTGCTGTCCTTCGGATGAGGCGTTAAACCGATGTCCATCTGCCTGTTCAGTTGGATGTTCAAGATCCAAAGGCACTGTTTGATAAAGAGAAGGGAGTTTCTCTCTCCCGGTGTCCTGTGGGACACTACTGTCAATCCACTTTACAGTATATCCTGTGACGCGCTTTGATACGTTCGCAGCAATCATATAAAGATTCTATAGCAAATACAAATGGATATTATTATATCATTATTATTATTATTTATAAGCTAAGCATGGAATGATTTGTGAACAAATTGCCTGTAAATCAATCTGTTATTGATCTAACCAAAACTGTACATTGCCCTTCACCTCCTCAACACAGTACTCACCCGCAGACAGTAAATAACATTGTATATGGAGTCCCCCACCACACACACACACACACACCAGACATCAGCCTCACAGTCAGCCTGATTCACATTGTGCTGGGAAAGGGAAAGAGAGATAACAGCCAATTATGAAATACCAAATGAGTAACACCCACCAATAATAGGTTCCTTCCTATTCTGTGAACAGTTTGACACACACAGAAACCCGTTGCCGCGCTGAGGAGTATCCAGAGTAGGCTATTACCAGCAATAATGATAATCTATGCAATTGATGCAGTGCTTCATTACGTCCTCGAGATGTCTCAACTTGCCTCACGGGAGTGACCGGGACTGTGTGTTTGTAGCCAAACCCAATTTTGTGCCTGCTCAGGTGGACATTAATGATTCCCTACCACCATTTGGAGGAGTTTCAGCTGATGTAAATCAACCACTGGAGCGTTGCTCTTGCTTGCGAGGTTATCAGAGCGCTGAGCACCTTGTTGGCCTGTTCGCAGGTGCGTTATTGGTTGAGCTGTGCAGTGAAATCACTCAATCCTGTGTGCCTATTCCCAGTGGAAGGACACTGAGAATGTGGGTTAATGTGTGTTGCCACACCTGCTTGCAATTATATTGTTCCAATGAGTCTCGCAAACAGCTTCTCCCCAGCTTCTGTATGTTTTTCATATTTGGTTACAAAGGACTTTGGCGCTTACTCTGAATAACAATCAGAATCCTTCACAAAACAAAACAATAATAATTTGGTCACTCAATCCACAAATGTTTTGTGGGACACCGCTGTGCACATTTCGCCCACAAATTATACAACTCACTTTGCAGTATCTTCTATGAAGCGCATTGAGACGTCTCAAAGACATGATAAAGTGTTATATCAAATGCAAAGATTATTATTATTATTTACACCTGGTGAATGGTACGCTTTTCATCATCTTTCCCACGCTCTCTGATTCCACAAGCATGATTCTCATGCTTTGCCTCTTGCCAACCCATGCCTAATGAACACATTCAGCGTTTTGTTCCAACGTGAAAGATGCTATTTAAATGTAAATAGCATTGTGTAGTAATAATCTCTGAGATTAGGTTAAAAAAACGTGCTTCCCTCCGGAGAGAGAGAGAGAAAAAGAGAGATTGTCCAATCCATTTTATTACACAATAATAATAAACCTTATCATGTCTTTGAGACATCTCAAAGCGCTTTGCAGGATATACTACAAAGTGGTTCTGGTTATGTATTTTCTATGCGAAACGCGGCAACCGGTTGCACGCAGCAATGTCCCACAAACAGCCATAAAACGAACAGCTCATTTTATTTTATTTCGGGGATTGTTGGCCAAGCCATTGAGAGAGAGAAACTTCTCTTTTCAAATAGGGCCAGGGCGTCTTTAACATCCTTATCAGGCAGACGGGGCCTCAGTTTAACGATCACATCCGATGGACGCCACCTGCGACAAACACACTCCCAACGCTGCATGGGAGCATCGTCTTAGACACACAACCTTCTGACTCAGAGACGAGAGCGCGACTATCCCAGTATGGCGAACATATATATATTTTATTGCATATATTATATATAATTAGACATGAGACATATTGTATGTGTAGTATATGAACCAGAACGGAGGTGCCTGTGTACATTGCTTCTGGTGTCTTCTGCATCGCCAGGAGTTCTCTTTCTGATTGCTAAGGAGATTGATAGATTGCTTGAAGTAAAAAGTGTGTTTGATGTGTGGCAGAAACAGCAAGAGCAGGCTTTTACGTATGAACAGCAGCACTGCTTGGCCAGAGGTATAGTTGAGTGTTTGTAGGCATTAATGAGTGGTTAGAGCATTCGCCTTTCAAGCCTGAGACCTGTGTTCAAATCCAGGCAGGTCAGGGCGAACCCCCGGGCAAGTTTCCTTACTCCACACGTTTAATAATAATCCCTCAAAAAAAATCACAATGATAAAAATTGGTCATTTTCAATTCACGACTGTTTGTGGGACACTGCTGTGCGCAATTGGCTGCCGCAATTCGCCCACAAATATACAGTTAATTCACTTTACAGTATATTCTGTGAAGCGCTTTGAGACGTCAATGAGATGTGAAAGGTCCTTACATCAAATGCAAGGATTATTATTATTATATAAATGTAGAACTCTCAGTCTGGTTCAGATACTCTTGATCTGATTATTACAGATAATCACACTGCATGGATTTCAGACACCTGGAGGACTAAAAAATATCTGCCTGACACCCCATGAGCAAATCATCAGGTGGGATGGGTGGGGGTGGATGGACTGGGAGGAGGTGGGGACAGAGATGGGGACTGGGGGTGGGACTAAGTGAGGGAGGACGGGAGATAGCTGTTCTCAGCCTGTTCTCAGCTCTAGCCCAAGTTGAGCATTGGCATGTCAGTCACGCACCATTTCGCTGTTGACAATAATTGGATCCTTCGAGCCTCAACGTGGCATGAAACATAAAAATAAATATTTTTGGGGTTCGAAACAGAAGACGCTGAAGGTAGCAGTAACCTGCACGTTTGTGAAACCGGCTGATTCTCACACCCCTGCCAGTCAACATCCTCCCTCCCTACCTCCCCTGCCTCGCATCAGCCTCAGTCACACAAGAGAGCGCTCCATCAACACTCAATGGGCTTATTATTGAGGACAATGAGAAAATATGCTTGGTTCATGTCTTTTTTATTCAGATGAGGCATATTTATTGCTGAGGGTTGTTCTCCACAGGCGAAAGCATTAACCTTGTGCCAGCTTTACATCACCACAACTTCTCTCACATTTGGACTAAAGCACAGCCGACACAAGCACAAATTTTTACAAGACCTATAGTGTTGTGGTTAGAGCACTCATCTCGTTAGCTGGCAGACCCGGGTTCGATTCCTGGGTGGGGCAAAACCTTAGGAAAGTTTCCTCACACCACACACCTCTGTTTGCCTAGGAGTAAGCAGGAACCTGGTTGTTAGTTGATTGGTGGATCACTTTCCACGGGTAATAATCCCTTCAAATTTTCTTAAAACAATAATAAGAATTTGGTCACTCAACCCTCGACTGTTTGTAAGACTCTGCTGTTCGCAATTGGCTGCCGCATTTTGCGCACAAAATACACAGTCAATGAATTCACTTTACGGTATATTCGGCGATGCGCTTTGAGACGAATCAAAGATGTGATAAGGCGCTATAACAAATGCAAAGATTATTACTATTATTATTACATAATAAGGCGTACACCTGCTATACACACAGCCACTGCACCTTGGTTAGAGCACAGGAGAATCCTGTGAAGTGAACCAGTCAGCAGTCAGCTGGTGGGGACGGAGCAAGGCGACAAAAGGAGCAGTGGGATCATGAGGCCCAATTAATTCAAATTCATTTGTCAGAGAGAGGGTTGCTGTGCTGCAGGAAGGCTTTGATGCGTTATTGTTTTGGAGAGTTGGGAAGGGAGACGGTGGGGGGGGGGGGATGCCTACGGATCACTGAACACAGATGGACCACTTTACCCAGTACCAAATCGCAGCTGACATTTCAGGTGTAAAATTCCTGAAGTGTGCTAATCTGTATTTAATGGAGAACTCCACTGTTAATGGCCCTGTAATTACTTCCATTGAATGCAATTTACCTTTGCCATCCCCCATCCTACACACACAAATACACCATCACTCCACTTCTCAATAAACTCCTGTGAGGCGTGTGTGATTGTCCTTCAGACAGGAGAGGTGCTATATCAAATAATAATAATATAATATTCCTTGCATTTGATATAGTGCCTTTTCAAATCGCTTCACAGAATATACTGTAAAATGAATTGACTGTATTTGGTCAGCAAAATGAAAGGATTATTAGACTTGTTATAACGTCTCGCGGCTGATGTGAATGTGACATGTTTCTATTCAAGGATCCAACCAAGGGTTAAATATTTCAGACCCTGGCGTTTGCCCACAAAAAATCACACCCACTCACAACACTTTACAGTGTATCCTGTGAAGCACCGTGAGACGTCTTGACAGCGGGTAAGGCACCAGATCAAATGCAAGGAATTTTTCACAGATTACAACGCAGTGTGTGAGGTTAGAGCAGTTAGACTTTATTAGCAGTTACCTGCCTGTTGCTCACGTTGACTTGTCATGGTATCTCACTCTTCCTGTTGATTTCCTATTCAGAAATCTGACGGTTCATGACTCACTGTCTAACTGGACAAGACACTGGAGATGAACTGAGAATATTGTGATTGATGCAATCCGTGCTGTGTGTAGGACAAAAACAGAAGGCGCTGAAAACACTCGGCAGGTCAGGCAGCATCAATGGAGAAAGGCAAAGTGAGTCAACGTTTCAGGTCCACGACCCTTCGTTAGAACCGGAGCAATGTTTGCTTTTCTCTTCGATGGGACTTCAGATCTTCCCTTTTACCCCGTGTACCTTCTCTGGTATCTGTTTCCCTTCTTGTGTTTGATGATGAGCCAACAGGCCCCAATTCTGATGATGTTGGCTCACTTTTCTCTCTCCATGGACGCTGCCTGACCTGCTGAGTGCACCCAGCGATTTCTGTTTTTGTATCAGATTTCCAGCATCGGCAGTATTTTGCATTTTGTATTGGGTAGATATCAGCATGGATCATTTAGCTTTGATCTTACAGTCTGGTCTGACACTCCAGTGTGGTGCTGGGGTGTGTGGGGGAGAAGAGAAGGAGACAGTCCTTCATCATTGGAGGTACCGGGCTTCGGATGAGATATTAAACCAAGCTCCCACTGTTTCCATGTTCAGGTGGATGTCAATGATCCGACAACGCTTTTCCAAAAGAGAAGAGAGTATTTCCCCAGTGTCTTTGTCAACAATTCCTTCTCTTTCCCTAGATCTGGCTGTGTGTTTTGTGTGTGTGTGTATGTAGGGACGGGGAGGGGGGACGACGACAATGCTGAGTACACTTCAGTCTACAAATAATAATATTAATCCTTGCATTTGATATAGCGCTTTTCACATCTTCTAGATGTCTCAAAGCGCTTCACAGAATATACTGTAAAGTGAATTGACTGTATGTTTGTGGGCAAAATGTGGCAGCCAATTGCGCACAGCAGCATCCCACAAACAGCTGTGGATTGAGTGACCAATTTACTATTATGTTTTGAGGGATAATTATCAGACATGTGGAATAAGGAAACTTGCCCGAGGTTTCGCCCTGACCTGCCGGGAATTGAACCCAGGTCTCTCGCTTGCAATGGCGAGCGCTCAAACCACTGAGCTACATGACTCAACAAGTCCGCAGTCACTACACTTCACAGAATACCCGGCAACGTGCTATGAGACATTTTGCCATAACTGGGCACTGTATCAAATGCGAAGATTGCTATTATTAAGATTTCAATGTTTTCTTTGTCCTGATATAACAAAATGGAAAATAAAACCTCACGACTGAGGCAGGCAGCAGCGGTCATGTATCTGAGAGACGCCTGAATTGTAAATTGCGACTTGAACCTTATTAATGCAGCAACCATGCAATGCGATGCATCGAATAAGATCCCATTCAGTCCCCAGGGAGTGGAAAGGACACAGTGGAATAAGACAGCGCCGATGGTTTGTTGGCTGCCTTGCAAGCATAGCAGACACAAAGGTTCCAGAGGTGTAGGATGTTTGCAAATTTAGCTTCTCCTTCACGTCACACATATCCGCATGCCTCATTAATCATCATTGTTTCTCACCTAAACAGACAATGCTTGCTTATTTATAACAACAGTTTAGAACAATGATAAGCTGTCCTTTTCGTGGTCGGCTGGACGTCTCTAAAGCGCTTTGCAGGAAATGCTGTAAGGTGTAGTGACCTGGTGTTTTGTTTATAAATGCGTCAGCTGGTTTGCACACAGCAACCATTGCCCAATCACCCAATAAATCTCGGGGATTGTTGGACAGGACACCGGGAGAAAACTCCCGTCTCTGTTTGAAGGATCTTTAACGTCGACCCGAACAGGCAAGAATTTGCTGCTGCATTTCACCTAAAAGAGCCGCAGTCACTACACTTTACAGTAGAGGGCTGGGAAGCGTTTTGAGGCTGATGTTCTGACGTGACAAGGTGCTGTAGTTAAACGTAAGGAGTATAATTGTTCTGGGTATCCCATTTTGTAAAGGATGATGATTTTATGCAGTAAATCTTGGCTCACAGAGTGTTACATTTAACTTAATCTAACCGTTAGATTACCATTACCAGAATGTTTTAGTATAACAATGTAAAGGGGGCATTTTTCTTGATAGAAAACGTTTCATCTGAAGGTCGGGTGTTGACTGAGATGAAACATTGGGGTGGAGGAGAGCGAGGCAAATGTAGGCATAGTTGAAGAGGAATATAATAATAATCTGTGCATTTCATATAACACTTTTCACGTCTTCTAGATCTAATCAACATCTCCAAGTGCTGCACAGAATATACTATAAAGTGAATTGACTGTATATTTGTGGGCGAAACACAGCAGCCAATTGCACACAGCAGTGTCCCACAAACAGTCGTGGATTGAAATGACCAATCTTATTATTGTGGTTTTTGTTGGATGGATTATTATGTGTGGAGTAAGGAAACTTGCCCAAGGTTTCGCCCTGACCTGCCTGGATTCGTACACAGATTTCACGCTTGTAAGGCGAGTGCTCTAACTACTGAGCTACAGGACTCCACGCTTTGAATGTCTTCAGGTGTGATCTGACAATGGGCAAGGATTGAGCCAGAGAGTCCCAGAGTTTTGGGGACCCAGTGCTGAAAGCACGGCTGCGAGGCTGTAGCAGAGGGGACGAGGGACGTACAGACTAAGGAGTGAGCGCACGGGTTTGAACCCCTCAATGCAAATGATAGAACATCCTCCCTTATCCCCCCCAAGCCTGAGTCCCCGAATCCACACAGATGGCTAACTGATCTCCACAACCCCAGTCGCTGCTGTTAACTAACAGGAGATTGAGCAGTGGATGGGAGAGAGCTGTCAGCTCTATTAAATGATACATGAACCTCGATTTTCTCAGTGTGTAATGAGGCTGAAAAGGAGTCATTTTGACATAATGCCTCAGAACAAAAACATTTCTCAGAAGTTTAATGAGGGTGACTCGGCAAGGCTGAACACATTTATTTTAACAATTAACTCCTTATTCGCTGTGGTAATCACTTTCCATTAAATAAGTTAGTTCTGCCGCTATCTCCCACATTTTGTAGGATAGTCTGATCTGATCTCACGCAGAGATTTGATTACTCTTTGACAGTAACTTAGACTTAGGTGCCAGCCTGGCTCGATCTCGCCTCTAGATCAGAACGCTGTGGGTTCAAGCCCCTACCTCGGCTGTGTAGAGCTGGGGGGGAGCCTTGCATTGTCGGAGGTGCCGTCTTTCAGACAAAACATTGAATTAAGTTCCCTTCAGAGCCTATTCAGGTGGGTGTCACGAATTGTATGACATTATTCGAACAGAGAGGAAATATCTTACTCCCAGTAACCTGGCCAAAGATCCCTCAGATATAATCGACCATTCACTTCATGGTTATTTGGGGAGACATCGCAGTATGCAAATTGGCTGCTACGTTCGCCTACAGATACACAGTCCCTGACTTTAAATCAATTTCCAGTGAAGCTCCTTTTGATGCTACAACACCAAACGCAAGGAATATTATTATCCATGAAGTGTTTTGAGATGCTTTGACATTATGTGGCCTGGATCAAATAAAAGGGTTACTATTAAAACTTTCCAAAGCTGTCGTTGTTAATGTGAAATTCTCCGTCACCAAAAAAAAATCTGATACGGACCTTGGACCTGATTTTCCGTTGAAAAAAACATCTGCTTGTTAAATTTCTGGATCAAGAAGCCACCAGAGTAACAGCCAGCAACATCTTCTAACCTTGGTGCTCGCTCACGCATAAGAGACAGATCATGCATAACTCCGATAAAGATTGCAGGACACAATCATTTCAATGTTCAGCCACGGGATAATTTACTGCCGCATGTTTTAAAAGAGATGTGTGCAATTGGTAAGATTCATAGAAGGTACAGCTCACATGCTGGCAATTCGGTTCATCTAGTCTGGCTGGTATATACAGAGTGCCTATCCCAGAACATTAACAAGCAAATCTGACATCGAGAAACAACATCACAATAATTTGGGATTCACAAATACATAGAGATCGCCGATCATCTACACTAATAATAATACTACAATAACAATCCTTGGCTGTGATATAGCACTTCATCACGCCATTGAGACATCTCAAAATGCTTCAAAGAATACAGTGTAAAATGGATTGACTGTGTACTTCGTAGGTGAAAAGCAGCAACCAATTACACACAGCCTAAAAACAGTTGTGGTTTGAATGACCTGACCCAATTTTTTTGGAGCAATTTTTATCCCTGGAAAGTAATCGACCTAAAACAAGGAATACAGGACAAACAATTTCCTTCTAGGTAATCAAAGGCATGGGGGGGTGGGGAGTAAAGAAACTTAATTTAGGTTTGCCCAGCCGGGAATTGAACCCGAGTCCTTTCACTTATGAGGCGAGTGCTGGAACCAGTATGCTACAGGAATCTAAACATCTCAAAGTGCTTCACAGAATATACTGTAAAGTGAATTGATTGTATATTTTGTGGGCGAAACTTGGTAGCCAATTGCGCACAGCAGTGTCCCACAAACAGTCGTAGATTGAAATGACCAATTCATTTTTTTTTTAGTAATTAGACGTGTGGAGTAAGCAAACTTGCCCAAGGTTTCACCCTGCCTGGAATTGAATTCAGGTCTCTCACTGAAAGGTAAGCCACCGATCTACAGTACTCTTCAAATCTATAAATTGAATGTGAACCTATGGGACGACTGGGAGAGTTAATAAGCCTATTCAGAAATGGCTTGATGCAATACCTGGTGAACATAATATCTACCTCCTGCAGAAAGTAGCTGTATTAGGAAGCTAACATAAACTGAACATTACTAAGAAAATAAGCATCCATTCAAGATGTAACATGGCAGTATTATTGTCTGGCTGACCATCACTTAAAAACACTGAAAAACTACTAATACGAAGTGATTTAAACTATTATAAATAACTTCATTATAATAATATGTTTTGCATTTAATACAAGGCTTGTGGGGAGGACATCTCAAAGAGCTTCAAAGGATTTTACTGTATATTTGTAGAGGATTAGAGAAGCCCATTTTGCACCATGGGATCTTTAAGACTTTGTGAAGTCCTGTATCTCAGTGGTTAGAGCAGTCACAACAACAACAACGACAAAATTACATTTCTAGAGAGCCTTTCACGTTGGGAGGACATCCCAAGGCGCTTGCAAGGGAGAGATCTAACTTGCCCAAAACCTAACAATAATCTCTCAAAAAAACATTGGCCAATTCAATCCACAGCTGTCTGTGGGACACTGTGTGTGCAATTGTCTGTCGCGGTCCGCCCACAAATATACAGCCAATTCACTTTACAGTATATTCTGTGAAGCGCTTTGAAAAGTCTAGAAGACGTGAAAAGCTCTATATCAAATGCAAGGATTATTATTATCATTGTAATGCAAGAGGATAACTTCTCCCCGACCGCAGAAACATCCCGAAAGATCAACTGGTCAAGCACTTGTAAAGACTCCGTTAGAAATTCCAGAGAGAAGCCCGCACGCCCCCCAGCAACTTTGTAGACTGTGGATCTTGTTGCTTATAACCGCCACGTTCGTTGGGAGAGACGTGAAGTAAGTAATTCCGCTGAATAATTCAAACGCGCTCTCTGGTTGAATACCTCTCCTGCACTTCTCCACAGTTGTTGCTCCCTCTGGCTAGACAGTGCTGCCTTTCACTGTCCAAGTGATGAGCCTGTTCCACTCCCCCTCCCCACCCCACCACCACATACACACAATCTACTGCCCATCCATTCATGTGTCACTGTGCTGTTTGTATTGCGACTTGTTTTGTGTATGCAGCTGTACAGTTGTCTCGGTTGGATTAGTTCATGCCTCATCCGAAGGACAGAATCTCTGACAATCCTGTGAAGCGCTTTGAGAAGTGAGCTCGAGCATCAGTAGTCAGGACTCCAACCTCCCCACCTCCACCCCAACCCCCTATCCTCTGGAATTCCATCAGACAGTCCCTTTGCCTGGACCTCTCCCTTGCCTTCTTCATGGCACATCTCAAGACCCTTCTCTCCGACAGTTCTTCCTTTGCCTCACCCTCCCTGATCCCATCCCCCAGTTCGGGTCCAAATCTCTGACATGAAAGGCGCTGTACACATGTAATTTATTGTTGTTGTTAGGCTTCTTAAGGGATAGTGGGTTACAGTGGCTGTTGTTGTCTTCCCAATGTGAAAGGTGCTGCATAAACCTACATGTCCACAGTGCCTTTCACTTCAGGAGATTGGCTGAAAGCACTTTACAGAATTTATTGTAAAGTGTGATCGCTGAATTTTGTAGGGTTTCAAGGGAAGCCCATTTTGCACACAAACATCCAGTTTTATCTGGGAGTTTGTTTCACATACCATCACGGGATCTTTAAGTGCACCTGAACAGGTGGATATATGGGACCTTGGTTTAATGTTTCATCCGGACAACAGCTCTTCTCACGGTCCTTTGAAGTGCTTTGAGATGCCCTCCTGATGTGATAAGGATAAATAATAACAACTTGCATTTATATAGCGGCTTTTATGAGGGGGCGTGCAAGGATTCCATCATCAAATACCTGGATTATTATTATTATTATTATCTAAGGCAAAACCTTAGGCAAGTTTCCTTATTCCACAGACCTCAGGTAATCGCAAGGTAAAAAACAATAATAAATTGGGTCGCTTCAATCCACGCCTGTTTGTGGGACGCTGCTGTGCGCAATTGGCTGCCGCGCGTCGCCCACAAATATACAGTCAATTCACTTTACAGTGTATTCTGTGAAGCGCTTTGAGACGTCCAGAAGACGTGAAAAGTGTTAAATCAAATCAAGCAAGGATTATTATTATTAATAGGTTGAGGGGGTAGGAGCCTGGAGTGCGGGTGACTTGATGAAACTGATGAAAACCTGCACTTGTAGGGTGATGTACTGAGGCAGACAGTTAGCAGAGTGAAAAGGTTACCGATTTGTAAATCTTTAAAAGGTCACAGACGTCTGGGAAGTGAGGAATAATCTGTCGGTTTTCTTTAGTTATGAAAGTAAATGCGGAGCCAGGGCAGTCAGTCACTCTGCAATGGAGGGCCGAATATTTTTTGCAGGGGTTGGTGTTGAGCGGGGAGTTATGTTGTGTGTGTGTGTGCACTTGTGTGTGCCTGTGTGCGTATGGGGGGAGGCGATGAGAAGGGTACAGGGGTTGAAATACTGCCTTAACCCACTCCCACACACATATGCACATTTGCCCCGAGGAGTACAAAATGAAACACAGAGAAATGTTTTCATTCAAGCTCCCAGTGAGCACATCAAAACTGAAAGTCTTTTTAAACTTCCTACTCCAAGCACTTTCTCATGTCTTGCAAGTGCTATAATTTTCAAAGGAAGAGTGCCTTCAGGAGAAATGTGTGCGGGCTACGCGATGTGTGCTCATTAAATGAACTGTGGGTGCAATTTAGTCTTTGTGCGTTAGCCTGTGGTCCTGGTAGTTGCTCTCGCCTCTGAGTCAGAAGGTCCTGGGTTCAAGTCCCACTTTGGGACTTGGAATCATGTAGTCGAAGTTGAGTGTGAAGCGCTTTGAGACATCTCAAAGATGTGTTTCACCCCTTCCCAAACACTCCCCTCCCAGCTCGGGTCATAAGCCTCTTGTTTAGCGCCTTGGGACGTCCTCCCGACGTGAAAGGCGCTATATAAATGTAAATTGTTGTTGTTGTTGTTGTTGTGATAAGGTGCTGTATCAAGGAATATTATTATTTATGTGGTGCTGAGGAATCCAGTCAACCGCCTCCTTTCCCCTTTTCTGTCCGTCAGCCCGGCTCAGTGGGGTAGTGCACTTGCATCTCCGAGTCAGAGTGCTGTGGTTTGAATTGGGGACTTTGAGCTCACACAGTCTGGGCTGGAGCCCTCGTGCGGTGTTGGGGGGAGCCCTGTATTGTCAGAGACGCCATCCTTCGTATGAGACGTTAAACCAAGGCCCCCCCGTCTGTCCCTGAAAAGGTGAACATCAAAGACCGCATGGCTCGAGAAGAGAAGGGAGTTTCTCTCTTGTGGCCGACAATCCCACCCCAGGACAAATTGGCTGGTCACATCATGGCTGTTTGTGGGGCATTGGTGTGTGAATCTTGCAACGTTGTTGTTGTTGTTGTAAAGCCAGCCCGACCCAGCCTACCTTTGCCCGGTTATCTCATTAACCTTGCTTAACAATTCCACTCTCGGTCTATACATAAAACCCACCAAGGCTCCCACATCATTTATCACTATCACTCACTTGTCCACGTAAGCTAAAACCTGCTCCTAAACTCCTCTACCGGGGCCCTTAAAGCCATAATTTGCTGACGTTTCTTATAACACAAAGGTTCCAACACTAATAAACACTAACGACTGTTCTGTTCTGCAAACATCTAGCTCAAAACAGATCATCAATCTTATTCTCCTCCTCTCTCAATTTGACTCTTTTTTTTCTCTCTCTCTTTCTCTCTCGGTCTCTCCCGCTCCCTTGTCAGCTATAAGCAACCAGGAGAGTAATGAATAGATTGGGCTAATACGCAAACCAAAATGAAACTCTTAGCAATAAAATATTAATTGGATTTGCATTTGATATCCACTTCCAAAATGTCTCAAATGCTTCACAGAGAATTGTTGTTAAATCAAGTGTCTGTTATACCTCGTTGGTGGTGAATTTGCACACAGCGATATCCCACAAACAGCAGTGAAGTGAATTGCTCCATTATCTGGAGGACTGTTGGTCAGGACACAAAGGGTGAAACTCCTTTCTTCTCTTCCATACAGCGCCGTGGGATCTTCGATGTCCACCTGACTGGGCGCAGGGGAACCTCAGTTCAGCATCTGATCTGACAGGTGCCACAGTGTACACCAGCTGTCTGTCAGCCTTGTTTACTGGTGGGTGTAATATCATTCATTACTTAGTTTGTGTCAGCCGTTTATAGAAATTAATGGTGCACATTAACGTGATAGCATGTCATTCCTCAAAGGATGTAACACAATGTGGCTCGGAATGAACTCGTTCTCTCACCTAATACCAGAAGCTACCTGTGCAAGTTTGCAGACTCCACACACCTAATAATAACACGTGCACCCCCCAACAAAACACAATAATAAAATTGGTCATTTCAATCCATGACTGTTTGCGGCACACTGCTGTGCGAAATTGGCTGTCGCTTTTCGCCCTCAAATATACAGTCAATTCACTTTACAGTATATTCTGTGAAGCGCTTTGAGACGTCTAGAAGATGTGAAACGTGCTGTATCAAATACAAGGATTATTATTATTATTATTATGTTTTGCCTTTGGGTGTCTCTGAACCCAACCCAGTGACCGGAATTCTCACCATGGATGGAATAATACTATCACTACTAGTAGCGAGTGGGTTTGATACAGTAAACAGGGAGAAATTTCCTCTGGTGGATGGGTCGATAACCAGGGGACACAGATTTAAAATGATTGCCAAAAGAAGCAGAGGGGAGACAATGAGACTTTTTTTTTCACCCAGAGACTTATTGGAGTCTGTAATGGACTCCCTGAAAGAGTGCTGGAAACAGATTCAATAATAGTACTTATATGGGGTAAGAGCAGGGGAGTGGGTCTAGTTGGCAGTTCTTTCAAAGAGCTGGTACAGGCGCGATGGGCCAAATGGCCTCCTTCTGTGCTGTAAGGTTCTATGATTCTAATAATAACAATTCTTGCATTTGATGCAGAGCAAACCACATCAAGACTCTGATGTGCTTTACAGGATATATATAGACTGTAGGTGACTATTTTTGGTAGGTGAATGTGTCAGCCAATTTGCCCACAGCAATGTCCCACAAACAGCTGTTGTAGTGAGTGACCAATTTTACCTGGGGGGATTGTTGACCAGGACACCGGGAGAAATTCCCTTTTCTTTTCAAGTCTTGTCATGGGATCTTTAACACGCAGATAAACAAGCACAGACGGGACCTTGGTTTTATTAACATCTCATCTTAAGGATGGCTTCTCTGTCAGTGCAGTGTACCCCTTCCCCACCTGGGTTGTCTTTGAGTGTCAGCCTAGTGTGTGAGTTTAAAGTCCCAATGTGGGCCTTCAACCCACAACCTTCTACCTCGGAGACGGGCATGTGACTGTCTGAGCCAGGCTGACACTTAATACAGCACTCTATTAGATGCAATTAGTATAAATCAACCTTCACTGCAGCACTGATCTGACCCTTGGGAACGAAACTAAACAGTGTGTCAAAGGAACCCTGTTCAACAGAACTCATACGAAGCACTATAGCACATCATAACCTGGTGTGAACAGACATCAGGCAACAAAACAATAATCCTTGCATTTGATATAGAACCTAACACATTTTCTAGACGTCTCAAAGCGCTTCACAGAATATCTGCTAAAGTGAATTGACTGTGCATTTTGTGGGTGAAACGCGGCAGCCAATTGCACACCTCAGTGTTCCACAAACAGTCATGGATTGACTGTGACCAAATTATTATTAGTTAACAAAGTATATGTTTTTGAAGGGATTATTATTACCTCTGGGAAAGTGATCAATAATCATCTAAAAACCCGGTTGCAGTTTACTAATTGGACGCAAGGTAAACAGAGGCGTGTGGAGTAAGTTGCCACGTCCGGGATCAAACCCGTGTCCTCTCGCCTTACGAGGCGAGTGCTCTAACCCCATAACTGCAGGCCTCCAAAACTTTACAATTTATACTGTGCCATCTGTTGTGTGTACCGATGATATGGTCATGTCTCACTGAGAACAGATGGAAGGAAATATTTCTCTAAGAAAACGGTTTATTTTGCTGCATCACCTGGCAATTTTGTAAATGCCTCATATTCAGATTGGGTGAAATTAAATAGATTAAATTTAATAATAATAATAATTTGGCATTTGGTATAACACCTTATTCCATCATTGAGATGTCTCAAAGCTCTGCACAGGATATTGTAAATAATACTATAATACAATACACATGTATGATAATAATATTCCTTGCATTTGATGTAGCGCCTTATCATGTTGTCGAGATGTCTCAAAGTGTGCTTCGCAGAATATACTGTAAAATGGATTGATTGCATATTTTGTGGGTTCTGTTTTGCAGAGGAGAGGGATGTTTGGAGCCTGTTGCAGAGAGCGGGGGCAATACAGCTGACAGCTCTCAGGGTGTTAACAGGAATTTATTACAGGGTGTGATGGTGGTGATGTGGTGGGGTTGGTGAGGTAGAAGCGGAGGATGTGAAACTGTTAGCAGAGCATGCATGGGGGAGTTGGGGGGAATGGGCTTTCAAGAGATGGAGCGTGAGTCTGAGCGAGCTGGGAGGGAAGCAGATAGAGGAGACTGAAGGCATAATGAAAGCGATACGTTCGCATATTTGTCTTAAACGCCAGGAGGGAGGGAGGAAGGGAGGGTATGAGGAGGGAGGAAGGGTGAATGGGAGTGAGGGAGAGGAGGAGTATATGTGTTTAGAGTTGCACAGGTTTGCAAAGGTCAATGTTAGGCTAGACATCAGGAAATATGTCTTGACCAACAGGTTAACTAAAGACTGGAACAAAGTTGCTAGGAAGAGTGGTTGAGGCTAGGACACTACACGATGCCTTGACAGGAAGATGCCCTGGAGGGATGAGATCAAATGGGCCAAAGGACTTTCTTCATCCAAACCAATCGCGTTTGATCTTGGCAACCTCTGTTGCCAGTAGTTCAGTCTTTACAATAATTATTACTGAAAGTTCAGGGAGGATATATGGCGGCTTACAGAGAGACAGGTCAGCTTGGATCAAAGTGAGAAATGAAGTGTGGCAGTTCTCATTATCACTGCACTGACGTGCAAGCGCTGAAACCAGTTATGCAATCCAAATAGATAATTCCCCCAATTAAAAGATGAAGGCACTGCAATGCAATGAAGCCCTGTGTGGATATTTACTTGAACACTCTTAGCACAGAAATGCACGTCAGCCGGGCTCGGTCGCTCGCATTCTCGCCTCCGAGTTAGGAGATTGTGGGTTCAAGCCCCCCAATTTGCGGCTTTGAATGCATACAGTGCCACGCGCAATTGGCTACCGGGTTTCGCTCACAAATATAGTCAATCCACTTTTCATATATTCTGTGAAGTGCTTTGAAATGCCTAGAAGATGTGAAAAGCGTTATATCAAATGCAAGGATTATTATTATTATTATTATTCTATATTGTCAGAGGTGCTGTCCTTCGGAATTTCTCTCTCCCAGTATCTTGACCGACATTCCTCCCAAATAAAAATTGGTTGCCTGTTCCACAGCTGTTTGTGGTATCTGCTGTGTGCAAATTGCAAAGTGTTTCTGAGTCACTGCACATTGCAGAAAAATACTGGGAGACGTTGCAACAATGTGATAAAATGCCGCATCACAAAATGTAAGGATTATTTTAAGTGCAGCCTTAGGTGCCGCAGAAATTTTGCCGGACCCAATAGGTCATTGGCTTCGAGCCACATCTGCAACTTTAAACGGGTAGCTGCAGCAACACTGTTGCTTTATCACTGCGAGTGATAAATGTCTGAAACAAACTCCCAAGGGAGGCGATAAAGCACAAAGAGTTGATTCATTCAAGAACAAATTAAGATAGATTTCTGTTAGGAAATAATATCTCGGGATACAGTACTGTACTGTATACAGTTTGGGGGATGGCATGTGCAAGCGACTGCCAGGTGGGAGGCGAACTGGACAGACCTTGGTTTCCTTTCACCTAACCTAGCAATTCTTATGTATTTAGCCTTTTGCATTTATATCGATTAGCTGGACCGTTAGCAAGGACAGATCGTGTGGGGTGAGAGCTAAACACTCGTCTTAGGAACAGGGCATTATGGCTGTGCAGTGAACCTCACAGCCCAGAGCCCATGTTGATTGAAAGCCAAAAGCCGGAGCTGTGCAGGTTACAAGCTATATTTCAAACTGGGTAATAAACCTCAGTATGTGTCGTCGATCACATCTGCTCTGCTTCTCCATAGAAGCAGGCATCTGTTGGATGTCTTTGCCCACCTTAAGATGCAGGTGTCCTGTAGTCTATGAATTCTTTGCTATCAAAGTAACAGTCAGGCATCACACACAAACTGTTGGGTAGGTAATTGTTGGCCCATCAAAAAGGTTGTTATAGAGGACTGGGATGGGGGCTGATTCAGTGCTCCAGTACAATGCTAATTTATTGCACTGTTAAAACACAGGGCTTCTAATCCATTGGACGTTAAGGATTTCCCGCAGTGCTATTCAAAAAAGGAAGGGAGTTTCTCAGGGGATTGTTGGCCTGGACTCTTTCCCGGTGTCCTACACAACAATCCCCCAAATAAAATCAGTTGTTCAGAGTCCAAATAACATGGCTTTACTGTAATAAATAACATGTCCCCCTTTCTCCCTGTTCAGGGTCAACTTACACTATGGCTAAATGCTCCAAGTCGCTATTAAGTTTGTCAAAGTATGACATATGGTCGGATATGAGAGGGTAACAGCCTCATGGATGTCAAACCCTAATCTTTTCTGAGCAAATTTACAGCCATACGCTAACGTTCTATGCCCAGGACTTGTGAGGGAAACTTAAAGCTCCTTTATTCCTTATTGCAAGGTAACGTGACTGTTGTAATATGTTTCCGCACTGTGTTTTGTCAGCACGGATGCAGTCCTTAGAGTGACTACAATTTCCCATTACTAGTCTGATTCATTCTTCAAATATGCTGAAATATTTAAGCACCCTGGAATGCTAACCTGCCTGAGGGGCGCTATATAAATGCACATTGTTGTTGATAATAATCCCTTGAAAAAAAAAAAAAAAAATTGGTAATTTTTAATCCACGACTGTTTGTAGGATTGGCTGTGCTCAATTTTCTGTCGTGTTTCGCCCACAAATATACAATCAATTCACTTTACAGTATATTCTGTGAAGCGTTTTGGGACGTCTAGAAGACATGGAAAGCACTGTATCAAATGCAAGGATTATTATTATTTTTAAAGCTTGCATTCCACGACAGTGACAGTACAGCTCACTGGACGGAAACAATGGGAAGCAGAAAATGCTGATTAATGGAACAAGCTATGAGTGGCTGTTCCTTCAGGCCTTTTCCTCCTCTCACTGATGTAAATGACTTGAAGAGGTCACCACTTGGTATAAAAATATAAGCTGATACTAGGCTACAGCAGCAACAACAACAACTCTGTGGGTATGAGACAAATATGGTCTCAGTCTGTCTCACTTGGCAGTTTTTTCATTTGGCTCAGCCGGGTATCTGGCACATGTGGTAACACATCAACAACAAGAACTTTGATCTATATAGCGCCCTCCACGCCGTTAACAGTATCTAAACCAAATTGAGAATTCCATGTATCCCACCTACACATGGAAATCACAGGGATAGATTGTCAGAAATAGAATACACACTCTCTCACCCTCGAATGAGGGACAATCCTGCTTACCTAATTCCGGAGAGTGCTCGGCGCAGATTGGCAAGAGCCAAGGCTTGGGCGTCCCTAGTGTGTTGAGGGTAACTGCTGGTGTGTAACCAGTTAAAACCACATAGCTAACTTTGCGATGTTTTGATTTGATAAAGTGCTGGATCAAAGCAAGGATTATTGCTATTATTAATAATGATCATATAAGAAAGGTAAATGGCAACAGTAAGACCTGGATCAAGTCGGCAGATGGCTCTCGCGCACGATGGCAGACGGCTTATAAAGCAGATCAATGTCTGAATATTGATCTAGGAGGCGACTGTCATGCCCACAGCTGAAGAGTAGGCCCAGTGACGGAGAGGGTGAAGGAAATAGATTTGGGTACTCACTCCCATTGCTCACTCACGCAAAGCATCCAGACTATAGAATTGGAAGTCAGATAACATCCACTAATAGGCTGCGACGTTCGCTCACGAAAGCACGGTCACTGCATTTCACAGTATATTCTGCGTAGCACTGCGGGACAACTTCCTGATGTGAATGGCGCTGTAGCAAATCTAAGGATTATTATTCTTAGAAATTCCATCCGAGTGTAGAATTGCTCTGTTTCTTGGGGGTTTCTTAACAACAGCAACAAAATTACATTGTGTAGCATCTTTCACGTCGGGAGGACGTCCCTCCCAAGGTGCTGTAATCTCAAACATGTGCCCCCGTGCTAGGGTAGGGATCGGGAAGAGTGGTAGGCAAGGAGGATTGAGATAGTAAATTGACTGAAGGCATGGTCAAAAAGGAAGGTCTTGAGTATGGAATGTACGAATTTGCTCCTATCCAACCCTTTCAGATATGATTCACATTCTGCAAGCTGGGAGTATAGTGGTGGGAGGGAGAAATGAACTTTCAGATCTGCACAGTATGCATCAAATCGTTTCTTAAACGCTGCTTTTATCCATCAAACAGATCTTCTAAATAGAACTTCAGAATATTAACTTCAAAGAAACGAAGATACTCTGCCCCACCCCCAAAACCCTCCTTCCCCCACACACAGACACACACTGAATTCATTGCGTATTCACCGCCTGATAGAGGCTGAATCATTAGAGCAAACAACAACAATAACTTGCATCTATATAATGCCCTCCACACTGGGAGGTATCTCAGAAAGATAGGTGAACGAGGCAGTCGACTTGTAATAATAATCATTGCATTTGAAATAGCGCCTTTTCACTTCAAAGTACTTCACAGAGTAAACTGTAAAGTGAATTGACTATCATTTGTGGGTGAAACACAGCAGCCAATAGCATCAGCAGTGACCCACAAAGAGTCGTGGATCCAGTGAGCAAATTATTATTATTACTTTTTGTTGGACACAGTAACCACCACCCTGGTTTTAACAATCCCTCTTAGGGTGCAAACCCATCACTTGTACTCTTGCGTACACTCTCTGAAAATGAAGCGATAATTTGCGCTTTGAGACAAATTACATTCGCCTTTCACATTGGGAGGATGTCCTAAGTGGCTAAACAGTCAGGGCAGGGAGGGTAGGGGTAGGAGGGTGACTGAAGGGTGACCGGAGGTGCGGTCGAAGAGGAGAGTTTGGAGATGGGCCTTGAAGGCGGCAACGGAGCCTTGAAGTTAGATGCTGCAACACTAATAGGAAAGTGCTGTGAATTTAAACGCAACTCGATGCACAGTCTAAAGACACCTTTATGTAGAGATTTGGCCTGTTTAATAAATATACAGTGATGAACGAAGCAGCAAAAACAAGCGAGGAAAGCTCTGACGTCTTCATTGTTGGCGTAGAGCGGCATTCAACACAAATCAATGAGAAAGTACACCTTGGCAAAGTCCATTGAAAATAAAAACAAAAGTCGGCAACAGATTATCATCCTCACCATCATTATTATTATTATTCTACAATTATAAAACATGATTCAATGTTTGTGTTAGCTTCCGACAAAAGATAAGGCGGCTGACGTTTGCTAATACAGCTGCAGTGTACATTAACAAGCATTGTTTTCACCCCCGCTCTCAATCCCATCAGCCCCCACCACTTTTCCCCCCCATCATTGTGTTCTAGGGTTCAGTCCCCTCAACTATTACGTTGGACAAATGCTCTATCCACGTGTGTGGATTTTGACAGCAAATTCCCTCGCAACACATGACCACCCACCAACTCCATCAACAGGCCCCTCCACCCACTTGTGCATGGTCCAGCAGTGGGGTTGGTGGGTGTGTGAGGAGGAGGGAAAGAGTCACTGGATAGCAATCAGGTAGCCTGAACTTTCACAAAGTTCTAGCCTTAAGCCACACAATGAATGATCGATTTGATTTGTTGGGTGGGGATTGTCGTCCAGGACAAGGGGAGAAACTACCTTGTCTTTTCGAGGGATCTTTAACTTACACCTAAAGGAGGAGAGGCACGTTTCACATTTAAGGATGGCGCCTCTAACACTCTCTCACTCCCTCGACTGTGAGGTCAAAGTGTTCGATGTGGGACGGGCTTGACTGCGTGAGAACGGGGCGACCGAGATCACCATCTTCGAGATTCCTTACCAACACAAGGTGTTGGGAACCAACAGGCTGGAAACAAGCAAACGGACCAACTAACTCACCAAGCCCACAGCGACTCCCTTCATCCTGTACCCCCTCCCCATCCACCTGCAGCGATATGGAGCAAACAAGTCAACCTTCTTCAAAAAACAGAAGCAGGGCAGTCAAGGCTAGGGAAGAACACTCACCGTGTTAAGCCCTTGTCCTCGTATGCCTTGCACACCTTAAGTATATATTACAATAATACAAAAATGCATGATGGATGAGCAATACCTGGGGTACAGTATTCAATGGTACATTTCTTACAACCAAGTTACATTCATCCCCCGCCATGTTCCCTCCTATCCCCCTCCCCCACCCCGCTTACCTTGCTGTCCTTCTATCATTCTATAAAAGTACATAATTTATTTTGTTGTTTGTAACAGATTAAAACCTTTACCAGACTTACTGCGATGTGTGGATTTTTCTTTATTCCTCCAGTGAGTAGGCTCCCTGCACTTGTGTATTTATGTGTGTCGGTAATTTTGTGTCTGTGTGTTTGTGTATGTGTGTTCTATGTGTGAGTTTATTTGTATGTATGTCTGTATGTGCTTGGGTCTTTTTGTGCGTGTGTGTTGGGGCGTTTGGGTGCATTGGTTGGTGACATGATATTTTGAGAGTATCTTTCTATCGACTCGTGGACTGATCACAGTGACCACTTCTCCCCATTTCTCTCTCGGCCTCGCCCAGCAGAGCAATTTCATCCGTCTGAGTGCTCCTCGGAAGAAAACACAACCTGAAACCTTTTCTTTTCCTCCCTCTCTCCCTCCCACAAAGTATCTTGTTTTAGCTCAGGATCAAGTTTTTTTCCATTTCACAATCTAGTTTGAGCAGAAATCCTAAATGCATAAAGATTGAGTATTTCGAAGGGCTTTAATTACACGTTCTGTTCTTCTGTAACGAGTTGTAATTGTTGTGGTTTGTGAATTTAGCATCGATTTCTGTTCCCAATGGGATCAGAGGAATTTTTTGATGCACAGGTATATATATATATATATACATGGGGAGCAAGGTGAATGAACAATCAATCTATAAACAGAGCACTCCACTGGTTATACAGGAACCATAACTTGGAAAGAGGGTTTAAAAAAAAATGGTTGAAACCTTTAGCATCTTGTCCCCGGCATTAATAAGCTTCACCTTCCCTTTATACCTGTGACTAACATTCACAATCACTGAAAATTTGGTAATGTTAAAATCTCAAACAAATTTGCCTTTCTCCGCTAGCCTTACCCTTTCCACCCATCGTGAAAATGGTTCTGATTTTTGTTTGAGCCAAACAAGAAGCCTTAACAACAGGGTCATTTATCAGTGCGTCACTGGCTGCCACATTCGCCTCCGAAATGCAGTCACTTCGATGTGCAGAAAAATCCCGCAAAGCGCTTTGAGACGTCCTCCTGACGTGATGAGGCGCTGTATCGAATGGGAAGACCAGGGCATTATCGAAGGACACGATGCTGCTCTTACATAAACCATTGCTTTCAAGGGGAAACCGAGGTCAGGAGCTTTGCTAATGCTTAAAAACTCGGAAACACCCTGCGGTTAAAAAAAAAGATTCACTGATATCTTAAAATCCTGTGTGAAAGGCGCGACATAAAAGCAAGTCGTTAAAATTGGGCCTGTGGTTTTTTTTTCGTCTGAAGTTAGCATAGAAATGAGCGGGACAGCATGTTCCACTGACACACAGAGACCCCCGACTTCTGTACAATCCCTTCATGTAGCTCCTGTGAAAACCCAAGTCTAAACCATGTGAACTGATCTAAAACAGAACGGACACTTTTTACAGTACAATATAATATGCAAATTGAAACAAGAGAACCAAGCACACTGGTGATGGTACTACATGTGCAGTTTCTTGTAAGCATGCAGCGTATTACAGGACACGGCAGCGGAAAGCTAATACTTTGCAGAAACCCACGCTTCTCGGGGTCAGACTCCACCAATGTCAAGGGCATGAAGGGCTCTATATAAATGCAAGTTGTTGTTATATGCTGGTGTTTGGAGAGGGGATGTGTGATACTAGCTGGTGGATTGGACGAGAGGGCGGGCAATACTGGCTGGTGATTGGAGGAGAGAGGGTGGGAGACGGGCTGGTGATTGGAGGAGAGGGCATGTGTTACTGGCTGGTGATTGGAGGAGAGGGTGTGAATGGGACTCACTGGCTGATGATTGGAGGAGATAGCGTGAGAATGGGGTTCGCTGGCTGGTGATTGCTGGCTGGTGATTGGAGGAGAGTAAGTGTGAGAATGGGGCTCGCTGGCTGGTGATTGGAGGAGAGTGGGTGTGAGAATGGGGCTCGCTGGCTGGTGATTGGAGGAGAGTGGGTGTGAGAATGGGGCTCGCTGGCTGGTGATTGGAGGAGAGTGGGTGTGAGAATGGGGCTCGCTGGCTGGTGATTGGAGGAGAGTGCATGTGAGAATGGGGCTCGCTGGCTGGTGATTGGAGGAGACAGTGTGTACTAGAGTGCACTCAGCAGGTTGCTGACAAACTTGGCATTATCTGAGTGAATGTCTCCTTCTCGAATGGCATTGTCTCTCTCACAAACAAACGTGTGCTATTGTATATGACAGTATTACCTTTGGCGTCCGTGTCCCGTAGATTAGGATCTCGTCACCATGTTTTTTTTTTAAGTTCAATTTACAAGAACGTTGATTTTATTAAAAATGTCATAAGTTCTTTTTTTCTTTTTAAAGGAATAGAAAAAACAATCTCTTCGGAATATTATCCAAATAGTTACAATAAGCAATCTGTGTCATCACCATCCACATGCAGTTTTAAAGCTAAAACCTTGTGTGACGTACAGTAGAAAAGTCCAACTCCAATGTGGATTCAGGAGTCTAAAAGGTTAAACGTAGCTGGG
Source organism: Hydrolagus colliei (assembly GCA_035084275.1). Lineage (NCBI taxonomy): Eukaryota > Metazoa > Chordata > Chondrichthyes > Chimaeriformes > Chimaeridae > Hydrolagus > Hydrolagus colliei. The sequence continues at coordinate 22,586,708 of CM068748.1, read as the reverse complement.
GATCTCTTTTGTGCTCTCAGTTTCAGGTACCGTTGGGTTGTTTCCTGCAAGGGGGGAGGATAGGAAATGGTGAATCAAATTTAAACAAGATCGGAACAAGTACAGTATTATTAATACTACTAAAATATGTGTATTTTATATAGCGCCTTGTCACAATGTTGAGACACCTCAAAGTGCTTCACGTAATACATTGTAAAGTGAATCGACTGTATTTGTCGGCAAATTGCGCAGCCAATTGCGCATAGAAGTGTCCCACAAACAGTCGTGGATTGAGTGACCAAATTACTATTTATTATTTATTGATTCATTTCGAGGGATTATTACCCCCCGGAAAGTGATCAGCCAATCGTCTAACAAGGCTGGTGATTGGAGGAGAGAGACTTCCACTTGCTGCTAAGCAAACAGAGGTGTGTGCAGTAAAAAACCTTGCGTTTGTTCAGTAGCAATTTTATACGCAAAGTCCTGAACCCCGCGACCGAGCCTCGCCCCCTCACAGTGATGCTCTGCCTCTACTCACCTGGTGCTCTCAGGGGCCATTCCTCTCTTGTGCTCCCTCCAACTTGGTGGATAAGGCTGCTCAGAGCACTGCAAGACACATTCACACATCAAAAACAAAAGTTGCTGGGGAAACTCAGCAGGTCAGCATCCATGGAGAAAGGAAAAAGAGTCAAAGTTTCAGGTCTACAACCCTTCGTCAGGACCCTAGGGTTGTAGACCCGAAATGTTGACTCTTTTTCCTTTCTCCATGGATGCTACTTGACCTGCTGAGTTTCCCCAGCAACCTTTGCTTTTGTTTCAGATTCCCAGCGTCTGTTGTATTTTGTATTTTGTTTACATTCACACATCAGTTTGCTTTCGGCTCGCAGCCTGTGCTATTGGCATTCGTTCAAGCCACAATCTGCCTCAATTCCGAGGGTGATATGGAGGGAAAGCAGAGGGGAGGGGTCTTTACCCAGATCCCATCCCCTTGGCCTAACTTCATGCTCAGTTCAGCCAGTATCTGGGATCTGGATAAAGACTCCTTAGTGTCTGTAACTTATCCTGGGAAAAATACAATAGAAAATGGGGCAAATATGTGCCCTCATACCAACAAAATGAAGTCAAAAGCCATCTATAGACCTCAGTGGAAGATATGCTCAACTCACAACTCTCATACCCCACCCCCCATGACACAATGGTTGGGTCCAAATGGTTGCCGCCATCTTTGTTCTGGGCAATGGGGGCAAATGGTGTGGCTGATCTATTGGGTGTCATTTTAAGAGATGTCAGCCTTATTTCATTGAGTGGTGGGTGTGGGGGCAGAAGAGGTTGGTGAGGAGGTGTTGGTAATGGGGGCTCGGCAATGATTTACCATCTGAGCAGTCATGATGTTGTAATCTGTTGGGTAATCATGAATCAGGCTTGTAGGAGGACAGCAGGATCTGGTCCTGCTGGTTCAGAGGAGAGACGCCCACCCCTACTCTCTCACCCCACACCAACTTATCCTCCCTCCAGCCCACCTCACATGGCAAGGGGATGAATGTTGCATGATGAATAGTTTGAAACATGACATGTGTAAGCGACGGCCAGTATGGTGGAAGGTGAATTAGATGGACATTGGTTTGCTTTCGTCTAGTAATTATTTTGGGTTGTGAGGAGGGGGCGGTGGGGTCAATTGATGGTGTGATGGGAAGGGGAAGATGGGGTGGTGTGTGCATGTGGTGGAAGGGTGTGTAGACTTCGGGACTCAACTAGGAAGTCCATCACAATCATGTGAAATTTGTGGGTGGGCAAAATTGGTGATGGAGGTGAGAAGGTTGTGAATATAATGTCAGCCTGTGTTCCTAACATATAAACAGTTTTTTTGTGTGGGGGGTGTGGGTTTGTTGGCGTGTGTAAGGTTTATGGTCATTTGCACTGAACAGTAGGACTGGAGGACACAGCTGGAGATTGAAGGGGAATATATTTGCGGAAACACTACTTCAGTGAGCGAGTAGTAAACTTATGGAATAGGCTCCCTAGGGGGACAGTGGAAGCAGAAATTGTTATTTGTTTCAAGAACACACGAGACAGATTTCTGCTAGAAGATAATACCGGTTGGGTTACAGTATATAATTTAGGATACAACATGTCAAGCGACTGCCAGGTTGGTGGAAGGCGAACCAGATGGACGTTGGCCATATATCCTCTAGCAAATTCTTATGCTCTTACTTTGACTTAATTATTTACCTAAGTGCAGATTGTCAACCCCAGCATCAGTGAACTCCTCTGGACAGGTTATTAAATCTCTTTGGGTGACGGTGGGAATGGCCTCAATTTGGGTATCTGCGTTTATCAGCTCCTGTTCCTTCTCATTGTGCACCTGGGCATATATATTAATGCCCGGTATCTTCCTGCACAAAACGATATAGAGCTAGTTAAAGAAAATAAAACACTGGCGCAGATTCCTTGTGTGTTAATCTGAGATGCTCGGTGGCTCCATGGGGGGGGAGTGTTAGCGTTTTAGTAAGGGGAGCAACAGACAGACAGGTGTCTGCTTTAGGTAAGCTTTATGCTTTGTATGAGGAAGTGTTTTAGAGAGGGATGCTTTTCCTTCTTCTTTTAATAATAATAATAATCCTTACATTTGATATAGTGCCTTATCACGTCTTCGAGACATCTCAAAGCAATTCACAAGATATACTATATAGCGAATTGACTTTGTATTGTGTAGGCAAAACGTGGCAGCCAATTGCGCACAAACAGTTGTGGGTTGAGTGACCAAATCATTATTTTAGATATTTTTTTTCGGAGGGATTAATACCCACAGAAAAGCAATTCACCAATCGACTAACAAGCAGGTTACTAACCTACTAATAATCCTCACATTTAGAACAGCGCCTTTCAGGCCAGGATGACGTCCCAAAATGCTGGATTGGTCAGGATGTGTGAGTGTTTGTGGAGTCACACTTGCGATGCAGCCTAGAGCTATTGACCCCTCCAACATCTTTGGTGCCAGGAGTCACATCACACAGAGCAGTTTTCACCCTTTGCTCTTAAAGTGAACAGCTTTAAGTATGGAGAGTCTTCTAGGCTCCGTGTGCACGGATGGGGCAGATGGGCGGACGGACAGGGAGTGTCAAGGGCTGCTCATGGGCTCCGTCATTTGACTCGCACATTGATGAATTCAAAGGGACACAGACAGAAAAGATGATGTCGATAATGTCTTGGGGCATGATCGTTGGGGTCTAACCTCAGGGTTGGCTTGGAATTACAGCAATGGCTTAGAATAACAGCAATGGTTAAAGCAGAAAGAATAGAGGGAGATTGTTGTCAGATGGATTAGTTCGAAAATAAATGATTGCTTTAAGCCGTGCTTCATGTAGCTCTTTCCCCTCCCTCCTCTCCACCCCGCACACATACCCTCCCCAAGGTCCTGTACAATTGACCAAGTGGCTGCCAATGTCAGTGACAGAGTTATTTAGAGATGGGAGCAGTCAGGCAGGTGATCAAAGGTGGTCAAAGTAACCTCAGATGAAAGTGGAGATGAGTGAGGTTAAAGGCAATGTTACCAGCTATCAGGCAATCAGACCAGCTAGGATGAAGTGTGAAAGGAAAGTGAGAGGCAATTGGGGGTATTTGACTGGAGCAAAGCCTCCTCTCCCAACCCCACATTCCCATCTCCCTCCCTCGCTCCCCAAGCCCTCCACTCTGCCAGATTACAATGTTCAAAGGGTTAAATCCACGGTTCCACAACCCCAAACCAAACAAACTTGTCATGTTATTTAATCCAAAACACAATATACATTCACTCATTACTTTAATTCGAACCAGTCATATCAACCTCTTTAAAAAATCTGCAAGTCACTGTTCCCGGAATCCTTTTATGCTTGCATCCTCTGTATTCAATTGTCACTTACGTCGTTAAAGCAAATATGGCACAAAACATATTTCCTCCAAACACACAAAAAGCACAAGAGTACAAAATGAACTGCAACACAAACGTTTAGAAAGAAAGTTTGCTTTACATGTTTGCTATGCATTCTGTTTTTAAAAAAACACACTGACAAGTTCGAAATTCCACCTAGTCTCAGTCCGCGAGACCATTCTGCCTTAAAATCTGGTCTTAAATTGATTTGGATCATCTTGACAACGAGAAAACAGCAACTCAGCAACTTAAACTTTTAAGGCAAAATTGTATACAACACTCCAAGATAATATCTTAAGTGAGGCCGCTATACAAATGGGAGTTGCTGCTTTCTCGTTGTTTTTGGTTGTTGTTGTCTCATGCACTAAGGCTGGGTGAAATTTGGGGCCTTGGATGCAAGGGGTGATTTTCCTGACCGCTAACATCTTGGGGGGTGTGATCTTTGGGGGTTGTTTATAGAGCCCTATAGATGGGAACCTTTACCCTTTTCCTCTCTGTGCTAGTGCGTGAATCTGCTTAAGTGCACTATGGAAAATCGTCGACAGTAAACAACAACAACAACAACAACAATTTACATTTATATAGCGCCTTTCACGTCGGGAGGACGTCCCAAGGCGCTAAACAAGAGGCGTGTGACCCGAGCTGGGAGGGGAGTGTTTGGGAAGGGGTGAAACACGAAGGGGAGGTAAAAGAGTTCGGGGTGGAACAAAAGGCACGATCGAAGAGGAAAGTCTTCAAATCGGCCTTGAAAGAGGAAAGGGAAGAGGTGAAACGGAGGGAATGAGGCATTGATGGCATTCCATAAGGTGGGAGCGGAGAAACTGAAGGCCCGGCCTCCGATGGTGGGGCGGTTCGGGCGGGGGGCTTGGAGCAGGCCAAGTCCTGTTGAACGGAGGGTGCGGGTGGGCATGTAGGGGGAGAGTAGATCGGCTAGGTAGGATGGGGCAAGGCCGTGTAAGGCCTTGTAGGTGAGGACGAGGATCTTAAATTCGATCCTCTGGAGGATGGGGAGCCAGTGGAGACGGGCGAGGGTGGGGGTTATGTAAAGCTCACAAAAGTCATATCATTCAAGACCATAACCTTTAACATGACTTGTGCTAAGTCCGAGTTGGGGCAAAGTGTACATGCTGTACAAAATCTAGTTTAATCAATAACCTGCACTGTGCACGTGCAAGTCAAGGCAGTTGATGAGTTCAGAAGTAATAGAGGGTAGGGGACAAGTCACAAGTTAGGAGGTGGTTGATGTGACTGGTGCAAAGAAATCTAAGTAGTTTTGATAGGAAACTGAATGGGACTCGGGTGAAGGACTGAGACGAGATGGAATTTCGGACTTGTCAGTGTGTTTAAAAAGATAGACATTGTGAATTAGGCAATTATACAATTTATGCAGATAAGACTTAATGAGAGTTTTACTGTTTGTATGGGGGGGGTGGGGGTGGTGGGAAGGGACAAAGGTTGGAGCCTGCGGATGGTAATGACATGTTATACCAGGGCTGACACGTACTCGGTCATTACGGACATGCAATTGTGAATACTAGCCAACACTCGCTATGTGCGGTTACGGTAGCGAGACCTACCTTTTAAACTTGTAAATGACAAACACAGCCAGGCCTACGAATGCCAAGGACAGCAACATCAGCAGAGCAGAACCACTGTGTCCTGGGCTGGAGTCCACCAGCGGCGCTGCAAACAGCAAAGTCACAATGGATTTGTTCCTTTAGCCAATTTTGCACACAGACACACATCCCGTATAAACAGCCACAATGACCAATTTTACTTTATTGGTGGGGTGAGGGGGTGCTGCTCTTGAGCTATCCACCTACCTAGTGTGAGATGGGCGGTGGAGATGATGATTTGAATGCCAGGTTTCAGTTCGAACTGCACCTTGTTCTGATTTAACATATTGATCACCATGTCGCGAATCTGTGATAATAATAATAAATAGTAATAATCCTTGCAATTGATACAGCGCCTTATCATATCGTTGAGATGTCTCAAAACACTTCACAGAATATACTGTAAAATGGATTGGATACTTTTTGGGCGAAGAGTGGTAACCAATTGCGCACAGCAGTGTCCCACAAACACGCGTGATTTGAGTAACCAAATCATTATTATTATTTTTTTTTGAAGAGATTATTACCTTCAGAAAGTGATCCACTAATTGACTAACAATTGGGTTCCTACTTACTGCTTGGTGAACAGAGGCTTGTGGAGTAAAGAAACTTGCCTAAGGTTTTGCGCTACCCAGGAATCAAATCTAGGTCCTCTTGCATGCGAGGCCAGTGCACAAAACGCTAAGCTACAGTACCGGTACTCCACAAATGGTGGGGTGCGTGGGAAGGTGGAAAAGAATATTGTTTGATCAGTTGGTTAACGGCAACCCCCAACATATTAAACCCGGTACAAAAAAATACTGGGGCCTCCTTGTACCCACCACAAAACAGAATAGAGACTGAACAATTCTTGGGTCTCACCTGATCCAGATCCGCACTGCTCTTCCTGTTCTCTGGGTCTTCCCTGTGTGGTAGGAGGTGGAGCTCAGCTGCAGTGGGTAGCCCAGGGAGCACAGCTGCCAACATCTGCTCCTCGGGCAAGTCGGTGACCTGATGAAGAAGGCTTATCATAGAATCATAGAATCATAGAATTTTACGGCACAAAAGGAGGCCATTCGGCCCATCTAGTCTGTGCCGGCTCTTTGAAAAGAGCGATTCAATCCCACTGCCCTGCCCGCTCCCCATAGCCTAATAGACCCGTTCTCCCTAAATAAAGATCTAATTACCTTTTAAAAGTTGTTATCGAATCAGCCTCCACCACCTTTTCAGGCAATGCATTCCAGATTCGAACAACTCGCTGAGTGAAAAAAGTTCTCCTCAGCTCCCCTCTACTTCGCCTTGAAACTATTTTAAATCTGTGACCACGAGTCACAGATTCACCCACGAGTGGAAATAGTTTTTCTCTATTTGCCCTGTCGAAACCCCTCATGATCTTATAAACCTCTATTAGGTCTCCCCTCAATCTTCTCTGCTCCAGAGAGAATAACCCTAGCCTATCTAGCCTCTCCTCGTAGCTGAAGTCCCTCAATCCTGGCACCATCCTAGTAAATCTTCGTTGTACCCTTTCCAATGTCTTCACATCCTTTCTGTAGTGTGGTGACCAGAATTGAACACAGTATTCCAGCTGAGGCCTCACCAAAGTCCTATAGAGGTTAGTCAGCACTTCCTGACTTTTGTACTCTATACCCCTATTTATAAAGCCTAGTATCCCATATGCCTTCTTAACAGCCTTGTCTACCTGTCCTGCCACCTTCAACGAGTCACTAACACAATCCGATCTCATTCCTCTAGAACACCATCCCACATCATCTCAGCATCAAACTGCTTGGCAAGAGCCAGATTTGGGATCCCAGAGTGTGGGTTGGGGTAACTGCTGGAGTCGAACCAACTAAAACTGTATAGCTTGCCATTGATATAACTATAATCAAGTTGCCTCTAAAATGAGTCTTAGTGTCCTGGCCTCAACCACCTTTGCAGTTGTTAAATATCTTCTGGGTAAAGAAAAACTTCCTGGTGTCTGGAAGTTACCCTTTGTAACGCTAAATCTGTATTCTCTTGTTCTACAGTCTCTATGCATTCGATAACATTGTTCTGGATTTACCTTTGCAATTTCAATTAAAATGGTTGCAATCCTCCATAAGGTCCCCTCTAAATCATCTTCCCTCCAAACTGAAGGGCTGCCGCAGCTTGCCTAATGTTGAATGGGTGAAAACTGTAGCAATCTGATCTCTCTCTGTTGGGCTCAACCAGCAGCAACCTCAATTGACTCTCTTTTTCTGGAGAATCCTTCACTTACCCGAGCCAGTGTTCTCTTGATCACTTTACTGAGATCCTGTCTCCATTCAGGGATGTCGGGGTTGTAATCTTCCAAGTTTGGTGAAAATGACAACAACAGGGAGCGGTAGTAATCTGCCGGGCGAAGGAGAGGGAAAACCTATGGTAATTGAGCTCCTGTTTACTAGGGAACGGCGATATGGGAATTTTCCGGATATGGATATATCGGTTGGCTCATATCGAGATATACCGAAATATCCGTTTTTTCGTACTGCGCATGCGCGCGCGCATCGGAGTGCGCGCGCATTCCGGGTGCGCACGCATTCAGGGCCTATCTTCTCAGGAGGTAAATATCTTTCTCTCTCTGTGTCTCTCACTCTCTCCATCTCTGTGTTTTTCTGTCTGTGTCTCTCTATGTCTCTCTCCCTCTCTCCTATCCCCCCCCATCTCTATCTATCTGTATATTATCACATCCACCCCGTCTCTCCCCCCCCTCCCCCCCGCCGTCCCTCTCTCGCACCCCCCACCCCCGTCGTCTCCCTCCCCCACCACCCCACCCCAGCCGTCTCTTTCTCCCCCCCACCCCCCGCCGTCTCTCTCTCCCTCCCCCCCCAGCCGTCTCTCTCCCCCTCTCCTCCCCCACCCCGCCGTCTCTCTCTCTCCCCCCCCAGCCGTCTCTCTCCCGCTCCCCCCAGCCGTCTCTCTCCCCCTCTCCTCCCCCCCCCCCCAGCCGTCTCTCTCCCCCTCTCCCCCCCAGCCGTCTCTCTCCCCCTCTCCCCCCCAGCCGTCTCTCTCCCCCTCTCCTCCCCCCCCGCGCCGTCTCTCTCCCCCTCCCCCCGGCCGTCTCTCTCCCCCTCTCCTCCCCCCCCCCCAGCCGTCTCTCTCCCCCTCACCCCCCCCCCAGCAGTCTCTCTCCCCCTCACCCCACCCCCCCACACACAGCCGTCTCTCTCCCCCCACCCCTTGCATACCTGTATATTGTATTCGAGGACTATGAATACAAGATGGCGGCTTTGCACCTCGGTCTGTGCATTGTGTATAGAGATGAGCATTCTGGGTCTTGTAGTTGATTGTGCTCGCATCCCGATTTTTTACCTCAATATATCGTTGTTCGATATACCGATATTTTTAAAATGTCTATATCGGCATATCGATATGAAAATCATATCGGGTTTTACCGATATATCGCCGTTCCCTACTGTTTACTCTCTCTCCTCTTAATGCCCCACTCCTGCCCTCAGCCACTCCACTCCCCTCTCCCCTGATAGAGTCTGACCACTTTCTTTTTCCTTCTACTGTACTTAGTATTGGGCATCCTCCGAGCGTCTAAGCAAACAGCCATCAATATCCAAAGGCCATGGAGGTGCGGTACAAAATGGCTGCCAGCCACATCTTACTACTCAAAATACATAAGTAACATCAGTAATAATAATAATCATTATTATTATCCTAAGATTATTATTCTTGCAATGACTGTGGCCTCCTCACCAAACACAGCGATGCTCTTGATGTCCTGCAGGATGGAGTTGCCCGAGGACACTTGCACTGTGATGCTGCTTATTCCCTCCTTGGTGAAGGTGAATGAGACATTCTCCTCCAGGGTGACCACGGGCTGTGGACACCATAGAAAACACGTTAGGAAACTACAGTCACCAAACAGCAATCGCACACACACACACAGACTCACTCGCTCACACACTTATGCGCATATTCAATCACACTCACAGAAACTCACTCACACTCGCACACACTCACTCACAGTCGCACATACTTACCCAACCTCGCACACACTCACTCAACCTCATTGCAGGTGTACACTCTCTCATACTCGCATGCTCACTCACACACACACACACTCACAGAGACTAAAGGAATTAAGGGATATGGGGATAAGGCGGGTAGGTGGAGTTAGATTCGAAGATCAGCGATGATCTTATTGAATGGTGAGGGAGGCTCGAGGGTCCGAATGGCTGACTCCTGCTCCTTATTCTTATGTTCTTATGAGACACTCACTCAAATTCGTACACACATGACATATATTGAAACGCGCGCCGTCAGTGACTTGTACAAACCTCGATATTATTCTCGAGCCACCAGTAGTAAGTGAGTATGCCCAGTTTCCTGGGCCACACCATCACTGTTAGGTTGACCTTCTGGTTGGTTATGGCCACGTAGGGGAGCATCAGGTGCAAGTGCTCGATGGGACCTGGGGAGGAAACCGGTAGAGAAAGCACCAATTTTCTCACTAATATCTCGGGAACTCTTCACTTTGATATCTCTCCTCATCTTCAACCTGTCCATCCAATCCACACTATTAACTCCAAGGTAGGGAGTGTACATTGCATTGTCAAAGGTACCATCCTCCGATCAGAGTTTAAGCCAAGCCCCCAATCTGTCTGGGTTTCAGTGCCTTGGGAAGTCCTCTCGACGTGAAAGGCGCTATATAAATGTAAGTTTTGATTGAGTTTTTTGATTGGTCTGTTCAGGTGGACGTTAAAGACCCCGTTATTCCTGTGTGTCCTGGCCAATAATCCTCCAAATAAAATTAGTTGTTCATTTTAGCGTCTTGGGACATACTCCCGATGTGACAAGCGCTCTAAAAAATGTAATTTTGTTGTTGTTGGTGGTGGTGTTCATGTCTGTTTGTGAGATATTGCTGTGATCTCTTATGACCACAGTCATTGAGACATCTCGCCACAAGGGTGAATGCGGCAGCAATGTCCCACTAACATCCATGGAGTGAGTGACCAATTTTATTTGGGGGGGATTAGTGGCCAGGATACCAGGAGAGACAAACTCCCTTCTCTTTTCAAATGGTGCCCAAGGGATCTTTGATGTCCACTTGAACAGGCAAATGGGACCTCGGTTCAAAGACTTATGCAAAAGACGGCAATTTTGACAATGCAAGAGTTCCCCCCAGCACCGCGTTGGAGTGTCAGCTTTAACTACGTGATTCCAAGTCCCGACATTGGATTTAAACCCACAACCTTGTGACTCAAGAGATGAGAGCGCTACCAATGCACCGGGCTGATAGTCATCATGAAATGAGAGGTGACGCTGGAGTGAGAATGTTGTATCTCAGAGAGTCCTGGGTGAACAGAGGGCGAAGCAGACTTACACGTGATGTGCAGGAACAGGATGGCGCGGTTCGAGCCGAGGCTGTTCTTGGCTTTGGCCACCACTCGGAAGACACCTCCGTGTTTGTAAGTGTGCTGGACTCCTCTCTCCACCGAGCTGAGATTGGCATACGTCACCGAGGTGCCGTCACCAAAGTCCATCCGCAGGCTGGTCCTAGGGGCATCTCCCTGTGGGCAATGGAACAGATAGGCTTGTAAAGGCTGCCTTCAACCTACGTTCCTAACAGCCCTCGACAGGAGCTGAGACACTATCTGCCCATAGTAACCTCCCACTGAAGGTCACTGAGAAGTGTGTCCAAGGCAATGCGCAAGGGTAAGTAGCCCAGGTCCACAGATCACAAGAATGGTTTGGATCACGATTCCTTCCTGCTCTACCTTTAGCCACCTCTGCAATATTGCCTGGCTCTGTCACTGTCTCACACGTAGGCCGCCGAATCTCTCAAACGCGCATTCATAGCATCCAGGCTTGAGTATGCAAACTCCTTGCTTGTCAGCCTCCCCAGTTCCTCCCTCCACAGGCTGCAGGTCATCCAGAACTGCAGCCCATGTCGTCTCCCTCACCAGGCTCCATGACCATTTCACCCCCATCCTTGTCCGACTCCACTGGCTTCCCATCATACAGAGGATACAGTTCAAGTTCCTGGTCCTCATCTTCAAATCCCTCCATGGCCTCGATCCCCCCTGCCACTGTGATCTCGTAACCCCCAAACCAACCTGTCCGCTTCCTCCACTCAGTGAGCTGTGGCCTGCTTCACGTCCCCTGCCTCGCCCTCCCCCCATTGATGTTCAGGCATTCTGACCCCACCCTCTGGAACTCCATCCCGCAGTCCCTCTGCTTCACCTATCCCTTGTCTCCTTCAAGATGCATCTCAACCATTTGGCTGTCTCCCCATGCCCTCCACCCTCCCTGATCCCTACCCCCAGCTCGGGTTCAAAATGCTGTCTGTCCAGCGCCTTGCACTGTCCTCCTGACATGAAAGGCACTATACAACTGTAATTTTGTTGTTGTTGTTTGATTCTCCTACTAGGGATGGCGATGAAGAAGGGAGGGTGGGCAGTCTGGTGAGAGGGCGGGAGGGAGGAATGGACAGATATGGGTAGGATGGCTGAAGGGTGCGAGAGACGTAGTGAAGGAGGAAGGAAGGGAGCGAGAGAGGTTAGCTAAGGGGGTGGGAGGGTAGATTGATGGGGGGGTTAGATAGTCAGACTCTCACCTCCTCCAGATGGACGATGAAGGTCACATTGCGAGTGAGCTCAGTGGCCAGACTGCCATCGCTGGTGACAAGGTGGAGCCCACGGGGGGGTTTGCTGGGGCACTGCTGGTGTTTGGCTGTGTACTGCTCCCTCACACCCTCCGTACAGTTATTGGAGCCCACCTTCCTGTAACTACACAACACAACACAAGCAAATTCAATCCCTCTCCCATTTATACATGACTGACTCCAGATCCTGAAACAGGTCTCTTCGGCCTGAGGTTTTAGCCTTTCTCTGAGATCAGTTTATGATTTTGTGTTTTGTGTCTGGCTTTCCTCTTCTCTCTCCATCCCAACCTATCCTTGCATCTGACACAGCGCTGTCATATGCGGAGGACATCTCAAAGGATTTACTGTAAAGTGTTGTGGCTATGTGTTATGTAGACGAACAAAGATTTACTATAAAGTGTAGTGACTGTTCGTTACACAGGCATACGAGACGGCCTATGTGCGCACAGCGACAGTCTCACAAGCAGCCGTGAAGTGGACCATCGTCAAAGAGTCAAAGTCCTGCGTCCAGGGGAGTAAAGCTCTCTGTGGGAACAGGGTGTTGCAAAGTCAGGCACTGGCGGTATCTCTGTCCTGGGCTGTTCGATAGTGAGTAACGTCTAGTTACTGGTCACGCTGGGAAACACAATAATAATAATTCTTGCATTTGATATAGCATTTTTCACGTCTTCTAGACGGAATATACTGTAAGTGAATTGACTATATATTGGAGGTGAAATGCAGTCTTCAATTGTGCACAGCAGTGTCCCCAAACAGTCGTGGATTTTTTTTTAGGTTATTATTATCAGGCGTGTGGAGCAAGGAAACTTGCTCAAGGTTTCACCCTGCCTGAAATTGAAACCAGGTCTCTTGCTTACAAGGCGGGTGCTCTCACCACTACGGTACAGGATTCCACAAGGGAGCTAAAGAGGGGGTGGGATTTGCTGCGGACTCACCCTGTGCTGTTGAGATAGCTCTTCCCCGTGCTGCATTCCCTCACCACGTAAGATGGATTGTACCAAAAGGCGGGTAAACATCGGCCGTCAGTGTGGCGCTCGTATCCATAATCACTGCAGTATTGCAGGTGGGAGATAGAGTGAGAGATGCAGATAGAGAGAGGCAGAGAAGTTATAGAGAGAAAGAGGTGCGAGAATGAAAGAGAAGAGTGACAAAGAGATCAGAGAATGGGAGAAAGGGAGTGAGAACGAGCAAAAGGAAAATATGAGAGAAAGAGGGGAAAAAGTGAAAACTGATTTAAAACGGAACCCAGTTACATTTTACACACAAACAGTGCAGTACGAATTTATGAACTAAATTACATATGTAACTATTAGTTGTCATTCCATTAATCAATCACTCGATGGATGGATCGATGGATGGTTTATGGCCAATTAGTGCATGGCCAATTGAGATTCTATAATAGCAACCAAACTAACTAAAGGGCTTTGTGCGTGTGCTGTACTTATATCTCTGATCATTCTCAATGCTGGTCTGCCCATAAGCACCTTACATCTTCATCCTGTCCCAGGAGATGTGTGTGAGTCAGGGAGCTCAGAGCCAATTCCCTTCCTTCCAGATAAAGTTAGTCACAAGGCAGCTGAAATGTGCAGATACCGGGAGCTGCTACAAATGAGGTTTTTGGAGAATGTGAGTATTTTGTACAGGAAGCGACGGGATGCTGAGATATAGTGTATCTGTGAGCACAGCCTACCACCCAGACAATACCAGATAGACAACTGTGTCACTCCTCAATGGACAGGAACTAATACGTAGGATAAACATCTCAAAGCACTTATAACAATTGTTTCATTTGGCGCAGTGCCTTATCATGTTATCGAAAAACATCTCAAAGTGCTTTTGGTGAGTGTGCATTTTGTAGGTAGCGAATTTGCACACAGCAAACAGTCCCATAAACAGTCATGATGTGAATGGTCAATTTTATCTGTAGGGAATACTGGGCAGGAAACCGGGAGAGAGAAACTCCCTTCTCTTTTCAAACAAGCACAGATGGGAACTCGGTTTTGAATGCCTCATCTAGAGAACATCACCGTGTTACCACGGAATCAACAACAACTTGTGTTTGTTGCCGTGACTTTCACGTCGGGAGGACCATCCCAAAGTGCTTCACAGGATACACCGTAAAGCGTAGTGACCATGAGAAGTTTTGTGGACGAACGCAGCAGCCCATTTGGGCATGGCAATGTCCCACAAATAGCAATGGAGTGAACAAATAATTTTTATAGAGTTGTGGGTGGGGAGTGAGGGGGGGGGAGGGGTGGTAGGGTGGGCGTTGATGGGTATAGCGAATGTGGAGAATTCAACAGGTGCATCATTCCAGACAAAGAAACATAATTTTGCTTTCCAAAGCAATGTACGAGGGACAGAGAGATGGAGCACGGAGATCAGAGACGGTTTATTCACATCTATGGAGGGCTGCTGTGCCTTTTCAAAGCAAAGTTTGCTGTAACCCATATCCGGCCATTGGCTGTGAATTATTCAGGCTATGAATTATGTAGATCGCCCTATGAATTTTTTTGGCAGAGGGTGAATAATACATGAGATTATCTTTTTAATTATGACAAGGAGATGTGGATTCTCTACATGTGTATTGTGCACCCGCAAAGGCAGGATGGAGGAGCTCATTTTTTTTGCTATATGAGGTTCTGAATATTTCATTGCACGCACTTAAGTGTTAACTCACATGCCGCTCCATGATAAAACAGACTGGAGTGAGTCACAACAATGCAATCCGATCGAGTATAAACCAGGTACTAAAACAATACAGCAAATCTCAAATCAACACCTAATTCCCACACAGAGATTAATCCGAGACCTAACCCGAGACCTCTCTGTTTGCTCTGTACTCCCTCCCTCCCTCCCTCCAGTTTCACCCACAAAGCACACAGTCACTACACTTCGCCATATATTCTGTGAAACAGGTTGGGATGTAATTTCCACATGTAATTTAGTTTGTAAATTCGTACCGCGCCAGGTTGATTAATGTGTGGGTTCATTACGTTTCCCGGGTGTGGAGATAGTTAAGGTAACAGCTGAACTAATGCAGTAAACACTTGCAGATTATTAATGTATGTGCTAGCCTGGCTTAATAGGTAGCACTCTCTCTCTCTCAGTTTGTCCCACCCCAAACCTCTGAACTTGCATAGTCTAGTCACGCCTCTTGTTTAGCGCCTTGGGACGTCCTCCCGACGTGAAAGGCGCTATATAAATGTAAATTGTTGTTGTTGGGAGTGCACTGCATTGTAGGAGGTGCTGTTCTTTGGATGAGACATTAAACTGAGGTGCCGGTGTCTACTTGTTCATGTTGATGTTAAAGATACCCATAGCACCGTTTGAAAAGAGAAGGGAATTTCTCCTGATGTCCTGGCTGACAATCCACAAGAATGTACAGCATTGAGACAGGCCATCAACCCAACCAATCCATGCCTGTGTTTATTCTCCGCACAAGCCTCCATTTTGCCACTTCTTCCTCCCTCCAACACTCTTCTATTCCTCTCTCCCACAGTGAAGATTTGGCTTCCACTTGAATGTATCTACACTGCCTGATTCAACCACCATTACAGGTAGTGAGGTGAGTTCTACAATCTCACTATCCTCTGCATGAAACAATTCCTCCTCAATTCTCTTCTTGATCTCCTAATCTCTACCTTAGACTTGTGTCCTCTGGTTACAGATTCCCCAACTAGTGGAAACAATCTATTTATGTTAATCTTATTGGGCAAACCTACATTTTGCCTGATAGTGCAACCTCAAATACCTGGTTGCTTCAGGTGATCAAGGCACGATGGTGGAAGGGTTTGGGAAGTAAACAAAAAACATCTTTGCATTTGAAATCACGTCTTCCGAGACGTCCCAGAGCGCTTCACAGGATGTACTGTAAAGTGTAGTGACTGCACTACACTTAGAGAGGATTTGACGTAAATCCTCTCTAAGTGTGGGCAAAATGGCTTCCGAGGGCAAGTACTCACCACTCAAAGTCCGATTCCGTGCAGGTACAGGGAACTGATGTGTAGGTCCCGATGTATTTCTTTCTCAGTACGCACTGCGCTGTTGGCTTCCGTCGCCGGTACACACGATTCTCTCCCATAATGCAAGCTTCGCCCTGCCAGGTAATGACACGGTTAAGAAAGGGAAGGTTTGAAATACAATGGCATCACATTGTGCAGCTCACAGTGTTTCACCATCATCAATAATATCTCAGTCAATGGAAGCTTCCTGAGAGAGGAACCAGGCTGCATGGTCGTAACAAGGCTAGAAAGACATCTTGGTGATTAGTCTCAGCACTAGGATGCCAGCTTGGCTCACCTCTGATCCAGAACTTTGAGTTCACAGTCTAGGCTGTCTCACATTCCCTTCAAATCCTCTCTAAACACCTACTTCTTTGACTGCACCTATGGTCACTCCAGCTTTGCTTGGCTTCCAACTTTGCGCTGTGAAGTGCTCTGAGACGTTACCCTAAATCAAGGAGTGAGATAAACGCAAATCATTGTTGCTTCGCACCTTTGTTTGGCCTTTGAACGATCCACTTCAGATCAAAGTCCTTAATATGTCCCCTGGCTTGCAGCGAAGTACATCTCACACTGACTTGACTTGAACTCCCAGTTGAGATTCCCTTCTCAAACACAATGTCAACCAGCCCTCACAGTTGCGGGTTATCTTAGCAAATGAACTATAACAGCATCTGAACAGGCACAACACAGCACTGTGCAATCCTGATAAACTGCTCCAAATGTGCGACTTCCAATAATCTCACAGAGAGCTTTACACAAGTGAACGAAACGTCAAGGTTTATAAGGCAAAATCAGAAAAATGTCAGCAGAAATTATTAATAATTATTATTATAATGCTTACGTTAGATACGACAACAACAAATTGCATTTATACAGTGCTTTTCAATGTCAGGAGGACATCTCAAGGCATTGGACAGTCAAGGGTTTGCACTGAGCTGGGAGCTAGAGTCAGGAGGGATAGAGGGGTACGAGATGGAGGGTAAGAGACCCAGGATGTTTTATTCATCAACTGGATCTTTCTGTTTTCCTTGTTAGAATAGCAGCAAATGGGTTTGGAGCTCGGAGGCTGTGTTTCCTCACCTGATTGTGGAGCTCCCATGCCTGGAGATCCTTCTCAGTGCATCTCCTGCTGAAGATGGACCTGTAGTCAACTTTCACCAGCTGCCACTCCGAGCGACGGCTCAGTTGCCCTAACACTCTGTCAGCGACAACAGTCACAATCAATAATAATTCTCACCTAAAATATCCTGTCACATTGTGTGGGAGGATGTCCCAAACAACAACTTAAACTTATAAAGCGCCTTTCACGTCGGGAGGACGTCCCAAGGCGCTGCACAGGAGGCGTGTGACCCGAGCTGGGAGGGGAATGTTCGAGAAGGGGTGAAACAAGTAGGGGAGGTCGAAAAGTTCGGGGGGGAACAAAAGGCACGGTCGAAGAGGAAAGTCTTCAAACCGGTCTTGAAAGAGGAAAGGGAAGAAACAAGGCGGAGGGATTGGGGGATGGAATTCCACAGGGTGGGAGCGGAGAAACTGAAGGCCCGGCCTCCGATGGTGGGGCGTTTCGGGCGGGGGGCTTGGAGCAGGCCAAGTCCTGCTGAACGGAGGGTCCAGGTGGGCTTGTAGGGGGAGAGTAAATTGGTTAAATAGGGCGGGGCAAGGCCGTGTAAGGCGTTGAAGGTGAGGACGAGGATCTTGAACTCGATCCTCTGGAGGATGGGGAGCCAGTGGAGACGGGCGAGGGTGGGGGTTATATGGTCGAGGAGGCGGGTGCGGGATAGTACACGGGCTGTAGAGTTCTGAATGACCTGCAGCCTGTGAATGGAGGAGCTGGGGAGGCCGACGAGGAGAGAGTTTCTGTAGTCCAGCCGTGAGGTGATGTATGCGTGCATGAGTGTTTCGGCAGCGTGGGGGGTGAGATAGTTGCAAACCACTTTAGAGGAACCGTACACTGTAAAGGGCAGTGACTGTGCATTGTGCAGGCAAGCACGGCAGTCAATTGACGCACGGCAATGTCCCATGAACAGCCAAGATCAATTTTATCTGGAGGGATTGCTGGTCAGGACACCGGGAAAGAGAAACTCCCTTCTCTTTTCAAATGGTGCTTCCAATAGTGCAGTCCCCACCCACCCACCCACCCCCGAGCAATAGAGCATTTATATAGACTGTGTGATTCCAAGTCCGGATGTGGGGCTTTAACCCACAACCTTCCGAATGAGCCCAGAGTTGAGATCTAGTCTTTTGTGCCTTTATTAAACTCCAGCTATTGGCTTGGCAAGGCAGTGCGCAACTTGGTTTGCCTACACAAACACACAGTCACTACACTCCACAGCAAAATCCTGTGCAGCGCCTTGAGAAGTTCCAATGATGTGATGTCAAATGCAAAGACAAATATTAGCAACATCTCCATTATGCTAGCGAGCAACTACAAGAATGGTATAGATGTACCAAAGCGCCTCACAGAATATACTGTTAAGTGAATTGACTATATTTTGTGGGCAAAACATGGTAGCTAATTGCGCACAGCAGTGTCCCACAAATAGTCATGGATAGAGTGGCAAAATTCTTCTTCTTATTATTTTTGACGGGATTATTTTCCTTGGAAAGCAATCTGCAAATCGACTAACAACCGGGTGCGTATACTTAGAAGACGAACTAGATGAACCTTGGTTCATTTTGCATCCATTAATTCCTATGTTCCCATGATGATTATTACTAAGGGAGCATTTTGGCCTTCCGATCTCATCAAAGGAGCGAGCTGTGGCAGGCAAATCGTTCCACACTGAGGAAGTGTTAATTGAACACTCGTCACCTTTGCAGGAACCGTGGGAAACACACGAGTTGAAATACATATCCGGCCCTTGCCCCTGTTGCACATCAGTTCCGAACAAACCCCCCGCACAGTGCTTCTCATCTCCCTTTCACACGGCTGTAATACGCATGTCGTGCTGCCATTAATGTGTGATTTATTCCCCCGTGTCCTGTTCCTGATCTATTGCACAATATGACTTTGCTTTATATTCACATTGCCGCATAAATAAGCTAAGGCTCACGCTATCTATCACTGAAGAGCTTAAAAATATAATAGAACCACGGGAAACATAGTCGGAACAGCTAGAAAGGTCTGGATTTCAATATATTAGTGTCTCCTCTCCGCCAAATGTGTGCCGAGTATGGCTCAATTGTATTAGGTGTACGTTTCAGAGCAGTGGACCACATGTGGGCTTCCTGTAAACTGTGAGGCCAAGGGTATGGAGGTGAGGCAATGCTCTACATCGGAGCCAACAACAAGTTGCTACTGCACAGCACCCTTCACATGGGGTAACGTCTCGGGGCAATGTCTAGACTGTTTGACAGAAAGAAGCCGGTAATAATTCATGTTGTGTTCATCTTAACAATTAATAACTTCTCCCACATACCCAGTCAATTCACTTTACAACATATGCTGTGAAGCGCGTTTGGAGACACCATTTTCAATTACAAGGATTACTATTGTTATTCTTCTTAATTCTTATCAGAAGCTACGCATTCGATATGGCATAATTTCACGTCGGGAGGATTTCTCAGTGCGCATCACAGTTCTGTATAAGTGGAGTATTTTGTGAGTGAACGCAGCAGCCAAAAATCACTTTAACATCCGCCTGAATGGGCACAGAGGAGCTAGGTTTATACGTCTCATCTGAAGGACCGTGTCTCTGACAATGCAGTGTTCCCCCCAGCGCAGTACTGGAATGTCAGCTTTGGGGGGTGGAGGGGTGTGAAATTGAACACTGCTCCAGCTTTGTCTATTAACACTCATTCTGTCCTTCACTGCCACCTCTGCCATTCAAGGAATTTACAATGGATTTAAAAAAAACTGAAACAGCAATTTCGACGCAAATGTGAAGTCAAACAGCCAAGACAGGCATGATTGCGTATTGCTCCCCCTACTCTCTCTCTCTCTCTCTCCCACACTCACTCTGTACAACAATACAGCAGGTTGCGAAATAAAGGTTTTTCCGCTGATAAAGACTGTTCACAAAGAGAAGCATTATCTCTCAAGCACTCGCCTGGCCATCTCACAAGGTCAATGACAGACAAAAAGCCACAAGCAAATGATCAAATGCCAATATGGGGGGGGGGGGGGGGGGGGTGGGGAGAGGGGGCGGTGGCAGTGAGTGTGATGGACGAGTGAGCAAAAGGAAGGCGTTGGTTACTTCTCCCCACCGTGCACACACCCACACACCCCCCACATCCTTTCTCTGACCCTCACCCCAGTTTCCTGGCTGACAATTTTGCCCTTCGCCAGGTAAAATCAGTTATTTGCTTCATAGCTCTTTGCGGGACATTGCTGTGTCACAACATTGGCTGCACTCACAAAATGACACAGTCGCTACACACAAGGTAAAATTAGGCGCCTGGACGACATGATAAAGCGCTGTATCAAAATCCGAAGATTATCATGAGCGAGAGATGTGTCCGTGTGTGTGTGGGGTGGGTTTGTGTATGTGTGGGCTTGTGAGTGTGTGGGTGAGGTTGTGTGTGTGTGTGTGTGCTGGGGGTGGGGGAATGGGGGTTGAGTTCAGCACTGCTCAGCGACAGAGATGTGAGAGCTTTTGAGGAGCGTTCTCAAAATCCACACTTGATGTGCTCTCCCTGACGGATTTATTTATGAATGTAAATAGGCTCCTAGTCACTGAGCAGCGAGAAGCAGCATTCATAATTAATGAGGACATGAGCAGAGGGAGGGGAAGGAGCTTCGGTTTAGAGCACCTCCTCTCCTCCCTCCCATTCCAGCTGGTGATTGTACCCACAGGGAGTCAGTTTCTGCTTTGCGGGAAAGGTCCAAAGCTGCAATATTTATAATGTCGAGCTGGTCAATGGTCCTCTGGATGAATCGGTCACGCACCTCATGCCTGTTAGTTTGCTTGTCAGTCATTCTGCTCTCTCCTCTCCCTGGAACTCCATCCCGGAGTCTCCCCCACTTCCACCCCTCCCCCATTAACACATTTAAAGCCCAAGACATTATCCTCTGCCATCTCTTTAATACAGGAAGGTCAGCTTCATTATAAGGCAGGTTGGGATTTTGTGGACCCCATCAAGCCCCTAGCTGGCATTTACTCACGTCATGACAAGGGTGTCCTCTCCAGGCTCCCCCAACACGCCATCCACAAACAGAGGCACCGATGTGAAGCTGTATTTGCTCCAGGAATTGCCTGCATCGAAGGTAAGCCTGCCAACGAGAAGGAAAGCAAATGCCAATGTGATTACAATGCTGTTGTTCCTGCCTGAATCCCACCTCCACCTTTATCTATTGTTAGTGCCCTCTTGTCTCAAATCCTTGTTGCGTCCTAAAGTATTGGGAATCCTGTAGCTTAGTGCTTAGCACAAACGCCTCGCAAGCGAGAGGACCTGGGTTGGATTCCCGGGCAGGGCGAAACATTAGGCAAGCTTGCTTAATCCACTCACCGCTGTTTACTAATAAATACTGATAATTTGCTCAGTCAATCCAAATGCACAATCAATTCACTTTACAGTATATCCTGTGAAGCACTTTGAGACATCGCTAAGAAGTGGTAAGGCACTATATCAAATGCAAGGAGTCTTATTCTTATGATATTATTATTAATAAACAGGGTTTCCCATTTCAAAATCCATCGATTGAAAGCTGGCTCTGTGACTGAACCTCACTAAGTCATCAGATCACAAAATGTCTTCAGATGCAGAAAACCGTTTGACTTCTCTGATCTCAGCAGGCAGACAGCTCACAAACAGCACTGAGCAACCTTTTACATGTTAATCTGCTACAAAAAAGTGCTTTACAAATGGAAATTTTCATCTACACCGACCAAACCCTCCGTCATTTTCTTGTTACTGTTTTGATAATATCTTCTTTGACTCGATTCATACCCCATGTATTTTTGATGAGGGAGTTGATTGGGTGCTGAAATATGCAATGGAATAATCTATTGGTTTGATTTGAAGCCTTAAATCTCAAAGCCCAGACCAAAGCTCCCTATCTTATTAAAGAAGTCTCAATTGCTCCATTTCCTCCCAACCCCCTCCCACTGCATCCCCCTGCCCACCCACCTACATACACACATACTTGCCCACTCTCAATTTATTTTAATCAAAGCACCTTCAAAGGGATTCTGGTGGGCTTTCATTTTTATTATTAATAATATTCTATTCGCATTGCCAGCCTGTGTCAGTGAATCCTCTCTCCTTTGTATG
Organism: Hydrolagus colliei; assembly: GCA_035084275.1. Taxonomy (NCBI): domain Eukaryota; kingdom Metazoa; phylum Chordata; class Chondrichthyes; order Chimaeriformes; family Chimaeridae; genus Hydrolagus; species Hydrolagus colliei. The sequence continues at coordinate 22,564,376 of CM068748.1, read as the reverse complement.
TGTGTGTATGTATATAGCTGTTAAATAAATAATTAAGCTGTCGCTGTGTTACATCCCCACTCAATTAAATGTTCTCTCCCCATCCCTCCCTCCTGAAACTCCCCTTTAATTCAGCTCATCTGACATTTGGGGACTCATTGATCTGTGCTATTTACACTATCATACACACCAGCCACTGCGGCCCGAGCTTCTCTAACTCCCTCTCTAACTCCTTCAAGGCACTAACATGGGGATCGGAAGGATCTGCTTGATCTGAACCAATCTTGTGATCCAACGATCCCATTCTCCTGGAGCTTGGGCGCTGATAATTACCACAGGTGCTTGATGAGCTGAGGTGTGTGTTTAATGGCCACCAGGGCTCCACCTTGGTCCAGGAACAGGATACTGTGTTCCTCTTCAAACACCTGTGTGGGAGCACATACAGATCAGCGTCAATACAACCTCCCCCGAGCAGTCCTTGGCTGAAAAGCCATTCACTCAGCATGGAGTGCGAAGTCCAGCCAGTGAGTGTCAGCTCTCTCCATTGCTTTGCTCCCTCCTCTTGCTCACCTGCCTCCAGCTGTTTCCCCCATCAGACGAGATGAACATGTTGCTGGCACTCTTTTCCTTGTCCACTAAAAGCTCGGGCCCAACGTTTCCTGAAAAGATCCAGTGACAAGGTTATAACAGAGCGATGGGCTTTAACAGTAGCATGTGTGGGACCCTGACCTCCGTGTTTCGCCCACAAGATACACAGTCAATTCACTTTGCAGTATATTCTGTGAAATGCGTTTGATGGGTCTCAACAATTTGATGAGGTGCTGTATGAAATGCAAGGATTATTATTATTATAATAATATAATAATAATAATCCTTGCATTTATTATTATTATAATAATATAATAATAATAATCCTTGCATTTGATTTAGCACTTTTCACATCTTGGCGGCGTCTCAAAGTGCTTCACAGAATGTATTATAGAGTGAATTCACTGCACATTTGTGAGCGAAACGTGGAAGCCAATTGCACGCTACAGTGTCCCACAAACAGTCGTGGATTGAAATCACCAATTTTTTATTATTGTGTTTTTTTTGGGAGGGATTATTGTTGGGCATGCGAAGTAAGGAAATTTGCCCAAAGTTTTGCCTTGATCTGCCTGGATTCGAACACAGGTCTCACGCTTGTAACGCGAGTGCTCTAACCACTGAGCTACAGGAGCTCCACATAAGTGGCAGTGACAACAACAATGATAAATTACATTAATATAGTGTATATCATGCAGGGAAAATGTCCCAATGCACTGTATAATGAGGGATTTGCATCTGAGCTGGGTTTGGGAATAAGTAGAGTGTTGGGATTGTGACAACAGCCATTTACAGTTACATAGTGCCTTTCACACTGGGAGTAAGTCATGGATTTGAACCTGAGCTGGGGGATCGGATCATGAAGGATTGCGGTAGGAGGGTAGTCGAAGGCACAGTTGAAGAGAAGGGTCTTGAGACGGACCTGGAATGTGGCAAGGGATGGTGGGGGGAAGAAGGGAAAGGATGAGCAGAGCAAAGCGAGAGGAAACATCAGCTTTCAGCCTGTGATACCTTGGTGGCTGGCTGTAAAGCCGGGTGTTCAGGAATTATAGTGAAAGGTCGTATAGGGATGGTTTATTGGGTTTCTGCATTAAGGAAGCTGCTGCAAACCTGGTGACATGGGAGATTTTAGTTCTAACACATTGTGCCTGAGGGAATGATAAAAGACTAGTGCATAATCTGAACCACCGGCCTTCAGACACAACGTTGATAGAGTTTACATTCATACAGGAACTTTTAGTTGGGAGCAGGTCTCAATGTGCTTGACAATGAAGTGTATTGATTGCAGATTTTGGTAGGCAAATATGGCAGCACTGGTGGGAGTTCGGTTTAAATGTCTCACCCAAAGTTTGGCGTCTTCAACAATGCAACGCTCCCCACTGCCCTGCCATCAGTCTAAACTGTGTGAGCTCAAAGCATCGACATGGGGGCTTGAACCCACAACCTTCTGACTCGGACGCAAGAGTGTTACTGACTGAGCCAGGCTGAGCACTTTAACAACAGACTAAGTACCTGAAGCCACAATGATACCAGGTGCTGATTCCTTGCTGGCGATGTTTCCTGACGTGTACGGATTCTGTGCCACCTTCAAATGCAGATTCAACGAGCAATAAGGCTGCCAACCATACAGAGAAAGGGTAGAGAAGGAGTTACAAACCAACTTGCAAACCTCAACAACCATTCCCCCTCACGATCAGTAGGCCTGGGTTTCAAGACAGAAGGTGTATAATTAAAGAGCCACGTGATTTAATTCATAAACGCAGATACTAGAGATCTGAAACACAAACAGAAATCTCTGGAAACACTTGGCAGGTCAGGCAGCATCCATGGAGAAAGGAAAGTGAGTCAATGTTTCCAGTCTATGACCCTTCGGCAGCAGTTCTGATGATTAAATTCACGTTTGGTTTACGGCGAGCAGGATGTAAGATGCAACTCAGGAGTATTTGACACATGTTTGTGTTTATACAATGCTGCTGATTAATCGGTCCGTTCATCTCACTGCTGTTTGCTGTATGTTTGTCAGTTACTACACAAAGCAACCACCTTGGTATTAGATCCAGCACTTTACTTATCACATTGTCAGGTTGTCTCAAAGGGCTTCACAGAACTTTACTGAAGTGAAGTGATTTTATAGGCGAACATGGTAGCCAGAATTGTGCACAGCAATATCCTGTAAACAGCCATGGAGTGATCGACCAATTCTTTGGGGGGATTGTAGAGAGAGAGAAACTCGCTTCTCTTTTCAAAGAAAGTCATTGAATCTTTAAGATTTAAATGTCTCATCCAAAGGATGTCAATACAGCGCTCCCCACTCCTTTCCCCTTCCCCCCACCAGAATCACACTGAAATGTCAGCTTAGACTGTGAGTTTGCAATTTTTCACGTCAGTAGGACATCCCAAGGCGCGGAACAGTCAGGGATCAGGACCCGAGCGTGGGGGGCAGGGTTGCGATGAGGGAGGCCAGAGAGGTCGGAGGGCGGCTGAAGGCACGGTGGAAAAGGACTGTTGGATGGAGTTCCAAAGAGTGGGGGCAGAGAGGCAGGAAACCCAGTTGCTGTTGGGTGGGAGACATGGAGCAGGAACCTGTTGAACAGATGGAGTGGACAGGTTTATAGGTGTGTGTGGGGGGTCAGCAGATCATTGAGGTAGGAGTGGGCAAGGGCCTTGAAAGTGAGGACAAAGATTTTGAATTTCGCACCAAGCAAAGCTCAGATCAAGCCTTTTTCTGAATTGCTGTCAAAGAATAAAGGGTTCCAGCGCAATTAAAACGTTGGTGATAGCAATTAACATTGACCTTGGCTTCTCTAGCATGTGCCTCAACTCTAACTGACCCCAAGATCTATATTAACCTCCCCATTGCCTCTTTACTTGCATCTTCACTAGCTCAGCACGTCGATTAGATCCTTTTGGAAGGGATTTAGTCTCTCCTACAATGAAACTGTGATGGGGAGAAAGATTATTGTTGGGATTATTTACACTGAGACTGGTTGAGAGGTACCTTACCAGCAGACAATGAATCTTTTTGCCTCGCAAGTCAGTGGATGGAGCTTCAAGCAGTCGCCAGTCACGGCCTTTGTTGTAAGTGATGAATGTCTTCACTTGGTTTTCTATCTTCTTGTTCACTAAGAACATTCCCTTTATCCCTGCTACCTAGGAAAAATGGTTACAGCTGAAATACTGTTGATGAAACGTGGGGTGGGGTGGGGGGGTTGTGGGGAGTTAGCAAACAGGGGCTTCTGAACAATCTCCATCCTTCCTTCCCGTCAACCACATGACAAATGAACGCAGACCCAACTTGTAGAAGGTAGACATGGATTGAAGCAAAAAGGCATCAATGTGTTGAAGGGGAACCTCAACATGTGCACGAGGGTGGACAGTAATAATAATAATCCTTGCATTCGATTATGATGTCTCAAAGCACTTTACAGAATATATTGTAAAGTGGATTCACTGTAATTTTGGAGGTGAAACACGGCAACTAATTGCACAGAGCTGCGTCGTTGTGGATTGAGTGAACACATTTTTTTGGAGGGATTATAAATCGGAAAGTAATCCACCAATCGACTAACATCCGGGTTCCCAATTACTGTTAAGTAAAGAGAGGTGTGTGGAGTAAAGAAACTTGCCTAAGGTTTTCACCTGTTCGGAATTGAACCCAGATCCTCTTGGTTGCGAGGCGAGCATGTTAAACAATACACAACAGTACTCCACAATGCTTGGAGTATGAACACTGGCATGGGTTAGTTGGGCCAAATGGCCTGTTTCCTGTGCTGTACACAATCTACATTGAAACATCAGAATGATATTTGTTCATTGATTATAGAGTGAATGCCATAGGTGATTTGATGGATGAGTAGAGCAACAAGGCTGATATCCCAGTGTTTTGAGGGGTGAGCTTTAAGCAGCACCTGGAAGCGAGATGTATCAGGGATATAGTGTGACAGTCGTGTAAAGGGAGAGAGAAAGTAAAGCCAGAAGAATATTTTCACTCTAAGGGTAAAAGGCTAAAAGCCCTGAGGCTTACATTTCTAAACAACTTTATTCTCTGAAGCTAATCTATTTTATTCTGTATAGCAAGTTGAGACATTTATTTTACGTGAAAGGCGCAATATAAATCGCAAGTTATTCAAAATAAAATCTATTGCTACATAAAGAATGGGAGCGACTGAACAGTGGAAGAGTACATGAGGTGAGACATGATCTGGTGATTTGCTAATAATCGGTGAACTGCTGTCCCAGTGATCTGCCAATGTATTGATCGTGCAACATGGTGATCTAGTGATGTGCTAGTTGTTGTTGCTGTTGTTTGTGGTCAGGCGGAGTGTGTGGGAGCCTGTGGAGCCCAGACTCTACGTTACCTCGTACAGGTCGATCATGATGTTGCCCTCTGGACCACGGCTGCTCTTGACGTTCTCGAGGGCCAGAGTGAAGTACACACCCTGAGCCTCTGACACGTACAGATTATAGGTGTCGTTCTGGTTCCACTCCTGCACTGCAGCAAACACCTGCTTCTCATCCGTGCTGATGATGTGCATGTCCTGTCGGCAAGATGATAAATAATAATACACAATAATAAATAATAATACAAATAATATAAATAACAATATGTAATAACGCACAAATTAATGATATTCAATGATTATAAATAATAAGTCATAAGGAACACATAATACTACTACAAATAATAATACATAATGAAATTGTGAGGAATAATAGAATCATAAATAATGCCACAAATAGTTATAGTATTAATTTTTAAATATTGAGAAATATTAATTATAAATATAATTAATTGCTGTGCGTAATTGGCTGCCACGTGCATTTCACCCACAAAATATGCAGTCAATTCACTTTAATTTCATTCTGTGAAGCGCTTTGAGACGTCTCAGTGATGTGATAAGGATTATTATATGGATATAACATTAATGCAGATTACTTAATGAATCGATTGAAATTAATCTACAGTAAACTCCTAATAACTGGACCCTGGCAAAACCACTGAAGTCATCATCCTGTCAACATTTCATCCGAAGAATGACACCTCTGACAATGGAGTGCTCCCACATAACTGCACTAGAGCATCAGCCTAGACTGTGAGCTGCAAATTCCAATGCATGGTCTTTTTCAGTTCTATTTGGTATCTCATGTCTATCTATGATGTGTCCTCTGAGACATCTCCATCCAAGCCTTAAAACTCCTGGCTTATCTTGTCATTCCTTGCAGCTCATCCCTCTAACACTCGGGATCAGCATCTTTACCTGCCTTAGTGCCAAGACTGCTTGAAAACTACGAGTCCCATCCTTTTCATTACTCGAACGGCAATGAAATGCAATTCCCAAAGCAATCAATTCATTCAATCCATTGAAATTTCCAAGGATTAAATCAGGTGGTGCTATCAGACCCAGTGTTACCACACAGCACTGCAGCGTGTCATATTGTGTGTTTAACATGCCACCAATAATAATAATGATTATTATTATTACCAGCTGTACACGTCAATGATAAGATAATAATAGTCCAGTGCTTACATTTGATACAGCGCCTTTTCACATTGGGAGGAAGTTTCAAAGAGCTTCACAGGATTTACTATAAAGTGCAGAGACTGTATTTTGTGAGCGAATGCGGCAGCCAGTTTACCCACAGCAATGTCCCGCAAACAACCATGGCGTGAACAACCAATTTTATTTGGGGAATGTGAGCCAGGACTCGTGGAGAGAGAAACTCCCTTCTCTTTTCAAATATTGCCATAGGATCTTTAACATGCACATGAATAGGCAGATTGGACCTAGGTTTAATGCCTCAACCAAACAATGGCACCAGTGTGCTCCCTGTCTATAAGTGGCAGTTCTGTCCAGTACAGTGGGTGCCCCATTAATATCCTCAGGGACATCACTGACTCATTATTCTTACCTTCGGCAATGAGTATTTTGGGAGTTTCATTTCTGCGAAGCTCCCTCTTCGATATGACACGTAATAGCTCACACGACCTCCAGATGTCACCTAGGTTTGGAAACACACAAGTGTTAAAGTATGTTCTTTTTCTTTTCCCCCTTGCATTTGATACATCGCATTATCACATCGTTGAGATGTCTCAAAGCATTTCACAGGATTTTACTGTCAAGAATAGTGAGTTTGTAGACAAACACGGCATCCAATTTGTGCTCAGCAACGTCACCCAAACGAGCCTGAGGAGAATGATCAATTTCTATCAGGGTGATTGTGAGCAAGTTACAGGGAGAGAGAAATTCCCTTCTCTTTTTGAACAGTGCCAAAGAATCTTTAACATGCACACGAATAGGCAGACGGGACCTTGGTTTAACATCTCACCCAAAGGATGGCACCTCTGACAGTGTAGAGCTCGTCCAAGACTGCTGTGTCAGTCAAGCAAGTGAGCTCAAAGTCTCACCTCTGAATGAGAAGCTTATGAGTTCAAATCCCATGTTGTGACTTTGCACTCACATAGTCTAAACCGACTCTCCACTGCAGTGCTGGGGGAGAGCTGCATTGTCGGGAGGTCTGTCCTTCCAATGAGACTTCAAACCAAAGTTCCATCTACCCATTCAATGGGCGTTCCCATTACATTAGTCGAAAAGAGAAGGGGGATTTTCCAGGAGCCTTGTCCAAGAATTCCTCCCCCACGGGATACAATCAGTCATTCACTTTATGGCTGTTTATCTGACATTGCGCCCACATAATACACAGTTGTGGAAAGCAATACAGTATATAAAATGCAAGGATGATGAAGGTGATTATAAAGGGCTCATTAACTGGCATGTCCTACTAATGCTTAGGAGTCTGAAAGGTCATTAGTCCCAAAGGAAAACACAATGCTTTCAATGCTTTCACCAAATAGATGTCTGTAGCCCCTCTTGATCTTGGGTGCACAGGTCTGCCTCCTCAGGTCAACATGTTCCACATATGCCAGAGTACCTGGAGGTCAGTTGGCCAAGACACCAGGAAAAACTGCTTTCCTTCCTCCTCTACCTGAACAGGTCTGGCATTTGATTGACCTGTTACAAAGCTTCAGGAATTAATTGCTGTCAACTACGTTGACTGCTATTTTGCAGGCAAACCCGACAGCAATTTTGCATCAAATGTCTCAACAGAAGGAAGTCACGCCCAACAGTACAGAAGTACAGCCCTAGACTGGGAGGTCAACACATAATACAGAGCTAATGCCCATAATCAAGAGGCAAGACAGACGAGTGTCTGAGTGAACCAGTGTTCATTAAAGACTAATTCAGGCAATGTTACTTTACACAATGTTACCGCTTCTATTTGTGTTTTGCAATATGTACACTCTGTTCCAAAGAGCTGAGCTCTGAGAGACATAAGTGATCATAATAAGCAAGAATGCACCCACAGCCAACTCTGCGCTTGGCAGATAAAAACTTCTGAATTTGCGCCATCGAAAGATTGGACAAGCTAAGACAAAATAAATTGGTCTGATTGATTTTTCTACAAGACTCTCTGGATCTTCAGAAATATGCCATAGTTACGTATTTGTTTTTTGCTGTAGACCTCAGAGACAATTGATTAGACTGAGGCTTGTGTTCAATAAGACATTACTTGATCTCACTTGAAATTAATGTTCCTCTTAACAGAGCGCACACACAATATCCTTTCATTTTGTTTTGGTCAGTATTAGCACTGTGGCTCCTGCACTCATTGAGACCTAGTGATAGAAGGAGACTGTGTAATCATAAATAGTTGAAGTTTATATTTGATACAGCGCCTTATCATGTTGTTGAAACATTTCAAAGCATTTTATGGGATGTCATTGCAAAGTGGAACGACTTGTGTTTTGTAGGCGAACGCAGCAGCCAGTTTGCACACAGCAACATCCCATCAATAGCCAATGAATGCCCAAGGGGAGATTATTGGCCAGAACACAAGAAGAAATTCCCTTTTCTTTTCAAGAAGTGCAGTGGGATCTTTAATGTCCACCTGAATAGGCAAACAACAACAACAACTTGTATTTAAATAGCGCTTTTCACACAGGATAGCGTCTCAGAGAGCTTGAAACGAGATGGGAGCTCGGTTTAACGTCTTTTCTGAAGGACAGTACCTTGAACAATACAACCTCCCCAGCTGGAAGACCTGAGTTTGATTCCTAAGCAGAGCAAAACCTTGGGGAAGCACTGTAAGTAGGAATCTGTTTATTAGTCGATTGGAGGATCGCTTTCCCAGGGGTAATAATCCCTCCAATCCACTACTGTTTGCGACTGTCTGTGTGAAATTGGCAGCTGCGTTTCGCTCGCAAAGTATGCGATCCACTTTATAGTATATCCTGTGAAGTGCTATGGGATGTCTCAAAGATGTGATAAGGCGCTATGGCAAATGCAAGGATTATTAGTTTTATTATTATTCTTGAAGCAAGTGAAGGAAAGGGAGATAGGGGAAAGGAAGGCGATGGACCCAGATTTAACCCTTTACCTGAGCAAACACGTAGTCATCCTGTACCACCAGAGAGTTGTGGTCAATGTGACCCGGGAAAGGTTTGTTGCTGGTGGCTTCCGTACAATTGTGTATTCTGCATGTAATATACTTGGCGTCTAGTCAGAGAGAAGAAAATAAAGAGAGTCAGAAATAAGATAGAATATTTATTGGGTCACCCCCTCACTACCCCGGTATTGGACAGCCTGGACTCTTTGCCTGGCACAAGGCAGAGTCCATTCATGCACATAGTAGAGTCCTGTAGCTCAGTGGTTGCCTCCCAAGTGGACCTGGGTTCGATTCCCAGGCAAGGCAAAACCCTAGATAAATTTCCTTACTCCATATGCATCTGTTTACCGAGGAGTACCGGTAAGTAGGAACCTGGGTGTTGATTGGCAGACGGCTTTCCAGGGAGTAATAATTCTTCAGAAAAAAATTATTTGGTCATTCAGTCTACGACTGTTTGTAGGACACTGCTGTGCACAATTGGCAGCTGTGTTTTGCCCACAAAATACAGTCAATTCACTTCACAATATACTTTGTGAAGCGCTTTGAGACATCTCAACAACATGACAAAGTGCTTCATCAAATGCAAATTATTATTATTATTAGTTTAATTAAAGCCACTCACATCCTTCTGTGTCCCTTGCCTCAATGTGTACGAGGTCTGGGTCCTTGTCTAACCCCGTAACCGACCTAAATAGGGAGTGAAGGAGAGTTGTGTGGGGGGATTATGAGGGATAGGGGGGAAGAGGGTAATGAACAGTGCAGTGGAAGGGGTGGGGGCAAGGAATAGAGAGGAGTAAAAAGAAAGAAATCAAACAAATAAATGAGGATGTCTCAACCAGAGCGTGACAGCCTCATAAGAACTCAACTGTCCCATTCCTTCACAGCAGACCATCCTTCCTAGTCAGTGCTTCAATGCAATTGAATGGGAGGATAGACAGATGGATGGATGGACAGATAAAACAACAAACTCAGAATTGATCACAATTCCCAAAGAGCCAGCAATCCGCTGAGTGCCTGACATCAGGAATCTTACACATGGAGGACTTAAGCCCCCCGAGGCAGGGCTGGCTGCTCACATTTATTAAGCCATTGTTAACAAGTCTTGAGCAGCTAGAAAGACATGCATTGAACGCATTTGTCTGACACCTTAAACAAGAGTCAAGGGGACACGCAGGCTATATCCGTGTATCTATATCCGCCCAATCAAGCAAGTTCTCTGAATCAAATGAGCAGATTCCCACATCGCTCTCTTTGCTATAAAATTACTATCAAGTTTACAACTAATTTCCATCTCTGGGATATAGAGCTACGTTGTGATTTACAGAAGAAGGCCATTTGGCTCAACAGTCTGTGCTGGTGTTTATACTCCACATTAGCTATGGTTTATCTGATTAAACTCCAGCAGTTACACCCAGTGCCCAAGTCTTGACTCTCTCTAACCTGCGCCTAATACTCTCAGGGATTAGGTCAGCAGGGTCCAGCTTGGACATTCGCTTGACATGAAAGAATAGAAATGTAAATTGTATTGAATCCCTCTGGACTGAATATAGCGAGCTGTCTCTTACCAGTAGAAGCGATTGGGAGTGATTCTCTCAAGCACCATCTGCCATCTCCGTCCAAAATCACTGGAACTGTACAACTGCAAAAGAAAAGCACATGAAGCACATGGATGAGATAATGAGCACAAACATAGAGAGGCATAAACTGATGGTCACTATCTTCGTCCTTTCTCAGTCCTGCTGGGAATCTATAACAAATTAACCAGTTGTTAGTCTGGCTCAGTTGGTGTCACTCTGGCCTCAGAGTCAGAATGTTGTGGGTTCAAGATGCACATCATTGAGACGTCTCAATGAGCTTCACAGAATATACCTTAAGGTGAATTGACTGTACATTTTGTGGGAGAGACATGGCAGCTAATAAAGCACAAGTGTGACTCACAAACAGTTATGGATCCTTGAATAGTTCAGGTCTTATCTCTCACACTGTCTCCAACTTGTCTCCGCCAACATCAACAGCAAAATTATATTTGTAGAGTGCCTTTCATGTCGGGAGGATGTTGCTGAACAGTCAGGGGTTGGGACCTGAGCTCGGGGGAGGGGGCAGGGTTTTGCCCACAGATACAGGCAATTCACTCTACAATGTATGCTATGAAATGCTTTGAGATGTTTAGAAGACGTGTAGAAGACGTGAAAAGCGTTATATCAAATGTAAGGATTATACCCATTCGTCACCTCAAGGCTCGACTACGGAAACTTCCTCCTCGTTAGCCTCCTCAACTCTCCCCTCCATCAGCTGCAAATTATCCAGAACTTTGCAGCTTGTGTCCTCTCCCACACCAGGCTCTGTGCCCCATCACACCCACCCTCGCCCAGCTCCACTGGCAACCATTCCCTCATAGAATAGAATTCAAAATCCTCACTTTCATTTACTTGCCCCTGTCCTACCTCTCTGACCTGCTGACCCCCTATCAACCTGTCCACTCGCTCGATTTAGCAGGCTCTGGCAGCTTCAGGTCTCCTGCCTGACCCGCCCTATAGACTTTCAGCCTCTCTGAGTCTACCATTTGGAACTCCATCCTGTTTTCCGACCGTTCAGTGCCTTTGGGATGTCCTTCAGACATGAAAGGCGGTTTACAAATTAAATTTTGATGTTGTTGTTTATTCCCCTCCTGGTCTTTCATCTCCAGTTCACCATCTTTATCAACCACTGCTGGAGCCTATCCCTTTGTCCCTGTTCCACACTCCACCCCTCTCCCCCTCCCCCTTTCCCGATAAGCACCACACCCTCCCTCGAGCTTCCTGCTGAGCGCAACTAATCCATTTCAACAGCTCATTTCTCCTGGTGTAGACAGAGCCCGGGAGAGATCAAAAAGCAGTTCCCGGTCACCAGCTGGTGTTGCTAAACACAACTCATGTTCAACACTGTACTTTATGAGTATCTTTCAACAGTGTTCATTAATAAGCAAGCAAACTGAATGACTGAATAGTCATTAAAAGAATACAACGTTAATGCTTTTTTGGGGGTGAAATTTGCATGTGGGACTCCGGCTGGTCTCAAAGGACAAATAAACTCCCACACCTACCTCTATCTCTCATTCTGTGCCATGTGTGGGCGTCACGCATATGTGCAGCTCTCAGTCTGATCGGGATACTCTTAAGCACGTTGTTGGGTTCCCTTGTGTGTCAGACACTCTGAGAGAATCTCTCATTACATCCAGCAGGTAATTTCTTCACCAAATCCCTATCTTATTCACTCTACGATATTCTAATACAATCCATCCCCTCCGCCTCTTTGGGGAGCCCTTCTCTACTCTAAATTATATATTAATTCTTGTTTTTAATAGGCTGTATTATCATATCATTCCGACATTTCAAAGTGCTTTACAGGATATAATAATAATCCTCATATTTGACGTAGCACCTTCTCATGTAAGTGAGATGTCTTGATCTGTGTTTTATGGGAGAAACACAGCAGGTAATGCCTCACAGCAGCGTCCCACAAACAGTTGTGGATTCAGTGATCAAATTTTTTTCAAAAAAAGCCATTACCCCAAGAAAAATGATCTGCCAATTGTCTAACAAACAGGTTCCCACTTACTGCATGTGAAGTAAGGAAACTTGCCTAACAATTTGACCTGTAAATAAATAAGATAGTAATTAAAATGGTCAGGAGAGAAGAGGAGGGGGAGGAGAAAATTAAACCATTTTGCTTTGAAATCGTGGATTCGTGCTACCGAACGGACCAATGTTGGAGTGTGGATGCCAGTCCTGGGGATGGATGGAGTGTTAATGTTTAGCAAAGTGCTCTGTTAAACTTGAGAGCCACGCTGCACGCTGGAGGAATCCCAAATTAATACTGCGGCACTGAAAATTTCATCTATTAATATTCTGGCGGAAAAGTGAACAAGGCAACAAGGAGTCACAGCTGAAATGCTGCCACACAAACGCCCCCTTGTGACTTGCTGGTGAGTGATTATACTCGTAACAGAGCAGCTACGGAGAGCTGGTGTGTAAGGCTCCCAAATAGCTCACAGCCTTGGGTTTAGGATCACAAGACTGCTTTGGATGAACAAAGCCATTTGGCCCATCTGATCTCATACCTACAGAACATCCTCCCTTCCTGGTTAGGTAATGTGTAGCAGCGGGTACAGTGAGCAATGGGTGTTCAAAAGCTTGTAGATGATTAAACAGCAACCACAACAACTTGCACATTTTACACATAGAACAATGTCTATTGTTCAATGTGTAAAGCAAGTGCTACAAGAACCACAAGTGCGCCTGAAAAACACACAGCCACTACACTCCACAGCAACTCCTGTGAAGCGCCTTGCTACGTCCCAAATGTCAAAGCTACACTTTGTATCAACATGCAAAGATTATTTATTTCATATAAAGGAGGTGATTGAAAGCCCCGGTTGAAAACGTGGATTTTAATCTAATAATAATTACATAATAATAATAATCCTTGCATTTGATATAGTGCTTTTCACGTCTTATCGACATCTCAAAGCTCTTCACAGAATATACTCTAAAGTGAATTGAGTGTATATTATTATAATAATATTATTATAAATAATAAATATGAATAAATCATAATATTATAAATAATATGATAAATAATATTTCTTGCATTTGATACAGCACCTTATTGTATGATTGAGACATCTCAAAGTGCTTTGCAGGGGTTTTCCTTTTAAATGGGGTGACTGAGGCTTTACAGACAAACACAGCAGTGGGAAGCGCCTTGAAACATCGCAACCACATGTTGAGGCGCTGTTTTTAAGTGAGAGGCTCAGATCATTATTGTCACTTCCCTCTAGCAGAGAGGAGACATCTTTTGGCAATTTGTTTGATATTGAAAAGAAAAGCTTGGAGCAGGCTAAGAGATTGAAAGAGTCTTTCTCCCCACGCTGTGGTGGAAACACAGAAACAGATTCCCAGTAAAGCAGTGAATGCAATTCTGAATAATTCATTCAAAATGAACAGTATTAATGTCCACGACAGGTTCTGTGTGGGTTTGATGGGCTATACAGCTGTGTTTCATTCCACTGTTTTATCCCTACTTAATCCTAAAGCCTCTATCTATAACAATTACACCATCTTTATTCCCTTGTATGTTTTGACAGTCATATTTTGGAGAGCTGTACATTCATTGGAGCGTGCTACTGTCAGCTTGACCATACGTAAGAGTATAGAGAGCAACAGTATTGTTTGTCAGTGTCACTGGCTTCGTTCACACACACTTACACACTCATAAGAACATACACTCACCCTCACTCACTCCTACATAATCAAACACACTAAATCACATGCTCCCTCAAGCGCACATTTATGGAATTCACTACCCCAGAAGGCTGTAGATGCTCAGTCCTTGAACATTTTCAAGGCTGAGACTGATAGATTTTTGAAAAATAGAGGGATCAGGGGATATGGGGATAGGGCAGGTAATCAAAGTTAGGTGAGAAGATCAGCCATGATCTTATTGAATGGCGGAGCAGGCTCGAGGGCCGAATGGCCTACTCCTGCTCCTAATTCTTATGTTCTTATACATGCCACACACACTCAGGCACACATACACAGTCACATAATCTTAAACACACATTCACATATACACACACACTCTAGCAGATATGCACATTTTGACACACCAGACTCTCACATTCAATACACACTCATATTCACATGTCACGCAGACACACACTTTCCTTTCACACAGACACAACAAAATTACATTTGTATTACGCATTTCACATCGGGAGGATGTCCCAAGGCACTGGACACAGATACACACAGTCACACATGGGCAAAAGAGTGACCTCTGATAGTGCGAAGGAGGGAGTGAGGAACGAGCAGTGGATGGGAGCCAGACGAACAGGCTGGAGGAAATGGCAGAGGGAGACAGAGGAGAGATCCAAAGCCAACTTGAACCTGCCACCTGTCATGCCTGTTGGGCCTCCTTCATGCCGTGCTAATCAATTGGCAGACCCAGCCTTGCCAGGTTAGTGGGTTCAAATGCGGAGCACTCGCCCCATTAGACCCACACCCTAGTATTCTGCATCACTCGAGTGATGCTCTGGACACAGATAAACATAGGAGCTAACAGGATCTCACTCCAGCAAACAAGAGCAGATTCTAACAGGAGCTCACTCCAACAAACAAGAGCAGATTCCCTCTCACATTGCATGATAGAGGAAAGCCTTTGCAGTGAGATCAGTGCTGGAAAAGGCAATTCATAACACTTCCCTATATATATAATGTCATGCTTTATGTGAGTCACACTTGCTCGCTCAAACACATACTCACAGCTTCACACTCACACTCAAATACAACGCACTCACACATACAGACTCACCTCAGACACACACACAAACATGCACACATACACTCTCTCTCACACATCTCACACAGACACACACACACACTCACAGACCCTGCTCGAGATTTCTGCATTTCAAAGTTTTGGATCCCCAGCATGTCTCCAAGAGGCAATCTCAAAAGTTCAATGACTAATTAACCGTTCTCTAGATTAAAGTAATAAATAAGTACGACGTTTAATTTAACCCTCAGACGCTATACATAAATTTGAGCGTGGCTGTTACTGAACCGTGCTGCGGTGTATTCATGTTGAGGGGATCCACTCAGCTGCTTCTACCCTTCTGTCTTCTACCCTCTCCTCATCTCCCCCTCCCACCCCAGCCCATACGCATCCCTCCCTCCACACCTTTGAACCTGTTTCCTACTCCTCTTTCATCACCACTTTAAACTGCCTGAAACCGAGCACCTGCTCCCCTGACCCCATCCCTACTGATCTCCTTACCTCCTAGCTCCACTTCCTTGCCTGTCTACTCACAGACATTATTGTCCTCTCCCTGTGGCACCGTTCCCACCCCTTTAAACATGGCCGTCATTACTTCCCACGTGAAACAAACTTTCCTGGACCCATTCTTGCCCTCAAATTACGGCCCCATCTCCAATCTCCCTTTCCTCTCCAAGGTCCTGAAACGAGTTGTCGCTTCCCAACTTTGCTCCTTCCTCTCCCGCCACTCCCTTCATGAACCCCTCCAATCGGGTTTCCGTGCCGCTCACAGCACAGAAACAGCTCTGGTCAAAGTGACAAATGACATTTTTGTCTCACTCCAACCCGGGCTTCCTCTGCCTCCTTGACCTCTATTCAGATGAAAGGATCATTATTATGATGCTATTATTATAAGACCCTTTACCTCTCAGTGTTATGTCTAATGCTCAGCCAACTGATTGACTGAAGGTAGGTAGCTAGCTTCTCTGCCTTGTTCCACCTCGCAAACCTCACTTAACATTCAGAACACGCAGAGCGTGGAGGAAACAAAAAAACTTTTATTCAATAAAGGTGTCGCAACTGCGTTCACTGCTTGTAACACCAGATGAGTGGCAAGTTAATGCGCCAAAGACAAATAATGCATCCAGATTGCTATTTAGTTCCACTCAACTAATGGCAATTGACAACTGTAGTAGTTCACATCACACATCTACCACATCTCTGCCACGACTCATATCATTTAGCGGCCGATTCACACGCAGACGGCAAACTGTTTGGCAGGTCTAATGTGGAGTGTAATCAGGAAACATCAAATTACCTGGATTGTGTGAAATCAGATTAAATGATTCTGCAACGTGTGGCTGCATTAACACGCTTTGTAATTGCGGGCATTTGCATAATGCTTTCAACTGCTGTTTTTTTTCCCTCCTTGTCCCCCGCCCCCCCCCCCCACCCACCACCCCACCTCACTACAGATAACACATGATATTGCCTGTCACAGTAAGGGTGCCACAGGCAAAGCCTATTGTGGGTTTCAAGAGGGAAGCTTGTACATGTAATTGAAAGATAAAAGATTTGCGTGACAACCTGGCTCAATTAGTTGTACTCTTGCCTCTGAATCAGAAGGCTGTGACTTCAAATGCTTCCCCTAGGTCAGAACTTGGAAGACATATAGACTGAGGCTTGGATGCGGTGCGGGGGAAAAGTGGATGTGCTTTCCTTCAGATGAGAAATTAAAATGAGGTCCCATTTGCCTATTCGGGTGGACATTAAAGATCCCATGGCTCTATTTGAAAAGAGAAGGGAGTTTCTCTCTCCCTGGTGTCCCGGCCAACAATCCCCCAAATAAAATCTGTCACTCCATGCTTGTTTATGGGACACTGGCTCCAAGCAACTGGCTGTTATGTTTTGCGCACAAAATACACAGTCACTACACTTTACAGTATTTACTGTGAAGGCGTTATATAATAAAATGCCTAATAAAACTGGCCATTCGCTTTGTGGCTATTTATGGGATCTAACCAGCTGCCTTGTTACTTTACAAACACAGTCACTACATTACACAAAACAATAATAAATTGGTCATTTCAATCCACCACTGTTTGTGGGACACTGTTGTGCGCATTTGGCTGCCGAGTTCCGCCCACCTGTATACAGTCAATTCACTTTACAGTATATTCTGTGAAGCGCTTTGAGCCGTCTAGAAGGATTATTATTATTATACTTGAGAGAGCAATAATCTGCGTGCAATACCTGTTGCAGAAAAGCAAGCAACCAAGCAGACCTCTGCAATCCGCTAACAAGTGTAAAACTTTGATATAAAACATGCGTTTTGTTTTGCTGAGGAATGCCGTTGGTGACTGCCAAATTGCATTAATTGATGTAGAATTCTTTACTAGGTTCGGCAAGTAACAGTACATCCTGAAAAATCCCATTAACTATGGCTGTCTGCATTCATCAACCTCACCGCATAAAATAATTGTGAAATGATGAAAGTAGAAAGCGAGTGTCTACAACACTGGCGGGATAGAACCTACCCACTGACCAGAGCTGACATCACCCCTTTTAGTATCATACGCTTTCTCTCTGGAACCAGCCACATGTCTGACACACGTCTCCATGTTTCAGATAATCCGAAGCAGACTGAGAGTTCCACATATGTACACCACCCACACTTGGGAATTTCCCCATGTCTGGAAGGGAATACACACTCACTCTTTCTCTCTCCCCAGCCCCTCTCTCTCCAGAGTGTTTTGTTGACAGGTAATTGCTGAAGTTTAACCTGGTTAAACCCCGCAAAGATCACCGTCGAGAGTTCTGGCAGTCGAAGCATTGACCAAGTCGCATTTGATAATAAGAACAATCCTAACAATCCATACATTTGTCACAGCGTCTTTCAAGTCAGCAGGACATCTCGGAGCGTGTCACAAGATTGACTGTCATCACTGATTTACCTCTCGGTTCCTCTGCACGGTCGAGTGATTTGATTCGATCGGAAACAAAGAAAGGAGCTGGTGTGGAACCCTCAGCCCATCCAGCCTGCTCCAACATTTTGTCAGACCGCCTACACAGTCATGACACTTCACAGTGTATCATGCTTCCTGCTTCGAGACGTCCTCCCGGCATGAACGGGCTCATGTAACAAGCCGCTTAGCGCTGTAATGGGAAGTTCTAGAAGGATGCGATCTAATGGGCTGAAGGGCCTTCTTCATCCGATGATAGGCGCTTGTGAAAGGCGCTAAATGCTATGCAAGGATTATTACTAATCCTTGTAGGTATATGATAATTGTGGCAATATTTACGGCCTCTGGATAGCAGCAGCCATTTTGTCTCGTTGGTGCGAGAGTCGTCACAAACTACCCATCTGTCTCCAGCTCTGCGCTGTTTAACTGAAGTGAAATCGATTGATGTGGCTAATTGGAACCAGTCTATATTGCGTCAGGCTATTTTCATTTGATTTTGTTCCCCCCTGTGACAAAGAGAAACAAAAGGTACCCGACGGTTTTGGATTGATTTGTTTTGCTGTAGCAAGAGCAGGACACTCAACATATTTAAGAGGAAGCTTACATAAAAACTGTGGAGACCTGTGACTCAGTGGTTAGAACACTCGCCTTACAAAGGGAGAGACCTGGGTTCAATTCCAAGCAGGGTCAAACCTTGGGCAAGTTTCCTTACTCCACAAGCCTAACAATAATACCTCAAAAAAAACAGAAAAATAAATTGGTCATTTCAATCCACGACTGCTTGTGGGACACCGCTGTGTGCAATTGGCTACCGCATTTCGCCCACAAATATATAGTCAATTAATTTTACAGTATATTCTGTGAAGCATTTTGGGACATCTACAAAATGTGAAAACCGCTATATCATATGCAAGGATTATTATTATTATTATTCCCCGACATTTAATGCTCTAAATGGTTAGGCAGAGGATAACACACCGTGAAATAGGTGGGCAGATTTTGATTAGCATGAAAAGGCCACTAACTCATCTGTATAGTTTTGTGAGTTAGCAGTGCAGTCTCTTATCTGAAGAGATGATATCCCAAATGGCCTGACCTTTTCGACCAATGTTAATTACTAGCTGCACTTTCCCATGTGTGAAATGACACAGCCTAGTTTAAGATATTATCCTTCGGGTGAGACATTAAACCGAGCTCCTATCTACCTCGTCAGGTGGACGTTAAAGATCTCATTATCCTACTTGAAATGAGAAGGGAGTTTTTCTCTCTCTCTCTCTCCCGACCGACAGTTTCCCAAAATATAAGTGGTCACTCGTTCTATAGTTGTTTGTGGAACAAAACCAACAACACCAACAACAACAAAATTATATTTGAATGGCACAAAAAATTGTACTATTATCTTTGCTGATACTATTTGTCGGACTGACCTTAGCTCCTCTCTACACAAGCTCCAGGTACATCAGAACTCTCCAGTCCATGTCCTGTCCCGCACCAGGCTCCATCAGCGCATCCTCCTTCAGCTCCACATCCCATTCCCCCAATGGATCGAATCCCCACATTCAAATCCCCACCACAGTCTCGCCCACCCTATACCTTTGACTTCCTATCACCCTACTGACTTGACCATTCCCTTTGTCCAGCGAACCTGGTACCTGTTCATAACTCTCCCCCCCTCACCCACAACTCAGCCCTACCCTCAGTGGTTCAGGCTTCTAGCCATTCTGTCCTCCCCTTTCTGGAACTCCATCTCAGAGTCTCTCCAACTCAGCCGCTCCCATGCACGCTTGGAAAGCCCACTGCAATTTACCTCTTTGAACGCACATCTGCGGGGAAAGTTAAGCTGGGATGGCAATGTCCAATTAATCACTGACCCAATACACATATGAACAGGCTAAATTAGCATATTCATTAAACTGTTAATTGCCGAACAGCTTTGTTCCGAATTCTCAACCATGCTGCACTTGCTGATTTCGAACAATTAGGGATTCCTCATTTGATTAATAATCTTCATTTGTATTTACAGACGAGGATTAATTGGCTGAATTGATGGTTGCACAGTCCTCAATAATGTATAAACACTTAAATTGCCAAGACGTTATGTGTGACTGTTTAGGTGGAGCGTGGATACATTCAAGGCTTACTTCTAATCCCTTATGAGACAGTATTAAACCACCGGAATAAGAATGCAAGGAAGGGAGATTGAGGCTTGGGCACTGG
This sequence comes from Hydrolagus colliei, assembly GCA_035084275.1. Taxonomy (NCBI): domain Eukaryota; kingdom Metazoa; phylum Chordata; class Chondrichthyes; order Chimaeriformes; family Chimaeridae; genus Hydrolagus; species Hydrolagus colliei. The sequence goes on along the minus strand of CM068748.1, from coordinate 22,543,893 downwards.
GACCCATTTAAAAAGCTGTTTGATGCTGATGTGGGGAGGCATACGGTTTGATTTTCAGTCTGGGCAAAACTTTAGGCAAGTTTCTGTACTCCACACCTCTCTGTTCACCTGTATATGAGTGAGTTCACCAGTATGTTGCTGTTTGAGTGAACATGATTGTGTAAGGGTGAAGGTGTGTGTGAGTGAGAATGTGTGTGTGTGAGAGAAAGTATGTGACAGCGAGTGTGAGTATGAGAGTGGGTGTGTGTGACAGTGAGCGTAACTGTGTGTGTGGCAGTGAGAGTGTGTGAGAGTGAGTGTGTGGGTGACAGCGAGAGTTTAACTTTATGTGTGTGACAGTGAGTGTACCTGTGTGTGAGACAGTGAGTGAGTGTGTGTGTGAAATGAACATGTGAAAGTGAATGTGTGAGAGTGAGTGAGTGTGTGAGACAACAACAACAAAATTACACTTATACCTGTATAGCGCCTTTCATGTCAAGAAGATGTCCCAAGTGCTGAGAGTCTGTAAGAGTGTGAGTCATAGTGAATGTCATTGTGTAATAGTGAGGTGCGTGAGCCAGTGAGTGTTTTCTCTCACCTTCTGGTCTTGTCCGAAGGCGAGGATCCAGTCCTCTTGGTGAGGATGGAAGAGCATGCTCTCGATCAGGAAACCCAGCCGGTACTTCTGATAGGTGGCTCCTTCATCAGAGCTGATCAGCACACTGCTCTCCATCTCAGGCTCACTCACCAACATGATCTGTCCATGTGAGAGAGAGAGGTCGAGCGAGAGCCAGAACCAGAGGGAGAGAGACAGGAGAGAGAAAAATAAAGTAGGAGTCAGAATCTAAGGCAGCGACCACAAACAACCACACAAAAAACATCAGTACCCAGTTCATTTAATAATTATTTCCACTGGGGGTAAAGTAATTGTCAGAGGTGCCATCCTTCAGATGACACATAAAACCAAGGTCCAGTCTGCCTGTTTAGGTGGACGTTAAGATCTCAATGGTGCTATTCAAAATGAGAAGGTAATTTCTCTCTCTCTCTTTCTCTCTCTTTCCCGGTGTCCTGGCCAACAATTCCCCAGATGAAATCACTCACTCCATGGCTGTTTGTGGGATGTTGCTGTGTGCAAACTGGCTGTCTCTTTCCATTAGGTCACAAATGCAGTCAACCCTACATCACAATTATTTGTGCTTTTAGAGATGTCAATATCGTAACAACAATAACTTGCATTGAAATAGCGCCCCTCACACAGGGTAGAGTCCCAGAGCCACTTACTATAAACGCTATGACAAATGCAGAGATGATTATATGAGCATATGTGTGTGTGTGTGTGTGTTTGCGGGGGTGGGGAGAGGGGAGAAGGGAGCCAGCCGTGTGCCTAAGTAAGCGCATTACAAATGCGTCAATTGCAAATGACATTTGAGAACAACTGCTCCCAGCGATGCCTGGTACCGCTGGGAAACACGGGCCCATCATCTGTTAGCAACAAGGAGAATGGCTTCACTCACTACACAAGAGGCAGCTTTCCTTCCTGCCCACCGTTCCCTGGGAGAAACACTGCGATCTGATCTCTGGAATGAGTTTACCCGAGCGCGACGGTGTTGTAATAACAATCTCTGAAACGACGGCTGCCTTCCTGCGCAAAGCTTTCTCTCCAGTGTTGCACTCATGTACAAAGACCCCGTTTCCGCTTGGCGGCTCGTGACAGTCTGCGGCTCCATCGCTTCATGCTCCTGTCAATTTCAGATTACAACGAGCAATTTCAGCAAGGTAATAATAATAATAATAAACCATACATTTGATACAGCGCCTTTTCACATCTTTTGGATGTCTCAAAGTGCTTCACAGAATATACCGTAATGTGAATTGACTGTATATACATGGGCGAATCGCTGCATTCAATTGCGCACAGCAGTGTCCCAAAAACAGTCGTGGATTGAAATGACAATTTATCATTGTTTTTTTGAGGGGTTGTTATCAGGCACGTGAAGTAAGAAAACTTGCACACCCTGCCTGGAATCGAACCCAAGTCTCTTAGCTATAAGGCGAGTGCTCTAACCACTGGGGTACAGGACTGAGTTACAGGTAGCTATGGAATTGCGGGGTTTGGGTTTGTATGCTCCTCTCTCTGCGGTCAGAAACCTGCACATGACTGACACCATTGTTAGGTCAAACAAGGTTAACAATCATCAACGATAATTGTGGAGTTCCAGAGTATAGCAGTTAGCTTGTTTGGAGAGAGAGCGAGAGCTGGAAATAATACTAATACTAATCCTTCCATTTGATAAACTGTGAAGTGAATTGACTCTATATTTTATGGGGGAAACACGGCAGCCAATTGCGCACACAGTGGCCCACAAACAGACGTGGATTGAGTGACCATATATATATATATATGTTTAATGGGATTATTAACCCCAGAAAAGCAATCCACCATTTGACTAACAACCAGGTTCCCACTTTACTGCTAGGTGTGTGGGGAAAGGAAACTTGCCCAACATTTGGCCCTGCCCAGGAATCAAACTCAGGTCTTCTCGTTTGCTTACCAACCATTTTGCTACAGGACTCCACAGATAGAAAGGGAGATGAAAAAGAAAATAAGGACGAAGGAGGTGGGAACCTGTCCACAAGACGAAGATTGAAGCCTTGAAGAATGAGATGAGAGCGTGAGGAAATGAAAGCCGACCACAAACAAAGCCTCAAGGCTGATGTGCAACGTCGATGGATCAAAGCTTTGGATGCTTACCAACCTTGTTACTGTGCTTTGATGCAACCAGAACCTGTGTCAAGTTCCTCCTACCAAATAGAACTCGACAAGCATCTGCTTGAGAAATGTGTTAGGAGAACGTAGAGATCCAGGTGCACAAATACTCTACTGAATTCTTCTGTGACAGCCCAGTTGGACACTGCAAAGTTCCACAAACTGCCACGAAATGAGTGACCAATATATTTTAAAAATATTTTAAATATATATTTTTTAATTGTCCACAAATATACAGTCCAATTCCCTTTACAGTATATCCTGTGAAGCGCTTTGAGACATCTCTACGAAGTGATAAGGCACTGTATCAAATGCAAGGATTATTATTATTATGCCTGATTGTTGACCCCCACAGAAACTCTTCTCTCTTCCAAATACAATAACCTCCTAATAACTCGTTATTTCAAGGCAAAAGTATTCAGTCTGAGTTTCCAGCAGTGGCGAGTTAGGCAAGTGTTTAAATGCATGAATGATTGTAGCTGGGATATTGACAGAACAAAGGTTTAAGTGATACAGCAGTAACAAGTTAAGGCAGTTGGGTTATCAGGAGTTTTTTTGTGATATATCAACTGAAGGACGGCACCACTGACAAGCCCCCTATCCCCCACCCCACTCCACCCAGTACAGCGCTAGAGTACCAGCCTGGAGCTGGTGAGCTCCAAACTACCTACAAAGACTGTGTAGATGCCACGAGTCTCCAGGGAAAAAAGCAACAGGTTTAGAATTCCCGAAGGATAGGATTCTGGGCAGCGTGAGTCACAAAGCTTGGCACTTCACAACATTAGGCTCTCTGCCCGGCTTCAGATGATGAGGATTAATAGTTGTTCATTAAGAGTCAATAAACAGGCTCCCAAAGCAAGCACTTGCTTCTGTAGCAGGTCCAGATGCCACCATCCATCACCATTTGAGGACAACTCCAGAGACATCATGTTACTAGCTTGGAAATGTCCATTTAAATGGCGACAGGAGAGAGGGTAATTGATGGCCTTGGAAGACCTCGTAATGTTTCCAATACTGGATGAAATGGAAACGTTTGTTCCCCGGTAAATTGTGTTAAAAGTCTTCATTTTAACTCTTCGAACAGCTCCAGTGAGTCTGAGCTAATTGAATCCCACGACTCTATATTCACATAAGTCTGGGCAGATGCCACAGTGCACTGCTGGGGAGGGGGTGGATGGGGGGACAGAAGGGAGAATGGTTGCATTGTACGATGTAGTCGTGTAGCGAAATGGTTAGAGCACTCGCCTCGCAAGTGAGAGGATCTGGATTTAATTTCTGGGCAGGGCGAAACCTTTGGTAAATTTCCTTACCCCACACACTTCTGTTTACCGAGTAAGTAAGAACCCAGTTGTTAGTTGATTGGTTCATTTTTCTGGGGGTAACAATCCCTTCCCCCAAAAAAATTATGTCACTCAAACCACGACTGTTTTCCCTCCATTCGTTGGAGTTGTGAAGGACTTTGAAATGTATGATGTGATGAGGCGCTATATCTAATACAAGGATTATTATACATGGGATGAGAGATTAAACCCAGGTCTATGCTGTGCCATTTCAGGTAGACATTAAACCTCCCGCAGTGCGATTGGAACAAAGAAGGGAGTTTCCCTATCCCAGTGGCTGATATTCCCCCAGATAAAATCGGTCGCTCACTTCACAGTTGTTTGTGGGACACTGCCGTGCGCAAAACGTTTCGCCCACAAAATATGCAATCGCTACTTTATTCTACAGTGAATCCCTTGAAGTGCTGTGAGATGTCCTCTTGACGTGAAAGGTGCTGTATCAAATGCAAGGAATCATTATATAATGGGCTGCCTACTGTTGCTCTCCTGGTATTTTTAGCGCGACTATATTAAGCCTTGCGGGGTATCCCGTCGCCAAGGCAACAGTGTGCCCTGAGGACCGCTCAACGGATGTTTCTGCTGTTGTTTGTGATATTTTTATTAATGGACAGCAGGTGTTGGCAATGCCTTGCCAATAGTAGGCTATGAAGAGCTTGTTCCCTGCGGGGGAATTCAAACGCCATCTTCCCGGCGATTGAAGTCAAGGGATTTATTATATTTTGCCAAAGTGCTCAGTTCTGGGCGAGTGGATGCAGTGGACACTCAACTCACACAGGCATGAACCTACCTCCCACCCTCCCTGGTACCATTTGCTGGAATCCCAATGACTCCTCCACTGTCCCACTGCCCCTTTTGCCCACAACGTACACTTTACGGTATATTCTGTGAAGCGCTTTGATGCGTCTCAACAACGTAATAAGGCGCTATATCAAATGCAAGGATTATTATTATTAACTGTTTGCTGGCGGACAAAATGTTATTAACAATAATCCTTGCATTTGATACAGCTCCTTATCACATTGTCAAGATGTCTCAAATCTACACTTACGCAACCAACATTATTCTTGTCATATACAATTAGTAATAGTGCGATTAAACAGCCATGAATGGTAACCTAGGAGCACGGCGAGAAATGACCACATTAAGCCCTTCAAAGAACAGCCCCCGATGGTGTAGCGGGCAAGAGCCACTGGTTACACACTGAGACCTCACCAATTCTGGTCCGTGCTGAAGTGTGCTGGTCTCTGTCTGGGAGAAGCTAAATTGCCTTTCCCAGGGTTAGGGAGGGAGAAACGATTTCCTCCTGCTGGTCCCTCTGATGTATGTGCGTGTGGGTAGGTGTGGGTGGGTGTGTGTTTGCGCATAGCAGCCGTTTGGGGAAAGGTCAGGCTCGTCTGTAACTTTATTCTACAGTCGTGTAGCCCATTGACACCTATTGCCAAGACTGGCATGTGTACTATGGGCAAGTTGGCAGTGGAGAGAGGGGAATTGGATAAAGCCAACAACAGTAAACTGACGTGTGTCAGTGTGGAGAAAAATAATTGGACACACTGAATTAATCAGAAGAATAAGCTTTTCTGAAAAGAATATGGTGTGTCTCTATCTGTGTGTGTGGCATCTGTGCTGCCTATCACCAAGTACCATTGGTCACGGCTATTGACTTTCTACCTTGTTAAAACCACTCAATATAAGAGAAGAGGACAATCTCGTCTCTCTTATTAATTTGAGGCTGAGAACGCAAGCAAGCTGTTGATCAGTTAAGCCTGGGGTAAGACAGCAAATCCCTTTCCGAGGCTAATTGTGACTTCGGGGAGAATATATTCCTGGCTTAATCTTAGGCCAGTGTGGCACGTTAATCGTCATGAAGAGAAGTCTGGGTTAAACCGCACTAGAGGAGCTTGCTACCTGTCGATCTGGCTCGATGTCTCGCTCTCTTGCTTCTGGACCAGAAGTTTGCAGGTTCAAGCCTCAATGTCGAGAAGTTTGAGGTCCAGGCTGATGCACCAGCACAGCGCTGGGGAGTGGGATAGTGTGAGTGCATGTCTGATGTTGTTCAGAGGCTCAGTTCAGATGAGACGTTAAAGCTACCTGTTGTTGCCAAGTGCACTGTTTGATTTATCTGCAGGCAAAACAAGACAAACAACAAGAGCACACAGGCTGCTGAGCGGTGGGAGTTGGGAGTTGAGGACAGGAAAGATGACCGAAAGCACAGTCGGAGAGGTAGGTAGGTAGGTCTTGAGTTAAATTTGAGTCAAATCACATGTTGAGGGAAGGAAGGAGCCAGAGTGATCCAAGGAGTTCCAGGGAACCGGGAACATTTCAAAGGCTGAAAGCCTGGCTGCCAATGGTGCAGGTGGGGGCGTGCGCAGTGAGCGATGGGACGGGCTGGGTCTGTGAGGTTTGAGGAATGTCATGTTGCTGAGGTCAGGTAGGGAGAGACCACAGAGAGATTTAAAGGTGAAAATATTGACTGATGTCAGCAGTGACAGCAGTTGACTTTTAATATTAATAATCATAATAATAATCCTTGCATTTGGTACAGCACTCCCAACACGTTGGAAGGTTGTCTCAAAGCGCTCCACTGGATTTAGTGTGAAATGGAGTGCCTTTGTAGGCAAATGTGGCGGCATCATTGAGCACAGCAGTGTGCCACAAACAGCCGTGAAATGAGTGACCAATTTCATTAGGTGGAATGTTGGCCAGGATACAGGGAGAGAGAAACTCCCTTCTCTTTTCAAATATGCCACAGGATCTTTAATGTCCACCTCAACAGGCAGACAGGAGTTTGGTTTAACATCTCTTCTGAAAGATGGATTTTGAAAGCAAAGATGGAGCATGTGAGACGGAGGGATTTAGCGAGAGCGGAACACAGCGCCAAGGGGGAACGAGGAGGGGAGAAATGGCTGTGACAAAGTGGCTGGAAACTTGCCCGCTGATGGTGAGATGGAGTCAGACATTCATGTCCTCACCACAGCAAGCGACAGCCATGTACATTTGAGCTGATTCCCTCTCTCCCTCGCCTCTCGTTCAATGTTTGTCTCAAGACCTACCTCTTTGACGGCATGTTTGGTCATTCCTGACAACGCATCCAGCCTTGGGCGGATGCGTCACCTTAGACTGTGTGAGGTCAAAGTTGCAAAAGTGGGCTTCAAACCCCAACCTCCGACTCAGAGGCAAGAATGCTACCGACTGAGCCAGGCTGACACTTGCCATTCATACAACCCTACAGAAGAGCTCAATCAGCCCATTGCATATTTCCCGGTGTTAATGTCTCCACACAAGTCGCCTTGTCTAATCGTATTAAGAATAGATATCAATAAATAATAATAATAAATGGAATTCTCAGTGTGGTTTGGAGACTCTTCAGCACGGCTGACCAAGACAAATTCTAACCCTACTCCCCGCTTGCTCCTCTGTTAAACACCGATGTCATTAAGCATTGCGATGTGTATCCACAATGTGTCAGTCACCCGGCTGACAACAAACATACACTTCAACAGCTTTCCAAGCATCTGCCTCATTCCTTTAGAGAAGAACTGACTTCAGCAATAGTTTGGGGGCAATGAAATCTGCATTTGCTTGATTTCAATCAGCCTGTGTAAAGCAATGTTTTCTGATCTCCCCATTAATTCCTTATCTAAATATATCACTGACTGTCCGACCCGCAGGCAGAATCTCTTCATAACGTTGGAAAGAACAGTGCCATTTACCATGGAAACTGTGAATCGTTGTCCACAACAAATTCATGGATAAAACACACAATAATAACAAAATAATAATCCTTGCATTTGATATAGTGCTTTTCATGTGTTCTAGATGTTGCAAAGCGCTTCACAGATTATACCGTGAAGTGAATTGACTGTATATTTGTGGCTGAAATGCGACAGCAATTCTGCACAAATAGTCATGGATTGAAATGACCAATTTTAGTATTATATATTTTTTGCGGGGGTTATTATTAGGCGTTTGGAGTAAGGAAACTTGGCCATGGTTTCACCCCACCTGGAATTGAACCCAGGTCTTGTAAAGCGAGTTCTCTAACCACTGAGCTAAAGGACTCCACACACACACCACACACACCACACACGCACACACATGCACAAACATACAAACACTCGCATACCCCTCGACTCCAGGCTAACATTCTAGTGCTATGCCAGAGGGATGTGTTGTACCATTGGAGGTGCCGTCCTCAAATGGGACACTAAATCTGCTCCTGCTGACCTGAAGTTCAAAGATCTTACGGTGGATTCAAAAAGAGAAGATAATTTCTCCTGGTGTCATAGAAACATAAAAACAAGGGGGGGGCCATTCAGCCCCTTGAGCCTGTTCCGGCATCGATAAGATCATGGCTGATCTGTTACTCATGTCCAATTATCTGCCCCTGCCTCATATCCCTTAATATGCTGACCTAACAAATAGCTATCCACCTCTTTTATCTGGGTGGTTTCATCCCACCCCACAACTCCCCAGATAAAAATTGCTCAATCATTTCATGCCTCTTTGTGGGATGTTGCTGTGCACAAATTGGCAGCTGTCTTTGCCTACAAAATACCCGGTCACTACACAAGTAGATTGAGTTTACAATGTATTCTATGGAGCGCTTTGATGTGGTAAGGCATGACATCGAACGCAAGGTTTATTATTCTTATTGTTATCAACAATTCTAAATAAGGGTTCACAGACATGAATGGCACAATATAAATGTGTTGTGTTAACAAGTTGTTGTTAATATTTGCACTTTCCAATTAGAGCAGCCAATTTGCACACACTAACATCCCCACAAACAGACATGAAATGAATGAGTGATATATATATATATCTATGGGGAGTGTAGGGATGGCCAGGCAATGGGGAGAAACTGAATACTGCAATATTCCTGGATGCTTTGCGGTGGGTATTAAGCAGTATTGGATACCTGTGCAGTGTTCACAGGCTCCCTCCCTGCTCTCTCCACATCAAGAACACTTGTTTGGCAAGTACTGTATAGCATTCTCCCTCTTGTAAAAGGATTGCACTGAGAGTGGGATCTTCCTCTATTAGAAGCTGTTATCTGTGAGTCTCACTCAGTGCATTTCAGTGAGATATGGGTTCGACAAGTGGCATTAAAAGACTTCCTCCCTCCTGCTGTCTATCTTGCCAGGCTCCACCGGTTTCCTACCACAGATAGGATTAATTTCAAGATACTGTACTCTCACTTCTCTCCAAATCCCTCACGCCCTGACACTTCCCTATTTTTCTGATCTTTCAGATTTTTCTCCCCATCCCACTATTCACTGCCTCCACTCAGCTGTCTCCGGCCTCCTGCTTATCCCTCATTCCCTCAGCTCGACTGTTGCCGGCCGTGCTTTTAGCCACTATGCCCCGTGGATTGACTGTGTGTTTTGTGGGTCAAGCGCAACAGCTAATTGCACACAGCAGTATCCCAATAAACAGCCAATTACAGGATTCTGCAGTGTTCTTTACTCTCACATTTTACTCTCACGTTCTTTACTCCTCTCCCCCCCACCCCCCTCGCACCATAAGTATTTTATGAGCCTCTCCACAATATAAACAGTCACTACACTTTACAAGTGAGACCTGTGAAGTGCATGGAGACAAACCCCCCAACATGAGAGGCTACGTGAATTGAATACTGCACCAGGTGACATGAAATGTGGGGGCATTTATCCCCAAACTGTGGGGGAAGGAGAGAGGGGGTTTAATAATCACTCAATGCCTCCCTTCCCCGTCGCTACCCGCATCCCCATCACAATAAAAATCACTACAGAAGGGAACGGTTCAATTTCCTTGGGAAACTGAGTGCTGAGAAGCTGACACTGTAATTAGTTTCCATAGCACTTATCAGCAAAATCCACAGAACTCAAGTGTCTGTGCATTATCCTGGCCTCTCTCGCTGTTAAGTGGCAAAACAGATTGCCTTTTACCGAACAAGAACCATCTCTCCTGTTCATTATTCCACCAGCTGCTGCTTGCCTGCATTGTCGATCCACTCTCGCTCGCCTCCCACTCCCCCACCGCCTCCCCATTCCTGCATCCACCCAGCCGATCGAACTCAAGATACTCACCTCGTATTTGAACGTTAATAATAACAATACAGTAATATTTGTATTTGCATTTGATGTAGCGACTTATCACATCGTTGAGATTGACCGTATATGTTGTGGGTGAAACTTGGCAGCCGATCGCACGCAGCGGTGCCCCACAAATAGCTGTAGATCGAGTGACCAATTTTTAGTACACCAGGAGTTATTAGTACACCCAGAAAATACTCCGCCAATCGACTGACAACTGGGTTCCTACTTACTTCTAGGCGAACAGAGACGTGTGGAGTAAAAAAACTTGCCATAGGCTTGACCCTGCCCAGGAATCGAACCCGGCTCCTTTCGCTTGAGAGGCGAGGGGCGCTAAATACTACGTTCCAGTTTTCCACAGATCAGGAGCGGTGTCAAATGCAGCGATTACTTAAAAATTATTACTATTTATTCCCTCGACTTGCGCTGAAGTGTAACATGGGAATTGTAGCATTATCACAGGCAGCGGAGATAAGCTACATAACTGCAAGCGAGTCTGACAGGTAATTCCCAGGACTCAGGTGCTGATTATTCTTCTCGCTGAAAAATCAAATTGATAAGAAGGAACTTTGCCAGTGAAGCTAGCCCTCGAGGCAGCAGTTGACCCCCTTTGGTGGCTGATGACTGCAGTACCCCAATGCTACGTATCGACTCATTTCCCAACAGCCCTGTGTACTTTAAAAGAGCAGAATAAAGCTCTGGGGGCAATGTGATTCCACCTTCCCCCAAATCCTCTCCCTGCTGCACCTGCCCCCCCCCATCTCTGTCCTGTCCCACCCCCCACCACCCATGGGATCAATTACCATTTCCCTCCCACCTCGGGCTCTCGTTCAGTCTTTGTGAAGCACCGTGAGACATTCTCAATAACAGCTGCAACAATTTAGCATTGTTGAGTGTAATGCAATTTAATAATACAAGATAGAGTCCTGAGGCTTGGTGGTTAGAGCACTCGTCTTGAAAGCAAGAGGACTTGGGTTCGATTCCCAGGCAGGACAAAGCTGTTTTCTCCATGTTTATTGGACACTGATGTGCACAATTGGATGCCATGTTTCAACCCCAAAATACACAGTTAATTCACTTTGCAATATATTCTGTGAAGGCTTTGAGACCCCTCAATGATAAGGTGCTAAATATAAGGATTATTAATATTATTATATCTATATACCGTAGTGCCTTTCATGTAGTTAGAATTCTCCAAAGCAATAGTGAGCGCTGCAATATCAGAGGTGCCGTCCTGTGGATGACCCATTAAACTGAGGTCCTGTCTGCCTCATCAGGTGGATGTTAAACATCCCGCGGGACTATTGCAAGGGATGGCTTTTTTCCTCTGTGTCCTGGCCATCAATCAATCCCCCAGCTAAGATGGCTCAGTTTGTTTGTGGGACATTGCTGTGTGCAAGTTGGCTGCCAAATCTGCCTACAAATATACATAATCATTGCACTTTATGGTAAAACCCTGTGTGCGATGACAACAACAACAATAACAAAATTACACATGAAGTTCTTTGAGATGTTTCAATTACCCGATAAGGCCTTGTATCAGATGCCGAGCATTATTACCGTTAAGCTGTGCTGATTTAATAATTGGTAAGATACATGTTTACGTCTGTGTGTGCAACACATTCTGCACCTTCATGTCAACCTGACATAATAACTGCTTCAAATTAATCGCTCGAAACATTAGGAATTCATCATTACAATGTTGTTGGCCATTATAATTAATCTCGGCTAAAAGAGCAGAATGGAGTCTGCCATTTTCTGTGGAAGCGACAGCAACATTGTGGAATCCCAGTAGCAGCAACAACAAGAAAATTACATTTGTATAGCGCCCTTCAAGCACGCTCATCTCGCAAGTGAGAGGACCCATGTTCAATTCATGGGCAGAGTGAAACTTCAGGTAAGTTTCCTTACTTCATACACACGCCTCTGCAGATCTAGCACTGATCTGAGTTTATGCACACAGAGAGACAATTTGGGCTACCGTGTCTGTGCCGGGTCTCCCAAAGACCCACGGTGGTAGTAATAAATAATCTTTGCACTTGAAAATAGCACCTCATTTCATCAAAACATTTCAAAGTGCTCATCTTTCCGTAAAGTGTAGTGACTGCGTGCATTCTGTAGGTGAAACGGCAGCCAGGTTACACACAGTAATGTCCGGCTAACAGCTTAATAATTTCTTAATAATAATTAAGAAATTCTTAATAATAATCCTAACATTTGTTATAGTGCCTTTGAAGTCTTCTACATATCTCACAGTGCTTCACTGAATACACTGTAAAGTGAATTGATTATACTTGTGAGTGAAATGTGGTACCCAATTTGTGCGCAGCAGTGTCCCACAAATAGTCGTGGATTGAAGTGACCAATTTTGTTTTTCTTCTTGAGGCATTGTTATTAGCCATGAGGAGTAAGGAAACTTGCCAAGGTTGCACCCTGCTGGGAATCGAATGCAGACTTGTAAAGCGAGTGCTCTAACCATTGAGCGAACCAAACTCCCTATATAACACACAGTTTCTTATTTTACAGGTATTTAGCCGTGGCAGCCAAAGGATACCAAACACATTCAAAGAATATATTTAATTAAAGTTAGGGTAAATTGAGTCCATAAGAAAAACAAGGCCACTGCATTGTAATGAGCGTTTTAGCGATGGGATCGAAAGCACCAATTTTGCTGGGGGTGTGCAGTGGTAATATAGTGTGGAACTGTCATTCTCTGGCTTTCAATCGAGCCTCTTATTTCCTCCATCTTCACAAAGAGCATTTCATCTCTTCAGCACCTCACCTCTGCTTTGATGTCCGACAATTATTCACCCCCCGTTCGTTCTCCCGTGTTAAATTCTCGGAAAGTCGTAATAAAATAGGAAGAATAGCTGTGGGAAATGATTTTTTTTCAAGCATTGTGCATCGCCCTTTGACCAGTGGCCGGTGATGGTAGCCATTGTTTTTGTTGCCATGGTGAGGATTCCTGCTGGTTGGGCCCTTCCTGTGACTCCATGGTAACTGGAGAACGCCAAGAATTACTCTAAGATAAATTGGCCGTAAGACATCCCTTACAATTTGCGTCCGGGACCCTTTCCGTGGCACAAAATGGCTGACGCCCATGGACTGGAAGGTGCACAGTCACTACACTCCAAAGCAGTTCCCTGTGAAGCTACACAAATGCAAGTTGCTGTTGTCATTGCTGCTCCACATTGAGATGTTTCCATGTTGTAGAGGCTCAGTTTCTTCAAAAAACTGTTCTAAGAATTTTCCTCAATCCTGTGTCCTTAAATGTGAATTCAAAACGGTCTCACGGCTCAGACTAGGTGGAATTTTGAGCTGCTAACTGTTGCAAGAGAGTTGTGAAAAAAAAAGTTTGGGATCGCTGTCAGGAGAAGTGTTTGCATTCAGGTCCCCTGACATTTCAAGTGATTTTTGATCGATCGATAGCGAGAGAAGTGCTATGTGGTATTAACTCCCTGAGATCGGTCAATACACCAGGGAAGAGTGACAAAAGATTATTGAGTGGATATTACTGATGATGTCATCAATCCAGCCCCAAGCCATTTCTGGAGACATGTCAAGGTGAGAGTGACACCACACAAGCAAGCGGCCAGCAATACTGAGTAAGTGGACTCTGTGAGGCTTCAGTGTGTCCCTGAAGCCCACAGATGTCCAGCAAGCTGAATTCAGCAGGAAACCTAGATCATGACCGACTGGTGATGGGAAATTGAGGAGAGATCCTGCAGCCCACTCAGGGTCTCTGGGGAACCCACAAACGCTCGTCCATGGGGAAGAGGGTTGATTCAAGCCAAAGCAACACAACTCTCGGCAACGCAATAATAATAATAGTCTTTGCATTTGATATACTTAGCATCTTATCACGTCGTTGAGACTTCCAAAGCGATTTGCAGATTATACTGCAAAGGAATTGACTGTATATTTTGTGCGTGGAACGCGGCAGCCAATTGTGCATAGCATGTCGGAATGACGTCCCAAGGCGCTGGACAGTCAGAGATCTGGACCAGGTTCCTACTTACTGCTAAGTAGATGTAGGGACATAGTTAGAAGACATCCACAAGAACAGTCAAAGGGGAACTTAGGAGGAATGTTTTCACCCAGAGAGTAGTTGGGATGTAGAATGCTAGTGGGGTGGAGGTGAAGGCCATTGAGGTTTACAAGTGAGAAGTAGATAGGCTTATGAAAAAGAAGAGCTTTAAAGAGAATGGGGATTAATATGTGTCGGTGGGAGCCGGATGAGCCAAATAGCCTCTGTCTCCGCTGTAGATTTCTATGTTTCTCCTGACCCAGCAAAGTCACACATGGCGTTTCTCAGGGATCTAATCTCGGTGTGTGTGAGAGAGAGAAAGAGAGAGACTGGTGGTATGAGGGTTTGTGTGAGGTAGTGTGTGTTGGTGAGGTGTGTGTGTGTGTGAAGTGGGGGGAAGGCGTGCGGACTATGAACGAGCGAGGATGTAATGGAATAAAACATCAATTCCTCTCCAGAGTCCAATGCTGCGGTTCCCCCTCAGACAGCTTGTCACAGGACTGACAAGGTTTCATTAGGAGTGGATTTGAATGTCAAAAGACACCGTGATAACTGACAGTCCCTCATTTATTAGTGTCAGACGCCACTGACACTCAGGAGAGGGATTCCAGTGATGGGACTTCAGCGTCATAAACCAACCTGGCTGCGTTCACACCAGGGAAAGACTCACATGTCCAATATAGTAGAGGTTAGTGTTGGGATTTAGAGTCAAAGTGCGGGTAGCGGGGCTCTCTGCTGTCTTTACCATGATTTATATCAAGCCGTGTGGTAATCAATCTACCTCTGGGAATAATAATGGAGTCCTGTAGCTCAGCGGTTAGAGCACTCGCCTCGCAAGCGAGAAACCTGGGTTCGATTCCCGGCAGGGCAAAAGGTTGGGCAAATTTCGTTTCTCCACATGCCTGATAATAATCCCCCAAGAACAAAATCAATAATAAATTGGTCATTCAATCCATAACTGTCTGTGCGCAATTGGCTGCAACGTTTTGTCCACGAATATACAGTCAATTCACTTTACACTATAGTATATTCTATGAAGTGCTTTGAGATTATTATAATAATCCTTGCATTTGATATAGCACATTATCACGTTGTTCAGACATCTCAAAGTGCTTTACTTAGAATATGTTGTAAATTGCATTGACTTTATATTTTGTGGGAGAAACAAGGCAGCCAATTGATGAGTGACCAAAAGTTTTATTTTTGGAGGGATTATTACTCCTGGAAAGCAATCTGCCAACCAGGTTCCTATTTAGTAGTAGATAAACAGAGGCAGGTGGAGGTAAGGAAATTTGCCCAAGGTTTTGCTCAACTCAGGAATCGAACCCGGGTCCTCTCACTTGACAGGCAAGCGTGCTAACTGCCACTCTACAGGACTTTGTGTAGCTGGAAGCGGGGAAACAGGGGTGATGGAGTGGCTAGGGGGGTTTGTGTGGCGGAGGGGTTTGTGTGGGGGAATGGTGAGCGGGGGGATGAATGGGAGGGAGAGCACTGCATTGGAGCATCATCCTAGACTGTATGAGTTCAGAGACCTCAGCGTTGGGGGCTTGAACCCACAACCCTGTCTGACCCAAGCTGACATCTAATCCCATCAAATTTTACAGATAGAAGAAGGCCATTTGGGCCAACCGGTCTGTGCCAGTGTTTGTGCTCCTCATCCTGTCTTCCGTTCCCTTCTTCTCTTCTAATCCTGGGTTGTAATGATATGAACTGAGCCGTGGGAAAGAGAGTGGGGAGTTCGAGAGATTATTAGCCTGTTTATGCACAGACTCCAAGGGACTATTTAAGATCTAAATTGCGGCAAAAAAAAAAGGATCTGCAAATGGAAAAATGATACCGACAGTTACAACTGCTTGAAATAGGAGGCGTGAGCAAGCCATGAATTTATATGAGGCTTTATTTCACTCTCGCAGTCTACTCAAATTCACTTAGGATAATTAAGCTGGTCAAATGGGTTATTCAGCTCGCCTGAGAGAGGGGAAGGGCTGAAAGAATTGCCTGATTTCACATGATAACTCAAAGTGGAATTCATTCCAAGACACGCAACAGAGAATGAAATCGGGATATACTCTCTCTCCCTCTCTGTAATCGTGTCAGTTTTTATTGTGAGGTGCGCAAATCTTTTATTGCGAAATTGGCGAATAGCATCGACGTAGTTAAGGGGAAGCTAGGTAAGTACACGAGGGAAAAAGGAATAGAAGCTTTCGCTGATAGGTTTAGTTGAGGAAGGGCAGGAGGAGGCTGCTGTGGAGCATAAACAACAGCATAGACCAGATGGGCTGCAATGGCCTGTTTCTGTGCTGTGTGTATTCTAAGTAATTCTGTGTAAAATATCATGGTCATGTGGGTCAGTACATCAATGCCTGGAATCTGCATCCGTACATGTACTGAGTGATTCCACACGTGGTCAGTAAACCTCCACATATTGGCTTATCAAGAGGGTCTATCATTATCGACATAGAGTGACTTCACAGATTGGGACAGCGTCGAGAGAAGGGGGAGCGAGTTAGAGCACTCGCCTTACAAATATGAGACTTGTGTTTCGACTCCAGGCAGGTCAGGGCAAAACCTCTGGCAAGTTTCCTTATTGCACACGCCTGATAATAATCCATCCCCAAAAAAACCTACAATAAGTTTGGTCATTTCAATCCATTTTAATGTTTGTGGGATGCTGCAGTGCGCAATTGGTTGCCGCGTTTTGCCCACAAATTTAAAGCCAATCCACTTTACAGTATATTCTGGGAAGTACTTTGAAAGGTCGAGAAACGCTATATCAAATGCAAGGGTTATTATTATTTTTATATGAGGTGAGGGGGGGGGGGAGGTGTTGATTGAGAGAGCAAGTAATTGAAGGAAGGAGTGATTGAGTGAAGAATGCATGAGACACTCGCAATTGGGAGAGGCACAGAAGGAGGGTTTGAATGAGAAATAGTTATTGAGAAGGAGACGGAAGGAGTGATTGAGAGAGAGGAGTTTGAGAGATGAAAGAGAAAGAGCGTTTGACAGAGACAGAGAAGGAGTGATTGAGAGAGAGAAGTGAAAGAGAGATTCAGAGAGAGAGGGAGGGAGAGATAGAGAGAAATGGGGGGTGGTGGGGGAGTGTTTGAGCGAGGCAGATTGCGAGAGATTGTTGGCTATCAAAATGTGGTTTTGGGGAATGTGGGAGAGAGAAAAGGAATAATAATAATAATAATAATCCTTGCATTTGATATAGCCCATTTCATGTCTTCTAGACGTCTCAAAGCGCTTCACAGAATATACTGTAAAGTGAGTTGACTGTATATTTGTGGGCGAAATATGGCAGCAATTGCGCACAGCAGTGTCCCACAAACAGTTGCAGATTGAAATGACCAATTTATTGTCGCTTTTTTTTAATGGATTATTATTGATTGAGACGGGTAGAGAGGGCGATCAAAGATGAGAGAGAGAGAAGAGAGATTGAGGGAGTGATTAAGAGAGGGAGAACAGGGGAGAGGGTGGGAGAGATCTTAAGAGACTGAAACAGCACAGCAGAGTCTCTTACTAAACGCAAGTTATTTTGGCTCGTTATATCAGACAAGCTTTACAAATGCAAATTTTTCTCAATTTCCCCAAAAGACGCTGCAGTTTATATGATAATAAATGTTTGAGTTTAAACCATTAATCATGTGGAGGCTGAAATATATGCACGCAAGCTACCCTATTGATTTTGCTTTTTAATGAATAATCCACAAATTACACTTAATAACTGATATTTTGCATTGGCAGAGAATACAATGGCCCGGGATAATCAGGTTGGCCCAGACACTGAGCAATGTATGAGCTTGAGTATCTGCATTGTGATCATATTAATAATCTTTTATGCCTTACGTTTGATACACACACACACACCTCCACATAAAATCAGGCATTCACTTCACGGACATTTGTGAGACATTGCTGTGTGTGCACAAATTGGCTGCTATGTTCACCGACAAATTCATGGTTACTAAGCTTCACAATAAAACCTGCGAAACACTTTTTTTTCCAGAATAAAATTTGGTCATTCGACTGCTTGTGGGAAACTGTTGGATGGAATTGGCTGCCGCACATCGCTTACAAAATATATAGTCAATCCACTTTACAATATATTCTGTGAAGCCTTTTGAGATGTTTCAATGACATGGCAAGGTGCTATATCAAATGTAAGAATTATTATTATTATTATTATTTGAGATGCCTTGATGAACTGATAAAGTGCTGTATCAAATGCACGGATACTTATTATTTTATTAGTGTTGTTTTTAAACGGTCTTTAAGGCTAAGGCCAGGTGGAATTTCACAGTTTTCAGTCAACACTGGGTACATAACCTGCCTGCTCCTTTCAAGCGAATAAGGTTAGAAACTGGAGGGAAAAAAACTTTGTATTTTCAGATTTGTTTTGGAATAGATTAAAATCAAAAGACGAACGCTCATCACATTATACGATGAAGGTTTATTCATTGGGAATTCTGTACGCAATTCCATTGTTTATGTGCAGTTTGCTCTGTCAGGAGAAGTTTCACAATTCTAATTATTCTCCATTATGCAGCTCAGTCGTGGTAATATTCGTTGTCTGGTGGGGGGGGGGGGGGGGGGGGGTGGAGGGTGGAGGAGGCTCGTTTGCTATGATTTATGTACATATTTAAAACGATATGAATGCAGCGCATTCAATGTTACTAGGTGAAGAGTAACAGCCGCAATAATTTGATGTGTGGTTTCCACAACTCACTGAGGCACATCCTTGTTATTTACTTCTTACTAACCTATGCCCATAGGTATCTGCGTCTACAAATTTCAGACTTTAACCGTGACGCAATGCTGTTTTGCCTGTATGGACAGGCACCCTCACACATGCACACAAGCACAAACACGCATGTGCACACACGCACACACATGCACGCACAAGTTTACACATACGCACAAGCATGCAAGCACACGTATACATTTCATTCCCCTTTCACCCTTCCAGTTCACCTGGCCCATTCGATCCCCCCATAATCTCTTAAACACTATGTTATATAGCTTATGTGGTTCTAGGATATTTCTCAAATAGAGCATCTGGCCCCTCCAACAGTTGGACCATTAAAACAGCAGTGGCTGTAAAGACTCAGCGGGTCAGGCAGCATCTACGGAGAGAGGAAAGTGAGTTAACTTTTCAGGTCAACGACCTTTCGTCAGAACGGTCACCGACCTGAAACATTAACTCGCTTTCCTCTCTCCATAGATGCTGCCTGACCTGCTGAGTATTTTCCAGCCACTGCTGTTTTTATTTAGGATTTCCATAATTTGGAGTATTTTGTTAAAAGCTTGCCACCTACCCTGGTTTAGACTATGTGAGTTCAAAGTTCTGATGTGGGACTTGAACCCACAATCTTTTGATGCGGAGGTGAGAGCGCTACCAACTGAGCGCTACCAGGCTGACACCCAATAATCACTTCATTTCTAGTCAATTATATTTGTTGAATTGCCCGGGAGTTATTTTGTGTTACAGGAGAGGTGATACATGAATGAAAGACGTTTCTGCAATTATTATTCTCCAGAGATGCCAATGTCCTATATATAATTTAATACAGAGGTATATATACACGCACTATCAGAAACAATGACACAGAGAGGATGGAGATGAGTTGAAAGCCATTTTTTTCCTGGGACAATCAGCAGTAATGAGATGGGCATTAGGGAGACGCAGAGAGAGATAAATACTGTAGTCACTTGTTTGCTCAGAGACAAGTTCTACAAATTAATGACAGCAAGTTCACTCCACAGTGTGTCAAGGGCATCCGCTGTTTATAACGATATGTAAGTAAGATTCATTTCAGGAGTTTATGTGTCTTCCCGCCCTCCCCAGCTAAGCCTAGTGCAGCCCACAGCTCAGCCAACCCCCAGCCCAGCCTTGAGTAGCCCAGCATTGCCCCCATCGCAGCACTGTCCCCAGCCCAGCACAGCTCCCAGTCCAGCCCAGGACAGCCCGCAGTCCAGCACAGCCCCCAGGCCAACGCAGCCCCCAGCCCAACGCAGCCCCCAGCACCACCCAGACCTGCCGCTTGACAGTCGCTATCTGTTACCTTCCTCTTGTTGGTGGGGCAGACGTAAAGGTAACTCAACACGGTTTTCAAACCCACTTTGTCATTGAGCTTTTCGTAACTCGTTCCATAGTCAGTCGATCTGAAGGGTTTTTTTGGAAAAAAAAGAGAGAGAGGGAGAGAGAAGAGAGACAGAAATCAACGTATTTCAGCTCATTGTAATGTTTAATCTTAACCGAGCCTCTGACTTTGACTTGTGTCATGCTTACTTACCAGAATGTCATTCTGACCACGCTGCGCTAAAACACAACAGCAATTTACATTCACAATACTGTTCCAGCTCTCTGGAGCATTCGCTGCAGCGTCAAATATACATTCTTAGCGCTACCTCTTTATCGAGCGAGCTTGCGATCGAGAGCTGGACTTTTTATTATTTTGAAGCAATGGTGCATTGCAAATTACACGGAGGTACTGTGGGTCAAAGACCGGGGCGTGACGAGAAAACAGGAGGGAATTTGGAATGAACCGGTTTTGTTTTCTTGTTTCCCTGACACCCTTTAGGAGCTGAAAGCAACTCTGCCAGTTTTACCCCCAACAGATACATAGTCACTACACTTTATGGCGTATTCTGCAAAGCGTTTTGAGACTCCACGAAGACGTGATATAGCGCTAGCTACATCAAATGCATGGTTTATTGTCTACCTGGTACTTATTCTTAGAGTCTTGCCTCGTCAATCCATTTTGTACTGTCCAGTCCCGATGTGGGGCTTGAACCCACAATCTTCTGTCTCAGAGGTGGGAAAATCCTATCAACTCAGGCAGGCTGACACACAAGTACAATAATAATAATAATCCTTGCATTTGATATAGCGCTTTTCACATCTTATTGACATCTCAAAGCGCTTCACAGAATATACCGTACAGTGAATTGATTGTATATTTGTGGGCGAAACACGGCAGCCAATTGGGCACAGTAGTGTCCCACAAACAGTCATGGATTGAAATGACCAATTTTTATCATTGTGTTTTTTTGGACGGATTATTATTAAGCGTGTGGCGTTAGGAAACTTGCCCAAGGTTTCACTCTGACCTGCCTGGATTCGAACACTTGTAAGGTCTCACGCTTATAAGGCGAGTGCTCTAACCACTGAGCTACAGGAGCTCCACAAGTATGGAGAGAACAGAGCCCTGACAGCGAACCCCCCAAATCCTAGTGATTTACTGATAGTTGCAATGCAAAATGCATTCACCTTGCCTAATAATTCACCCTGATGGGTTTAACTGGTGATTCCTGTTATTAATAACAGACCAGGTACAGAAACATTTGTAAGCTGTCAATTGTTCACAACCATATTTCAAACCAATATAAAAGGAAAACGGCCCTGCGAGAGATTTGCAATCAATCAACTCTCGATGTAAATCACGGCAGGTTAACATATGTTTCTTAAGCGTTGTGTGTTCTTTTTCTAGTGTGTGTGTGCTAAATAATGGGTCTTGTTATTTAATGTAATTAATGATGAAACAATCTAGTCAATCATGCTTTTAGCTTCAAGATAACTCAGACAATAAAGCGAACAGACTTTTTATGCAAAAGGCTTTCGCAATATTTTGTGATACACCAAGACAACAAAAAAAACATGTGGAAATCCCAGAACTAGTTGAGCTCCAAGGAGACCCCCACATACCCACCATAAACCCCTCCCCCTCCCCCCCCACCCAATAAGCATGAACCAAATAGATGTAGGTTTAGAGTTGCAAATAGGGCAATTTCAGGACAGGCAGCAGTAAGTTTTTTTTAGTTAGAGGAGAATGAATAATTTGGAACAGGATTGCCAGTAAAGTTGATAGAGGCCAGAGCACTAAACTCATTTAAATAATAGCTCGATACAGTAATGAGAAACTGGGTATGTTCTGGAGTGGTTGGGGGATGGTGGGGGGGGCAGAGATCAGATAATATTCCTTGCGTTTGATATAACGTTGACGTTTCAAAGTACAGTACTTCACAACATAAAAGTGAATTTTGGGGGCAAAATGTGTCAAAGCCCCTCCAGCCTCACTCCCCACCATCTCCAGAGAGCTTTGAAGGTGTGTGAGACTGGCTCCACTAATTGGGATTGATTTCCAGAGGTGTATGTTCCTGGGGCATTTTGTTACCCTGTCAGAAAGTATCTCCCATTTTGGAGCTCCTGTAGCTTAGTGGTTAGAGCTCTCGCCTTGCAAGCGTGAGACCTGAGTTCGAATCCAAGGCAGGTCAGGGCGAAACCTTGGGCAAGTTTCCTTACTCCACAAGCCTAATATTAATCCGTCCAAAAAAACACAATGATAAAAATTGGTCATTTCAATCCATGACTGTTTGTGGGACACTGCTGTGCGCAACTGGCTGCCGTGTTTCGCCCACAAACATACAGTCAATTCACTGTACGGATGTTCTGTGAAGGGCTTTGAGACGTCGATAAGATGTGAAAAGCGCTATATCAAATGCAAGGATTATTATTATTATGTTCCCTCCTCACCAGTACAGATAAACTCGCACTGGCTGATCTGTGGCTGAGCCAAACACAGACTTGGAACATATCAATTACACTGTGTCCATGAGTACCCTGCATACCAGTTGGGGATGGGGGAGCACTGAATTGCCCAAGGAGTGGACTTTCTGATGAGATGTTACATCGGGGTCCTGTCCTGTTCAAGTGGGTGTTAAAGAACTAGCTGCACTATTCAAGGTAAGAGAAGGGAGTTTCTCTCTCTCTCTCCAGTGTCCTGACCAACAATGGAATTGATCATTCACTTCATGCTTGGTTGTGGAATTTTAGTGTGAGCAAATTGGCTGCCGTATTCACTTACAAAATACACAGCCACTGATTCCCACAGTGATATCCTGTGCTGTGAAGCGCTTTGCGATGTCTTCTCGACATGAAAGGCGCTGTATCGGATGCAAAGATTGCTATTATTACTAGTCTGTGCCTGTGTTTATACTCCATACAAGCCTCGCCTCGCCTCCAGCCCCAATCCCCCTCTCCTAAACAAGGCACTGTAGAGTGAACAGTACAGTGTTAACAGTGATTGTGTCAGACAGTATTGGGGATAGGCTGGATCAGAGGAAGATGAAGACTATATCAAGACTCTACTGCCAGGATGCATCTAAGAGAGCACCTTGCACTGTGACACCTGCTGTCTATTGCAGTTGAAGCATCTTATTCCCCAGGTGCTGATGGATAATACTTTCTCTCTTGCTCTTTCTCTCTCACTCTCTCCAATCACTGTTTCTTCCAAGTTATTATTTTGACGAGAGTTGTCACCCACCGATGTGTGGCAATCGTAGTCTCAACTACGATCGGCTGCGTTTCCCACACTCGGTGGGCTGCACCCTCTTGGTTGACAGCAGGTTAACTCTTACGGCATGGAGCCAGTAATTAACGACAACAACAACAAACAAAATTACATTTGTAGAGCGTTTTTCACGTCGGGAAGACGTCCCAAGTTCTCCGAACAGTCAGGTCAGGACCCGAGCAAGGGATTGTGTCAGCTTTATCTCATCATAAAGACGTCTCAAGATGCTTCACAAGATCTACTGTGAGGTTACGTGACAGTGTTATTTTGTGGATGAACAAGGCGGGCAATTTGCGCGCAGCAATGTCCTGCAAACAGCAGTGACAGTGATTGAACACTTTTGTAATGATAATAATACTAATGTTCCTTGCATCTGAAATAGCGCCTTAACACGTCAACTCCAATTTATTGGTGGAGATTGTTGGCCAGGACATCGGTATCACACCATTTCACATCGGGAGGACGTCTCAAAGTGCTTCACAGGATTTACTGTGGAGGGCTTTGTGACCTTGCGAGAAAATGTGTCAGCAAGGATTATAAGAATTATCATTATTATTATTATAAATCTGGGGGATTTGTTGGCCAGGACACAGGGAGAGAAACTCCCATTTTCGAACAGTGACATGGCTCGTTAACATGCACCTGAACAGGTACGGACAGCGCCTCGATTTAACGTCTCATCCAAAGGATGGCACTTCCAACAATGCAACAACCCTTAAGCATTGCATTGGGAGCATCAGCTTAGACTATATGGGTTCCAGTCCCTGTGGGGTGGGTGGCTTGAAAACACCAACAACAACTTGCATTTGTACAGCAGCCTCTATGCCGGGAGGCATCCTAACCACAACCTTCTGACTCGGGGATGAGAGTGCCACAGACTAAGCTACCAACTGCATGTTTCTGGGAGCCAATAACAAGTCAGTGTTGTTCCCAATATTTTGCTTTCCATATTAAAAAAAAACAGCATTACTGATGCTATTAAAAGTAATTTGGTCTGAGATCTCTCATACTATGGATCGTCAAAGATACAGTCGGCTGGGTTCCTCCTGTGTGTAATAGGTATCTCGGGGATAACAAAAGGGAATTATTCCAATGGCTCCATTATGGATGTCATTAAAATAACGGGATTGTGCATTACAATTGCTCTGGTGATTGCCTAGGGATCATCAGTGGATAAATGAGACAGTCCATCTTTTCTTCTCCCAATGCGTTCGGCGCAGCAAGGTACAAAGTCCCGGTTTGTTTCTCAACGTAGCTACGGATTCAGCTGCACCCAGGGAAAATTACTCCAGGGATGTGCTTACATCTCCCTGAGTCCACCCTCACCACCCTCTGGCATTTAATGCTATGCCTCTGATTTTGAAACATGCCAAATTGCTTCATGGATAATTTCCAAAGATTTACAATCGTTGCACATCACGGAAACAACAGAAAATAGCATTTGTATCGGGCCTTTCACGTCGGAAGGACATCCCATGGCTAAGGGTTGAGGGTTTATGCCCGAGCTAGGGGTTAGAATCAAGAGGGGGTGGGAGGGCAAGATGGGTGGCAGAGTTGATGGACCTTGAAGAAGTAAGCAGAGGGCCTCTGGGATGGAGTTCCAGAGGGTGGGGGCAGAGAGGCTGAAGGCCTGATCGCCAATGTACCTGTTCAGGTGGAAGTTAAAGATCCCGTGGCCTGTGACAATTATTCCTGATAACCCTGTTCCAGTCGTTGATTATTTCTCAAAAGCTCTGAGATGCTGTCCCACATGAAGGGTGTTCTCTACATGCAAAATGTTGCGGTCGATGAAAGAAAAACTTATTGGCGTTTGACCTGAAGTTGCACTTTACAAATCCAAACCTATCTTGTGCTACTTGTTCTACATCCTAAAGTAATGGGTTTGCTATTTCAATCATAGTTCTGTACACACAACACATTCTGTGAGGTGAAAGGCGCTATACAAATATATTTTTTTTGTTGTTGAGTCTCTCTATCTGCTGCCCTTTCGAAAGAAATTTGCGATCAGATGAAATAAAATTGTCAGGCGACGGAATTCGTCTTGAATGGAAAAAACACGAGAGGTGGATGGGGTGGTGGGGGGGGGGGGGAGCAGCGGGGGAAGAAGAGAAGAAAAATCATTAGCGAAGAAGATTGCCCCAGATTGTATTTCAACAGGATGTGTTACTAAAAAGAGAAGAAACAAAATACAAGCAGTGAAAGCAGTCGAGAAGTCTCTCATCCCTTTTAATCCTTCTCCAGGCAAGAACAAGCCTGTGTTGGGAGGACACCGCAGGCTATGAAGTGGGAGCCTGTGCCAGACGTTTGAAGCTAAAAGAAACCTACATTTTCATTTGCGCCTCCATTGATTTCATGCCTTGTTTTTGATCAGGCGCTGCGTACAATTTGGCTGCCATGTTCGTTATTATAATACACCAGTACTTTAGAGCGAAACCCTGGGGAGTGCTTTGAGACGTCCTCCAGATGAACCAAACATCAGGATAATCTTCTGGGATTATTATTTCCGTTCCTCTCCCACCTCCCCCACCAGGTCCGTTAGCAACCAGGAAACTCAGTGTCCAGGATCACACGTTGAGATTGTTAACACGTTTCACAATCTGGCATTTAATACTGTGCCTTATCGCGTGGTTGAGACGTCTCAAAATGCTTCTCAGGATATCCTGTAAAGTAGAATGACTGTGTATTTTGGGGGCGGTGTCCCACAAATAGCCAAAGAGTGAATGCCCATTTTTCTTATTATGGGGATTGTTGGCCAGGACACGGGCGATAGAAACTATTTCCCTATTCGAGTAGCGCCATTAGCTTCTTTAACATCCAACTGAACAAGTAAATGGAACCTTAGTTTAATGTCTCATCCAAAGGGCGGCACCTCCAACAATGCAATACACCCCCAGTACTGCACTGGAGTGTAAACTTGAGTGTAAAACTTTGATTGCAACTCCCAATGTTGGATTTGGGATGCCCACTAATCCCTCATTCATCTAATCTCCTTCCCAACTCCTCCATTCAGCTAACACAGTCCTGTGCACTCTGAGACTTGGGTGAAGAAGAGCACTGGTTAAATGCAAGTAGGTTGACATCGGAACAGCTACAGTAGGGCTCCCAACTCTCATTTTTCTCCCGCTCTAACTCTCCGCTACCCAGCATCATCCCCCCACCCCCCCCTCCCCCCTCAGCGACGAGGTGAAATTGCAAAATAGAATTCACTTGAACTTTTTGCAACACAGGTAAAATAGTCAATTTGAAGATGGAATAAATAGCCTTACAGGAAAGCAATACATTGTTTCTTGGCCCTAATAGAATACCTTTGCACATTAAATCTCCAAATTGATTTATCTTTCCCTGACACACACAAGTGTAATATAATGACTATGTATTCTCATATTTCATCGCTGTAGAATCAAAAATCAATGGCTAATAAGACTCTGGACGACCAGCGCCGTTCTCTCCATTTATAACTGGAGCCCAGAAGGCATTGGTGGGTTTTTATACAGGGAGTTTAGGAGCACATAAGAACACAAGGGCCTTATGAATGTGAGGCTTCAATCATTCCAAATCCACGCTCAGCGCATGGAGACTTCAAACAGCGTCGCAATTATAATAATCCTGGCATCGGTGGCGTCCCGTAGCAGTTAGCACATTCTCTTTGATTCCTAGGTGGGGAGACATTTTGAGCGTGTTTCCTTACTCCAAATGCCTCTGTTAATCTAGCAGTAAGTAGGAAGTAGGAACCCGGTTGTTAGTCGATTGGTGGATCGCTTTCCAGGTGGTAATAATCCCTCCAAATAAAAACTGGCACTCAATCCACGACTGTTTGTGGGACACTGATGTGCACAATTGGCTGTCACGTTTCACCCACAAAATATATGGTTAATCAACTTTACGGCATATTCTGTGAAACACTTTTGAGACATCTTGACGACATGATAAATTGCTATATCAAACACAAGGATTATTAATATTCTCAATAAGATCATTATTGAGTCAGTTTTCGTACGTCTTGGATTTATAGTATCAGATGCTGGATTTTATTAATCGCTTAGATTTATTTAATCTAAAGCAATCCGTTAGCTTCAGTGTTTATAGTTTGCTCCATGCAATGAGTTAGTTGCCCCACACTTTAGCGACGGCTAAGAAATATTAGCCCAGCACCGAAGTGTAAAAGTAACTGATTTCCATTAAGATAATGTTACCTCCACTTAATAATACAATACTCACATTTGACCCAGGAACCTAACATAGCGAAATACTTTGAGGTATCTGGGGTAGACTTGCTATGTAGAAAGGCACAACCCTGTGCAGCAATCTCTAGTCTAGTTCCGGAGCCAGGCAGGTCTTCAGTACTCCAGAGAACTGACTGCTGACGGCAGCACAGCCCAGCCTGGCTCGTCAACAGGACTCGTGGAGGGAAAGACCAGACTTGGGGGAAGGGAATCCACCCACTCTGCCTGGCTCAGAGTTGTTGCCACAGAGGGTAAACTTGAATCTCACACTGCTCTGCCATGCATGTCACCCTGGGAGCAAGTTCAGCTTCGAGGATAACTATTTATTGTGAAGTGCAGTGACTGTGGATGGCTAAGGGATTTGGTCAGCAAAACGCCACAGCCTTTCGAAATTGCTTTAGCAAATCAAATCGCAAACCCGGTTTATTCTTTGTGCCCGCGACTGTGCCCACATCATCCTCACGGTTTGTATCTTCCAGGTTGAGTGCACGTGTGCGTTCCTGCAAACCTCTGTTCGCCTTTGTTATGCCGGTGGGATAATAAGTAATAAAGCTGTGATGCTGTTTCTGAGGTTAATGCAGTGGTAATAAAGAATAATTTAATAGCCTCACTGCTAGCAGCGTGAATCCTTAGAGACAGTTGAAAGCACTCACAAGAACAAGTCACCCACTGAAACATGTTTACATGCGAGACTCCGTCCCAGTCAGCAACACATTCCCAACCGTACTATTCTACTCAACCATACGCTGGGGAGAAGGAAATAACAACAACAACAGCTTTGATTTATACAGCGCCCTCCGTGCCGGACGGCGTCTCAGAACACTTAAATAATGATAAGAATAATAATCCTTGCATTTGATTCAGCACCTTTTGTCCCTGATGCAGGTTTCAAAGCACTTTGCGGGATTCACTGCGAAGTGTAATAACAGCAACAAAGTGCACTCATACAGCGCCACTCAGGTCAGATCAAGGTACGAGCCAGAGGAGAGTCAAGGGTTTGTCTGTCAGCCTCTACGCCCGAACATTTGGAAATCTCTCCCTCAATCCCTCCTCCTTGACCCTTCCCTCCCCCACTCATTGATCGCGATTGATGAGCCGTGATTGCGGATATCTCGGAGTCAGGCTCCGCCGCTATTAAGTGCTCCGAGACCCTTCGCCGCGAGAAGGGCGCTACATACATGCAAGTTGTTGTGTTGCGTTTGCTAGCAATTCCTGTGTGATTAAGGGTTGCACCAAAACCAGAATTATTATTATAGTAATCATTATATTGGGATCTGTAACACAGTGGAAGGGAGACACACTGGGGGCTTACATTTGCCATGCCCTTGAGAATGATCTCCTCTGGGCCCCTGATTTGGCTAAAGACCACATTGGCCCCAAGTGGGCTGGAGACAGGGAGCGTGACCGGCCTTTGGCTCTGAGGATCCTCGGCCAGCCCCGGCCTCCCAGAGCAATCGATTCATTCCTCATTCGGTCAATAGGCTGCTCCCGAGGCAGCTGAACCGAGGAGTTCCGTGTTGCAGCGCTTAATGGAATGATCAAGTGAACAGCTTCCTGCTGCTATCTGTGCTCACCTGGCTGCCTTGTAAAGAGTGAACAAGCAGTTTGCTGTGTCTCGCACTGTGGAGCCCGGGGAGTGCCCAGCACTGTGGGAATCAGGCCCAGAACAAGACCAAACAGACCGCTGGAGGGTACACACGAGACTTTGGCGATAATTCCATGTCCGTGTGAAACGTGGGTCACTAATAGGACTGCCCTCTGCACCCCCCCAGCTCCCCCATCCGTCCCTAGCCCCTCTCGCCCCGTTCAGAGCTTTGGACTGTCAGCTTGCTACGCTGTGAGCTATAACTGCACTCTAGGCTATCAGCTGAAATCGAACATTCGTCCTCAGCTCACATCTGAGATAAGTGGTCCACCCCACTGTAGAGGGCATCACAAATAAACCTGACCTCTCCCCACCCGGCTGCCACACACACTCACACACATATATACACTCGCACTCACTCACACTGAACCAGTAGTGGGACAAGGAACAGGAACCTTGGTTGATTTTTGTCACTGAGGCTCAAGAATTTGATTTCATAATTAAAACACAAAACCATAGGAATTTGCTGATGAAAGGAGACCGAGGTCCATCCAGTTCTCTTTCCATCATCCTGGCAGCCTTGTGCATATATCACATCCTAAACTATATATTGTATAGAAATAATAAGGAACCTAACAAATGGGTAGCATTGGTGATAGTGATGGGAGGAGGAGAGAGAGGAGGTGTGGGGGGAGAATCCTTACAGCAACCAAAGGCCTATTGTACCCATTTAAATGGATTCTACTGCAATGTGACCTGGCTCTGTATGGTGGGCATTACCTCAGTGTGCAACACATCTCAGTGTTTCACCCCACCCCACTCACCTCCCAGAGAAAACACACGGAAACTACTCTCCACTCACCCGGCCCACGTCCCCCCCCCCAATTCTCAGTCAACACTGTGCCACCTGCTTTGTTTGCTGGCACGCGAAGAGATTTGTCAGCCCTGCCTCAACCTGGTTAACACAATGTGACAGAACGACTCATTAAAAATCAATTGCTAATCACTTCCACAGTTGGCAGAGCCATGTTAGTAAAGCCGTCTCAGTAAAGCGACGAGATGTAAAACAAATGCAAACCACAGCCCTGATGAGTTAATTTCCTTTACTGAATGGATATTCCCACCCCTAGGCATGATCAAACAGGAAGGTCTTGAGGCGGGATTTGGAGATGGGGAGGGAGGTGGGGTGGGGAGTGGGGTGGGTTGGGGAGTGGGGTGGGTTGGGGGTGGGGGGGGCAACAGGGGGAAGAGATTGAGGGAGACATTTCCAGAGTTTCGGGGCGAAGTGGCTGAAGGCACGGCCACTGATGGTGGAACGGCACACGCTGTCTGCTGTGTTTCCTGGCTGAATCTTTAAATACCATTGATCAGCCTGTTCTGCCCCGCGGCTACGTTGCTGAGGCTTAAAGACGGGCATGAAACAAATTACACGGGATACATTGATTTGTTCCTCGCCTGCCTAAACCCAGGCCCCTCAGGGCAATTAACACACGGCAGCCCTCAGCTCAGAAAGAGGAAACACATCACACTACAAATAATGATAATACTCGTGCCTCGTTGTGTTTGATACAACACCTGATCACATCGTCGAGATGTCTCAGAGCCCTGCACAGCATCTCACTGTAAGGTTGTATTTTCTAGGCAACCAATCCGCGCACAGTAACATCCGGCAAACAACCACAAAGTGAGTGAGGGGTCAAATTTTAACTGGCTCGTTGGATAGGTGAGTGATTTTTGGCCAGGACACCGAGAGAAACTCCCTTCTCTTTTTAAGCGTTCTGGGACGCTACACCTGCATAAGGGGCGCTATATAAATGCAAGTTGTTGTTGCTGCTCTGTACGGTAAAACACAGCTAAATCGCGTAGATTATTGATCAAACCGGATTCCACACGATTTACCTGTGAGTCATACTGTGCGTGAATCATAGTAAATGTTACGGATTTTCCGGCAGTACTGTATCCTCTGGATAAATGGTTGACTTGCTTTTAGCTCTGTTTCTGGGAAACTGCTGCATGCAAAATCGCTGCAGCGTTACACAGTCACTACACCGATTTGCCGTGTAGGGAATTTCGGGCATTACAGGTGCGGTATGGAATGCGTGGATTATTACGGGGCAATGGCACAGACCCCTATCCTTCCCCCCACCTCACTATCCACTATACCTCCATCGCCTGTCCGGATTCTTCCCAGTTTACATAGCAGAGAAGGCTGTACAAAACCGTCTCTTTCTGGGTGGCTCAGTTGCTAATCCCCAGGCTGAGAGCCAACAGGTCGAGTGTTCGAATCCCATTGGGAACCGCAAACATTAATCCAACTAATTGTCACTAATTCCTATCATAAATTGTCGCAATAAACATGAGGGAAAAGCACTCAGTTTAACATTGTGAATACACAGGCTCTTACCGGCTATTCACTTATTCAACACCAGTCTAGCAGGCATTTACATAGTGTCTTTCACATCACAGATAATTAATCGCTTAATGTAAATAGGAGAGTGACTTTGCTCAGTGAGAAATCTACATAAACGATACAGCCTCACACAGCAACACCATGTGAATGATGATCCTTACATTACATTTGGGCACAAAATATACCATCAATTTAGTTTGCAGTGTATTCTGTGAAGACGTGATAAGGCGCTATATAAAAAGCAGGATTATTGTTATTATTTTTATTATTACAGCACTTTTCACATCAGAACATCTGAAAGCGCTCCACAGAATTTACTGAGACCTGCAGCTACTGTCTATTTGCAGGTGAAGGCGACAGGCAATTTGTGTACAGACAGTGATTATTTTGAACTGGGGAAATTTGGGGCGAATCAAGCTGGGACCTGGGTTTAATGTCTCTGCGATGGCCGGCACCTCAGGCCATGCAGCGCTCACCCCAGCACTGAACTGTGACCTCCACCACAACCTTACGATTCAGAGGTGAGTGGGCGACCACATAAACCCGGGAGGCCGTTGGGTGACACTGAGTTTCAGCCTCCGAATTGTATTCTTCACATTTTATACAGTGCCTCAAACACAAAATTTGGTCACTCAATCCTCAACTGTTTGTGGGACGCTGTTGTGCGCAATTGGCTGCCATGTTTCGCCCACAAAATACACAGCCAGTTTACTTTACAGTATATTCGGTGAAGCGCTTTGGGACGTCCCAATGATGTGATAAGGCGCTACATCGAAGGTAAGGATTATTTATTATTAATAATTCAAAGTGCTTTTAGTGACCTTCATATCCATACACTGAATAATAATCTATACACTTGACGTAGCCCCTTTCCGCTTTGTCGAGACGTTTCAAATTGCTGCACATAGTATGTCTGTAAAGTTCAGGGAATGGGTATTTTTTAGGCAAACAAGGTAGCCAATTTGCACACACTTTACAAATAGACAGTCACTACACTTTACAGATAGTTGGCGATCACTTTGAAGTTACTAAACCGAAAAAGACGCTGTATCAAACACGAGGCTTATCGTTGGTATTTGCAGAAATTATCGTCGCAGTCCGGCGTGCAAGACAATAGTATTGCACAAGGTCGCCACCAAGTGGTGAGATGAGGGACCGTGGACACCGGTCCACAAATTGAACCTTGCTGCTATGAGGGAAGGGAGTAACAACAACAACAACAGCAAAATTACATCTGTATTGCTCCTTTCACGGGGGCCTCGGTTTAATGTCTCAACCAAAGGCTGGCACCTCTGTTATACACCTCCCCCAGCACTGCACTGGTCTGGTCTGTCAGCCTCGACTTTGTGAGCTCCAAGTCTCCAGCAGTCCTGCTTGTGGGGGAGGTGGGGGGGACTCAGGAGGGAAGAAAAAGTTGTCATTCTCTCCAACAGTGTGGGTCTGTGTGTTTCTCTTTACCCTAACTCCACGAGGACTAACCGATTAGATGTGGGGGATTGTCGGCCAAGACACCGGGAGAGAGAAACTCCCTTCGCTTTTCAAACAGGGTGCCCAGATCTGTAAACGTCTACCAGCACAGGCTTGGCCAGGACCTTGGTTTATCATCTCATCTGAAGGACAGTGTCTCCGACAATGAAATCTCGACATGAGGCTTCGAACCTGAGATCCTGTAGCTCAGTGGTTAGAGCACTCGCCTTACAAGCGTGAGACCTGTGTTCAAATCCAGGCAGGTCAGGGCAAAACCGTGGGCAGGTTTCTTTACTCCACACGCCTAACAATAATCCGTCCAAAAAAAACCACGATAATAAAATTGCTCATTTCAATCCACGACTGTTTGTGGGACACCGCTGTGCGCAATTCACTGCCGCGTTTCACCCACAAATTTACAGTCAATTCACTTTACAGTATAATCTTGGAAGCACTTTGAGATGTCGATAAGATATGAAAAGTGCAATATCAAATGCAAGGATTATTATTATCTTGTGACTCAGAAACGAGAGTTAGTGACCGAGCCTCGGCTGTGTTCGGGGCTATGTTAACCAGGTGCACAGCGGAGACTGAAAGCCACGTCTCACGATTTCAAGCAGCAGAGCAGGACTGCGATTGCCACTTCACTGTTGCAAACGTGTCTGTTTGCAGTGAGACACTCCCCATTGGCCAACACGTAGGACATCTCCCGGGAGTTCAGGGACTGAGACGGTCTGAAAACAGCCGCGCAAAGTGGCAGTGAGGCTCCGCCTGTTGTTTGCTATCAGCTGTGAATGGTCTCATAAAACCAGGTTGGAAATTATTCCCGTGAGAGCCACCCCCCACCCCCCTCCCCCCTCCCCAGATCCGTCCCTACCCCCGCCCTCACCTTCACCCGGCCCCATCCCGGACATGGAAGGAGGCGTTTGGCTTTTACCAAATCAGTTACACAATTTGGTTAACAGACAAGTTAATTAGTGGCACGCACACAAAATACTGCAGATGCTGGAAACCTGAAACAAAAACAGAAGAGATTGCTGGGAACAACCAGCGGGTCAGGCAGCATCTATGGAGATAGGAAAAGTGAGTCAACGTTTCGGGTCCACGACCCTTCCTTAGAACCCGTCAGACGACGGATCGTGGACCCGAAACGTTGACCTAAGTTAATTAGGGGAATGTGTGAGGCAGAGCGCTCTGTGATGGTTGATAATTCAGCACACACACCACTCCACATACAGCCCAGCGAATAGTCGAACGCTCAAAGCTCACTCGCTCTCTTTCTCACTCGCCTGTCCTCTCTCTCTCTCCCATCTCTCATTCTCACTTGTACATTCTCTCTTCCGCTTGCTTCATCTCTTGCATGTTCTTTCTCTTGCTCACAGTCTCTCACTCAATTTCTCTCTCTCTCTCTCTCTTTATTGCTCACTCTTTATTGCTCTGTCTCTCTGGCTCACTCTCTCTGTTGCTCACTCTATTTTGCTCACATTCTCTCTTGCTTGCTTCCTAGAGGGAGGGAGGGAAAGTACAAAATGACAGAAGAGGCCCTGCATAGAGCCCTGAATTATCCCCTAGCAGGCAGGAGCACGGGGTAGCTCAATTCAGATGATGTGTGCGTGTCTGTTTGTGTGTGTCTGTGTGTGTCTGAAGCTCTCATCCATGCCAGCTGCAGGTGAGAGAGACTTCACTGAGCACTCTTTTCCACTGCTCGCCTCCAACTCACAGACGTAAGACCATAAGATTTTGCCGTATGAAAGAAGACCAAGGTCCACCTAGTTTGTCTTCCACCATCCTGGCAGTTGCTTGACATATCGTGCCCCCAGCCACATATATTATTTTCTAGCAAAAATCTATTTAATTCGTTCTCGAGACAAACAACACTTTCTGCTTCCACCGTCTCTCTGGGGAGCCTGTTCCGTAGGTTTAGGACTCGCTCACTGAAGTAGTGTCTCCGCAGATTTGCTCGGAATTTATGCCTCTTCAATCGCAGACACGGGAACGAGTGGTGGCGCTGAGCGGAGGCTGAGAGCAATAGCTCCCACCTCACGGAAATGGACGCTGCCTTTTAGCTCGAACAGGAAGCCCGTCCCTTTCACTCGGTGCCCCTTCGCACTGTGGACATTGGGAAATCCTCCCAATGTGAAAGACGCTGTACGAATGCAATTTGTCGTTGCTGTTGTTTGCTGGTGACCGCTTCAAATGCAGCTTTGCCTCGCTGCACCATTGACCCGTAATTCAGGCGGACATTAATGATCCCGCAACATCATTCGAAAAAGAGAAGGGAGTTTCTCTCTCTCTACTGATGTCCTGGCCAACAGTCGCCCAATAAAACTATTCATTCACGTTTTGGGCTAGACTCAAACATCCTTCCTGATCCTAATTCCCCAGCTCCGATCCGCTATGACCACAGCTCAAGGCACCAGGCAAATGCAACATAAAATATGGCCTACCAAATAGCAATAAAATTTCATTTCGAAAAGAGGAAAGTGAACCTTAGGCACTCATAAATAATCATAAACTACTCTCGATTCCTTTCTAGCAATTAGCCACTAAAAGTCAGGCAGATTTACAGTCCTCTCCATCTCCCTGCTTCTTAGGAGCGTTCCTGTGGTCACATCACTTCTGCTCTAAAGGAGCTTTTTTTATTCCAAAGACAAATTGGCACCCAATATTAACTGATGGGATTGCATTGAGCATCTGAAAAGCCATGCCTGTCAAACACTGAATTTGTCACTACTTAGTAACGCTTGATGAAATGGTAGCTACCAACGTAATTGCCTCACCGGCTATTCTGGCTCCTTGCTCAATGGAGAGTCACGGCTCCCAATTTTGAGGCAGCACAAAATGTGCCCTTTCTGTGGCTTACACGTTTTGAACAGCAGAACCAGGGAATGGGGGGTAAATTCATAACAAATCCGCAGAAACACAGTTCCAGTAAGCGAGAGGTAAATCAATGGAAAAGGCTCCTTGGGGAGACAGTGGAAGCAGAAAGTGTTGATTCTTTCAAAAGCAAATCATATCTCAGGATACGGATTATAGTTTGGGACATGACATATGCATGCAACTGCCTCGATGGTGGAAGGCAAACTGGTCTTCGTTAGTCCAGCAATTCTTATGTTCTTACAATCTGGTGTATCGGGAAGTCAATGTGAAGCGAGTGGAGTTTTTTTTGGGTTCGGTCAGCCAAGTGTCTGACACCTGCAAAAACCTATCAACAACAACACAACTGCATTTGTTTCATGTCTTGTGCTGTGCACAATTGGCTGCCACTTTTCCCTCACAAAATGCACAGTTACAGCAGCTGTGAAGCACTTTGAGAAGTCCCGAAGACGTGATGAGGCCCTATGTATCAATTGCAAGGATTAGACATTATTATATTATCAGACAGAAAGCGAAAGTGATTGAGAGCAGTTAGTCTCTCACATTAATACAGAAGGGAACAAACTGTGAAGTGGGAGAAGATTAATTAAACGCAGAGGGTGACGAGAGACTCCAAGACTGTAGCTAATCCACAGCTGAGAATCGGGTGCAAAGTGCTTTTCTTTTCGCATGTATTTTATCACAATTTGTTCACGTTTATTTATTATTAAATTATACGTTAGAACACAGACCTGATGGATAGTAAACGAGACACCAATCGGGATCTCAGCCTACCAGCTACCATGGTCCGCTCCCCTCTATTAGATATAGTGAGTTCAGTCGGATGTAAACAAATCATTTAAGTGTCAGAATGGCTCCGTAGCAATAACAACAGCAAATTACGTTTGTATAGTGGCACTTCACGTCAAGAAGACGTCCCAAGACTGTTCACCCCTGAATAAGGCGGTTGTGGTTTCAAATCCCCGCGTAAGGCACTTTGAGCTCACATTGTCTAGGCTGACAACCCAATGCATTGCTGGAGGTAGTGCTGCACTGTCGGAGGTGCCATCATTCGGATAAGACTTGAAACCAAGCTCATGTCAGTGCCTGTTCAGGCCTATGTTAAGTATCCCGAGGATGGATGGAAAAGGTGGGGTTGATGGATGGAAAAGGTGGGGTTGATGGAAGTGGACAGGGTAAACTAACGGCTGGTGAAACAAGGGATTTGAAGGATATGATAGACAAGAAGCCAGCGGAGATGAGATTAATAAGAGAACAATGAGCAAGTAGATTTTCACTGCTTTATCATTATAAGCATAATAAGAATCCTTAACTTCAATGCAGCACCTTAACACGCCGTAAAAGCATTTCACAGGACACACTGTATATTTTGCAGGCAGGATCGGTAGCCAATTTGCACACAGCAAGGTCTGTCCTGCAAACGGTCACAAAGTGAATGACCAAATTTGATGTTACGCCTGGCTTGTCTCATTTAGTGCAGAAATTGGTCTTTATCTCACAGTATCACAGCCACACGTACAAAGGCACGGTTCTCATTAACGTGCAGGCTTTCTGCCTTATCCCTGACGTGAAGCCAAGTTTTAGTCTAGTTTATAGTGCTATTAACTTTATCCTGCCTCTGAGCTGCTGCTGTTGATTTTAGGTGATCTTCCTGGTGTGTGAGGATGAGCGAGCGAGTGGCTTCTGAGTGGCATAATTTTGAGCTTTCGAGTCATATAAGACTCTGCCTCCATTTACTATGGTCTTTCTCCTGCACCCCACCTCAGCGCC
Organism: Hydrolagus colliei; assembly: GCA_035084275.1. Taxonomy (NCBI): domain Eukaryota; kingdom Metazoa; phylum Chordata; class Chondrichthyes; order Chimaeriformes; family Chimaeridae; genus Hydrolagus; species Hydrolagus colliei. The sequence continues at coordinate 22,506,021 of CM068748.1, read as the reverse complement.
ATGGAAATTTACAGCACAGAAGAAGAGTATTCCGACCATCCTATATGCGCTGGCTCTTTTTAAAATGCAAACCTTTCAATAATAATAATATAATAATAATATAATCCTTACATTTATATAGCGCTTTCCACATCTTATCGACGTCTCAAAGCGCTTCACAGAATACAACAATGTCCCAGAGTTGGGACCAGAGCAGTGGGGGAAGGAGAAGACAAGAGGGAAGAAAGGGGGGAGAAGAGGTAGGGACCAGAGCAGTGGGGGAGGAGTTGTGGTTGGTGGAAGGAAAGTAGGAAAATTGACTGTATATTTGTGGGAGAAATCCCATTCACCCACACTTTCCCCTATACCTCTGCTCCTCATACTATCTACAATTATGTGAGCAGGATGCGTCCCTTCAGGGAAATAGCCCATTCCATTCCAATAATCTATCTCTGGGAATTCCACGAGTTGATGTGAGATATGGTATTTTCCGCTTGGTTTGGAGCACAGTCATGGGTTTCCACATACGTCAGACATCTGGTATATATACAAAATATACACTCCATACCACTCACCCGCTCCTTATTCCCTCCCATACCCTTCTGTTCAGGAATTCAAGATCCTCGTCCTCACTTTCAAGGGCCTCCACGGCTTTGCCCCCTCCTATCTCGCTGACCTGCAGACCCCCTAATCAACCCGTTCAACAGGCTCTGGCCTGCTCCATGACTTCCGCCCAACCCGCCCTACCATCAGTAGCTGGGCTTTCAGCCTCTCTGCCCCTACGCTTTGGAATTCCATCTCACAATCCCATCACCTTGCTCCCTCCCTTGATTCCTTCAGGAACAGTCTCAAGGCCTTCATTCCTTGGCAACTCCCAATCTCCTCAACCTGTTCTCTCCCTACACCAATACTTGGTTCCTCCGCTCGTTTGGCTCCGGCCTCCTCCTTGTCCCCCAGAACTTCTGCCCCATCTGAGTTTTCAGCCACTATGCCCTGAAGCTGTGAAACTCTCTCCCTCAATCCCTTTGCCTTGTCTCCTCATGCTTGAAGACCTTCCTCATTGACCATGCCTATGGTTACCTTCCCCCTCTCCCTGGTTCGGCATTAGGCTCTGTCACTGTTAATTGCTCCATCCGGCGAGAAGGGCAATATGTTGTTGTAATTGTAGGAAATGAAAATCAAAGCACAGTACAAGGCAACATGTATGGAACTCTGGGATATAAATTAATACTCACAAATGCAATAAAGCAAAACGTGCGATTTCCAGACTAGCAAAGTTTTTAACCAAATTTTTTTTTCCAATTTGACTTTTTATATTCACTTTAGCCGATGAGAGAAAATGCGTTGGGTAGTTTAGAAATCGCATGTTTTGCTGTATTGCAAATGCTGTGCATTTGTGAATATTAATTTACATCCCAGAGTTCCAATCTCACCTTCACAATTAGGGATCTCTTAATAGACTGCTTATATACTGGTTTAATTGAATGTAGCAAGCTGGTCTGTCCTATTAGTGGCACACAGTTAATTTCCAGTTAATTACTCTCATGTCCCGTTTACCCTCCTTGCACTCCACATACCCAGCTCTAGAAAGAGATAAAAGACTAAATGAAATGTTGTAGATTTATACTATTATTATACCTTCCATTTATATAGTGCCTTTCAAGCGGGGCAGCATCTCGGAGATGTCTCAGTGAGGTTCACAGGGTTTTACTCTAAAGTGCACTGATTGCCTTTTGCGGGCAAACAAGCAGCTAGTTTACACACAGCAACGTCCCACCAACAGCCATAGAGTGAGTGACCAATTTTATTTGGGGGATTGCTGGCCAGGACACCGAGGGAGAGAGAAACTCCCTTCTTTTCTCTTTTCGCATAGTGCCATGACATCATTTAACATCCAACTGGACAGGCACAGATGGGATTTTGGCTTAATGTCCAAAGGACGGCACCTCTGACAACATAACACCCTCCACATCACTGAAGTGGAGTGTGAGCTGAGATTCTATATAGTGAGGACTGAGAGAAGGATATAGTTCTGAGGGTTAGAATGGAACAATCCAAACGTTGAATTTTAACCGCATGAAGACTGCTCTTCTTCACATGAGGACACCAACCGACAAGAAGCTAAAGGAAGAATTAAGAGAGAGGATACATGTTTGTTAGGCCAGGGTATCAAGGGAAAGGGGGCAAGGGTGGGTAATTTCAGTTGTGGCATAGATCATCCATGATCTTATAGATCTTTTTCTGAGGGTGGGGAAGGGATTTGAGCAGAGAGCCACTTTGTGAAATGAATCTCACATCACGACGCGAACGGCAAATGTCACAAGACATGAAACCGTTGACAAGTTGAGGCTTGGGAAATTGAAGTAATTAAGGACAGGGCGAATGATTATTACAATAAATGGTGTTATTATGAAAATTACAGTGATTAGCGCTGAGGTCCTCCACAGCTTAATATTTCATGAATATCGATCGCTCGGGCAACCCAGGTACAATTGAAAGCATCAATCATTCCTTTACTTCCCAACCTGTGCCAAAACCTTAAGTGTCCACAGAATCCTAATTACAGAGCTCACAAGCTCAGCTACCCTGTGCTGGCACAATGCCCCCTCTCGCCTCCTAAATGGTGCGAGTTTCTTTTGAAGCCAGAAACATTTGTACCAATTAATGCCAAGTCCAATAGCCTGAGCCCTGCATTGACCCTGTTCGGCAATTGTGGACAGTGCGTTTGGAAGTTGTTCGAGACGGAGTGGGAAGCTGTGAAAATGCCCTCTCATTCTGCTATTGAGATTAATACAAGACAAGTTAATGTACATGGAGAATAATAATCTTTGCATTTGGTATAGCATAATTAAAATGTCTCAAAGTGCTTCACAGAAGATATTGTAAAGTGGATTGACTATGGTATTTTGTGGATGAAACATGGTAGCTAAGTGAACACAGCAGGGTGTCACAAACAGTTGTGGATTTAATAACCAAGTTTATTGTTGAAGGGATTATTAACCCCAGAGAGCGATCCGTTGATCGACTAACAACCAGGTTCCTACTTACAGCTCGCTAAACCGAGGGCATGTGTGTGGAGTAAGGAAACATGCCTAAGGTTTAGTCCTACCCGGGAGTCAAACCTGGGTTCTCTCGCCTGGGAGGCAAGCACATTAACTGCTATGCTGTAGGACTCCACAGCGTTGTTCATGTTGGAAGGATTTCTCAAAGTGCTTGACATTGCTGGATAGGCACCTGAGCTGGGGGTGGGGAGGGGAGACATGACAAAGTCTGCAGTCAAAGAGGTAGCTTTTTGAAACGTGCCTGAATGAAGGAAGGGAGGGAGGGAGGGAGCAAGCTGATGGGACTACAGGAAGGAGTTCAGGAGAGTGAGTGGCAGAATGGCTGAGAGCCCACCTGCCGACGGTATTGGTGGATTGGGTCCAACAGGGGACATGAAGCAGGCCGGTGCTCGCTGAGCGAGGGGAGTAGCGAGGTCGCGTTTTGGGGTGTGTAGTTGAAGGTGGAGGTAGCAGAGGCATGACGTGGCAAGACTGTAGAGAGTTTCAAAAGTGATAATGAAATGATAATGAAAACAGAATTGGCTGAAGGCTACGGCCAGCAATAACACATCCCCCCCTGGTTTTAATGGCCAGAATTCCACAGGTTACCAGACACTTGACTTGCTGAGCCTCAGTAAATGCAATTAATAGTTAGATCACAGTTGTGAATACCAATTGGTAAATAAGGAATTGCAACTCAGTCACCTGCTATAAAGATGTCAGCCATTTCTCCCTTCCTTTTTTTTTGCTCTGCTGACAAGTGTGTTTGTCTGCAGGGTATGTCTTCATCTGCATTTAAATGGCTGGGGTATTTGTTACGTGGGCTGTAATTTTTACAGACAGCCACAGGGTTATGTCTCGAAGCCAATCGATTACTGAGGAAGCTACTCTGCTGCTGAAAAACAGCTTCTCAGCTTCTCACAACACAACTCTTGGTGTTTGAAGCATGCGGAAACCCATCGCCATGTTCATGAGTATCCAAACCCAATGGAGAGCTCTCCATATGTGTGCCACCTACACACAAAATTGTCCCCATGTCTGGAATAGACGCTTAATTATAATACCTTGCATTTCATATAGTATCTTATCTAGTCATCAAGACGTCTCAAAGCGCTTCAAAGCATATATACCCTGTAACTGTAGTATAAAGTGGTGTGACTGTGTGTATTTTGTTTGCTTACAATTACAATCACTACACTTCACATTAAATCCTTGAAGGTGCGTTGAGATGTTGGGATAATAAATTATATCAAGTGTTCTGAGATGCGAGCCTGCATATGGCGTGCTGTATAAATACATCAAATGCTATTGTACCAAATGGTAGGATTATTATTATTAATAATAATGGCTCACTCTTTCCTTAGAGGGATAATAATAATAATAATCCTTGCATTTGATATACAGCTTTTCATGTCTTCTAGACATCTCAAAGAGTTTCACAGAATATACTGTAAAGTGATTTGACTGTATATTTGTGGGCGAAATCCAGCAGCCAATTGCGCACAGCAGCGTCCCACAATCAGTCATGGATTGAAATGACCAATTTATTATTGTGCTTTTTTTTTTTACGGATTATTACTAGGCATGTGGAGTATGCCTATCTCTCTGACCTACCCCGCCCTCAGCAGCCTGCCTGCACCTTCCGTTCAGCAGACTCAGGCCTGCTCCGTGTCCACCGTCCTAACCACTCAACCATCGGCGGCCGGGCTTTCAGCCGCTCTGCTCCCACACTGTGGAACTCCATTCCACAGCCCCCCCCTGCCTCGTTTCCTCCCTTTCCTCCTTCAAGGCCGGTCTCAAGATCTTCCTCTTCGACCACGTCTTCGGCTGCCCCACTAACTCTTCCCCCTCTCCCACTCTCCTTCTCCTTCCCTCTACTTCAACCCTCCCCCACCCCCGGGTCCCGACCAGACTGTTCAGCGCTTTGGGAAATCCTCCTGGCATGAAAGGCGCTATATAAGTGCAATTTTGTTGTTGTTGCTTCTTCACGGAATTTACTGTAAAGTGAATTGACTTCACATTTTGTGGGCAAAATGTGGCAGCCAGCAGTGTCCCACAAAACCTCTCCCTCCCAACATGCCCCAGTTCTGTCAAAGGGTTATGGACCTGAAACGTTGACTCACTTTCCTTTCTTCATGGACACTGCCTGACCTGCTGAGTTTTCCCAGCAACTTCTGTTTTTGTTTCAGATTTCCAGCATCTGTAGTATTTTGTGTTTTGTTTCCCCCAAATAGTCGTTGATTGAGTGACCATATTTTTACATTTTTTTATTTCGAAGGATTTATTACCCTCGGATAAGCAATTTGCCAATCGACTAACCACCTGGTTTCTACTTATTGCTGGGTAAACAGAGTGTGGAGCAAGGAAACTTACCTAAGGTTTCACCCACCAAGGAATCAAACCCAGGTCCTTTCGCTTGTGAGGTGAGCACACAAACCACTTTGCTACGGGACTCCATTTCTTGATTATAACTGTAGGATAAATACACAGATTCCACAGCTTCTGTTTGCTGTTTCCTGTTCCACTGTGCCATGGAATTGTCAACATTAAAATCCATCCATCATTCTCCTGGCCCAGATCTTCCTGAATGTTATTTATGCTTCTGCTACCTCTCCAGCCAGCAAAGCATTTGCTTGGTATTATCAGCAAACTTGACAATATTATAAATATGCTGTACTCATTGAACAGAATTTAGCACATCTCTCTGCCAACCACAATCTTCCCGAAGATTATTGCCACCTGCTTCCTATTGCTACGCCAATTTTCATTGCGACAAAACAACTGTAATTGACCCTTAATTCACGAGCATTGCGATGACGTGCCTGCACAGGCAATGTGGAATATGGAGCGTCTTGTGTTTGCAGAAACACTGCTCTCCCATCCCTCACCTCCGACAATGTCTGTCTCAAGACCTTCCTCTTTAACCTCGCTTTCGATCAACGCTTTCCCCCCCCACTCTCCCCGCTCTCCACCCTTCCTGATCCCAAACTCCCACCTTGGAGACATATCTTGTGTTGTCCATCCTCCTGACATGAAAGATGCTATACAAGTGGAATTTTGTAGTTGTTGAATTGGGGATCTGGCCTCAGTTCTCTGTGATTTCAAGGACTAACTGTCACAAAAGACACCCCAGGCTTAATTGTTCCTCAACTTGAAAACAAATTCATAGAATCATAGAATCATAGAATCATAGAATTTTACGGCACAAAAGGAGGCCATTCGGCCCATCTAGTCTGTGCCGGCTCTTTGAAAAGAGCGATTCAATCCCACTGCCCTGCCCGCTCCCCATAGCCTAATAGACCCGTTCTCCCTAAATAAAGATCTAATTCCCTTTTAAAAGTTGTTATCGAATCAGCCTCCACCACCTTTTCAGGCAATGCATTCCAGATTCGAACAACTCGCTGAGTGAAAAAATTTCTCCTCAGCTCCCCTCTACTTCGCCTTGAAACTATTTTAAATCTGTGACCACGAGTCACAGATTCGCCCACGAGTGGAAATAGTTTTTCTCTATTTGCCCTGTCGAAACCCCTCATGATCTTATAAACCTCTATTAGGTCTCCCCTCAATCTTCTCTGCTCCAGAGAGAATAACCCTAGCCTATCTAGCCTCTCCTCATAGCTGAAGTCCCTCAATCCTGGCACCATCCTAGTAAATCTTCGTTGTACCCTTTCCAATGCCTTCACATCCTTTCTGTAGTGTGGTGACCAGAATTGAAGGAGAGTAAGAAAGAAGAAAGGAGTGAAAGGAAGAAGAGGTGAAAGGAAGGAAGTGAAGGGAATGCAAGAGAGAAGTTGGACAGAAAGAGAGAACAGAGAAATAATCCTTAATTATAATTCTTGGTATAGTGGCTTATCACGTCTTTGAGATGTCTCAAAGTGCTTCACAGAATATACTGTAATGTGAATTTATTGTATATTTTGTGGGCAAAACTTGCCAGCCAATTGTACACAGCAGTGTCCCACAAACAGTCGTGGGTTGAAGTGCCAGGTCTCTCGCTTGTAAAGCGAGTACTCTAACCACTGAGCCACAGGACTCCAAAATGGAAAGAATGAGCAAAACATAATGAAAAAAAATGAAAAAAAGAGTGAAAGAAAGAAATCTTTGCGAATCTTCTAATATTGAAGGACTCCGTCCACAAATTACACAATCACTTCACTTTACAATATGTTCTGTGGAGCCTTTGCGACATCTCAACAAATGCAAGGATTATTTTTATTCTCACAATAACCATTAACTGAGCCAAACCGAGCCACAACTGTGAAACAGTGGGGTGAGAGTTGGGTGAGACATGGAAGAGAGAAAGGCTGGAAGCAATAGAATAAGGCTCCAGGAACTAGCAACATTACACCATGTTCCAAAAGCCATTTCTGTCAAGTAGGAAAGCACTGAAGAGTTATTACAGCTCTCATGCCTCGAGAAACCGTTCTTCTGAAAAAAGCAACTGCAACGCTTTTGGAATCTCCATTCTGAAGTGGGTCGATTTATTGAATTAGACACAGAATCAAAACCGTATCATTTGGAAATCTGACAGATGCTCAGGGCGAGAGGGAGGACAGACGAACGGACGAACAGATTGGGGAGAGGGAAGGGGAGTAGAAATTAGGAAAGTATCTGAAGCAACTGCTATCCACGTTAAAAAAAATGTAAACATAAAAAATTTATGCTGTAAAAACATCGCTGCCTTTGTTCTGAAATTTGGAGAGAGTGGGGAGGGAGAGGGGGAGGGGTGTTTAAACCCCAAATGTGGCAACACACAGAAAATAAGGAGAGGAGGAAAGCCTTGTCAGCAAGACCGATCTAACGTAGAGATGTACTGCCAGCAGATGACCTTCAGATCTTCCGATCGGAGTTTAACAGAAGCAGCGACTGATGCTTCTTCAATCTGCACGTGTGGCTTACTACAGTATTGGAAAGTGCACGCATGAATGTCCTTTTTACCTCAGGCCTTTTCAATCTCCCTGCTGATGTGTCTGAGCGCAGTCCTTTTTTTTTGATTGAACTCTTTATCAGACCTGCCAAGCTCCAACAGTTCTGTTGAGGAGCATCTGAGAGAGCAGATTTCAAAGAAGTCAGTGACTTTTCGGGTGTATCGTGGGGAGTGGGGAGAGGAGAAGCGAGGAGTGGGAGAGGCTAATCCAATTTACTTGGCAAAGTGCTTTTTCCACTTACACTGCCGCTATTCCCCCTGCAACCCCCAGGCTTGTGTGCCAGCCTGGCCTCGGATGGTAACTCTCTTGCGTTTCAGTCCTGACAAGACCAAGCATATGAAAGACTCCGCTTTCGGTTTGCAGAGATAATTCGAGCAGACACAACGGAACAGGTAGGGATGACTGAACATACATTCAAACTGATGCAAACCCGACCGAACGAAGGGAACATGTGGCTGGAACGCCTGCGGGGCAACAATGAGCACTCAAATCTATTTGGACCTTGGATCCGGGCCACATTACGTTACATTGGTTGCAATATATTTGTGTGCCAGCCTGGCTCAGCCGGTAGCTCTGTCGCTGCCCAATATGAGGGCTTTGGGCGCAAGCCCCCAACTCAGTTCTTTGGAATCACATAGGCTCATGTTCCAGTGTAGCGTTGGGAGAGCACTGGGTTCACATAGGTGAGTGAATAAACGGAGTCTTCGAATGAGTGAATAAACTGAGTCTACCTGTTCGGTTGCACATTAAAGATCTCCTTGGGTCTGCTCAAAAAAAGGGAGTTTCTCTCTCTCCTGGTGCCCTGGTCAACAATGTCCTGAATAAAATTGGTAGTTTAAAAGAGAAGTAGACGTTTATTTGGGGAGGACGGGTTTGGGGGAGAGAGCTGGGGAGTGGGATTGAATTGCTCCTTTCAAAGAGCCGGCACAGACTCAATGAGCCGAACGGCCTCCTTTTGTGCCGTAAGATTCTATCATTCAATGATGATTGTCTTCATAGCTGTTTGCAGGGTATTACTGTGCACCATTGACCCCTGCGTTTGCCTGCACATTAGTGTACAGGAGATCCTGTGAAACGCTTTGATGCGTCCTTCTGTTGTGAAAGTAACCGTGTCGAATGGAAGTATTATTATCATTCATTAATATTAAGCAAGAATGGACAGAAGTGCACCGAAGATTCAAGCAGAGAAACAAGTCACTGAACAAGATAGAAAGCATTGGAAACTGCTGGGAGTTGGGATTCCGTGGGAAAAAACACCCCCTAACCTTCCTCAAACAACAACAACCACAAAATTGCACTTATGTAGCGTCTTTCACGTCGTGGGGGCTGAACAGCCCAAAGCGCTGAACAGTCAGGTCAGGACCTGAGCAGGGGTGGGGAGGGTAGGGGTGGGAGGAAGGAGAGGGGGAAGAGTTAGTTGGAGAGCTGAAGGCTTGGTCGAAGAGGAAGGTCTTGAGACCGACCTTGAAGGAGGAAAGGGAGGAAGCGAGGTGGTGGAGCTGTGGGATGGAGTTCCACAGTGTGGGAGCAGAGAGGCTGAAAGCCCAGCCACCGATGGTTGGGCAGTTAGGGCGGTGGACGTGGAGCAGGCCTGAGTCTGCTGAACGGAGGGTGCGGGCAGGCTGATAGGGAGACCATAGGTCAGAGAGATAGGCAGGGGCAAGGATGATGTCACCCGGGGGAGAGTGTGGAGGTTGAAGAGCAGGGGGCAAGGACTGAGCCCTGGGGAATGCCTCATGTGACTGTGGCTGGAGAAAAAGTTGTTGGAGGGCTTAACTACCATTAATTCAACACGTGGTGCCCTGGGTAGTAACTTTCCTTCACAACACAAGCCCAGCCAGCCCTTGGTTAATGTTCAGTGGCTCGAAACTTACCGTGACAGAACAAATGAGTGTCAGTCTGTCCAGGCTCTCACATAGCACCATAAGATGCGCATATGGATCTTAAATTAAGCCATGAGCAATGCAAGAGAGTGATTAGCAACTTCTGCCTTCAGAGCCAGTTCGCAAGGAATTTTTTTTCCACAGGAATTTACACACTTCAAGAAGGTCCTTTTCTGAGATGTCTCCTCTGCGGGCGGAAGAGCCAAACTTCATTCATTTCCTATCCTCCAGGTTGTCTAGAAGAACAACCTAGTTGCTCGTAGCTTGTTTCCCTAACAATTGGTTAGCATGCACACCTCGCAAGCGAGAGAAACTGGGTTCAATTCCCAGCTGGTGCAAAACCTTAAGCAAATTTCTTGAAGATGTGATAAGTCACTATATGAAATGCAAGGATTCTTATTAATATTATAAATAATCCTTGAATTTGATACAGCGCTTTTCACATCTTCTAGACGTCAAAAACTGCTTCACAGAATATATTCAAACGGCTTCACAGTGAATTGACTGTATATTAGTGGACGAAACTCAGCAGTCAATTGCGCACAGCAGTATCCCACAAACAGTCATGGATTGAAATTATCAGTTTATTATAGGTTTCTTTTGACAGATTATTATTAGGAGTGTGGGGCAAGGAAACTTGCCCAGGATTTCGCCCTGCCTGGATTCGAACATAGGTCTCACACTTGTAAGGCATGTGCTCTAACCACTGAGCTACAGGACTCCATAATACTAATATGACTATTATGACATTAATTATACTATTAGGACACTGAAATCTATCGGTTCCCCTGAGGAAACGATGGATGATAGAGCCTGAACGTCTCACTTTGGATCGCTGATCACGATAAGCAGAACTTCAGTCAGGTATTGGGCTTGATCTAGTCTAGTCTTTGAGGATGGCAGTAACTTCAGAGGCATCACAGCTAATGTATTTGAAAGGCCCTTTTCCCAGGAGGGACACCACAGCAGTGGCTTCCTGCACTTGCCAACCAGGTATTGTCAATGTCAATAACAACAGCTGTACTCACTGTTTAACATTGGGGTTTTGAAAATCTTTGACTCAAATATTTTCGGCATTGAACCTAACAGCCTGACTCAGTTGGGATGGGTGCGTAATGCTCTCACCTCCGAGTCAGATGGTTGTATGTTCAAGCCCCATGGCATGGCAGGACGGAACTGATAATCTTGCCCTGCATTGGGGGAAGAGTCAAGCATTGTGTTGTCAGAACAGCTAATTGAGACATTAAACTGACATCGCTGTTCAGATGATATTAAGAGATCCCGCGGCGCTATACGAAAAGAATGTCTCTCAGTGCCATGGCTGAGAAATAAAATTGGTCATTCACTTCACGGCTGTTTGTGGGGTGTTGCTCTGTACAAATCGTTCGCCTACAAGAACGCACAATCGGGTCACTATGTTCAAGTGGCATAAAAGCTAGCTTTGTAGTGAAGTTGTCTTGGCCTCCAGGAAGCAGCTGAGTCAAAAGAAAATCCAGGCCTTAAATCCGTTTAACTTCCCAGGATTGCAAAATGGAAATCTGGTGAAATTTAATTCTGAACGATTTGCTTTTTGCTAGAGTGTTTTTTGGGATTATCTCTGCTGTTTGTGCTGCGGAGGCCGTCAATCATCACAGCAAAGCACGACCCAGGGGAAAATGGGAACCATCAGGTTAAGATCTACTGTGATTTATTTTACCTGACTGTTTATGGAGGGTGGGGGGGGAGGCAGGTGGGGAGAGAGGGAAAGGCGGGGTAAGGGTGATGGTGCGGGGGGGTAATTCTGCCTGTCAACATGCAGTTTTGTGTGATCACTGTGGGACGGACTCGTTTAGATATTTGCTAGGTCAGGGTATCAAGGGATATGGGATCTAATAGTATGGTGGTACAGGCTAGAGGAGCTAAATATAATACTGTATAAAAATAAAATCCTTACATTTATATAGTGCTTTCCACATTTTATTTACATCTCAAAGCGCTTTAAATGGCCTCCTCCTATTACTCCTGACGTGAAAGGTGCTCTAGAAATGTAATTTTGTTGTTGTTGTACTATGTTCTTCGGCTAGGAATTCTACAGGGTTGAGATTGAGATCGGATGGGCCAAAGGGCCTTCTTCATCCAAATCAATCCTGTGGTCTTGTGGAACCATCTAATGCAGGTTTTCCTTTAACCTTTGGAACTCCCTGCATCAATCCTTCCATCTCGCCACCTCCCCCTGCATCCTTTCTTTCTTGAAATCCTACCTTAAGAACTACCTCTTCGACCGCTCCTATGGTTATCTCTCTGTCCCCCCCATTTCTCCCCAGCTCGGCACCCAACCCCACCCTGGAGCAATGCTATCCTGTGGGAAGAGCGTATATAAGTGCAAGTTGTTGTTGTTGCATACCTCTGATGGGTGGGTGGGGGAATCAGTTTAGTGGTATATTTGGTATTTGTGGAGGGTATATCAGTGGTTAGAGCACTTGCCTTACAAACGTGAGACCTGTGATTCGAATCCAGGCAGGTCAGGGCGAAACCGTGGGCAAATTTCCTTACTCGACATGCCTAATAATAATCCATCCAGAAACAATCTATAAGAAATTGGTCATTTTAATCTACAACTGTTTGTGGGACACTGCTGTGTACAATTGGCTGCCACGTTTCCCCCACGAATATACAGTCAATTCACTTTACAGTATATCCTGTGCAGCGCTTTGAGACGTCTAGAAGACGCGAAAAGCACTATATCAAAATGCAAGGAATATTATTATTATTATTTAATTCGTTGAATAATAATAATAATTGTTGCATTTGTGTTTCCGGTGGCCCTCCAGTGCAGTGCTGGGGGATGGGTGGGTGCGTGGAAACAGAGAGTCCTACATTGTCACAGATGTCCCCAAAGCAGCCAGTTTGTCCACTGCAACAACACCCCACAAACAGCCGTGAAGTCAATGAGTGATCTTATCCATGGGGATGGTTGGCCTCAACACCAGGAGAAACTCCCTTCTCTCAGCAAGTAAGTGGCTGATTATCAAAACGTTAAATAGATGCAAAGCTACCAGCACAGTGCACACACATCAGGAGTTTAGCTCCATCTGAACAAACCCTCCTCTGAACAAATAGAACAACTTACATTTATACTGCGCCTTTCACATGGGGTGCTGTCTCGGAGCACTTAACAGTAGCGCAGTTTGATGCTGAGCCAGGGAGAGAGGGGAGGTGACTGCAGGCACGGTCGAAAAGGAGAGTCTTGAAGTGCGATCTGAAGACGGGCAAAGAGGGGACGAGGCAGAGGGGCTGAGGCAGAGAGTTCCAGGGGATCGGGCATCTCAGGACCATTATACACCCGTAACGCACACTAGACGGACACAGACACACACTCACACATAGACAGACACGCAGTCACAGACATGGACTCACAGACACGGACTCACAAACACTCACTCAGAAACACGCACTCATACAAAGGCAGTCACAGACATAGATGTGCATTCACACAGACAGACACGCACTTACAGATACTCACTCACAAATAGGCAGACACACACTCACAAACACAGACATGTACTCACAAACGCAGACACGTGCTCTCAGACCCATTAATAAATCATCACCTCCATTAAAATCCTTAAACTAACAATTTGCTGTGTGCCAGGTTGCAGCATCAGCCGTGCTTCAGACGGAAAATTAATTAATCAAACCACTACCGCTGATTAGTTTAGGAGCTGTCGAAAGGTCAGAGGCAGCACAATTAGACTACAGAATAAATGTCTTACGGAAGCGATGCAAAGTGTTAGAGCAGTTATACACGGCTAAGCTATAAATAAAGTTAACGACATCAACTAACCGTTTAACTTTGCCATGGCGACGGGAGATTCTTAAACAGGTTTCCTCTGACCGAGATTAAGTCTGGCTTCTATCTGCATCTTGCTAAGACCGGAGCTGGAGGACTTTAGATGCTCTGCGCTGCGAGACAGGTAAAAAATGTACCATCCAGGCTCTCCCCAGTTTTCATCTCACGCATTTGGGAGGAGAGAAGGGAGTTTTACCCTCATTTCGCAACCCCCTACATTCTCCCAAAATGTCCCCATTGTTCATGCTAATGGTCCTAAGACATTGCCCCCACCATTCCACCCGTCATCAATTTCCCAACTAAAGGAAACATCCCCACTCCCCCCATCTTTCACACATGATCTAATATGACCCTAATTCGGACCTGGGCGCTAGTTCTTTTGATGGAGGTGCTGCGCTTTGGGTGAGAGATTAAACCGAGGTCCCATCTGCCTGTTCAAGTTGACATTAAAGATCCCGCAGCGCGATCTGAAAAGCAAAGTGAGTTTCTCTCTCCCAGTGTGCTGGCCAACAGTCCCGCAAAATAAAAATCGGTCACTCACTCCATGGCTGTTTGTGGGACACTGCTGTGTGCAAACTGGCTGCCGAATTTTGCTCACAAACTACAGTCACTCCACTTTACGTGGAGTCTTGTAGCTCAGTGGTTAGAACACTCGCCTTCCAAGTGAGAGACCTGGGTTCAATTCCAGGCAGGGCGAGTTTCCTTACTCTACATAGCTAATAATAATCCCTCAAAAAAAACAATAATAAATTGGGCATTTCAATCCACGATTGTGGGACACTGCGGTGCGCAATTGGCTGTCGCATTTCACCCATATATATATAGTCAATTCAATTTGCAGAATATTCAGAAGCACTTTGAGACATCTAGAAGACATGAAAAGCAGTTTGATGCTGAGCCAGGGAGAGAGGGGAGGTGACTGCAGGCATGGTCGAAAAGGAGAGTCTTGAAGTGCGATCTGAAGACGGGCAAAGAGGGGACGAGGCAGAGGGGCTGAGGCAGAGAGTTCCAGGGGATCGGGCACCTCAGGACCATTGTACACCCGCACGCACACGAGACGGACATATCAAATGCATATCAAATGCAAGGATCATTATTATTATTATTTTATTATATCCTGTGATGCACTTTGAGACATCTTGACGATGTGATAAGGCGCTATATTAAATACAAGGATGATTTAAAATATTATTATTGATTATTATTTAATATTATTATCTACCCCATCAGTTCAACAACTCGCATTTATTTAGTGGCCTTCCCGCAGGGTAGCAACTCGGAGCAGTGTGTGCACTTTGAGATGAGGTTGTACCAGTATCTTAAAGACTCAATCATATCTCTTCTCAATCACATCTACTTTGGTGGAGAAAGCGCCGGTTTAGCTCAGAGTCTCTCTTCATACGCATGTTGCCTGATATCCACGATTGTTATTAGTGAAATCAAGTACAAACTCACATTGAGTTTGAACTCACTAACTGAACCACGGGAAGGAAAGGAGCAGTGATTTATATTCCCTTTGAGTTATATGTTTATTGTCAGTGTATTACCATCTAAAGGTTACAGTAAATGTCGCACGGGATCCTGCTTGAACAGTACACACATGTATAATATGATTTGGAGCATATTCCAACCGTGAACATTTCTGGTCACATTTAGTCTCCTTGGGATCATTGAAGCGTTTTGTTTGTTAGTCTGCTTTGTGGCTTCATTGAACAATTAGAGACGTTCACTGAACAACTAACTATAACATGCTCCCTCCTAGCTCGATTTCTACACTCGATTCAGTGTGTGTCAGCCTGGTTTAGTGGTAGCATTCTTGTGTGTACGTGTGGAGGGGGAGGGAGGGGGTGGTTAGTGGGAGGGGGTTTGCATTGTCGGAGGTGCTGTTGTTCGGATGAGTCAACAAAGATCGCACGGCACCATTCAAAAAGATAAGGGATTTTTCTCTCTCCCAGTGTCCTGGCGAACAATCCCCCAAATAAAATTTGTGACTCACTCCATGGCTGTTTGTTGGACACTGCTATGTAAAAAGCATTTGCCCACGAAACACAGTCACTCCACTTTACAGTCACCCTGTGAAGCTCTTTGAGATGACTGAACAATATGATCAGATGCTATATCAAGAGCAGATATTATTATTATTGTTTTGTATGGCAGTTTGCAGGAGAAAGCAGTGCAAACGAGATCAATGATACAGTAACATAAAGAGTATTAAGCAGGAGCCATAATTCTAATTAACCAATATTATTCCTGATGTTATGCTGGTAAAGTTACTGGATATTTCCTGCCTTTCCCAGTAAAGCTTGTGTTCTGCGCCTATTATCATTATTGAAGGAGCCCAGGACATTGCTTATCCTAGAGACTATCACTTACCTTAAGCAAGTGGCAACTCATGTGATGCTGTATCTGCAAGCGCTCTGAGATGCCGCCCAGTGCGAGGGCGTTATGTAAATGCAACTTGTCGTTGTATATCTGTGAGGCTACAGAAACTAGGGATCTCTCCCAGCAGATTCAGGCTGAAATAGGAGCCTAGAGAACAGCTCCAAATGTGCACACAAAAGATTCAATCCCTTGCATAAATCCATTAGCTTTATGGATGTCAGCTTGGCTCCGTCAGTACTTAACCCTTATTGGCAGACAAGGTGGTCTTAGCTGGACATGCAGCAGGAAAGCTTGCCAGATAACACTCTCAATCGCAAGCTATGCA
The DNA here is from genome assembly GCA_035084275.1 of Hydrolagus colliei. NCBI lineage: Eukaryota > Metazoa > Chordata > Chondrichthyes > Chimaeriformes > Chimaeridae > Hydrolagus > Hydrolagus colliei. Next base: position 22,489,654 of record CM068748.1, on the reverse strand, counting down.
GTTTTTGCTGGTTAGACTCCAACAGTTACAACAACTACATCAACAATAACTTGCATTAATACTTGTAACTTCACTCTGGGGAGTGTCCCGGAGTGCATTGGGAATGAGATTAGAGAACCCCAGAGGGGGTTCGCGCACCAGCATAGATACAAAGTGGGTAGAGCATAGGAATGGAATAGAAAGCTCAGTAACTTTTGCTAATTAACATTAGTAACATATGGACAGAATATCCTCCAAAAACTAACTCTCTGGATGAAAGAAAATCAAACATCCCCATTAACTCGTCCAAATAACTCAAACTGACAGGTACTTATTACCAATCAGGATTTATCATTGTGATAATAACAAATTATATGGCATCAAAACACCAATGAGAACAACATTTGACAAGATATTTGCCGACGAGGATCCATCATTTCAATGGGATTTGTGCGCGTGTTATTTATTTTACAGGCAATAATTACTATAAGTGGCTGTGGTTTTTGTTTGGCCTTTCAGAGTAATTCATATCCATAAAAGAAGTGATTTCTCAATGTCCATTGTGGCGCAATTAACGTCAAACAAAATCCTACGCTGGAGAGATTGGCATTGATTCAGTTGCGAGACCCCAGGTGCCCTCACAAGGTTTGCGTTGCTGCTCTCCCTAATGCTTTTGGATAACCACAAGCTGTCCCTGTCTCCTTAATACTTCACACTAGATTGAGTAATGAACATCTGCTCCCTCTTGGGCTTGACTGGCTTTGCCTCTTGCCTGCCCCTTATCCCGGCCACTCACCTCCACAGAGAGCTCTCCGTCACGCTCCTGAGGTTGTAGTCGTACAGCTTGGTGAGAATCAGGATCACCTGTGGGAGGGGGAGGGGAGGAGTTAGAATTCAACACCACAAGGTTGGCCAACGATTGCAAAATAAGCGACGGCGACAAAGACACGGACACCAAATTTGATACATTGCTGTAGAATTTTCCATCGAGGTCAGTGACTCATATCTTTCATCACTGTGAACCCTTCTATGGCTTTGGAAGCTGTGTCCAACATGTCGTTGCTGCCTGTGTTATAATAATGGAGGCGTAACACTTCGTTGAGACGTTTCAAAGTGCGTCACAAAATATACTGTAAAGTGAATTGACTGTCAGTTTTGTGGGCGAACCGAGCCAGCTAATTGCGCACAGCAGCGTCCCACAAACAGTCGTGTGACCAAATTTAAAAAAACAAAATGTTTTATTACCCCAGAGAAAGCAAATTGGCTATTAACTAGCTTACTGCTAGGTCAACATAGATGTGTGGAGTAAGGAAACCTGCCTAAGGTTTTGCCCTACCTGGGAATCGAACCCAGGTCCTCCCACTTGCAAGGTGAGTGCGCTAACCAACACTCTACACTAAAAGAGAAACAGAAACTGGGGAAAGACTCGGGATTTGATACAAGGCTATAGACTTTCCATCAAGTCCAGTAACTTGCATCTTTTATTGCCGTGCACCCTACTGAGGCTTTGGAAGCTACAGCAACAACAAATTGCATTTATACAATGCCTTTGATGTCAGGAGGACGTCCCAAGGTTTAAAGTTACATCTGAAAAACTGGTACCTCCAACAATGCAACCAATATGGGATTTTTAACATCACCTGAATAAGTACATATAGTTTAATGTTTCAGCTGAAGAATTCCCAACCTAACTGTTCAACGCCTTGGGACATCCTCCCAATGTGAAAGGCGCTCTATAAATGTAATTTTGTTATTGTTGATGCCACCTAGAACACCACATCATATCCCCAGGACTGCACTGGACTGTCATCTTAGACTATGTGAGTTCAAAGTCCTGACGTTGGGCTGGGTCGGAAGCCAAACCTTCTGACTCAGAGGAAAGAGCGTTACCAACTGACTCAGGCTGACACACAGTGACCAATTTTATTTGGGGGCGATTGTTGACCAGGACACCGGGAGAAACTTCCTTCTCTAAGGAATGTCAAAGACCAGGAGTTATCAGTCACTGAAGTGGTTGCCTAGGGGGCTTATCAAAGATTTTGTTCCTGCCCTTATCTGCTCTCGATCCACCACATGCACTGTCCAAGCAGAAAAACAATGGATAGTGATCAGAAGTGCTAACCTTGGAGTGTTGCAGACAATTGATGTATACCCACTGTCTGCCTTAGGTGTGCTCTCTCAGCACTGAAAACAGAGGCGAAGGGGGTAAGGGGTGGGTGGGGAAGGGGAAGCCTTTCTTGATCCTTACAATCCAGTACCGCATTACACAGTCTCTCTCAAAGAATCCATGTAGGGCAAGATGAAAAAAACTCAGCTTTCAAGGGCACTGAAGACAAGATTGAAGAGCTCCGAGAACTCATGTTGTAGGCATTATTTATCATATTTATCATAGAAGGGGAACGTTAGTTAGTGCACCGAGGATTAAACATGACGGATTAGATTTCACCTTGTTCTGGTGCTCAATGTTGTGTAGAAATTCGTAGGATGCCGTGACTGGTTGCATCAGGCATTCTGAATCTTGTTAAATGGGTTTTAGTGAATTCGCCCATTGCAAGCCCACTACGAAGGCTGCGGAAAGGCTTGAATCAATGGGCTGAATCGGCCCTGTGGCACTCTCGCTGACACACTCCCCATTAGCTCTGTTCTTCACTACCCCATCACCAGGCTTGAAAAATAATAATAATAATCTTTGCATTTGATATACCCCGACCCTAACCTTTATCACATCGTTGAGATATCTCAAAGTGCTTCACAACTTATACTGTAAATTGGATTGATTGACTGTGCGTTTCGTGGGCGAAACACACAAAATCAAAGTATAAATCGAAGTTGTTGTTGTTGAAACGCAGCAGCCGATTGTGCACTGCATTGTCCCACAAACAATCATGGATTGAGTGACCAAATTTTATGTTGAGTAGTCATTCTCCCCAGAAAGTGATCGGCTAATCAACAAACAAAAGCAATGAGATTTTACCCAAACTCAACCTGCGAGACGTTATGATATAATCCCACTATCCCAGGAAAATTCCTAAATTCAACTCTAATTTGTGAGCTGGATTTTGCCTTTGTGGTTAACAATAATCCTTTCACATCAAGAGGACATCTCAAAGCTCCTCCTCTTTAGGAATCACAAATGTAACTCCCTTCTTTTTAGCCCAAGTCAAGGTAAGTGAAGCTGCCAGCAGTGAATTAAACCTTAATTCACGTTATCCAGAAGTTTCACAGCAGATAGCATTTCCGACATCAAAGAGGGAGGGAGTTAAGCATGGATTGTGCTGTCATTCCCCTGGGTCTCTTTCCCTTGTATCCTCCAGTAAGCTTTATGTGGAGCATGGCTTCACAGCTCTGTTGACTAAGCTTCTCATCACCAATGTTCTGCAGCCGATACCAGGTGTGCATTGGAGGATGATTCTGTCCACCAACGAGCAGTCTCGATTGGTCGCTCATGAATCAGCAGCAAAGAATGTGGGACGAGAGGTTTAGTGGCAATGACTGTCCAATACGTTCGCCTTAATGTAATAGTGAGATATCTGAGGCATTAATGCAGAGTTTAGGCCATGGAAAGCTTTTATGCTCTATTTCAATCCACCTCAGTTTATACGTTAAAAATAATATACAGTGTTAATTTGTCACAGGGTCAGTCCATGTTTCTTAAACCTGTGATCCGCATAAATATCTGTTAAATTAGGCACTTCTGAAACTTCTGAAACGTTACTTCCCGTCACCCACACTCTATGCAAAGTCTATCTGTAATATTTAACTAAAGTGCCTGGCATTTGTGAGTTGAAACAGGCTCTATGATGAGGGTGGCAGCCTGGCTCAGTTGGTAGCCCTTTGAGTAAGGAGCTTGTATGTTCAGGTCCATGAGTGCCCAGTCAATGCTGAGGACATCTCCCAATGTGAAAGGCACTAAATCAAATGCAAGTTTAGGCAGACACTGCAATGCAATACAATACAAAATTACATTTGTATAGCACCTTTCATGTCAGGAAAACGTCCCAAGGCGCTGGACAGTCAGTGTTTCAGACCCAAGTTGGGATCAGGATCGGGAAGGATGGAGAGAAGGGAGGGGAAGGAGGCTCAGGCCAATGGCAAGATCAAAGACGAGGGTCTTGAGGCGGGACTTGAAGGAGGCTAGGAAGGGAGGGGCGAGGATGACGGATTGAAGGCTTGAGTGACTGAAAGCTCATTACTATGCACAAATTGGTTGCCACATTCACCGACATGACACCCAGTCCCTACACTTAATAGTAGAATGCCATGAAGCACTTTGAGCCCCTTGAAACTGTGAAAAGACGCACTGTCAAACGAAAGAAACTTTATTTATTATTAATGATTATTATTAGTAATAATTTTTAGTTGCTAATATGATGGATTATTAAAGACTGACATTAATAATAATCATAAAATAATAACATTAATAATAATGAGTATTGCAGACTGTGCCACCATTGGTTTAATGGAGACTTACACAGCTCCAGTAGCAATGCCAAAGGAACCAGGACATCGAGCGACAAACTGCCAGGAATGCAGAGAGAAAACTGGCTGAGCAAATATGTAACCTTTGAGAACTTCATTAAAAATTTATTTTTAATAACCTGTTTAACAGGATTTCAGGACTCTGTGCCAGTCTTTGTTCTGTAGCTTAGGTTGTTTGCAAGTCATACAAATATCCTTACCACAGCTTAAACTGGTTACACCTCGGTGGCAAGAAAAACGCCCAGTGGAATACAATATGTTTCAACTCCCTGGGATGTCCTCCTGACGTGAAAGGCGCTATACAAGTGTAATTTTGTTGTTGTTGTTCTATGTTGCTGTCTCACCAGTCAGCAATGGGTAATTTACATCTCAAACCTTCCAGGTACTGATGACAAGTTGTCAGGCCTCCACCGTTGCTCAGTTGGTAGTGCTCTGACCTCTGAGTCAGAAGGTCGTGCGGTCGATGCCCCACATCGGGACTTTTAAGGGCACACAATCTAGGCTGACTCTCCAACCAACAACAACAACTTGCATTTATGTAGCTTCCCCTTTTGCAGGGTAGCGTCCCAGAGCGTTTGTCAGTGGCAGAGAACCACACGTGGGAGGAGACCATAAATATGGACGAAGTAGAAGGTGCTAAGGGGCAACCTGAAGATGGGGAAGGAGAGGACCAGGTGGAGGGGTTGAGGGAGAGAATTTCAGAATTTCAGGGGCAATGGTGAGGCAAGAGGGTCAAGCAGGAGCCTGGAGCCAGTGGAGCGGAGGCAACGGGTTGTGGACTGGGGAATAAGCAGGTCATGGGGGGAAGCTCTGCATCCTTCTGATGAGCCTGGCTGATCTGGAAGATGTTAATGATTCTGCGACGCTATTCGCAAAGAGAAGAGAGTTTCTCTCTCGCGGTATCCTGGCCGATAATCTCCAAGATATAATTGGGCATTCACTTCATGGCTGTTTTGCGTGACATTGCTGTGCGCAAATTAGTTATTGCTTTGGAATAATTGCTGTCCAATAATTGTTTAAGGAGGGAAATGGAGCCAGAATTTTATGCAGGGCTAGGTCATCAAATGAAGATGCAATTTATCTGGGGAATTGTCGGCCAAGGTACCGGGAAGACTTCTTTTCTTTTCGAGTTGTGCCAAGGAATCTTATCTGAAGGAGCACTTGCAGAATTTGTTAAGCTTTATCATATCATATTGTCTCAAAACGCTTCATAGAGCTTTCTGTGAAGTGTAGTGATGGTTTAATTTTTCAGGCAAATGTGGCAGTCAATTTGCGCACAGCAATGTCACACAACCCGTCATGAAGTGAATGAACAATTGTTATAATCTAGGGGATTGTTGGCCAGGACACCAGCAGAAACTCACTCTTTTCATATAGTGCCACAGGAACTTTAACATCTACCTGAACAGGTAGAAAGAACTTCAGTTTAACATGTGGCTGCCTGGATGAAGACTGCTTGGGCTGCAGCTACCCATACCCCTCGCTTGTGCTTCTCAGAAATATGGAGTTGAAGGTAATTGTGACTGCAAAGTGACTGAATGAGCAGATTGAAATCGAAAGTGATTAAATAATTCGCAATAAAAATGTAAGCTAAGTTGTTACAGTCCGGCTATTTTAAGCCCTGTAGCTCAATGGTTAGATCACTCGCAAAGTCTCAAACTGCTTCACAGAATATACCATAAAGTGAATTCACTGTATACTTTTGTGGGCAAAACACAGCAGGCAATTGCGGACAGCAGTCACCCACAAACTGTCGTGGATTGAGTAACCAATTTTTTTTGGGGGTGGGGGGGCTGGTATTGTTATCCCCAGAAAGCAATCCATCAACTGACTGACAACCACATTCCTTCTTACGTCTAGGTAAACAGAGACATGTGGAGTAAGGAAACTTGCCTGAGGTATAACCAGTCACAGCAATACCATAATGTCAGCTAGTTATGGAATTTTGCCTCTAGGACAGAAAGGCCAGTTTAGGGTATGAGAGAGAGAGAGAGACAGCGAAGACAGGCACAAAGAAAAGGAGAAGAGAAATAGAGACAGATGAGAAGAGAGACAGAGAGACAGACATACAAACACACACACACAAACACACACAGGAGTGTAAAAAAAATCTAACGAACAAAATCCACACCAAAAAAATGTTGAAAAGTATCAGGACAATTTTGAGAAATAAAAGGACAATTTTTGAGACAATTTTGAGAAATAAAAGGATAAAGGACAATTTTGAGAAATAATTAAGGGGATTGAGATTTTAAAATACAATTGAAAAGGTGTGATTAAAGTCTTTCAGGACATCCCAATCACCAAATCACAGGGCCTGTTACCATTGATAGGATCTGACACCCAGCACTTAAATACAAATTTTCATTGTATGGTCTTCCGCTAAAATTATTATCTGCCCGGCAATATCACTTCCGTAAATATTACTCCATCTGTCCTGAAGTCAATGGTTCATCATCGGACTATTTTTGCATCAACTTAGGGATTCCCTTGAGCTCCAGTTCTCCCTCTCTCTGCCTCTCGTTCTCTCTCTCTTGCTCTGTTCCTCCTGCATACCAATGACACTCACCACACTTCACGCAGACCCTCCTGCATTCTCTTTTCCTAATCATTCTGTTCTGCATTAATCAATCTGCTCCAGACTGCAGGTGTCCTTCACCCCTCTCGCACTCTGGGGACCGAAGCCATGTAACCTCATTCTCCTTCTCTCACCACTCTCTCCCGCAGTCCATGCTGCTCAACATTAAGTCTTCGAAGATGAGGAGCAAAGCAAGAATTTTTCTTCATAAGAACAGATGGATGCCATTCAGCTCCATCAACCTGCCATTCTATTAGATTGTGGCTGCCTTATGCCTCAACTCCAATTATCTGCGCTTGCCCTATATTCCTTGGTACCTTAACCTAACCAAAGGAATGTCTCCACAATTTGGAGGATTGTTGGAAGGATACCGGGAGAGAGAAACTTATGTCTCTTTTTGAACAGTGACATGGGATATTTAACGTCCACCTGAACAGGCAGATGGGACCTCGGGTTACTATTTCATCCAAAGGACGGCACCGACAATGCAACACATCCCCAGCATTGGAGCATCTGTGTGATTCGCAGTTCCGATGTGTGATTTGAACCCAGAACCTTCTGACTCAGAGGTGAGAATGCTGCCACTGAGCCAGGCTGATAAGCTTTAGATTGACAAATTCAGATTCATCTGAATGGTGAACCAAGGCAAGTCACAAACACAGAACCTGTGTTTTTCTCTGAATATCTTTTGTGTCATTATCTCAGCAAATAAGATTTATTCGGTAACTATTTTTTTCAATATTAAGCTAACAAAAACTTATTATTTGACAGAAAAGACTTGGCAGGGGGTTGTGGAGAATGTACTGTATCATTACATAATCAATCTGTATATCACTCAATGCAAATTATCATAAAAACAATATCACGACAAATGCACATTATTATTCACTGGAAGCGTGAGGTTGCCTTCCCAATGCCATCCTCTGCTTATTAATATCTTTAACCCTTAGTTCTCCAGCTCACAGTCTCACTTGCTTCTGCCTTGGGACTTCATAGATGAACATAAGAATGTAAGAATAAGGAGCAGGAGTAGGCTATTCGGTCCCTCGAGCCTGCCCCACCATTCAATAAGATCATGGCTGATCTTCTAATGTAACTCCACCTACCCGCCCTATCCCCATATCCCTTAATCCCTTTATTAATAAGAAATCTATCAATCTCAGTCTTGAATATGTTCAAGGACTGAGCATTTACAGCCTTTTGGGGTAGAGAATTTCATAAATTCACTACCGTCTATAAATAAATAAAAAATAAAATAATAAATTATTAGTTGGAAAAGCGAACAGACCTTACATTTGATATCTAGCCTTTCAAGCCAAGAGGCTGTTACAAAGTGATTTGTAGGATTTCATTGTAAAGTGTGGAGACTGTTTATCGTGTAGGCAAATGCGGCAGCCAATTAGCGCCGAGCAACATCCCACAAACAATTAAGAAGAGGACAAAGAGAAGAATCCCCAAATTTTAGTCGGGAAATTGTCGGTCGGGACATGATGGGACACTCTTCTCAAATGGCAGTACGTGACCACTTGGACAGAGTCTCAATTTAACATCTCACCTGAAGGTCCACACTGTCTAGAAATATGTGAGTTCAAACCCTTAACCCTCTGAATCAGAAGAGCGAGCACGACTAACTATGTCAAGCTGGCTACCTGGCAAAGTCACTGACTGTCCGTTTTTGGCTGTGTCATGCAAAGAATGGGATCCGTCACTGTGTAAATAAAGCCTGTACTAGGAAAGGTTGAGCAATTAATAGGAAGCAGGAGGAGCAGTGGTTAACAAGGAGAGAGATGGGGAGTGTCCAGGAATAGGACATTCAACCAAGGAAACATAAGACAACATCAAAGAAAGGAATATCCCGAGCTAGAGAGGGTAGAATGTCTATGGTGCCTGAGCACAGACATTCCCCACTGAAATGCGTTGAAATGAAATTCACCCATGCGTGCTCCATACAGTCAAGTGAAGATCACTGCACCTTTAAATAACTTGTACAGCTTGAACAATTTCCTCCATCAAGCACATCTGATTGAAGTCAAGCAATCAATGAACACTTCCAGGTCATGCCATCAACTTCCGCTTTTTGCCCAACATTCACGATCACATACTTGCATGTCAAGCCATGAGCTTCCGCTTAGTTCCCACCACTTGCGACCAAGTGCTTCCGGGTAAAGCTCGGTGCAATATGTAATGGACGCCCCCTGGATTGGTGGAGAAGCCACAGATACACAGTCGAGGTGATGCAGTCAATAGCACTTATTAAATACTTATTGCATTGACACGGTCAGAGGTGACCAACTCCCCTCTTCCTTCCCCCACCATTAACAGCGGTGAAGACAGGAATCCAGAAGCACGACACCATAAAATGTAGTGACTTTTGCAGTACATTCTATGGTGCTTTGAGACGTCTAGATGACGTAATGAGGTGCTGCGTGAATTGCAAGGATTATTAAAATGAGCGTCAATTTGCACACACACGGTATATAGCCATGAAGTGAACGATCAATTTGAATTCGGGGATTGATTGACAGTCAGGACATCGGGAGACACTGCCTTGTGATTGAATCCACAAATTTTGCCGTCATCCTAATTTTATTCAGTCCCACAAATTTGCTGATGAGCTACTCTTCCTCCACCTCATAAAGACAACAATCAGACTATTCATAGGCACTTTCATAGCGACTAGAATGTCAAAATATTTCAAAGGCATTTCTCAGTAATTACCGTCACATGTCGGGACTGTTATTTTTTCCTGGCAAAGGCATATATGCAGTTGAATCCCACACAAACAGCGTTAGTGTTGTTCTCATATGTGTGGAAACCCATCACCGTGCTTAAGACTATCCAAACCAGACTGAATTCCACACATGTATGTCACCTACATGTGAAAATTATACGTGGAATGGAATGTGCTGGAGGGACGCACACTATTGACCTAACATTTGTGGGCGTTTCTCGTTACAGGATACTCTGTGAAGCGCTTTGAGACGTCTAGAAGAAGTGGAAAGTGCTATATCGAATGCAAGGATCATTATTATTAATAACAGAGTATTATGTGTACGTTGGCAAGAGCCACGACTTCAGGATCCCAGAGTATGCGTTGGAGATAACGGCTAACCCAGCTGAAACTGCATAGCTTACTGTCGTGAGCACTATGGCAAGCTTTCCCACTGTTTGTCTAATTGTGACTATACCAGTCATTAGGGCTTTGGCTTGCAGGGTTAACAGAAGCTGAGTGGGATGACTCCCTGGCTCCAGTGATTGGTTTGCCCTGCTGTCGTGTCAGTCTGAGCTGTGCTGTCATTAGATCAGCTTCTAACCCAGAGAAGATTCCTCAATCAATCAGGGTCTCCCTAAAGAAACCCTAAATATTGAGAACTTTTAGCACAATAAGAGGCTTGGAGTAAAGGTTCTGTTCGTTTGCAATAGAACCTGAACGAGAATGAGAGAGACACTGTGAATAATCACCTGCAGGCCTTTTATCAAGAGAGAGAGGGCGAGAGATAGGTAGCAGTCAGCTCAGGATAGACGCTTGTCGGGTCAATAAAGAAACGCAATGCAGTCCATTTACCTTCTGCTAAATCTTGCCTTATCAGCAGTGGAATTAACATAGCCCATCAATAGGACTGTCCAAAACCTTACAGATGGTGATTAATAAAAGGCAGCTTGATAAAGAATTAACTTGGCCCAGTCTGATCAATCCAAACTTTGGTACTGTGAGCATCTCAGCGTCTGGCTCTAACAGCACGGCTACATCTGGGCTTTTATACAAAGTTATTAAACATTTATCCTCCTGAATTCCACTGCGTTTTTTTTTATCTCCATCTATTCAGTGCCTCTGCAGAAGGTTTCATTCATCTTGGGCTTGGCTACAGGGAGGAGAGGCTTCAGCCAACACACCCCAGCATCTCTGTGGTGCTGATGCTCTCCTCCAAGCATCTGATACCTTATCGCTCTCCAGGGAAACACACATCAGATGCTTTGTGGTCTCATTGCTCGTTCCACCTCTCTTGAGTCCCAATCACACAGAGATAATCCCATCCATCCCTCTTCAGGTTGCAGTTAATGACGTCGGGAGGACATCCCAAAGAGGTGCTTCACAGGTGAAGTGTAGTGACTGTGTATAGTGTAGGTGAACGCAGCAGCCAATTTGCACTTGTTGGTGTCATGCATGGGGCAACTACATGGCAGCATCGCACAGACTGCCATGATTGTACGATGGGTCAAATGGCCTCCTTCTGTAATGTAGAATTCTAATCCCATATTGATTTTCTCCCAGTAACTTAACCAACAATACCCCCAGATAAAATTGGTCTCTCACTAAATGTCAGTTGGTGTGGAAATTGACTGCCGAGTTCGCCTACACAATACACAGCCACTACACTATAACCTTTACTCCAAGCCTCTTATTGTGCATAGAATCTCCTTGGGACGTCCTCCCAACATGAAAGACGCTATCTTTATTATCATAATCCTTTCATTGGATTCACAGCACTTTATCACGTTGTTGAGATGTCTCAACAATGTGACAATTGTGCTCAGCATTTTTCCCTCAAACAGTCGTAGATTGAGTGACCAAATTTTTTTTTAAGGATTATTACGCCAGGAAAACGATCCTCTAATCGACTAACAATCTGGTTCCTACTTACTGCTAGGTAAACAGAGGCATGTCGATTAAGGAAATTTCCCTAAAGTTTCATCCTGACCAGGAATCGAACCCAGATCTTCTTACATGCAAGACGAGTGCTCTAGCCACTTCACTACAGGGACTGCACAATGCAATTTATTGTTGTTGCTTGTGTTGCAATAACCTCACGTTGTGTAAAATGCTATATCAAATACAAGAGTTATTCTTAGCCCATCAAATGAATAATGAAACCTTGCTAAATTTCACCCGTGTGTTTGCAGCCTAAAGTGCAGGTTTGTTGATTAAAGGGCGCTTGGGCAAACCACTGTAAATGCAATGAAGCTGAGAAGACTCACTGCCGCAGGCCAGACCTTACATGGACAACAGCTAAGACAGTACTGTGGCTGCATGCTGAGACCCACTGAGCGTGTATTACACAGCAGCTTAATTCAGAATGGATCGGAATTAAAAATTCAATAACTCATGTCGTGCCAGAACTGCAATGTGACTGCACTTGAAATCTCAAGTCATTGCCGTTTCATGTCCGTTTGCTGAATGATTAAAGCGAGATTCTTGTTTGCTACTCTCACCCTCTCGTTCCATCCAGGCACCAGCGCGGAATCGACGGCCTGAAATAACCGTACAAAACCGTGGGAACGAAAACAGCCGCACCGGGTCGTCCGTCAGAGAGAGCAATTTGGTGTGTTCCCACACATTCCGTGACTTCATAGGTCAGTGAAGAATATTATCATTGTTAAGCCGTTCTGTCCCGCCAATAATGTTAACGGAGCAATAACCCCACACTGTATGAATTCAAGCCATTGTATTAATTGTCCGTCCTGCCAACCCTCTCCCCCCCACACAATGTCCTCATTGAATGGCTAAGGCAGTGGGACACATTGTCGAACTCCATCACACCATTGTCAATAAACCAACATCTCATCCCCTCAACGACTTGTTTTTGTAACGGTTAAAAAACACTTATCGGCTGGCCTGACCTTGTGTTACCCCTCCGTTTTCTTTGCTCTTTCTTAGGATGTGGGGTGACAGCCAGGTAAGTATTATCTGTACTGGCTCATGTGGAGCATAAATGCCAGCATAGACCGATTGGGCTGAATGGCCTGTCTCTGTGCTGTATATTCTAATGTACAGGTACTTGCCCTTAGAAGATGATATCAGGGTCTTCTCCTTATTATCACAGCAAACTCCTGATAACAAAACACTGGCTTAACTAGTCACTATTATTTACGATACCGTCCTGTCAGTATCTGGGGTAAATACCAAATGCGAGGATTATTATTATTATTATTATAAATACATGTGAGCAAAGGGAATCACGGATGCCCTTAAATTAGAAAAACAACCCATGAAAATGATCATTGGATGAAAATTGCATAATTACAAACAACTGTATTACCACCGGTATACATGATGTACCTATGGTGTACACATGATGCATAATAGATCCTCAACATTGCACAAACAAATTGTGCAGAGCCCTTGACACACAATTACGGCTTTTATATGTAGATAATAATTATATATATATATAAATTTATATTTTATAACCGACTAATAGCCTTCCGCACATTGCTCATGGACTAAAAATCATTCAGATTTTGTTCCTTAAACATCTTCAGTGATAGATTTAGGAGCGAGGCGAGAAATAACGTAATTGCAACCCCTTAAGTAGGATTCCTTATCTAAAGAGCCCTCTCTGTAAATTGTAACAGCAATAAGAATGTAGGAAGAATGAATCCCTGGGGATCCCATTTCCCGGGCATCACACAGAATCCAAAATCTTCCAGGAATACCAATAGTTGCCTTTACAAGGCAGACAATAAACTGAGAAGCCATCAGTGAAGGTGAAACCAACTGATCTCAGGGAAGATTCTCTCACAACCACTGCCTCTGGAGATATTAAGCTCTCGGGCTCTTATTTTATTTCTGATCCAGTTTGAAGATCCGAGAAAAAGCGGCGTTCCAATTTGGCCAATTCTGAATTATTTTTCTATGATCCGATAACGCTGGAGAATAATAATCCTAAAGGTTGGATGGCACAATGGCAAGGGCACTGGAGACCGGGAGTATTGTGTGAATGTCTCCAAACACAGTTCATTTTTAAAAATGATTATTTCAGTGTGGGGTTTACAGAACGCTCTACAGAACCGGTGAAAACAAGAGGCTGGAGAAATTAACACATGAAAAGCCTGTTTTTTTGTTTCCTGAATACTGCACCTGCAGTTATAGCAGAAGATAACCAGGGGCGGTGGGAAAGGGGCACCAGGTTAACACATCTGTTCCAATACATGCTCAATTATTAACTCTTTTGTGTCCGCTCTTCGACTACCAAATTGTCCACATTGGGCAGCTCCCTCTTTACATTGCACACGTGGTTTAATATTAATAAAGTAACAATATTACTCGTATTTGATGTAGCGCTTTTCATGTCTTCTAGATGCCTCAAAGCGCTTCAAAGAATATACTGCAAAATAAATGAATTGACTGTATATTTGTGGGCAAAATGCGGCAGCCAATTGCGCACAGCAGTACCCTTGCAAACAGCCATGAAATGAGTGACAAATTGTATTTGGGGTATTGTTGACCAGCACACTGCGAGAGAGAAATTCCCTTCATTTTTCGAATAGTGATGACACCTCGGTTTAACGTCTCATCCGAAGGAGAGCAACTTCAAACAAAACAACAACTCCTTGCAGAGGGCTTGAAGCCAACAATTTCGGACTCAGACACATAGGTTTAGATACTCTTACACACGCTGATGGCTGTCAAAAAACAAAACCCAAATGCGACCGATCTCCTCCCAGCTGCAGAGTCCACTCTGTGTAAAGAAATTGTTTCAGGGGCTTGTCCTAAAAATTGGTGTCCACAAGTCTGAAGCCCTGTCGCTTGATCTGCTGCCCTGAGGAATCTGAAAGCTTTATTCTAGGTGTATTGTCCCATTCAGCATCACACAGGTTGAATGTGATTTCCCTACACTAGCACCATAGTTGACAGCTTAATAGTGATAATCCTTGTGTTTGATACAGCGCCTTATCACGTCATTTTGATGAACACTTCACAGAATATACTGTATAGTGAATATTTTGTGTAATGTACATTCTGTTGGCGAAACATGGCAGCAAAATGTGCACAGCAATGTCCCGCAAACAGTCGTGGATTGAGTGACCAAATTATTTATTTATTCGCAGGGATTATTTCCTCTGGAAAAGCGATTCACCAATCATCCAATACCTGGATTCCTACTTACTACTAGGTGAACACAGACATGTGGAGAAAGGTTACCCATGTTTTCACCGTTGCCCGAGAATTGAACCTGGTTTCCTCTCGCTTGAAGCAAGTGCTCTAACCGCTAAGCTACAGGATTCATACGTGCAGAACTGACAGCTGAACTCAAGTCTATCTTCCAACGTATGATAGCTGATGTGTACATCTCTAGGATCCAATGCTATTCATACCCATTGCCTATTAATGACTTTCCTGCTGAAAACATGGCTTTCCATGCATGCTAATGGAATTCTACATAAAAGCAATTATCTTGCTGATATCAAGTAGTTACCGTGACAATGAGCGACAGAAATGACCGAGTATTGAAATGATACTAAATAATGAACGTTTAATAAATTCACTCACTGCATTTCACAGCAAATCCCGTGAACCTCTTTGAGGTGTTTCAACAAACAACAACAACAAAAACAACAAAAAATTGCACTTGAATAGTGCCTTTAACATCAGGAGGACATCCCAAGGTGCTGGACGGTCATTGTTTCAGACTCAAGCTGGGGTTGGGATCGAAGAGGTTGGAGAGAAAGGAGGAGATTTGAGGTGACCTATGGGACGGTCGAAGAGGAGAGTCTTGAGGTGGGATTTGAAGGAGGCCAGGGAGGAGGAGAGGTGGAGGGCCTGCGGGATGGAATAGGTGGTTAGGGGCAGAGTGGCTTAAGACGAAGGTGGGGTGGGTGGGTCGGGATCATGGGGCAGGCCAGAGTCCACTGAATGGAGGGAGTGGGCAGGTTGGTAGGGGGTTAGGAGATCACAGAGATAGGGTGGGGCAAGGTGTGGAGGGCTTTGAAGGTGAGAATCAGGATCTTGAATTGAATCCTCTGGGTAATGGGGAGCCAATGGAGTTGGGCGAGAATGGGGGAGATGGGGTCATGGAGCTTGGAGCGGTAGAGGACAAAGACTGCAGAGTTCTCGATGATCTGCAGCCTATGGAGGGAGGAATTAGGAAGGCCGACAAGCATTGGCACAGTGGAGCCTAGATGTGATGAAGGCATGAACGAGGGTTTCATTGGCCTGAGGATGAGATTAGTGGCGGAGTCGGGCAATGTTGCGAAGGTGAGGGAATGTGGAACGGGTCATGGCTTGGATGTGGATGGAGGAAAGATAGTTGAGCAGTGAACAAGACACCTAGGTTCCTGAATGGTTTGGTGACGTGAGGGCTGCCACCATGGAGATTGATGCTGCCAGTGCCTGAATCCCACAAACAGTCATGGATTGATTATTACCCTCCGCCAATCGACTAACAACTGGGTTCCTACTTACTGCTGGGCAGCAGAGGAGTGTGGAGTAAGGGAAACTGCCTAAGGTTTTGGCCCTCACGTGAATAGAACCTGGGTCCTCTTGCTTGCGAGGGGAGCTTGCTAACCACTACACAACAGATCACACACGAGAAACAATTACTAATATTAGATTTTTCCTCCTTGAATAGGATTACAGTGAAGTTTGTCTCTGCAGATTGGCTCCTGCCACCTGAATCTGCTTACAATGCTTCACAAGCGAGTGGCTTGTTTATCTTGAAGCGTGACCATCAATCAGTAAGAATATAATACAGATTTAATTGGCTGGTCACTAGTGGAATAAGAACAAACGAGAGGGTTATTTTGCTTTAGAATGGGTGTAAACAAGGCAGCGTCTCCACCAGCCTAACTGGAAGCACACATATTGCCAATAAGACAACACTCCGCCTTTTAATAACAGCAATAGTTGTTATCTGTCAAAGACGCTGGGAAATTGATAAATTGTTAGTACGCTTTCTATACACAGTATTATCCTCCTGCCCACTGCAATAGTCTACCCAATCCACAACCGAGCTTCACGCTTTCATAAGTCGGCTGTCAAAGTTATTATTTGATAAATCCTTGCATTTCCCCCTCACTGGTAGCAGCCCTCACACATCCCCAGTCTATTTTAATTGAAGTTGTGCTCATTCACCAGGAACCGCACTGAAGGCATGCACATCCTGTGCGGCTCATGAGAGAGACTTAGACCTCAGCTGCTCTGAAAGGCAGCGGGGAGATGTGTGGGTGGGGGTAGGGGTTCAGTGTTGGGATTCAATGTGGGAGAGGGGATGCAATGGGTGGTGGGGGGGGGGAAAGGGGAAGAATAGTGAAATCGCAACACACAGATACACACACTCTCACACAATCATAATAATAATAATAATCCTTGCCATTGATATAATAATCATAACCCTTGCTTTTGATAAAACACTTTTCACATCTTCTCGACGTCTCAAAGCGCTTCAGAATATACTGTAAAGTGAATTGACTGTATATTTTGTAGGCGAAACGCGGCAGCCAATTGTGCACAGCAGTGTCCCACAAGCAATCGTGCATTGAAATGACCAATTTATTATTGATTTTTTTCTTAGGGATTATTATCAGGTGTGTGGAGTAAGGAAACTTGCCCTGCCGGGAATAGAACCAGTTCTCTTGCATGTAAAGAGAGTGCTCTAACCACCAAGACACTGGACCTAGATATAGAACCTTATCACATCATTCACAGAATATACTGTGGAGTGAAGTGAGAGTGGAGTCTTGTAGTTCAGTGATTAGAGCACTCAAAGCATCTGATGTGTATTGCCCTGGAGGATGATAAGGTACGAGAAGCCTCAGTGTTTTCTCGATGAAACACGGCAGCCCAGTTGTACACAGCAGTGTCCCGCAAACAGCCATGGAGTGAGTAACAATTATTATTTCGGAGGAAGTGTTGGCCAGGATGCCAGGAAAGGGAAACTCCCTTCTCTTTTCGATAGTGCCGTGGGATGTTTAATGTCCACCTAAACAGACAGCCTGGTTTAACATTTCATCCGAAACATGGCACCTACTTCAGCACCACCCCAACTCGCATTGTAGCATCATCTTTGACTATGTGATTCCAAGACCGAACGTGAGGCTTAAAAACAGGATTGAATCTTGGAATAACAACTCCCAGAGTTCAATATTCCACTTTGTTTTCCTGGCAGCAACTTGCTACTAATCGTCTCCTATGACACAGCAACATCCCACAAACAATCCACAAAGTGAATGAGCAATTTTTTGGCCTTGACATTGGGAGAGAAGTTCCCTTCTTTTTCCAGTCGGGTCTTGGGATCTTTAACATCCAACTGTGACGGGCACAGACAGACAGGACCTGGTTTAACGTCTCACCCCCAAAATGACACACATCAAATGTAAGGATTATTATTAAGGATTAATATTATAATAATAATCTTGGTGATTGATACAGCACCTTTCGAGTCACTGAAACGTCTGAAATGTTACCTCTTTTTTCGGTCACTGATCCGCATTGCATATCTTCACTGTGACCTCTTTACCGGTGAACAGTTTTTGATGAGTGAATTACATGATGTGGAAAATAGGCTCAGTCACTGAGCGGTGAGACAGGACATCATCAGGCATTCCCTGCAATGACCTAAGGTCTCACCCAGACCACAGTCTGTCAATGTGATGAGCTCTTTCTGCTGTGAGTTCAACTTGATTATTTCTAAGATGGAAATAATAACTCTGTGAGAAGCTCTCATCTCCAGAGTTGACTCCCGACTCCAATGCTGTTACGATAATAATGATAAAAATAATAACCCTTACGTTTGATATAGTGCTTTATCAGGTCGTTGAGATGTCTCAAAGTGCTTCACAGCATATACTGTAAAGTGAATTGACTGTGTATTTTATGGGCGAATTGGGAAGGAAGTAATGCAGCAAGGAATGGGCACAGCAACAGTCAGCCAGTATAGATAATGGCTTTAGTTGGTGTATTTAGTTGGTGCAACTTAGCAAAGCCATGTTATACCAAAACGGCTTCCTTTGCCTCTTTTATATCGTCTCGATGTATTACTGCATCCAGGCTGATTCTCGTCTCATCCCATTTCCCTGCAGATCCCCCGTTGATCGCAGCATGCTATAGTTTGCTTTGCAAAAGCGTTGGATGTTAATGACGCCCTTCGCAGTCAGGCCCAGGCACTGGGTCAGCTCTCCAGTTTCCAATAGACAGAGGCTGCATCAACCGCTGTGTAAGGGATAAGATGAAGAGAAGGACTTTCAATGCGTAAAACTTAGAGATCGACAGCTAAGCTCTCAGAAGAGCAACAGCATCTTCACTTACACAGCACTCTTCAATCAGATAACACCTCGTATACTTAGAATAATAATAATCTTTGCATTTGATATAGCACCTCATCAAGTTGTTGAGATAACACAAAGATTCACAGAATATACTATAACCTGTAAAGTGTAGTGAATGTACATTTTGTGGGCAAAATGCCGGAGCCAATTGCACACAGCAGTGTCTTACATACAGTCGTGGATTGAGTGATCACATTATTATTATTTTGTTTAATTTCTTTTTGTGGGAGAATTATCCTCAAAAAAGCAATCCGTCAATCGACTAACAACAGAAACCACAACTTGCATTTATTTGTGGGACACTGCTGTGCGCAATTGGCTGCCGCGTTTCGCCCACAAAGATACAGTCAATTCACTTTACAGTATATTCTGTGAAGCGCTTTGAGATATCGATAAGATGTGAAAAGTGCTATATCTAATCCAAGGATTATTTTTATTAAATAGCACGCAGAGTAGCATCCCGGAGTGCTGAAGAACCAGCGAGGTGAGCAAGCTAACCACTACCCTACAGAACTCCACAAGTACAATACTTAAAAACAAACTCTGCTTCTTGACATGAAAGACGCTGTCCTCTTGACATGAAAAGCACCGTCTTAAATTGCAAAGTTCAGTAGTCTATTGGAGTTAGCACTGACGGTTGGAACCTATGTAACAACTATTGCACACAGCTTGCTCCATAACAGTAAGATCCAATTAAAAACAAGTTTGTTTTATGTACATAGCACAGTAATTTCCTCTCCGTTCTTTAAAACAGCACTAAGCTCCTAATTAAAAAGCTATTACTCTTATACAAAGGAGGGAAGGAAAGCATTGATTTTTTTCTTTCTCTGTTCTATTCCAAGACAATGCGAATGTATAAGGAAATAACAAAACTCTAAATAAGATCTCAATGTTTCCACCATCGCAGACTTGACTGCAAGGCAGTCTTGCTCCTCTGCTGAGAAATTGCCCTCCGCCTCACTACGCCCCATGCCCTCCTTCTTCACCCCCTCCCTCCCCTCTTCCCTCTGCAAGATCTCAAAATATTATTCTCATCTGTCTATCTGGAAGTGGGATCGATCATTGACAGTGTGAAATGGGGAAATCCCAAAGGCATTAATTCCTGAATTAAGCATGCTTTGTTTCAAGCCACATTGAACCTGGTGTTAATGAGAATCGATTGCTCCTGGATTAATGGTTGACACCAACTAAAACAGTCTATTCGTTCACCATCCGGGTCAAGAACAATGCCTCGGAATCACTCACAGGGTCTTTCAATAATAATAATAATAATACTGTCTGCGTTTTGTTTTCTTTGGGTCAGCCAGTCTAGTCTGCCTGACACATATTGCAACCCATTGACAAGAGCATCTAGATGAGTTACAATAATAATAATCCTCTTTGTATTTGATAAGGCGCCTTATCAGCGCCTTGGGACGTCCTCCTGACATGAAAGGTGCTATACAAGTGTAATTGTGTTGGTGTTGTTGTTATCCCTTTATCAGATGTCTTAAAGTGCTCCACAGACTATACAGTTAAAGTGAATTGACAGTGGAATTGGTTGGATCACTCGCTTCATAAGCGAGAGACCTGGATTTGATTCACAGTAGGGCCAAACAATGGGCAATATTTCTGACTCCACACACCTCTTTACCCAGCAGCAAGTAGGAACCAGGTTGTTAGTTGATTGGCGGATCACTTTTCTGGAGGTAACAGTTATTCCTTTAAAAAAAATCAATAATAAGAAGAAATTGTTCACGCTGCTTAATGCAATTGGTTGCCGTGTTTTGCCCACAAAATATAGTTAATTCACTTCACAGTATATTCTGTGAAGTGTTTTGAGACATATCAAATATGTAAGAAGCCACTAAATCAAATATGCAAGGATTATTTATATATTTTGAGGGTGTAACCCAGAAGCCAATTGAGCCCAGCAGCATCCCCAAAACCTCATTGATTGAGTTTATTTATTTGTTTGTTTATTTATTTTTAAGTAATTATTACCCCGGAAATTGATCTGCCAATTGACTAACAACCTGGTTCCGACTTGCAGCAACAAGGAAAGGGATTTGAAAACAGTCAATGAAGGCTTGATCCCTTCCGAAAGCCTCTTTACTCAGTGGTTAGTCCTTCAAAACAGTCACCGCGCACGGTGAGGGACAGGATTTCTGAAATGGATCGTGTGAAGAGCGGAGAGTCATTTTACAAAAGGGACCATCAACTAAGATTATTCAATACGCTTAATGCACGTGGCATTTCGAGAGAGTGGGAGATGGATAGTGCACTTGACAGGGAGTGACTTGGGGAATTAGCGTCTGTGCCTATACGTTAGTAAGAGTAATCCCAAAATATTTTAAGCATTAGTCTGCTGGCACGTCAATGCATTGCTTGTCTCTCAGTTTTGTACATTGATGGTCTAACAGTGTGGGCTTAAACAAATATTCCAACAAAAAAGCCATTCAGATGTTAAACATGTGTCTTAGCCTAGCTGCATTGGTGACACTCTCACCTCTGATTCAAAAGGTTGTGGGTTTCAATCTCAACATCAGGGACCTTGAACTTCTGGGTTGACTCACAAATGCAAACCTAGAGTTTGGATGAGATGTTTAACTGATGAGTTTGGATGAGATGTCTGTGCCTGTTCAGATGGTCAGTAAAGATTCCATGCCCCTATTCGAAAATAGAAAGGACTTTCTCTCTCTCCCAGTGTCCTGGCCAACAATCCATATAAAATTTGTCATTCACTTCATGACTGTGCGCCTGTTATTGCTGTGTACAACTGGGCTGCTGTGTTTCGCCCACAAAACATACTCTCGCCCCTTTACAGTACAGCCTGTGAAGCGCTTTGAGATGTCCTCCGGAGGTGAAAGGCTCTGTATTAAATGAATGGCGTATTGTTATTAAAAGTACTGTAGTTTTGTCATTGAGAAATGAAAATCCCACAACACAAGCATAAGGACCATCCATCATTCTGCTCTTCAGTTTACTGTGAAAACCTCGCATTTGTTTAAGAAGTGGGTTAAGTTTCTTTTAGATTCCCAATGTATTCCCAGCGTCTCAATACAACAACGACAAGAACATTATATTTGAGTGTGTGTATGTACATATATAGTATATATATATATACATACTTTGCATTCCATCTTTCTACCAGAAACTTAGCAAGTTTAAGAAATAAATCCAGTTTGCAGGAATAGACCACATCACCTTTCTCTCCCTCCTCCCCCTGTTCAATTCAGTTCAAAGATGGCTTAGGATTGCCTCGTGCAGACTGTATCATTGCTAATTTAGGATATAAAGAAGAGGTTTATTGATACACTATCACATAATAATCGTGGCTTTTGATACAGTGTCTTTTTACATCGGGAGGACATGTCAAAGCATTTCACAGGGTTCATTGTAAAATGTAGTGACTGTGTATAATGTGGGCGAATCTAAGATAATTTGCGATGTGCAAACATAGATTTGAAAGTGAATAATAATAATAATACTTGCATTTGATATAATGCCCTATCACATCTTTGAGACGTCGCAAAGCACTTCACAGAATATACTGTAAAGCCAATTGACTGTATATTGTGTGGGCGAAACGTGCCAGCTTATTGTGCACAGCTGTGTCCCACAAACAGTTGTGGATTGAGTGGCCAAGTTATGGAATGTAGACAACAGCAGCAATTTTCATTTGTTTAGCATCTTTCACATCTCAAAGTACTTCACAGAGCAGACTGGGAGCCCGAGCTGGGATGGAATTGAGTTCATCAACAAACCCTAATAGACTGCGTTGAAGACACAACTTACAGTTTACCACAGCCAATTCCACAAAATCCCCTCCCTCCCTCCCTCCCTCAAAACCTTCCTCTTAGACCATGTTTCAGGGTATCTTTGCCTTTCCCCACCTAGCCGGACCCTTGCTAAGAGGCTTTGGGATGTCCTTCCGAGGTGAAAGCCGCGGCTTACACAGGCAAACGTGTTCGTGTTTCAAACCTCGCTACGGAGGACACGATTTGACACTGAGAGCAGCGGGCTGAGCCAGCACAACACTCCTCTTCAATAGTGTTTTATTAATGCTCTGTTCTTCCCTCCCGGGCTCCTGCAGAAAATTGCAGCAATCCCCGTGCTCATCCTAATGCAGTTTCATCAATCTCCTCTTCAATAATGCAGGGTGATTTTTAGTGCACTGTCCTACATACAGGAGGGAGAGAACCAGCGCTGAAAAGGCAAGGGAGTAAGCCTTAAGTGCTGAAGTGTTTATAATTATTGCAACACCAACACGGCTTAAGGCATTTGCGGGTGTCAGACAGTGGTTTGGGGACCAGTCTGGCCTCACATACCCTACGCGAAATGTCAATACTTCTACAATTCTAAACGGCAGCTTCACAACGTAACTCATTTGCAGCAATTTGACCCTTTCCTCCTACTCTTCTCTCCCCCCTCCCCATCCACCCCAATCACCTCGATTCACTCTGAAGTTAGCTCGGAATTGCCTTTTGCTGTGTTGAATTTGCTGAGACAGTATATACAGAGCTCATATCTGAGGCAATTTGCTAATACGTTCTCTCGCCCAGCAGAATGCAGTAATTTCTACATCAGCAATACTTCTTACCCCAAAGTGAAGAATTTCTTCAAGAATTCCACTCCCCCAACCCCACTCATCACAATATCAAGGTGTTACCTCCCCCATCGCTCCCAGCGATTAGTCTGGGTAAAGAAATACTTTGGAGTCCTATAGGGGAGTGGTTCGAGCGCTTGCCTCGCAAGCAAGAAGACCTGGGTTTGATTCCCGGGTGGGGTGAATCCTTAGGTAAGATTCTTTACTCCACACACCTCTGTTTACTTTGCAGTAAGTGGGAACCCAGTTGTCAATCGATTGGCGGATCGATTTAGCAGGTGACTGATTGTGGGAGACTGCTGAGTGCAATCGGCTGCCGTGTTTCGTCCACAAAATACACAGTAAATTCACTTTACGGTTTACTCATTGAATGCATCTCAATGATGTGAATAAGGCGCTATATCAAATGCACAAATTATTATTATTGTTATACGTCCTAGTGTTTGTCCAGAAATTGACCTTTACAGTCTGTCACTTGTTCTTCTGGTCTGAATGCATCTGAAAGGTTTGTTCTGGGTTTACTTTCTCAATTCCATTTAAAACAAAATTGGTCATACCTGTGTATGAGATCCCCTCCGAGACAGCCCTTCTGAAGACTGAAGAGTCTGAGCTTGTGCAATCGCTGCATGCAGCTGATTTCTGGAATCGCAGATGTCAGCAATTCCTTTGTAAAGGGGATTAGATGCTTGACAAAGTAGAATGTTAAAGGCTGCAAAGCGGGGTGAGGGAGCGCTGGAGAGCAAGATAAGATCATCAGGTGCAGGTTCAAGCTTCGCATCGGGCCTTGGAGCTCAACAATCTACGCTGGCTCTCCGACACAATGCAAGAGAAACACAGGCCTTCAGACAAAACGCTGGGATGAAGTCTGTTCGACAAGACGTGAAAGATGCTGTGGCACTATTGGAAATGAGACAGGAGCACGGGAGGGAAGTGGGAACCTCATGGGTGAGCGTTCAAACAATTGATTTGAATAGAAGGGCTTTTAGGGCTGGTTGAATTGATAATAGATCATGCTGTGTATTTCAGATCGCCGGCGGTCTGTGGTTAAGAAACGGAATGCAGTTCTTAGTGATAAGATGCTGATCATGTACATCTTGCCCAAAGGCACATTTATTAATTCCCGCTCCATTAGGATACAACCTTCTGGCAAAACTGCTCGGAGAGCTTTAAAATAAACAAGAAGTGAGATGCGTTCAAACAGCCCTTTAAAGAACCGAACCATCTGTTTGGAAGTGGCAGAGAGACGGGTGGCTTAACAGTATATTGCTGGCCAGGAGTCCATGAGAGAGACACTCCCTATTCTTTGCAAATAGCATTGTGGGATCTTTAACATCCACCTGAACAGGTATATAACAGGCACATGCATATCTCACATCTAGTCTAGTTTAGTCTCATCTGAAGGACGGCACCTCTGACAATTTGCCCCCAGCACTGCACTTGAGTGTCAGCCTTAAATATATGAGTTCCACGTTCCAACGTGGGGCTTGAACACACAGCCTCCTGTGGAAGAGCAAATGCTTCCGATTGAGCCAGGCCGACACACATACATGTTACCTACACATTTGAATTAATCTACATTACACTCGGCTGACCAAAATGATTGCCAACGAAAAAATAGAATAACTATCTGCCTGAGGGAAGTATTAACAAGGCAGGGAGATCAGCAAGCTGTGGGATTTACAGGGAGTAAATAATACCTGCACACACTGCATTATATTTGATAAATAAATATCATTATCCGTGTATTTAATACAGTGCCTTTCATGTCAGGAGGGCATCTTAAAGGTTTCACAGGATTCAGTGTCAAGTGTAGTGACCATGTGTTTTGTGGAGCTCCTGCAGCTCAGTGGTTAGAGCACTCGAATTACAAGTGTGAGACCTGTGTTCGAATCCAGGCAGGTCAGGGCGAAACCTTAGGCAAGTTTCCTTACTCCACATGCCTAATACAGATTTATAAAATCATGAGAGGTTTCGACAGGGTGAATAAGGAAAAACTGTTTCCACTGGTGGGCGAATCTGTGACATGTGGTCACAGATTTAAAATAGTTTCAAAACGAAGCAGAGGGGAGCTGAGGAGAAATTTTTTCACTCAGCGGGTTGTTTGAATCTGGAATGCATTGCCTGAAAAGGTAGTTTAATAACAGCTTTTAAAAGAGAATTAGATCTTTATTTAGGGAGAACAGGTCTGTTACTTTATGGGGAGAGAGCTGGGCAGTGGGATTGAGTTGCTCTTTTCAAAGAGCCGGCACAGACTAGATGGGCTGAATGGCCTCCTTTTGTGCTGTAAAATTCTATGATTCTATGATAATAATAATCCCTCCAAAAAAAACCCACAATAATAAAATTGGTCATTTCAATCCACGACTGTTTGTGGGACACTGTTGTGTGCAATTGGCTACCGTTGGTAAGATGTGAAAAGCGCTATGTCAAATGCAAGGTATAAATAATAATATATTTATTATTTATATATTGTTATATTATATTACCGCGGCCAATTTTCTCACAGCGACGTCCCCACAAAAAGTGATGAGGTGTTGTCAGCCTGGCTCAGTGAGTCGCACTCTCATGGTCAATCAGATGAGATGTTAAAACCAAAAACCCATGTGTGCTTGTTCAGGTGGGCATTAAAGATCCCCCAGCACTGTTCAAAACAGAGAAGGGAATTTCTCCCCCACCACATCCCCAGCAGTTGTTGCGGCCGACAATCCCATCCCTTAGATAAAATCGGCCAGACACAGCACGGCTGATCGTGGGATGTCAGAGCCGATGAACCTCATAAGAGAAGTGACTTCATACTACACTAGGTCCCAATGAGCAGCTTCTCACTGAAGCAATTGGACAATGAACTGAAAGACCTCACTTGAAGCTTTGCAATATTAAATTGTCTTATCGTGCGGAGTTCTTCGGCAGTGAGTGGTACAGATGTTTAGAAGCAAACGCTCTGCTTCACGTTCTACTGTGCTTAGGTGGTTGATCTCACTAGGCGGCTGTTCTGGGTCAATTTGCAAGCCTGGCTTAGATGAAAATGGCTGAGGTAGGCACTCACCATACCACACAGCTCTGGCAAAATAGACAGTTGAGTCTAAGGTGTCATTTGCTATGGGAGCAACAACAACAACAAAATTACATTTGTATAGCGCGTTTCACGTCAGGAGGACGTCCCAGGGCGCTGGACAGTTATTGATTCAGATTCAGACTCGAGCTGAGGAAAGGGGTGGGGGAAGGAGTTGCCGATGGGTCCATTGAAGAGGAGAGTCTTGAGGCGAGACTTGAAGGAAGCTAGGGAGGGGGCAAGGTGGAGGGACTTTGGGATGAAATTCTAGAGGTTGGGGGTAGAGTGGCTGAAGGCTCGCCCGCCAATGGTTGGGAGGATGGGTCGGGGGACGTGGAACAGGCCAGAGCCTGCTGAACAGAGGGGGCGGGCAGGTTGGTAAAGGGATAGGAGGTCACAGGCGTAGGGTGTGGTGAGGTTGTGGAGGACTTTAAATGTGAACACAATACAGCTAAGATCGAATAGAATGTTAATAATAATTAACAATAATCGTTGTAGTTGATACAGGGTCTTGCTACGTCAAGACATCTTTGTGTCTCACCAGCCTCCCTCTGGCACAGTGGTGGTGCTCATGCCTCTAAGTCAGAAGAGGTGGTGAGTTGAAGCCCCAAGTTAGGACTTGGAATCACATAACCTATTCTAAGATAACACTCCAATGTACTGCTGGGGGCTGTATTGCGTTGTTGGACTTGCAATCCTTCAGATGAGGAATTAAACCAAAGTCCCATCTGTGTCTGTTGAAGTAGATGCTAAAGATCCCATAGCGCTATTCAAAAAGAGAAGGGAGTTTATCTCTTTCAGTGTCCTGGCCAGCAATCCTCCCAGAGAAAAATACTAGTCATTTACTTCATGGGTGTATACTGTTTCAGAAATTGGCTGCCACCAAACGTGCAGACACTAAACTTTAGAGTAAAATCCTGTGAAGCGCGTTGAGACATTTGATGATGTGATCAGACGCTTTATCAAATGCAAGGAACATTGTATATTGTGTTATGCCCACAGGGCACACAGTTTGCATCGCAAATTACAAATCATTTGCAGAAAGTGTATTAGCATAAAGTCTTTACAAGTATTTTTTTCCGCCATAAATCATTATTTTTGAGTGAAGAAATTACATTCTCTTTCATGCCGGTATTGATCATGGCACAATGGGGGAATAGAAGGCAGGGCAGAAAGATAATAATAATAATGCTTGCCTTTAATATAGCGCCTTATCACATTGTTGAGACGTCTCAAAGCTCTTCACAGAATAATTTGTAAAGTGGATTGATTGCGTATTTTGTGAACGAACTGTGGTGGCCAATTGTGCACAGGAGTGTCCCACAAACAGTCGTGGATTGAGTGCCAATTTTTTTCTAGGATGGTTAAAATAATAAGATGGGTGGAAATCAAAATATTCAAAAGATTCGGTGATTTTCAAAGGAACTTTTCCATTCCTTAGAAATGTAAAATACTGTATATTTTTTCTAATGATTCAGACAATCAAAGGTGTGCAGCACAAATGACTATTTAAAGAGTTTGTTTAATCTTTGCAACATTAGAAGCTTCTTCACACTTCTGTGAACTTTTGCACAAAACTCACAAGAAACTTCGCTTTATCCTCTCCATCTTTTAAAGCTGGGGAATACAAATTGGGGCAAATTTTCTTTTCAAAATGCTGCAGAATGGACTCTTGTTGCTGAAAGTCAGCTCAACTACACAAAAATGCGCATGGTAATAATAATGATAATCCTTGCATTTGATATAGCGCTTTTCACATCTTATCGATGTCTCAAAGAGCTTCACAGAATACACTGTAAAGTGAATTGACTGCATATTTGTGGGCAAAACACATGTAACCTCATGATGGTTTGAAAAGGAAGGCAATGAGATGAATGCAGTACGTTCTGACAATGATAATCGTAATCCTCGCATTTGATATATAATGCCTCATCACGTTGTTGAGACGTCTTAAAACGCTTCACAGGATATACTGCATAGTGAATTGACTGTAACCAATTGCAAAATGTGGCAACCATTTGCGCACGGCAGTGTCCTGCAAACTCTCTTGGATTGAAGTGACCAATTATTATTGTTTTTTGAAGGAATTATTATCCCACAGAAAAGCATTCCGTGAATCGACTAACAACCGTATTCCTACTTACTGCTTAGTAAACAGAGGCATGTGGTGTACGAAAACTTGCACAACATTTTGCCCAGCCGGGAATCAAACCCAGGTCTCTCTCTTGCTAAGTGAGTGCTCTAACCACTATGTTACAAAACTCCACAGAAGATGGGGAGGAGAAGGTGAGAGAGAGAGAGAGAGAGAAAGCGAGAGCGAAAGCAAGAGAGAGCAGAAGACAGACGGCAAGGCGGGATGCAAGATTGCTGAAGGAAACCTTAATGGTTTCTGTACTTTATCATCTCACTCAGATTTTTTTTCCCCAGCTAGCAATTTAAAACCAGTCCCTTTCAGTTGTGTAATATTATAAATGTTTCACCACAGCAGATCAATACTCAGCTTTTTAAACCTTTGCCAGGTTTGAAGCATGACTCACCCTCGCTGTAAAGACTCAGGTTAAGTAGGATCAGGTCTTTGTCTCTGCTCTGCCTCCTTCTCTCCCACTGTGAATAATATAAAGATTCTCCCTCCCCACACACACACACACACACACACACATACACACACACACACATACACACACACATACACACACACACACACACATACACACACACACACACACACACACACACACACACACACACACACACACACACACACACACATCTACTCACTCAACACCAACCCCAATCTGCCAAGGTAAAACTAAATAAAACATCTTCAAGATCTTCACACTCGTCTTCAAATCCTTTAATTCCCTGGCACCTCCCTACCTCTCCGACCTTTACTACCCAACCCACTAGCCGCAGCCTCCTGCTCGTACCTCATGTCTGCCGTTTCACCATCAGCCGCACTTCCAGTCACTATGCCCTGAAACTCTGGAACACTCTTGCTCTATCCCACTGCCTTGGCCCCTCTTTCCCTGTCTTCAGGTCACGGTTGGCGACTAAACCTATGGTCATCTCAGCCGCAACTCAGCCTCGTGTCACTGTAAAGTGCCACTCCACCACTGTAACGTGCTCTGGGATGCTACTCTGCATGAGCGGCGCTATGTAAATGCAAACTGTTGTTGTAAATATGAATCACAATCGTTGCCTTTGGTATAACGCCTTTCACGTCAAGAGGACATCTCCAAGCAATGACCATAAATTGTAGATTGACGGTGTATTTTGTGGGTGAACGAGGCAGCCAACTTACGCCCAGCAATGTCCCACAAACAGCCATGAAGAATGACTGATTTTTATTGGGGAGATTGTTAGCCAGGACACCAGAAAAAACTCCCTTCTCTATGCCAAGAGTGCCATGGGATCTTAAACGTCACTCATTGGAACACTGGAATGGACAGGAACCTACGTTTAACATCTCACCCAAAGGACAAATTCCAACAATGCTGTGCGCCCCTTCGGCAATGCATTGGAGTGTCAGCCTGGACTATATCAGTTCAAAGTCCCAATGTGGGGCTTAAAACCAACAGCCTTCTGACTGAGAGGGAGAGCGCTATCCAATGAGCCAGGCTGACCACACACTGCCATTGTGGGCGAGCAGTTAAGGGCACCATCTCAGTCATCCTCAGAATGATCTCAACTCGGGACATTGCCAAAGAAGACAACACATTCTCATCACAACACATCTCCTCTGACCTCAGTCCTAGCCCCTGCCATTCGGGCTGACTGATTTCAGCATTATGCAGAAAGGCTTGGTTGAGATCCAGATAGCCTTGGATCAGTGTGGCTTAACTCCACGACAGACAACGTTCCATCTCTATCTATTAACGACACCATTAAGATCCCTTCAACAACCCTCGAAGTGCATTAACTCCTAAACCTAAAGACATTCTTTACCAGTTGCCAACACTATACAGTATTTCCTTAGGAGACCATTTGCAGTGCGTGTAGTTGGCAGGTTCCTGTTGAAGATGAACGCATAATAACCATAATAATCCTGCATTTAATATAGCAACTTATTACATTGTTGAAACATCCTAAAGCGCTTCACAGAACGTTCTGTAAAGTGAATTGACGGTGTATTTTGTGGGAAAAACATGGCAGCCAATTGCAGGCAGGAGTGCCCCACAAACACTTGTGGATTGAGCCATCAAATCATTATTGTTATTATTTCTTTTCAGAAGAGATTATCATCTCCAGATTTTTATCCGCACAAAGTAATCCGCCAATTGATTAACAACCAGGTTCCTACTTACTGCTAGGTAAAGAGAGCCATGTGGAGTAAGGAAACTTGCCCAAGGTTTCACCTCTCCCGGGAATCAAGCCCGAGTGTCTTGTTTGCAAAGTGAATGCTCTCACAACTGAGCTACAGGATTCCACAGAAGATGGGAGAGGAGGGGCTGAGAGAGAGAAAGGGAGAGAATCTCTCCAATCGGAATCCCACCATTTGGACTTGCAGTGGGAAAGCTTGCCAGACAGTGCCTCAAAATTCAATTTTAGCCAAAGGATAAGGCAATAAGTCCTGTTGTGTGTGGTGAAATTGCTCCTGTGCAACTCTGAAACCTGTTGCGGTGTACGTGCTTTACTTTTATTCCAATCCCTGTTTAGATGTTATATCTCTTCACAAGGTCCTCACCGAGACATCCCCTTTCAAGACTGCAAAGTCCGAGCTTATGTAATCCTTGCTCAAAGCTGGATCATCCTTGCTCCTCTCCTCTGCACACTCCCCCAGAGGCCAGATTGATTTCTTGGTTTGGATGACTAATAATGCCTCTCCCTCTCTCTCTCTACAGTAGCCTTCATTCAGTTTCACTGTAGCGACTGCATGCAGGCAATCCTAAGGATCTGTCATACAAACTTTTCCTATCAGGTTTAAAATCATTTTTAATCCTCCCAGTGCTTTTAAAGTCCCTACTCTTTATTTTTCACAAATGTCAAACCTTGACATTTGTCAGATCTCTCATTGCCATGATATTCAAGAGAGCTTTATTGCCTTGAACAATGCGCCAAAATATTTAGTTTCTCTTCCTTCCTCTTCCAAGCCACTCTGTCCAATTTCCATCCTTCCTTTCCCTTTGGGTGTCAGCCTGGCTCAGTCGGTAACACTCTTGCTTCTGAATCAAAAGGTTGGCTTTTTAAGCCAAAGCCCCAATGGGTGGGGTGGTCCTAGCTGGACAATTAGTGGAAAAGTTTGCCAGAGAGTAATGTCAATGGCAAGCTATGCAGTTGTAGCTGGTTTGACACCAGCAGTTACCTCAAGCCTTGGCTCTTGCGATCCTGCACCTAGTACAAGCTGGAATTGGGTGAACAGGTTGTTTCCCTTCAGGGAGTATGCACATTCCATTATTGGAATTTCCAGTGTCAGGTGGGAGGCATGGAACTTAGTTTGGTTTAGATAAACAATAAATAATCCTTGCATTTGATGTACCGTGTTTCCCATCTTCTAGACATCTCAAAATGCTTTGCAGAATATCCTGCAAAATGAGGTGACTTTACAAATGTCTATTTGTGGGCAAAAGGCAGTAGCCCATTTTGCACAGCAGTGTCCATAAAGAGTTGTGGGTTGAGTAACCAATTATTGTTTTTTTTCTTGAGGAATTATTATCAGGCATGTGGAGTAAGGAAACTTGCCCAATGTTTCACCCTGCTGGGAATTGATTCCATATTTCTCGCTTGCAAGGCGAGTGCTCTAAACATTGAACTACAACACTCCCTGCAGGACTCCCTACTGAATTCACTCAAGGTACTGTTAACTACACAGTCAATCCACTTTACAATATATTCTGCAAAGTGCTTTGAGACATCTAAACAATGTAAAAAGAAGCTATATCAAAGGCAAGGATTATTATATTATTATTAAGCCTGGTGATAGGTTTCTGAATGTGTGAAACACCTGGTTGAAAAGAAAAATATTCTAATCGGTTGGAAGTTGAACCCAGCTATGAATGCATTACTGGATGTACTGTGTCTCAACATCAAAATAAAGCTTTTCAGTAGGACATCTCAAGGCGCGCTGGACAGTCATTGTTTCAGACCTGAGCTGGCGACAGGGAGGGTGGAAGAAAAGTGGGGGGATTTGGAGTGACTGATGGAGCCATCGAAGAGGAGGGTCTTGAAGTGGGACCTGAAGGAGGCCAAGGAGGTGGCGAGGCAGAGGGACTGCAGGTTAAATTCGCAGCCATTATGAAGTGGAGAGGAATAGCCCCCTTCACAATCCACTTCACTTCCATTCACTCCATGAGAAGAACATTCTCTTTCGCAAACCATCAAGATCTTGAAGTGATGTTTCTATCAGCCGTGGAACTGATTATACCATCCCGAAGCTTTATTACCAATTAATAATCTTATCTGGAGCTGTTCACCCATTACAGCTGAAGATGGAACCAATAAACATGATAAAATGGGGGAGGAGGCAGGGACTCTGCTTTTGATTTATGGAGTGCAAACATTCTCCTCTTGTGCTCCATTGAAATTAGTGTAGTTGAGGACCGATGGAGTATTAATTCATCTGGTCAGTGAACACACACACACACACATACACACACAATGTGAGTGTTTGCTTACAACTCGCATTTTATACAGTGGAACCCTCATTTAGGGTAGCATCTTGGCTGGCTTCACAATGATACAATGACATTGAGAAAGGGGGACAAGGGGGTGACCAGAGGCACAGTCAAACAGCGAGTTTCGATGGTGAGGGGAATAGTGTGGAAAGTTCCACACTATCAATTTCTTGGTCTAGGCTGAAGCCCCGATGCAGTAATGGGGGGGAAACACTGTATTGTCAGATGTATGCTCCTACAGGTGAGACGTTAAACACAGGTTCTGTCCATCTGGTCAGGTGGACGTCAACAGTTCTATGAATCTATTCAAAAATACAAGGGAATTTCTGCCGGTGTCCTGGCCAACAGTGAAATAAATTGGCCATTCACTCAGCTGCTGTTGGTGGAACCTTGCTGTCTGAAAATTGGCGGCTGCCAATTATAACGATAGAGATAACGAGGCATCCTGCCAATCTGTCCCACTTATTAATTACCCTTTGAGTAAAGAAATTCTTCTCGGTGTCTGTGTGAAAATTGCCCTTTGCAACCGTACATCCTCTTGTCCTGTCTCAGCGCATCCAAAACCAGCGTACTGGGTTTATTTTCTCATTCCCAATTAAAATGTTATACTCCTATATAAGGTCGCCTCGCATACTTTGCATCTCAAGACTGAAGAGCCCTACAGCTTGTCTACTCATTGCTCACAGCATGTTCCACTTATCAGTGTGGATCAGCCTCGCTACTCTCCTACGCAATGCCTTTAGTCCAGGGTCAATCTCCATAGGTATCCTCTCATGCATGATCAGTAAAAACAAGAGGAAGGTGCAATATTTACTGCGGTTTAAAGTTTTTTGATCATGCACGAATGCACCACCTTGGACCTGTTGGAGACCCCTGTTCTAGGGCCTGGATAGCCCCCCTCGTTTACACAGCAACAGTACTCTATAAAAGACATGATCAGATATGGGAGAGTGTGCCCTGGGCACTGACCTCCATAACCAACAGCAAACCAGACCAAGTGGGATCTGAAAAGCCCTCCTCTAAACCACCCCCCATCTCAGTAATCATAATAATAATGCCTACATTTCATATTGCACCTAATCACATCATTGAGATGTCTCAAAGCGCTTCACAGGATATACTGTTAAGTGAATTTACTGTGTATTGTGTGGGTGAAACATGGCAGCCACTTGGGTACAGCAGTGCCCCACAAACAGTCATGGACAATTGAGTGGACAATTTTGCTTTATACTGCACAGTAAATGGATTATTATCCCCAGAGAGTGATTTGCTAATCAACTAACAACCGTGTTCCTACTTACTGCTAGGTAAACAGAGGCGTGTGGAGTAAGGAAACTTGCCCCGAGGTGAATCGAACCCGGGTCCTCTCGCTTGCAAATGCTGCAAACTCTAAGCTGCAGGACTCTCACTGTACAACAATAGCAAACCAAAAAAAAATCAATAGAGTTGCCAGTGAAATCACAACTTCGATTGATATCTTTTAAGAATCTCACCGGCGTTTATTGCATTTCCAGGAAAGTTTTCCAGGTGAGCAATAAATCTGGCGGATGATGCGGAGACGTGGAATTCAATCCAACATCCCGTTATGATTTTTGCTGGGTAAGGCCAGGTGAGGTTGGTGAGGGGAATTGGTTTCTGTTGCTAACAATTCTGTGCAGTACAGTGTCAGCATTTCAGTAAATTCCGTGCAGCGCTTTGAGACATTTCACTAAGTGTCAAATGCAAGGATTATTATCATATATTTTATATTTTTTTAAGGCGACAATTCTTACAGGGTCAGACTGGGTATGTTTTTTTGTCCCTCCATCTTGCTTGTGAGCATTACATCGATATGGCCTGGCTCATCGACAGGACCTGGAAGGGCAGACCAGTCACGGGGGTAGGGAGTCATCACACTCAGCTCCTGTTAACTTTGCAAGCCAAAGCCCTAACTTGCTGGGTGGTCCTAGCTGGACAAGTAGCAGGAAAGCTTGCCAAACAAGATATCAATGGTAAGCTATGTGGTTATAGCTGGTTTCTCTCTAGCAGTTACCTCAATGCACACTCTAGGGTTCCCAAGCCTTGGCTCTTGCCAACCTGCACGTAATACTTTTTGGACATAGGTAATCAGGACGCCACTCCCAGGGAGAGAGTGCATATTACATTCAAACAATCTATCTCTACAATATCAATGTCTAGGTGGGATGCATGGAAATCTCAAATTGGATATTCTTAAGCACGGTGATGGGTTTCCACATGTGTCCAACTTCCATCTGAACCCCCAAAAAATAATGTTGAAACATCTCAAGGTGAAACAACAATAGGGATTCAAGCCCTGTATTCTTTCCCATGCGAGGTGAGTCTGTAACCACTAGGCTTCAGGCCTGCCAGCTTCTACTTGACGGGTCCTCTATTGAATATCACATTCAATGAATGATGCAGTGTTCCTCCCACACCCATCCCGCCCTCCGCCCCCTCGATTTAAATAACCACCGTTCCAAAGGGAGACATTAAGATAGTCCGAAGCTCAGTGTCTTTCCCTCTCACTGTCATGATCTATTGTTCCGCTTAACAGAAACCCACCAAGGCCCACTTGCTACATCCGTGAAATTCTCCGAGCTAATCAATCACTGCCAGGTTTCTTTGCCTCTAAACAATAACTCGTGTCACTCTCAATTAACTCCGTCCTCTGATGACGGATTCATTCACTGCTGTTTCCGTGATGGGGAGCTCGCTTCTCCCCGCTCGTCGAGCCGAAAGCTTTTTATACTCAATGCCATCCCTTCCCATAACAGAGTGGCAGGTTGGACCACTTCCACAACATACAGGTGTTATCCCACTAGTACAGCAGCTTGTCGACTGCTATAGACTTCATTACTAAGAACATCTCATTGGAAGCTCATCGGTATCTCACTGGCACCGTCTCCCTCTAACCACCCCCCAAGGTATTACCTAAGTAAGTAGGAAACCAATTGTTAGTCAATTGATGGATCACTTTCCAGGGTAATAATCCCTTCAAAAATATATATAAATTTGATCACTAAATCTATGTCTGTTTGTGAGACACAACTGAGCGCAAATGGCTGCCGCGTTTCGACACAAAATATACAGTCAATTCACTTTGTTTCACACTGCGAAGCACTTTGAGATGTCTCAATTATGTGATAAGGTGTTATATCAAATGCAAGAAAATTTATAGGATTGTTATTCAGTACTCGGAATTAGGAGTGAAAGTTTCTCATCTACAATGCCCCAAATTACATCCATTAACTAGTTCAAAACAAGACTCCAGAACTAAGTATTTGCTTGGAAAGCGTAACGATAAGCATTTTTAAATTTGATGCAGCATTTTCAGATCCAAGACTGCTGAAAGTGCTTCACATGAATTGCTATAAAGTATGGTGACCGTGCATTTGTGTAGCAATTCACATAGCAATGCTCCATAAACAGCCATGGAGTGAGTCACCAATGTTTTCTGGAGGATTGTTGGCCAGGATACCAAGGGGAGAAAAACTATTTTCTTTTCAAATAGCACCTCAGGTTCCTTCACGTCCGCCTGAACAGGCACAAACAGCTTGGTTTAATGCCTCAATAGAAGGATGGGGTCTCCGACAATGAAGCGCTTCCCCCAGCACTGAATTGGAGTGTCAGCCTGGTCCGTGCCAGTTCAAAGATCTGATGTGGAGTTTGAACCAACAACTTTCTAATTGGGGGGAGAGAGTGCTACCAACTGAGCCTGGCTAAGATATCTTGAAAAGAAATGGGTGGCGCGGAGACGAGAAAGTGGAGAGAAAGGGAGAATTGTTACAGTTTTTTATTAACTTAATGGGATCAAGCTCCTTCTTAGATATATACAATATCAGGCAAAGAGGATCAGTGAAATGATGGAACAGTTAATTTGTAGGTGGTGTACATGTGTCCGATTCCCCTTGGTGTAACATGCATCCCTGTCAAACCACAAATCTTTTCAACCTTTGTACCAGGAAAGGCTTGTAATTGGATTTTATAAATATAATTTTTTACCTCTCTTCGAAAGTCAAATCCTGAATTAATCAAAATGCTCATTTCTACTAAGCTGTTAAACTACCCAGCGCTTCCCCTCACGCCACCACCCCTTTATAGAAACGCTCATTTGTAACGTAAGATTTACTGAGATCCAGCCATTCATTTTAATAGCAGGAACAATGGATGTAGAACAGAATCAATAATGTCAATTCTGTAATGGCTCTGTGTAAGTTGCTGGGTAGATTACACGGAGCACATGGTTCCAACGCTACTCTAACTGGGATTCGGAAGCCCAAATCCATTACTTAATAATAATAATAAGCCTTGCGTTTCATTCGGCGCTTTTTCACATCGTCAAGACGTCTCAAAGCGCTTTATGGGATATAATATAAAAGTTGTGTGACTGTAGTATGTGTTTTGGGGGGTCATGTTTCTCCCCTTGTCCTAGCCAATGGTTCCCCAGATCAAATTGGTCACTCACTCACATGTCAAATTGGCTGCCACTTTCACCTACAAAATACATGACAACCACAACTTATATTTATATAGAACTCTCCACACAGAGTAGTGTCTCAGAGCACTTGGAAGTGGCAGAGCTTGACTCTGAGCCAGGGGGTTGTCGGGACACATTCTCTACACTTCAAAGCAAAATCCTCAATGTCGTGAGCTTTCAATATCATGATATCAAATGTGCAGATCTTTATTATATCATAATTATTATATCATAATTACTGTATATGCTTTGAGCAAATTCTGTATTGCACCCAGGAACCTGGAATGTGGTGAACCTCAAGGATTAATATCAGTGTAACATTAATGGTCTCTTTGTAGAAAGTGAAAGGAAATATAATACGTATGACAGTTATGGTCATTGCTGAAGGATCACTGTTAAGAATATTAAATCCAATTTATAAAAGATTAGCTGAAAGGTACATGGGAGGAGAGATTGCGTCTGAGTAGATTTCCAACTCACTCCATCAATAACAAATCCCTTCACCAGAATCAAAGCAAAAACGGACCAGATATCGTCTTCAAGATGGAGAAAAGTGAATTAACTCACTGAAATAGCATTCCACATGCACACGCACACACACACACACTCGAAGGGACACACGCAGGGCAATGCAATCCTTTGGCACATGTGGCTACTGAGACTCAGACCATGACTACATTGAACTAGAGATTAGATTTGAGTGAGATACGTGCTAATAACAGGGCACCATGGTAGAGCAGGGGATTGGGATTACAGTGGATTCGCTGGCATTGGTGGCTCGACGGACAAGATAGCTCCTTCTGAGCTCTAATTTTTCAAAGATTCTCCAGAAGTAGCAAAGTTTCAATGTAACTGTACAGAAAAGGAGGTAACAAGGGAGGGAACAGTGAGATAAAAGGGAAGTCAGAATGAATGCACGATTGAGTGCCTGTTCAGGGTAGCGCATACTAGCAGACCACTCAAAAGTAAAGGGCAACACAGCCACACACTAAACCAGTAGAGGGACCAGGAGCAGGAAACCTGACTGATGTTACCCTCCATAACCCCAGTGTTGATTTGATATCCCCTCGGCTCCGACAAGCAAACTCAGCACAGACACAAACCATCAGGGATGCCCTTGTTCAGAGTATTTCCGAGTCAAAGTAAATACATGCCCCAACATGGACCCTCAGAGCAGCTGTCAGCCTGGGTCAGTTGGTAGTCCCTCACTCCTCAACAACAACAAGGAATGGATTGTGTTTATAGAGCACCCTTCATGTAGAGAGGATATCCTAAGGTATTGGACAATGGGGAGTTTGCACCCAAACTGCAGGTTGGAATTATACATGTAATGTCTTGTTGTTGCTGTTGGCACGGTGTGGTGTGTGACGCCCTGCTCAGGGCTACTGTTTTGAGCGTAGGAAAATAAAATGACAATGACAGAGGGAGGCACACTTGGAAGCCATGGTTCTGTTAATGAGTACAAAGTAGAACAACGCACACTGGGTCTCAGATAGACCTGAGCTGCCTGTGAACCAACAGCAAACAATTTTCAGCAACAGCTGGCTCTTGCTCAGCTCATTGTATATCCTGTCTGCTCCTCCCCACCCCCCCCACCCCCCACCAACTCCCCTCCACTCCCCCCACCACCACCCATGCCTTCCACTGCTGCGTGCAGCACAGGTTCCTTCGCTGCTCTTCTCTGATCCTAATCTGTACAGACACGAGCAGAGATCAGCAGTGCAGGATCTCACAGACAGGGACACAGAGTCAGATTTGTGCACCTTAAAGCCGTGGTACTAATCCTTTACAGTGTATTAGGACCTCTCCTGCACTAAGCTTTGTCACCCCCATCCATGGCTGGTTTCACTGGCTCCCCATCCCCTAAGGGATCCAGTTCAAGATCCTTGTCCTTTCTTTAAAGCCGTCCACGGTCTTGATCCTACCTACCAACCTCTGCGACCGATTAAACCTTCTCCAACCAAAGCAGAGATAACTGTATATATTAGCTGTAGGTAAACTCACCGTCCCTGTGGACTTGTGACTATGTGACAAGTTGCGGGGGTAGGTGGGTGGCAGAGAGGGGGAGCACAGATAAAAATAATACTGCGTTATCCATAAACTGATCTTTGCCCCTCAAACTATTCCCTGTGGTAATTATAGAGTTTCAGTTATGTGAACGGTCAATTATGTGCAGTAATTTCTCTCTCCGGCAGTGCGGCTAATTCAGAGTGCACCACGGGTCTGGTCAATCTCACATCATAGAAACCGCACATAAAATCTCTCATTACTCTCTGTCTCCATTTGTCTTGGAGAGAAGAAACAGGGGGTGGGGTGGGGTGGGGGAAGTGCATTGTATTCAAGTAACACACTTGCAGTAATACACAAATGCACGGGGTCAGGGAACCATCATCCTATGTGTCCCTTCTTTTTCGTTCCCATCCCCTCACTCATTTTCTTCCCATTCCTCCCCTCCTATCGCCCTTTGCCTCACACCTTATTCATTTACATTGTGGAGAGAGTCTGGTTGCCCAAATTGGAGCCTGTCCCTGTTGCAGTTGCTCGCTGTCACAGAGTCATTAAAACCAACAGAGATGTGGGATACATCCTCTTTGAAATTGTGCAGATGAAAGAATATAAATGAACATAATTAATGTTTGAATAATTTTGTCGCTGTAATTCAATGAGGTGGTGGGGTGGGGAGGTAGATATGAGAGACAGAGAGAACGAGAGGGAGAGTGACGCACATAGGCAATTATTTCTGCCCCAGTACTGATGTATTATAGTTACAGTAAATCTATCCCATTTAACAAACCATTTAAGGAAGCAGCAGCCTAAATGAGTCTCAGGCTCAAGACCATTGTATTAAAAATTTGTTAGCAGGTACAATTTGGGGAATTCACTCTTAATTTAGAAGTCAGTTTTCCACAGTTCTGCTATCCTGCTATTCTTTTCCATTCTCTTTCCCTGTTCTTCCAACCCCCTCCCAACTCCTCTCTCCCCACCACATACAGTCAAATAATAATCCTACATTTGATCCAGGGCCTTTCAAATAGGAAGACATCTGAAAGCACTTCATAGGGTTTACTGTAACATATAGTGACTGCATAGGATAATAACAATCCTTGCACTTTGTATTTCAATTTGTTGTAACTTCTTATCACACTGTTCTCAAAGTGCATCACAGAATGTACTGCAAGGTGAATTGACTGTATATTTTGTGTGCGAACGAAACTGGTTGCTGAGTTAATTGTGTAGATGAACAGAGCAACCAATTTGCACACAGCAACATCCCATCAACTGTCATGGAGTGAACGACTGATTTTGCCTGGGGATTGCTGGTTAAGACACCAGAAAATCAAAATCTCCCTCCTCTTTTCAAGTGGTGCCATGGGAACTTTAACAGCCACTGGATAGACAAAGGACAGAACATTGGGTTAACAATTCATCTGCAGCATGACATCTCTGCTAATGAGTCCCAGAGTTTGAGCTTCTTCCAAAGAACCTATCTCACTTGTTAATTTACTCTCTGGGTAAATAAATACTTCCTAGCATCTTGAAATTGCCCTTTCCAACACATTTCCATTCCAACAATCCATCTCTGGAATTTCCACATTAGCTGGGATTCATGGAGTTGTCAGTTTGGTTTGGGTATTCTTAAGCATGGTTATTGGTTTCCGCATGTGTCAGACATAAGACTGGCCGGTGCTAAATATACATGCTCTTGTTCTACTGCCTTGTTGCATCCAAAAGCACACTCTCAATCCTATTTCAAATGTGTACATCACTGTAAGGTATCCCCCCCCACCCCCATCCCTCCTCTCCCTGGCAAAGTCCTCTCTGAAGAGTGTTCAGCTTGTGTAATCATTGCGCAATTCAGTACATGGGCAGGATAGCAAAGAGGAGTCTTGGAATCACATTGGGTAACCACCAGGCAAAGATACAGTGAATGAACTGACACAGTGAAGCGAGAGTTATGATAAGGAACACACTGTTTGCAAATTTCACCCCTGTGAGCAAAGGCACTATTGTAGGCGCTCACGCATTATGGTTGACGCATTGAAATGAAGCACAAAATATCCAAGCAATTAGCCATTGAGGTCAGCAGATAACAGCTCAACAAGCATGTGGTGTGATCAACATAGGACTGAACTGTTCTCATCTTACATGGGGGGAGAGAGGGCAACAAGCAACCCAGTGCTATTCCAATCACCTTCCGACGTGGTCTGAAAGTGTTGGGACAAAGTTAAAGATAATAATAAACCTTGCAAAACACAAAATACTACAGATGCTGAGAATTTAAAATGAAGAGTTGGAATCCTGACGAAGGGTTGTAGACCCGAAACGTTGACTCTTTTTCCTTTCTCCATGGATGCTGCTTGACCTGCTAAGTTTCCCCAGCAACTTTTGTTTTTGTTTCATAATAAACCTTGCATTTGACATAGCATCTTATCGAGTTGTTGAGACATCTCAAAAAGCTTCAAATATACTGTGAAGTGCAATGACAAGTTTCCTTACTCCACATACCCAGTGATAATCCGTTCCCCCCAAAAAAACCACAATAATAAAATTGGTCATTGTCAATCCACGACTGTTTGTGGGACACTGCTGTACGCAATTGGCCACCGCGTTTCGACCACAAATATACAATCAATTCACATTACAGTATATTCTGTGAAGCGCTTTGGGACGTCGATAAGATGTGCAATTCGCCGCCGCACTGTATCAAATGCAAGTATTATTATTATTATTTTATTATTTTGTAGGTGAAATGTGGCACCCAATTCCACATTTATTGTTATTTTTGGAGTAGGATTATAACCCTTGGAAAAGCGATCCTCCAATCGACTAACCAGATTACGACTTACTGTTCGGTAAACAGAGACATGTGGAGTAAGGAGACTTCCCTAAGATTCTGTCTTGTCTGGGAATCGAACCCAGGTCCTCTCACTTGTGAGGCAACTGCTCTAATCACTGCGCTGCAGCCAGACTGGTGGGACCAGCGGTTCAGTATAACTGTCCAGTAATTGGAAATGAGGTTCAGGACATCTGTGAAATGGCCAGAGTTCTCGCTACACCTTCTACTGATTGTGCGTATGTGGCAGTTGGGTGGGGTGATGGAAGGCTTGGCTGCGATGCCCCTTACTCAGGCTCACGCATGGATGGAGGCCAGTTGGGGGAAGGGGGAAGCAACAACAACAACTTGCGTTTATATAGTGCCCCTCATGCAGAACAACGTGCTAGCTGGAACAGACAAGAGGAGGTCAGAACGGGATCGATGGCAAGGAACATTAGAAATTAGAATTGGCGACTAAATAAAAGCTAGAAACACAAGGCTAAATTACTGAGGGATCATTACACATTACCACAAATTAAGAGGGATGTTGTGTTTGTGGCCCCAATGGCCCATGATAGATACTGAACAAGTCAACAAATGCATTCAGTTTTGCTAAGGATTTCGTATTTACGATTTCTCTCACAACTTATCGTCCAACTTTCAGAAGTGACATTTCAGAAGGTCCAGCCACCTGACTCTACGTTGTTGCCTCCACTAGCTCCCCATCCCCAGTGGATTGAATTATAGAAACACAGAATCTTACAGCACAGAAGGAGGCCATTCGGTCCATCGTGCCTGTGTCAGCTCTTTGAAAGAGCTATCCAATTACTTATTCCTTCCGTATAGCCTTGTGAATATTTCCTTTTCAAGTATCTATCCAATTCCTTTTTGAAAGCTATTATTGAATCTGTTTCCACCACCCTTTCAGGCAGTGCATTGCTGATCCAAACAACTTGCTGCATAAACAATTTTCTCCTCATCTCCCCCCCTGGTTCTTCTGCCAATTATCGTGAATCCATGTACTCTGGTTACAGACAAATCTGTCAGTGGAAACAGTTTCTCCTTACTTACTGTATCCAAATTAAAATATATATATATTATACATATATTTAAAAAATCGATTTCAAGATTCTCGTTATCACCTTCAAACCCCTCCATGGCACTACCTCTGTGATTTCCTCTAACCTACTGTCTCAGCCATTCCCTTCTCTTTGTCACATTCCTT
This sequence comes from Hydrolagus colliei, assembly GCA_035084275.1. Taxonomy (NCBI): domain Eukaryota; kingdom Metazoa; phylum Chordata; class Chondrichthyes; order Chimaeriformes; family Chimaeridae; genus Hydrolagus; species Hydrolagus colliei. The sequence goes on along the minus strand of CM068748.1, from coordinate 22,445,804 downwards.
GACCCACTATCGGTCCCTCTTTTGCCTCATTCAAGGTAACTTTTTGACCATGCTTTCCTCTCCCATCCTCTCCACCCCCACCTCTCACCACCCCTTTTCTGCTTGAGTTCAGGCAGTGTCAAGTGCTTTGAGGCATCGCTTTGAAAGGTACTGTGTGAGTTTCATTGTTTTGTGTTTGGCAGCAGCAATGTGTACATGTTGGGAGTGAGGGAAATTCTACCTTATTTCAAAGGAGTTTGGGACTAAACAAAGCACATGGATGCTCAGCTAGCCAAAGGCCTTTTCAAGGATGTTGTCAAATAAGAGAACAAAACAGAGAGGGAGAGAGAGAGAGAGAGATTACAGTAGAATTACAGGTGGTTGGGAAGTGAATAATGAAGCCCAATTTGATGAGCGGATTACGGGAAGTCACAATAGCACGGCCACCCAGAGATTAAATTATAGCTTTGGGCTCCTCTCAATTGGTTTCCAAATTATGTGATGTCGCCTCTCTTTCTCTGAATCCAGTGAACATCATGCAGTGCGTCTGCCTGAAACAGCAACACTGTTTTACATCACTCCCTTTGTGTCGCAAACTATGTGGTACCACAAAGGTGGCTGGCTGTCACTATAGCTTTGCTATGCTCTTGTTCTAGTAACAATCATCCTTGCTTTTTGATACAGTACCTTTCACATTTGGAGGACGCCTCAAAGTGCTTCAAAAGATTTACTGTAAAGTGTAGTGACTGTGTTTTATTATTAATAACAATAACCAACACACTGTAGAATGATGTCAAATCAGAACGTTCTCGTCTTTGAAGACAGGCTTAGAATTTGGATAGGATTACAATTTTTTGTTATACAAGCAACACAGTAAGATGGTTCAAGTTGACTATACCCTCCGGGAAAGGTGGAGATTTTGTTTCTTGGCTAACATGGTAACAAATGACAACCAATTGCATTTATATAACACTTTTCATGCCGGGAGGATGCCATAAAGCTGCCGTGTTTTAGTACTGTACTGAGATCCAGCCTGTGAAGATGGATGTGGGTCTAAAGATCTTACGGAACCATTCATAAAGGGAAGGGAGTTTCACTCTCCGGGTCTCCAAAGTGATTAAAAAAATAGTCATTCAATTCATGATTGCTTGTGGGACTTTGCATTGGCCAAATTGGCTGCCAAGTTCGACCAAAAAATACACAGTCACTGCACTCTGTAGCAAAATCCTGTGAAGAGCTTTGAGACACATCAAAGACGTGACATGGTGTCATATCAGATGCAAAGACTACACTGTCCAGTGTTTGAGAATAATTGATACTGGCATCAGTGAAGGCAAAGGGCTGGATGCTGCTGTACTAAACTAGCCTGTCTACAGACACTCACCATGGAATCGTGTGTGAAGAATGATGAGGAATGAAGAGCCATGGGCCTCCTGTGGACTCTGCCACAGCGTGACTCACCACCTTCAGCGGAGTCAAGGCAAGGTGACAGGGTTGGAGGAGAGACCAAATTGAAATTTCAAGCTGAGCTGGCAGAACATCCCACCTAGAGACATCTGTCCCCGCTCTTCATCCTTCCCCTCCCCGCTGATCCGCACTGTCTTCCCACAAGTCTGAGCAGAAGGAGACTGTGGCACGTTGATGGATTAATGGATACCAGCAACCTGATTAGCAGTGAAGGAAGGTGTTAATGCACAGAGCGGGCCAGCATTCCTGCAATGAGCAAAATTGGTTCCATTAATTATTAACAGACCACATTCCAGGAATTAATTTAAAGAGCATTACATCCACTAATGATTGTAATGAAGCTTCCAGCGTGTCTTTTACGCTGGGCTAGGGGAGATGTTGAGCTGACTAAAGCACTTTGCCATGCTTCGGTGTACTTCCCTTATTGCAGCATTCATTAACAAAGAACCAGATTAATACTTGGCTCAATACAGTACGGGTTTGTGGCTGGCTGGGTAACAGTCATTAATTCCATCTTAATAATTGTTTGAGACAACTTTATCACACTATTTGACAAAGTCTCAGAACGCTCTCACAGGATTTTACTGCAAAGTTTAGGGACTGTATTTTGAAGGCGAACAGGCCAATTTATGCACAGTAACGTCTCCACAAACAGCCATGAAGCGTGAACAAACAATTTTATTTGGGGGATTGTGTCAGCCAGGTCACCGGGGGATCTTTAATGTCTACCTTTAACGACCTAGCACTGTGCTGGAGATTCAGCCTGGACTGTGAGCTGAAAGTCGTGCGGTGGGACTTATACCCACAAACGTTTGATTCAGAAGAGAGAAAGAGAGAGCGTGAGTACTACCGAGAGAGGCAGACTTACAATCAATCTTCTATGGCGCAGGCAAAAGAGGAAGAGCTTTCAAATGTATGTATTCAAAAAAACTCTTGTAAACACAAGTGGAGAATAAAGGAAATTTTGCCTCATATTAATAATTGCACAGATTTTCGAAAGAACTTCACAGCTCCTCAGCACTTTGCAGTGTCTCAAAGCATTTCAGAATAATTACTGTCAAATGGAGTAACTGTTCTCAAAGGCAAACGTGGCAGCAAAGTCACACAAACAGCCATAAAATGAACAAGCGATTTATCAGGGGAATTGTTGTCCAGGAGACTGGAGAAACATCCCTTCTCTTCTCCAATATTACTACAGGGATCTTTAACACCCACCTGATCAGGGAGCTGTAACAATGCTTTGGAGTGAGGGCAGCATAAATTGACCAGGGATAAGTGATACAGCTATTAGGAATGATTGGTTTAGGTTGGAGTTATTCTCTCTGGGGAGAAGAAAATTGAGAGAGGACATGATATAATAATCTTTGCATTTGATATGGAGCCTTATCAAGCTATTGAGATGCCTCAAAGTGCTTCACACAATATACTGTAAAGTGAACTGACTGCGTATTTTGTGACCAAAGCATGGCAGCCAATTGCACACAGCAAACGGTCAAGTATTGAGCGACCAAATTATTTATTTATTTTGAAGAGATTATTATCCCCCCAGAAAGCGATCTGCCAATCGACGAACAACCAGGTTCCTACTTGCTTGTAGGCAAATAGAGGCGTCTGGAGTAAGGAAACTTGCCCAAGGTTTCACATCCTAAAGTATTGTTCTGGGTTTACTGTTGTGGGTTTCACCCACAAAATATAGTCAATTCACTTGTGAATGAGCTTTGGGACATATCAAAGATGTAATAAAGTGCTATGTTAAAAGCGTTGATTATTTTTAATCTTATTACGTTTTCAATCCCATTTAAAATGATGTGGGAATAGAATAGGACCCCCGCCTACCCGTTGAGTCATCATATCTCCTGAATGAAGAGCCCCCAGCTTGACTAATTGTTGCTCACAACTGGTTCCTTTAACACTGGGGATCATCCTCATTGCTAATCATGTTCAGAGAGAATCTTCACCCTCCAGCAATGAAAAGAGAGTAAACAATACGCTCGGCATTTGTCCATCACTCAGACACTTGCTACGGAAAAACACAATCTTACAGTAATTCTATTGCAGCAACACTGGTTCAGATACACAGAGGAGACAAAAAAGACATATCAAGATAAGATTGGAAGAGACAATCTGTCTGTCTGGACTGTTCCAAGTACGAATAAAACATCCACGCATCGCTCAATCCATTCTCAGCCAACTGGCAACCTAATTCCCTACATAATTTGCTGACAAAATCTTACAACCCTTCCTCGCTGGTTAAATCTACTCCATACATTCAGCCCTCTCCATTCAAAGCAATTACATCTAAGCAGTCTATTCACCTTTTCTAGAAAATAAAAATTACAGCACAAAAACAAGCCATTTAGTCCATTGTATCTGTGTTGGCTCTTTGAAAGAACAAATGCAGCATCAATCAATCAATCCCAACTATCAGCCTGGCTAAGTCGGTAGCACTCTCGCCTCCGAGTAAGAATGTTGTGGGTTTACGCCCCACGTCAAGACTTTCAGCGCACTGTTAGACACAACAATAAAAATAATAACTTCTTGCATTTGATATAGCGTTTCGCAGAATATACTGTAAAGGTTATGAAATGCGGCAGCCAATCGCACCCAGCAATGTCCCACAAACCGTCATGGATTGAGCCCCAATCCATGGGACTCAATAGTCTTGAGTCCCATGGAATAGCCATAGCCGTGAATTTTTTTGGGAGGGAACCAATGGCTGCAATAATTAATAATAGAAATAATAAACATTGGTGGAACGGAACAGAGGCGACCATGGCTGAGACAATGTAATCGTGTACGAGACAACCTAAATGGACGACTTACACTGAGTAGAGCAGGCAGAGGGGATAAGAATTATCCTTGCTTTTGTTATAGAGCCTTATCGTAAGACGTCTCAAAGTGCTTTGCAAGATTTTCACTGTGAACTGCAGTGACAATAAGTTGTGGGCGAATGTGAAAGCCAATTTCTGCACAGCGACATCACACAAACAGCCATGAGGTGAGCGAGCGATTAATACAGTGTGATTAATAGTATGATTTTGGAGGTGGGGAGGGACAGGGGTATCGCAGTATCTTCTACCTCCTGGTTATTATGAATGACTAACCCAGGGTCACTGAAGTCAACTGTTGTACTTCTACCACTGCGCTGGTCGAGATGAGTGGACTTAATGCTGCACTGCTCTTGAACCCCAAATTCTCCACAGGATAACAACAACAACAAAATTACACTTATATATAGCGCCTTTCACATGCTATCCCTCGTATCAGTGCAATAACACAGGCTTCATTCCTTCGATTCATTTTCCCATCAACTCAAGGCTAGCCACAGACCCTGTTCTCTCTCGCTTTGTTCTTCCCATCAATGCCGCCATGGAGTCCTATAGCGTAGCAGTTACAGCCTCGCCTTGCGTGTGAGTGTGTCCTGGGGCTCGATTCCTGGATGAGGCAAAACCTTTGGTAAATTTCTTTACTCCACGCACTCCATTTACCTAGCAGTAAGTAGGAACCAGGTTGTTAGACAATTGGCAGATCGCTTTCTGGGTAATAATCACTTCAAAAATAAAATAATTTCTCACTCAATCCATGACTGCTTGTGGGACATTGCTGTGCGCAATTGGCTGCCGCGTTTCACCCACAAAATATAGTCAATTCCCCTTAAAGTATATTCTGTGAAGTGCTTTGAGACGTCAAGAAGATGTGATTAAGATGCAATATCAAATGCTAGGTTTACTATTGTTATCCAATCACATCCAGATGTGCCCTGAGGACTCCACAACACTCATCCAATTCCTTCTGACTCAAGTCATGACTGCTCGCAATCTCCTACTTTCACATTCCCCATCGCACCCTCCTTCCCACTGCTACACACCATTCCAACAGCTGAAGCACTGAAGCTTGATCTCACCCCATCTCACAGGACTTAAGACGCTTGCTCTTGAAAGATGAAGTATCTCAGCCAACAGCCCTTCCTTTTGATGGCTACTTCCTTCAGTGCTTCATCTGATATTCTTTGAGTCCTGGACGAGGGCCAACTTCCTCCAACTCAAAGTCAACAAGACAGAGGCCCTCCTGATTGGCTCACCTCAGTGCCTCCGCACCTCAGGTGCTGACAACATTACCATGCAAGGCCGCTCTCTCCACCTCTTGAAGCCAGTCAGGAATCTGGGCGTCTTGTTTGACCCCGAACTGTCGTTCCTCCCTCATATCCGCTCCATGACCTGTACAGCATTCCACCACCTCCACAATATTGCCAGATTCCGCCACTACCTCACCCCCCACGCCGCCGAAATACTTATAAACGCCTTCGTCACATCTAGGCCCGACCACGGGAACTCTCTCCTCGTCGGCCTTCCCAACTCCTCCCTTCACAGGCTGCAGAACATTCAGAACTCTGCAATCATATACTCTCCCGCACTAGGCTCCGCAACCACATCACTCCCACCCTCGCCCATCACCACTGGCTCCCCATCCCCCAGATGATCGAATTCAAGATCCCCGTCCTCACCTTCAAGGCCATTCACAGCCTTGCCTCCGCCTATCTCTCCGACCTGCTGTCTCCCTATCAGCCCACCCGCCCCCTCTACTCAGCAGACTCTGGCCTGCTCCGCGTCCACCGCCCTAATCGCCAATTGTATTGATGACCTCTAGTTCTGAACTCCACAACTAATGAAAACAGCCTACTTACGTCCATCCCCCTTATCAACTCCTCTGACAATTGTAAACTCCTTGATCAAAGTGTACCGAAATTGGCTGTCACATTTTCTTTTGAAAACACAGTCACTTGGCAGCAATTATCTTTGAAGCCCTTTGAGGGACTCTGACATTGTAGGCATTATAATGAGTGGAAGGATAATAATAAAAATAATAAAATAATTGCACAGTGCTCAGTCTCACACGCCCCTCAATTGAATTTGTTGTCAAATAGTTGGCTAATTTCCTCTTGAAACACCTGATACAATCTGCTACGTCAGTGGCCCGTGCCTTCAGCCACTATGCGCCTAAACTCTGGAACCCTCTCCCTCAATCCCTTGGCCTTGCCCCTTCCTCCACTTGTTCCTCGCTCTTGTACCATAATCCAAGCTGCAATATTGAGATCAGACCTTAAGAGACGAGCAGAGGATGGTGAGTGAGTGAGTGAAAGATTGGCATTTAATAATAATAATCATCAATCTTGCATTTAATATAGGACTTTTCACATCTTCTCGACCAATTTATTATTGTTTTTTTCCGAGGGATTATTATTAGGTGTGTGGAGTAAGGAAACTAGCCTACGGTTTCACCCTGCCAAGAGTCAAACCCAGGTCTCTCACTTGCAAGGCGAATGTTCTGAACACTGAGCTACAGGACTCCACAATTGGGTGATCGGGGAAGAGCTTTGTTTTGCCTCCACCGCTCTTGTGCTTTGGTTAATCTGTCTGCCTGTTCAGGTGGACGTTCCTGAGCCTATGGCATTGCAAGGGGAGTGCAACATGGGCGTAGGTGCCATCCGTTAGAATGAGAATGAGTTTAAACCAAGGTAACTCAGGCTCGGGACATCCAACATGTCCCAAAGCTGCTGCCAATAACCTCCTAATTAACCTCATCAGGTGGTGTGGTGATATTGTCAGGCTGCGCAGGTTTTAAGCACGACCAATATCAGGTCAGCACTCAGTTGTAGGCTCTGTATCTCGATTCTCTCCCTCTCTCTATATGCAGTATATATATATATATAGATATATATATATCTTCTCTCACTCCCTCCAGCTTTCCCTTGTTCTCTCTCTATTCTCTCATCTTTATTCTTTCTCCCTCTATTTATAATACATATCTATCTATATATTTTATCTCCCTCTAGCTCTCTCTATTTATTCTCTCTGCATTCATTTGTCTTCCTTGCCTGGGTTTGCTGGCAGCACTGCTCTTGTGACCTGTAGCTATGGTATGTTTGGGGAAACTGGGAGCTGTGCTGGCCCTTTACAAACCCAAACAAGCATGAGACTATCATCAGAGTCATAATTCGCAAATAGGCTAAAGCCCACACACACTGCACCTCCGAGCCCATGGGGAGGCTCGAGAGGAGGAGGAGACATCAGCATTTCATTCCTAGTGTCCAATCTCAATGGGCCAACGTTGCTGCCATCACCGAAATCAATCAATCAAAATTACATTTATTTATATAGTGCCTTTCACTTCGGGAGGACGTCCCAAGGTACTGAACAGTCAGGTAGGGATCAGAGCAGGGGGGGAGTGGCCAGGGTAGGGGGAAGGAGAGTAGGAAAACTGACTGTATATTTGTGGGTGAAACGTGGCAGCCAAATTGCGCACAACAGTGTCCCACAAACAGTCGTGGAAGTGGGGTCAGGGGAGAAAGGAAGGAAAGAGGGTAAGGGGAGGGGTTGGGGTAAGGGGAAGTTGAGCAGGAAAAGATGACAGTATATTTGTGCGTGAAACGTGGCAGCCAAATTGCAAGATGGACAAGTACTGTAAAAGGATTCTGACAACTAACACCAAGGGATCTGACCGTTCACTTCATGGCAGTCTTGTGACAATAGTCTGCTGCGCTTGTCTATAAAAAGTCGCTACACTTTTTAATAATAATACTTGCATTTGATATGGCGCACAGCAGTGTCCCCACAAACGGTCGTAGGAAGCAGCGCAGGTTCATCAGAATGTTAAAGGGTTACAAGGAAAGGCTGTGTAAACCTGAGATTGTATTTCCTTGAGTTTAGAAGGTTGAAGGCGATTTGATTGAGGTATTTAAGCTGATAAAGGGATTTGATAGGTTGGATGCAGAGAAGCTATTTCTCCTGGTGGGGGAATCCAAAACAAGGGGGGGCATAGTCTTAAAATTAGAGGCCTTTTAAGAGTAAAATCAGGAAGCATCCCTTCATTCAACGGGTGGTAGAAATCTGGAATTTTTCCTCCCAAAAGGCAGTGGATGCTGGATCCATCCATACCTTAAAGAACGAGGTTGATAGATTGTTGGTCAGGGTATTAAGGGATATGGGGAGAAAGTAGGAAATTCGGATTGAAAAGATCTATTGAGGTGCAGATCAGTCACAATCTAATTAAATGGCAGAACAGGCTCAAGTGGCTGCAGGGTCTATTCAACAACAAAAACAACTTTGATTTATATAGCGCCCTCCACGCCGGGCGGCGTCTCAGAGCGCTTCACAATAGCGGATCCCGGGACCGAGCCAGGGGCAGAAAGGTGACCAAAGGTGCGGTCGAAGAGAAAGGTCTTTAACTATGACCTGAAACTGGGAAGAGAGGGGGCGAGATGAAGGGCGTGAGGAAGGGAGTTCCAGAGCCTTGGGGCATGGTGGCTGAACGCACGGCCGCCGAGGGTGGAGCGGAGGATTCGGGGGACATGGAGGAGGCCAAACCCAGTGGAGCGAAGGCAGCGGCTGCTGGTTTGGGGAGAAAGGAGATCAGAGAGGTAGGGGGGTGCAGAGGAGTGGAGGGACTTGAAAACAAGGGTGAGGATTTTGAAGTCAATCCTCTCAGGGACAGGGAGCCAGTGAAGTCTGGCAAGGACTGGGGTAATGGGGGAGCAAAGCTTGGTGTGGGTGAATATGCAGAGTTTTGAATTAGCTGGATTTTGTGGATTGGGGTGGCGGGGAGACCGGCGAGGAGAGAATTGCAATAGTCCAGCCGAGAGGTGACAAAGGCATGGACCAAGGTTTCAACGGCTTTTGGGGTGAGGTATTGTCAGAGACGGGCGATCCGTTCCTATGGATCGAGGGTCCAAATTATTTTTGTTTTGCCGGTAAATCCTGCAAAGCGTTTGAGACGTTTGATGAGATAGCTGCCATGTCAAATACAAGAATTATCATTATTATTATTCAATCAAACAACAGAATAATAAATTCAAGTGAACTTGGTAAAACCTTCATACAGCAGAGAATGTGGGAGAACTGCCAACTTGGGGGGAGGGGTAAAGTTCAAAACCACTTGACTAGGAAGGAACAGACTCCTGTTGAGGCAACAGACAAAATAGTGGTCGATAAACTGCATTGCTCCTCAAACTAGATGAGAGGAGCTTGGTTTCAATCCCTTCAGAATTTACAAGAGTGAATCTCAAGGCAGGAAAGTGATGTCTTAATTACATTGACCCTAAAAGGCACTTAATACACGGACTCCTGTTTAATCATTAGCAGAGAAGCGACAACACCTAGCAGTGCCATGGTAACTGCCCTGAATGTTAATGAGGATGTTCCACTGAAGCAGTCTTGAGCTCTGGCAACCTTTCTGAACGCAGAATTAAAAGCCGAGCCTCCTCACAGAGAACAACTGCGTCTGGAATATGAGAGTGCAACACTTGTTGGTTTCGCTTTCTGCTAATCCTGCTCTGCTCTCAAATACACTGTTCTCCATATTGCCTGTATTCTATCGTCTCACACACCCACCCCCTCACACACACACACACACCTAAGATCCCCGGCTTGCTCATAGCAAAATAGGAACAGAAGTAGGCCATTCAGCCCCTTATTCTATCAGATCATGGCTAACCTGTACCTCAACTCAATTTACCCACCTTTGGTCCATATCCCTTGATAGAATACAAATGCAAGGGCAACAACAAAGTTACATTAATAGAGCGCCTTTCATGTCAGAAGGATGTCCCAAGGCACTAAACAGTCAGAGGTTGGGACGCGAGCACGGGGAGGGCAGGGAGAGAGGTGGGAGGGCGGCCGAAGGCACAATTGAAAAGGAGGGTCTCGAGACCAGCAAGGGAGGAAGCAAGGTGAAAGGACTGTGGAATGCAGTTCCAGAGTGTGGGGGCAGAGAAACTGAAAGCCCGGCCATCGATGGTGGGGTGGGTCAGGCGGGAGACAAGGAGCAGACCGGAGCCCACTAAACGGAGTGGGCAGGCAGGTTGATAGGGAAACAGCAGGGTGGAAAGATAGGCGGGGGCAAGGTCGTGAAATGAAGGTTGAAGTCGCCGAGGATGATGAAGCAATCGGAACAGAGGTAGAGTGAAGCTAGGAGGATGGAGATGTCAGAAATGAAGATGGGGGAGGATTTTATGGGGCGGTAAATGAGGAAGATCTTGAGTGAGAGATGGGAGGGTGGCAGAGTGTGAGGTGCTTAAATATAATACAAAATTAAATTGGTAACAACGACAACAACACGATTACATCGATTGAGTGCCTTTCACGTCGGGAAGACATCCCACGAGCTGAACAGTCAGGACGGGACCCGAGTAAGGGAGAGGATCAGGGCAGTGGTGAGTGGCAGCAGAAGGCACGATCGAAGAGGAGGGTCTTGAGGCCGGCCTTGAAGGAGGAGAGGAAGGGAGCGAGGTGAAAGGTCTGTGGGATGGGGTTCCAGAGTGGGGGAGCAGAGAGGATGGTAAAGCATGTTTCACATCGGGAAGATGTCCTAAGGTGCTTGATTACAATACCCTCACCTAACAACCTACCGACCTGTAAATTTATAATAATAATCCTTGCATTCGATATAGAATTTGATATATATATATGACCTTATCAAATCATTGAGAAAACGAAGGCAGTATATTGGCAGAGGAGAGTGGGGCAGGGATGGAGAAGTGGTTATGATATAAAAGATGGTTTTACAGCCTGAGATAAGGAGGAATTTTAAGCCCAGAGAGAGAGAAATAGGGATAGAGAGAATCAAAGACATTGACAGAGAGGGAGAATGAAAGTGATTGATAGAGAGAAAGAGAGAAATAGATAAAGAGAAAAAGCCAGATAGATAGAGAGACAGAGAGAGACAGAGATTGTAAGTGATGGCCAACAGCAGTCATGTGCTTAAATGCCACTCAGCCTTGCAATGTTACCATTGTTCCTTGGCAGGAAGGGAGGGGAATGGAGGGAGGGTGGGGATGAAAGTGGGAGTGGTGGCAAGGAGTGGGTAGGGGGGGGAAACGGAGGGAGTGGGAGGAAAGATGGGGTGGAGGGGAGGGAAGGAGTGAGTGTGGGAAGGAGAGGGAGAAGATAGGAGGTTAGTGGTGGGTTCAGGCCTGAGCGAGGCACGAAGCTCCACAGGAACAGTCAGCACTGGCATCCATCACCCCGCGACTCAATAGAAATATTATTTCGGGGTCAAAGTCCGTCCGTGAACATTTTCAATTAAAATTTCTAGCGGAAATGTGTTTTCACTTGTTTAAAAAAAAAATAGGAAATACGTGGGGCGAGGAGAGTAATTAATCATAAGAAATCTTTAATTATTGTTCCCTGAACCACAAGGAAGCCCTCCGCAGATGGACTGTTTTTGTCCAGGAGGACAGGGTTAGTAATGAGATTTTTTAGTTTTAAAAAAAAGACAGTTGTAATGTTTTCTCTTTTCTTATGCGATTTCTCTGGTTACACAACCCCCTCCTCCTGCGTCTTGCCACCCGCCCATCACGACTGTTTGTGATGCGGAACATTGCTTCGGGCAAAATGGCTGCCGCTTTTGGCCTACAAAAAACATACAGTCACTACACTTTAGTTTTCCAGGGCACTTCATGACAAACCAGCCAGCCTGTCTCCTCGATGGGACTTGGAAGGGGCAGACCCATCACTGGGGGCACAGACTCTTCCCACTCCTGTTAAACCCTGCAACCCACAAAGCCTTAATGAGTAGTGTGGTCTTAGTCACAGGAAAGCTTGCCAGACAGTGCTTTCAATGGCAATACATGGTTTTACCTGGTTAGATTCCAGCAGTTACCCCAACACGTACACTGGGGTCCCCGAGCCTCGGCTATTGCTAACCTCTGCCTCATGCTCTCCAGAGTTAGGTAAGCAAGGTACAGTACATCCCTCTGAGAAAGAGAGTGGAAGAGTGCAAGCTCTGTTCCAGACACGGGGACATTTCTAGGTGTAGGTGCTGTAGAACTCTCAGTCCCATTGCAATACTTTTCAGCGTAGATTTGCTGAATGTATCAAAACAAAAAGCACAATTTACCTTAAAACCACAAAACATTTTGAGGCTTCCTCCCAACATGAAATGCACTATACATCAAATGCAAGGACTTTATTTATTAATATTATCAGAGGGATATCAGTGGAGGAGACTGTGGTATGTGATGTGATCACAAACAAAGTACAGTAGCCGTGCTTGAACATTGTACATTATCACAACTAAACCTGATGTTTTAAGAAAAAGAAAGCATTGAAGCATTGAAGCTTCCTCCTCCCCCACCAACACGCACACTGTCGTCATCAACTCTCTGCTAAATTCTCTCTCCTGGGAGGTGGAGAGAAACTCAAAAGCCTTCTTACAACAGACATGAAAGGACAAGTGCTTTATGTCATACATATCTCTCTCCGCATTGATGTTCGCTCTCAGTCTCTTGAATTAAGTCGGTGATCTAAGAGCATATGTTAAACGGCTGACAGCTAGCTAATAGCAGCCACCGCGCCGATTTTCCTTTCCAACTTTCTCCGCGCTTTCCCTGCAACTGGTGTGGGAGCAAAGGGCCAATGGATCCCCTCACATAAAATCAGTCAGTGCTTTCATGGCTGTCTGTGGGGACATTGCTCTACTACATTGACACTGCACTAGCCTACAAAATACGCTGGAAATCACCATACAAATCCTGCGAAGCACTTTGAGATGTCGAAACAATGTGCTAAGACACTGCATCAAATGGAATTTTGTGGAATCCCGTAGCACACACGCCTCCAAAGCGAATGGACCCGGGTTCGATTCCCTGCAGGGGAGAAAGCTTAAGCTCAAGTTTCCTTATTCCAAACTTGTCTGTTTACCTATCTGTGAGTAGGAACCCAGTTGTTTGTAGTTTGTTGGATCGCTTTCCAGAGATAATAATCCATTTATATTACACAAAAACAGTGGTCACTCAATTCATTACTGCTGGTGCAAATGGCTACAAACATATTTGTCCACAAAATAGACAATTCACTTTACAGTCAATTCACTTTACAGTACATTCTGTGAAGCGCTTTGAGACACCTCAACAATGTGATAAGATGATATAAGTGTAAGATTTATTATTATCCTATTGTAATAACATCAATAATAATCCTTGCATTTTATATAATGTCTTATCGCATTGTCAACGTCTCAAAATCCCTTCACATCATTATTTCTGTTTCGAGCAGTGACTGTATATTCAGTAGGCAAACAAAATACTTATTTCTGTACTACTAATCCTTGAATTTGATACAGCACCTTATCACATCATTGAGATGTCTCAAAATGAATTGACTGTGCATTTGTGAGTGAAACGCAGCAGCCAGTTTGCACATAACTATGTCCCGAACCAAGCAATCACACTTTACATACACTATTTCCAGTGATGTTCTTTGAGACAAAATTACGACGTGGTGAGGATTATTCTTGTTTATTACCGCGAACCACAAACACACACGCTGAGAAGCTTCTCAAAGCTACAGAGTAAATGTTTTCTGCCTCCCCCCTCCTGCCCGCTCCGCTCTCAAAATAGCCGTACAGTTGAATGCAGGCACCTCAGCTGTTTAACTGCCAGACCAGAAACGATTGTGCTGTTCACCAACATTCAGGGACTTGACAGCTTCAAGACCCCTCGTTATTTTAATGAATGACAGCAAAAGCAGAACCTTGGAGCTATGGACGTCGGCAGAGACACACAGAAACATGACCTGAATTAGATCCAAAGATATATTCATTTCAAGTTAACAAGTATTTTTGTACAGTTCGCGCCTTCAGCCTTGGATTTGTGACAACTGGTGTCACACAATCTGCAAAGAATCTCAGTACATCAAACACCGGCCTGCTTTATGTTGCCACTGCCCACCAGTTGTGCTTTCTGTCGTCCCCCTGAGGTGGAAGGTGTAAATGTAAATTGTTGTTGTTGTGGTTGTCTATATCTGTGATCTCCTAAGCCCCTATCAACCTACCCGCCTCCTCCACTCAGCAGGCTCCATGTCCCCTGACCCACCCACTCCACCATTGGTGGGCGAGCCCTTAGCCATGCTGCTCCCAACCTCTGGAACTCCATCCTGCAATCCCTCCGCCTCGCCTCCTCCCTAGTCTCCTTCAAGTCCCGCCTCAAAACTCTCCTCTTCAATGGTCCCATCGGCAACACCTAATCCCCCACTTCCCTCCTCACCCCGTCCCCAACTCGGGTCTGACACCGTGACTGTCCAGTGCCTTGGGACGTCCTCCTGACATGAAAATTATACAAGTGTAATTTTGTTGGTTGTTGTTGTTGTCCCACTGGTCACCCCAAATCCTCCCCTTTCCCTCCACCCTCCTCGTCCCCGACACCTGCTCAGGTCTGAAACAATGACTGTCCAGCGCCTTGGGACGTCCTCCTGATGTGAAAGGCGTTAGACAAGTGTAATTTTATTGTTGTTGTCAAAGAAAGAGAATTTCCAGAATTGTGGAGTCCTGTAGCATATTGGTTAACGCGCTCGCCTTGCAAACGAGAGGTCCCGGGTTCGACTCATTGAGCAGAGCGAAACCTCAGGCAAGTTTCCTTACTCCACGCACCTCTGTTTACCCAGCAGTAAGCAGGAATCCCGCTGTAAGCCAATCGGCGAAACACTCTCTGGGAGTAATTAATAATAATAATTTGGTCACTTCAATCCACGACTGTTCTTCGGACACTGCTGTGAGCAATTGGCTGCCGCGTTTCGCCCACACAATACACAGTCACTTCACTTTACAGTATATCCTGTGAAGTGCTTTCAGATGTCTCCACGACATGATAGATCAAATGCAAGCATTATTATTCTCAATAGGTTTCTTAATGGCGGCTGAGACACTTGGATCCTGTAGCAACAAATGGCATCAACCCATTTTGGAGGTGCCGAGAGATTTGCTAAGTACAGGAACCACGGGACAGCTAGTGATAACCCCCCCCCCCCCCCCCTCCCTCCACCTCACCAACAATCACACTGCATTACAGACACTCACATCTCTTTCACTGTGTCTCTCCTCCTGTCAGTCAAGAGTCAATCTGTTGATTAAGCTCTTGCTGCACAACTCCCAGCCGCGCATCGTGAGCTCCCAGCAATGTTTAATTAGTCCATATTAAATGAAGGAGAATTAAACAGCCACCTGGTTCGGCAGCCAGTTACGACTAATGATCGGGCTGGATTTCGGAAGATTTGTGTAAACATTCAGTTAATATTTCAAACCAGAAAATAAGATCAAGCCGCGTAACAACAGACGAGAAGGTTTCCTTATTATCCTCATCACTTCACTGGTTCTCTCACTCTCTTGATTAATTGTAGTTTGGGGATGACAGAAGCAGAATAAACTGTCACTAATTCACTGAAATCGGGGCGAACACATTGTGGAATGAAGTGAATCATCCAGCGCCTTCCATGTCTCAAAAGTGCTTCACAGGATCTCAGCATAAAGTGCAGTGAGTTTTTTTAGGCTAATGCGGCAGCCAATTTGCACACAGCAACATCTCACAAACAGCTATGAAATGAGTGACCAATTTTATTTGGGGGATTGTTGGCCAGGACACTGGGTGCAACTTGTTTTTCTTCTGCAATAGCGCCACGGGACCTTTAACGTTCATCTGAACGTCGACGGGATCCTTAACGTCTCAACCAACAGTGGGTGGGACACTGCTGTGCGCAACTGGCTGCCGCGTTTTGCCCACAAGTATAGTCAATTCACTTTAGAGCATATTCTATGAAGAGCGTTGAGGTATCTAGAAGACCTGAAAAGCATTATATCAAATGCAAGGATTATTATTATTTTTATTATTATTATTGAAGTAAGATGTCTCTAACAACATAGCAACACCACCCCCAGCATTGCACTGGAATGTCAGCCGAGACTGTGCGAGTTCCAGATTTACCTCCAGTACCCTCCCCAAAAAAAGCCATCTGCCAATCAACTAACAACGGGGTTCCTACTTATTGCTCGGTAAATAAAGGCATGTGGAGTTAGGAAATTTGCCTAATGTTTCGTCCGCCAGAGAATTGTTATCTATTAGCCCCACAAAAAATTACTGCTCCATGCTTAAAAACAAGGTTTTCCTACAGTCATCCTGACATCGCAATAGATCACAATGAGCCTGTCTCCCAGGAAGAGGTTTTATTTGTGTAGCATTGACCTCAATGGCTATAAATAACACCCCAAATTCACAGAAATACTCCAGCGCTCACTCAGTCAACTCAGTCCACACGGTGTTAAGAAGCCCCCAGGTACACACTATACTGTATTCCTAGTGCAAATTAGAATGCATTATAATATATTAGAAAATTGCAGCACAGAAACAGGCCATTCGGCCCAACTGGTCTATGCCCACATTTATGCTCTACATGAGCCTCCTACTGCCTTTCCTCAACTAAACCTACAAGCATAACCTTCTGGAGTGACTGTCCAGCGCCTTGGGACATCCTCCTGACGTGAAAAAATTACAAGTGTAACTTTGTTGTTGTTGTTGTATTCCTTTCTCCCTCATTCTACTGTCTGTTCTCTGCGGTGGATGGTTGCTAAGTGCCTAAGGTTTGCTCTCTGGATAATGGAATCACACAGTCACTGGAAGAGCAGGGTGCTCACAAACATGGTAATTGGAGCGTTCTGTTGATTTAGTCTCAAAACAGCTGGCAATGTTATGGTTGAAAACAAGGACATTAACAACAACAATGCCTGAATGGGACGCCACCAATCCCCAGCTGGAAGGAATTTAATAATCTCCCTGTTGTTGGCCAGGAGAGTCTCCCTTCTTGTTTTGAACAGTCCCACGAGACACTGAACATCCACCTGAACAGGCACAGACTGGACCTCGGTTTTAACCCCAGCACTGCACTGGAGCATCAGTCAGCTTGGTCTCCATGAAAAGCCCCGTTGTGGGGCTCGAACCCACAACCTTCTGACTCAGAGGAAAGAAAGCGTCACTGACTGAGCCAGTATGACACGTCGTAGGATAATCAACAACCCTATGCGGTACTCCGGTTCCTGGCTTTTCAGATGCGCTTCTCAGTGACGTCCCCGAGTATAGAGATCAATAAACTGCTTCGTATACAATGCGCGATTGATTCCATCATTCAAATCTATGGTTTTAATTGCAATTAAATATTTTTCTAAACTTGGCAATTACAATCCCTGCTAACCACAGGCAATCGTCACTCTCATACTCGAGCATTCTCATGATCCATGGAGAGGTCATAAGTTCTTCTGCATGCTGTTTGCTGCGGTGGACCAACCGAGACTGAGAACGCTGATTATTTTTCCTGTTAAACAGGTTAGTACAAGAACATACTGAGGGAATAATTCATTTCCTTCCTCGGTGGAGACTCCGAATCATAAGCACAGACTGGTTGGACAGAATGCCCTATTTCCATCCCGTTTAGCCCTACAATAAATAAGAAATTTATCTCAAAGTGCTTCACAGGATTTACTGTAAAGTGGAGCGACTGTGTACCTTGTGTGGTTATACATGGCTGGCTTTGTTTGTACAGCAACATCCAACAAGCAGCCACAAAGTGAATGACCAATTTTATCTGGGGGATTGTTGGCCAGGACACTGAGAGTTGAGAGCGAGAGAGAGAAACTCCACTTATCCTTTTGAATCGTACACTCCATGTAGCTCTATGTAAGTTGAGAGCAAGTCTCAAAGCTACCCCGAAACACTATCCAAAGTGAAGTGCTCTCTAATAACAATAATAATCTTTGTATTTGATATTATACCTTATTATATCATTGAGACGTCTCAATTTGCTTCACTGAATATACTGTGAAGTGGAATCAATGTGTATTTTTTGAAGGAGGGATTTATACCCCCGATAAAGCAATTGATTAACAACCATGTTCCTACTTACTGCGAGGTAAACCGAGGCAGGTGGAGTAAGGAAACGTGTCTACAGTTTTACCAGCCTGGGTAACCTTTGGGTTACTATTTAAATTATTCCATTAAAAGTATTCTATTTTTGTGTAAATGCAAGTTGTCATTGTTGTTGCCGTCATCCTATGCAGTTCTGCTTAGGAAATGTGGACAACAGGCTTCCCAGTTAATCTTTTGGAGAAGATTTTAAGTCTTCTCCAAAAGTGTGTGCCTGAACCTCAGTGGTTAAAGCACATGCCTCACAAGCAAGAGACCTGGGTTCGATTCCCAGCAGGGCGATACCTTGGGCAAGTTTCCTTACTCCACACGCCTGATAATAATCTCTCAAGAAAACAAAACAAGAAAAAATTGGTCACTTCAGTCCACGATTGTTTGTGGGACGCTGCTGTGCGCAATTGGCTGCCATGTTTCGCCCACAAATATAGTCAATTAACTTTACAGTATAGTCTGTGCAGCGCTTTGAGACATCTAGAAGACATGAAAAGCGCTATATCAAATGCAAGGATTATCATTATTATTATTGTTAAGTGCGATATCTCAGCACTCAATTTGCCAGTTGATAATCTATGGCTCACTTGAGATTTCTTGGATAAGCCTAGGGTAAAGCAGTGGCAGGTTTGAATTTCAAAAAGACGTTCTGACTGGGGGAGAAGTTAAAAATAAAACATTAAAAGTTTTAAATTATTCATGCGCACAGCTCCCCCGCTGGAGTTAGAGAGCAGGTAACGTTGCAGATTCAAGGAGGAGATGATTAGCATAGTAACAGGCAATAAACTGCAAACCTAGCATCTTAAAACCACAGCACTTTTCATATTCAACAGCAGCGGGCCAGGGCTCTCTAGCCTTGAACAGATACATCTCTGGAGAGTACTGGTTGGAGCACTCGCCTCGCAAGCCACAGGACCCTGTTTCGATTGCCGTAGAAGAGGCTAAATGGGATTGAGGAGGTAAATGCAGGCAATGCTTAGGGATCTACAGGGCAAGAGGGCACTGATTGTGAAGAGCATTTCAGCTCACAGACACCAGCCAGTGGGTGAATGACAATGCGAGCAGATAGGCATGGAAGGGAGACTGTGGGTTGGGGAGAGGTATCAGTCAACCTGATGCTGCGATCGGAGGGCAGTCAGGCATGTGTCCTGGAAGGATGAGGTCAGATGAGCCTTCACTTCAAACCCATCTCGTGATTCTTGCTTTTATGAAGTACCATTTGCACAGGATTTGAGCGTCTCAACGAATGTCACGTTCAGCAAACGAGCAACACAGAAAGATTATAGTTCCTCCATTCACAGGCTGCAGGTCATCCAAAACTCTGCAGCCCGTGTATTATCCCGCACCCGCCTCCGCGACCATATAACCACCACCCTCGCCCGTCTCCACTGGCTCCCCATTCTCCAGAGGATCGAGTTCAAGATCCTCGTCCTCACCTTCAAGGCCTTACATGGTCTTGCCCCGCCCTATTTAACCAATCTACTTTCCCCCTACAAGCCCACCCAGACCCTCTGTTCAACAGGACTTGGCCTGCTCCAAGCCCCCCGCCTGAACCGCCCCACCATCGGAGGCCGGGCCTTCAGTTTCTCCGCTCCCACCCTATGGAATACCATCCCCCAATCCCTCCATCTCGTTTCTTCCCTTTCCTCTTTTAAGGCTGGTTTGAAGACTTTCCTCGTCGACCGTACCTTTTGTTCCACCCCGAATTTTTCGACCTCCCCTTCGTGTCTCACCACTTCCCAAACACTCCCCTCCCAGCTCGGGTCACACGCCTCCTGTGCAGTGCCTTGGGACGTCCTCCCGACGTGAAAGGCGCTCTATAAGTGTAATTTGTTGTTGTTGTTGTATATAGACCCCAGCCAAAACATGAATGGAAAGATAAGACGCTTGGTGGATTGCAAGCCACAGAGAGAGAGAGAGAGAAAGAGGGAGTGAGCAAGAGAAAGTGAGAGCAAAAGAAAGAGAGCTTTTTGGAAGAAGGTCCAAAAACAACAACAACATAATTATATTTGGAATGCACCATTCATGTTGGGAGGTCATCCGGAGGCACTGGACAAGAGGAAAGGGAATGGTGGCTGAAGGCTCACTACCAATGGTGGGACAGAGGGAATGCAAAAGAGCCCACAACAGAATGGGGAGGGGGCTGTTGGAGCTGATCAAGGGGTCATTGGGCAGTGCTGAGGAATTAGATCTTATGCCTGATTTTAGCCCAGCATCCCCCCCCACCCACCACCGCACACTTCCTCCCATCCCCCACTGCTTCTCCTAGCAGGCTGCGTGTCGTCCGCCATGCCTCCCCCCTCCCAACCCCCTTCTGAGATCATTGCACAACAAAATTACATTTGTATAATGCCTTTCACATCAGGAGGACGTCCCAAGTTCATTCAACGTACTTTAGTTATCAAACCTGGGACCTTCCCCATCTGCCTGGCTCATACCCAGGCCAGATGCTCCAACTCCCCACCAAGCTAGGCATGAGCCCCGAGTATTGGCACGGCATATGGACGTGCTATTTAAGCTATAAATTCTCGTGGCACCGCATCCCTGAGTGGAACACATCCTGGCTGCCGTTCCCTTTATAATCACAATACGTCGAGATTACAAAGATTGTGGAGTAGTGGTTGGCAAGCGAAGAGGACATGGGTTTGATTCCCAGGTGGGGAGGAACCTTAGGCAAGTTTCCTTACTCCACACTCCTCTGTTTACCGAGTGGTAAGTAGAAATCCGATTGTTCATCGATTGACGGATCGCTTTCCGAGGGCAATAAACCCTCCAGAATAATAACAGTAATAATCCCTCCAAAATAATAATAGTAGTAATAATTTGGCCATTCAATCCATGACTGTTTGTGGAACACTGCTGGGCGCAAATTAACTGCAGCGTTTCTCCCACTAAATGTACAGTTAATTCACTTAGCGCTTTCAGACGTCTCAACAACTTGATAAGGCACTGTATCAAATGCAAGGTTTATTATTAGTAATACACCACATGAAAACAAACAGCGGTGTATGATTTATTCGCTTTTGAATAAAATAACAGAAGCCTAGAAATTACAAGCTTCTGTGGCACAAAGACAAGTTCAGCCAAGGATCAAACAGTCCTCTCAGCTTGTCTGATGGTGTAGCTCTCTCGCCTCCAAGTCTGAAAGTAGGTCAAAAAGCCATCATCGCAACATCTCCAAGCGAAAGCGGTTGAAGCACAGCATCCAACTCGCAGCCAATTTGCACCCATCAACATCCCACAAAGCAGCCATGAAGTGAGTGACCAATTTCATAGATTCATAGAATTTTACGGCACAAAAGGAGGCCATTCGGCCCATCTAGTCTGTGCCGGCTCTTTGAAAAGAGCGATTCAATCCCACTGCCCTGCCCGCTCCCCATAGCCTAATAGACCCGTTCTCCCTAAATAAAGATCTAATTCCCTTTTAAAAGTTGTTATCGAATCAGCCTCCACCACCTTTTCAGGCAATGCATTCCAGATTCGAACAACTCGCTGAGTGAAAAAATTTCTCCTCAGCTCCCCTCTACTGCGCCTTGATCACTAACTTGATCACTAACCAGGACACTAACCTTTTCCGAATATTGCCATGAGATCTTTAATGTCCACCTGAAGAGGCATGGACACGACCTCGTTTCCATGTCTCCTCGGAAGGATCACACCTCAGACAGTATAGTGCGTCTCTTTAGCATTGAACCAGAGCCTCAACCCGGATTGCGTGAGTTCACAGTCCAACATGGGGCTTGAACCCACACTCTTCTGACTCAGGGACAAGATTGATACCAACTGAGCCAGGCTGACATCCTCAGTGGTGAACAAGGACCTCTGGAAGAACATGTGACTGAAGTCCCTGCCTTGGCAGCTGTGTCTGTTGGACTGATTTCAGGTATTTGGCTCATTGAATTTAGCAAACAGCCCATTTACTTGAGATCTGCTAATCCAGTATAGAACCCAACCTGGCAACACACCAGAGTGCTTGACGCCTGCTGTCGACCCCTTTGATAGCACCACCGCCTTATGTAAATGTGGAAAGACAAATGCAATGGGATCCTTCTCTCCCAAGAAAAGATATCAGTTGCTTTAAATCATTTAAGATTGATACTCCGTGGCGCAATTTCTGTTTGTATTTCAGTCGATGACCATAAATGCTGAGGGGTAATATCAATTGATTGCACTGCAAACACACACAGAACTAGTCAAACAACCTCTCAGGCGTCCTTATAGCCCGTATATAAAGGAAGACTCGGAGTAAGGGTTTGTTGGTGTGCGTAGAATTTTTAACTGTACAGAAAAATACACATTACACTTTACACATACGAACCCATAAATTAAAGACACGGTCGAAATACGAGTAAAAGTTAATAGATGTGGTTGGAAATATTCTACACTTTTGTGGTTACAATCACGAGTGCTACTTACATTTGAATGTTGGTATGGCTCAATCTACTCTGAATGTATTAATGCATAATTAATGAATTAAGATATTGTCGAGTCCTGTAGTGTAGCGTTCAGTACATTCACCTCACAAGCAAGAGGAACCGGGCAGCACAAAACTTTCCGTGGCTGATTACCTAGCAGTAATAATAATAATCCTTGCATTTGATATAGCGCGTTATTGCGTCTTCAAGAAGTCTCACAGCACCTCACAGAATGTACTGTAAAGTGAATTGACTGTCTACTTAGTGGGCGAAACTCAGCAGCCAATTGCGCACAGGAGTATCCCTCAAGCAGTTGAAGATTAAATCACAAATTTCTTCTTTTTTCAGTTATTATTACCTACAGAAAAGTGATTCACCAATCAACTAACAACCGGGTTTCTATTTACTGCTAAGGAAACTTGTCCAATGTTTCGCCCTGACCAGGAATCGAACCCAAGTCCTAAGTAGGTAAGTAGAAACCCAGCGGTTAGTGTCTTATTTATGGCAGATTGCTTTCTGGGGATAATAATCCCTTTTAAAAAAAAGATAATAATTTGGCTACACAGTCCACGCCTGTTTGTGGGACACTGCAGTTAGTCATTGCGTTTGGCCCACAAAATATACACTGTACAGTTTATCTGTGAGGCACTTTGAGACATCTCAAAGACGTGATAAGGTGCAAAATCAAGCGCAATAATATCATTATTAGCACTCAACTCAAAGCTCCTTGTTCAGGGAGACAGCAGACATCTAAATCAGGGGACACACGGATAACACGCAAATGTGGAAACATCTGAATTCTGTGCAACGGTTTCAAATCCAGGCGAGCGAGATTAATGCTTTCTTGTTGCTTCCTTTCCTTTCAAGTTTCTTTCAACAATAGGTGCACTTCATTACCTGAGCGACTGAGGGAGGTTAGAAAATGAAATGGGACTTTGCTGCCCCAGATTTCGCAGCCTTTTAAAATTGGCCAAATTCCTGGAAGTAAATTGGCAAAAACACGTGCGAAAGTAATCCGACTTCACGAGATAATCGCAAACTGTCACAAAGAGGGAGACGAGAAGATTGGTACATAGCGCCAACACAGGAAAAGGGGTTTGCATTTGCTTACTCTTTATTTCCCCCACCCCCCCCCCCCCCCACCCCCCACCACCCAATATATAATCTCATCGACTTTCCTCACCCACACCAACCTGACTGCAGCCTCCGTCCGGCAAACATTGGTTCTGCTTCACATCCCCCACCTACCACCAGCGGGCTTTCAGACATTCTGCCTCCCGCTCTCTGGAACTCCGACCTGGAGTTCTTCCCCCTCGACGCTCCTTTTCCCTGACAACTCTCTCACTGCCCACCCCACTCCTCGTTCAAGGCCTGTCTCAAAGCGCACCTCTCTGACCATACTTACCCTCCCACACCCCATACACAATAACTTGCCTTTACACAATGCCCCTGATGTGGGGCAGTGTCCCAGAGCACTTGACAGAGATGGAGCCTGACTCCGAGCCAGAGGGAGATGGAGGGGTGGGGTGGGTGGGGGGGGGGTGGGGGGGGGGTAACGGGGTAGTTGTCTGTAGGCACAACCAAAAAGGAAGGTCTTCAGGCACGACCTGAAGATGGGGAAGGTGGAGGCATGGCGGAGGGAGAGTGGGCGAGTCCAGATCAGCACTGTCCAGCATGTGAGATATTGAATGAAAAATGAATGTAAATTGTATTGCATTAAAAAAATCAGACATTATATAGTTAGGGGTTCAGCACTGAATCTTCTATTGGATATGTGGGTGTAGCTCAGGTCCTCTCCTGCAAAGCTTCAAAGGATTTGGCCTTGTCTGTCTGACCATGAACTATTGGCTGTGTAATTGAGAGTGAAGGTCAGACTCTGCCTGTTTAATGGAGTTTCTTGCAGCATTACTTCTGTATTACTCTGTCGTTGAATATTTCACTCCTTTGCCGTGAACTTATTTACAATGTAAAGCCTGCCTTCAATGCTCTGGGCCGTGCCCTGAACCACACACCCAACCACCCACCTCACACGCATCAGCTCGCACACCCACCTCACACTCACTGGCTCGCACACCCACCTCACACTCACTGGCTCGCACACCCACCTCACACTCACTGGCTCGTACACCCACCTCTTGCTCGTCAGCTCACATACCCACCTCACGCTCACCAGCTCAAACACCCAATTAATGCTCATCAGTTCATCCACCCACCACATGCTCATCAGCTCGCATACCCACCTCGACATTGCACATTGACTTCACACACCACCACCTCACTCACCAACTCGCAACAGCATCAACTCACATGTGCATCTCCTTCTGATCACCGACTCACCCACCCACCACCATCCACCTGAATCACCACTGCTCGCTCTCTCACCCACCAGCACCGACCCACACACCCACAAGCAACCCCCAGCAGGTCACCATGGTTCCCTCATCATACAAGGGAACCATCATACAAGGGAACCACCATCAAGCCTGACTTGACCAACCCCCAATCTGGTCATACCCTGTCCCTTCATACAATGGATGAGGTGGAGGGTGGATCTGGTAATACCTAGTGTTGGATCAGGAAACCAGGCACGTAGATCGTTTGTGCTTACAACCCCACAGTCTAATCTCCAGTCCAATCCCCCCTCCACCACACACCTTTCTGATTTCTATCTTATCTGAACATATTGTTCTGGGTTTACACTTTCCATCTACTATCTCCTTACATTCCTCTAGAAGTTTCCTGCTGAAAAATCTTCACAAGGTTGAAAAAGGTCTGGCTTATCCAATCATTCTTCACAGCTCATCCCTCCAACACTGGGGAATCAGCCTGGTTGCTCTCGTCTTGATCATAAATAATACTTGCATTTGGTTTTGCATCTTTCATATGGCTGAGGAGGAGGAGGGGAGGAAATCTCAGAGCTCTTCACAGGATATTTAGTATGAAGTACAGTGGCTGTGTATTTATAGTTGAAAGCAACAGCCCAACACCAATGTCCCACAAACAGCCGTGAAGCAAGTGAACAATTTTACCTGGGGGATTGTTGGCCAGATTCCTTTTACTCAAAGCTGGTTTTGGGGATTCCATGGTAAAGTGGAGTGACTGTATTTTGTGGACGAATGCAACAGCCAATATGCTGGCACTCAATCCATGACTGTTTGTGGTTACACTACTGTGCGCAATTGACTGCCGCATTTCGCCCATAAAATGTAAAGTCAATTCAACAACAGCAACTTATGGTGGCCTTCACACAGGGTGATGTTCCAGTAGATTGTAATTCACTTTACAGTAAATTCTGTGAAGCGCAATAAGACATCTCTAAGACGCGATAAGCCCCTTTATCAAATGCAAGGATTATTATTAAGATTAACCAGGAGCAAGAACCCAGCTGATTACATTGCTCGCTAAAATAGGGTCACCGATGTACACACCCTGGTAGAGATTAGCCAACCCGGCACAGAACAGGACTTGAACCTGGGATCTGACAGCCTGTAATACCCAAAGCCCTTAACCTTGATGCTTCTACTCAAGTGGTTCTATAATATTGATCCACCTTACGCGGTGATCAGACCACAAACTCAGAAAGATCACACGCGCACGCAAAATAAATCAAAGAACACGAGTAATTACCAACCAACTTCGATTTAACAACTACCAGCATCTGCACCGCAGCCAGAGTGCTGATAGCAACTCCCCACCTCTCCCCAAACACTGATTTAAACAGCAGTTAGCTCGGATTCACTGAGAAAGTCTGTGCTGCTCGCAAAGTGGCTTCAACGTCTTTTCCAGTGGAAGCACTCGAGATCTGTCTTTTCACTTCTGAGCCAGAAGGTTGTGGGTTCAAACCCCAGATCAGGACCGACCCTACAATACAAGGTAGCGCCGTGGTTGGAGCATTTGGCCTTGGAGAGGAGAGGGCACAAATTTGATTCCCGGGCCGTGCGAAATCTTAGGCAAGTTTCCTTACGTCACATGCCTCTGTTTACCTCTCAGTAAATAGGAACCCAGGTGTTAGTCGACTAGTGGATCGTTTTCCCGGGATTAACAATCCCTCTCAAAAAATAATAATTTGGTCCCTCAATCTACGACAATATGTGGCACAAAGCGGTGAGTAATTGGCTGCCGTTTTTCGCCCACAAAATATACAGTCAATTCACTTCACAGTCTATTCTCAAAGACTTGATCCCTCAAAGCACTGAGGACTGCGATCCCATGTGAACTTTGCTCATATGCTCTGTGTCCTGCAAGCTTAGATGTCTCTCCTCCCCCAGAGCCCAAAGCATCTTGCTCGATTGTCATGGGAGCTCTGCAGTCAACAACAATAACAACAAATGACATTCGTGCAGCGCCTTTCACGTCGGGAGGACGTCCCAAGACAACAGATGACCTAAAGCACATTGTTCCCTGCGGCAGTGACAGTCACCTTAGAGCAACACAACTGAACCCAGAGACGTCATGAATGTCAGCGATAATAAAGTATCTCCCTAAGGTGTAAGTGGTGTTGACGGCACAGTAAATCACTGCTACTCCTCAGTATCAGCGCTCAAACCTCTATGAAAAGGTGAGGAGAGAGAATTACGCCTGATATTTTTCACTGTCATCAATCCCATTATTTTAGCAATCAGAAACGACCCAAAGGCCTAAACAAAATTATACAGTCAATCGGTTGATGTCTAAGAGGCGGAGTAATGTACAGACATCATATGACAGTGGAAAGTTGATTAATCCTGCCCTTGTGGCCATAGTCTATTCATTTTTAAAAATTATTATTTCAATTCCTATCATTGGTCCTTTTCATTTTAATGCCATTCAAATCCACAGCAATACAAGTCTCTAAATGCTAATGCCACACATGGGAGGGAGGGAAAGAGGGGAGATTGGTAAGCAGTGGCTGGGTAATGCCCATTTATATGCAAATTAAATTTCTTCAGTGGATTGTAAAGAGGCAGTTCATGATTGTAGGTTTCTGAACCCGACTTGTTTTGCTGGAGTTTGACTTGACGCTCACAGCTATACGGCTACAATTATATGGGACTGCTCCCGAGGCCAAAAACTCCCCCCATTCACCCCACTTATTCTCAATAATAATCCCTCCAAAAAAAAATGGTCAATTCAATCCACCACTGTTTGTGGGACACTGCTGTGCGCAAATAGCTGCTGCATTTTGCCCACATATATAGTCAATTCACGTTACAGTATATTCTGTGAAGTGCTTTGAAACGTCTAGAAGACGTGAAAGGTGCTACATCAAATGCAAGGATTAGTATTATTTACTTAGCGGGGAAACTATTCCAAGAAACTTTCTAAGATTGAAATCTCAAAGTGAAAAAGTAAGCGCTTTCAGACATCTCAAAGAGGTGATAAGGTGCCACATCTAATGCTAGGCTTATTATAAAAGTTACTCAATTGTTAGATATTTCAGCTCCTGACTTCCCTGTAGCCATGAGGACCGTATAAATGCACATGCAGTTCCCTCGCTCGATCGGTTTTGAGGTCAATGAATATAAATCCTATCACATTATCAAGTCAGAAGAGCTCTCATTACCCTCCTTCTGATCCCTCCAATTAAGCCAGTGAATGGGGTCATTACTGTAAAGTGTGCGCAACAAATAGATAAGACTCAGCCATTCCGATGCAGGTTAATTGAGGCGAGGGAAAGCTCGGCCCCACAATTACTGTGGTAATAAATGTGCCTCACAATGATATCGAACGGGCGTGCCATATACACACACACACATACACATACATACATGAATAAATAAGAAGGCAATGGATTGACATTTTCATGTTCAGAGATGACTTCAAGATGACACTATGAACTGGTCTTCAAAGCATTTGTGTGATTCACAGCACAGACATGTCGAAAATGCCTAAATCGCTGCTTTACAATGTCTTGGAGATCACACAACTATGGTTAGCACCGATTTTACACCTATTTAATCCATTTCGATGGCCTAAGCTAATGTTCTAGTGCAATGCTTGGGGTGTGGGTGGGAGGGGGAAGCAATCCATCCAAAAAAAAACACAATAATAAAATTGGTCATTTTCAATCCACGACTGTCTGTGGGAAACTGCTGAGTGCAATTGGCTGCCGCGTTTCGCCCACAAATATACAGTCAATTCACTATACAGTATATTCTGTGAAACGCTTTGAGACGTTGATAAGATGTGAAAAGTGCTGTATCAAATGCAAGGATTATTATATATTATATATTATCTGGGTAAATTTTAAATTAACGCCTCACCCCATCCACATTTTGAACGAATTGGTAGTGTAAATCAGCTAATAATAATCTTTGCATTTGGTAGAGTTCCTTATCACATTGGAAAGACATCTCAAAGCGCTTTACAGGATTTACTGTAAAAAAAAGGAGTCACTGTACGTGAAGGCAGCCGATTGTGTACAGCAATATCCCATAACCAGCCGTGGAATAGGTGACTGATTTTTATTTTGAAGATTGTTGGTTAAGACACCAGGAGAAAGCTCCCTTCTTAGTGAATAGTGCCATGGGATCTTTAACATCTACCCAAACCGGTAAATGGGCCCTCGGTTTAACGTCTCATCCGAAGAATGGCACTTCCAACAATACAACACCCTCCACAGCACTGCATTGGAGCGTCAGTTTAGAGACTATGTGATTCCAAGTCCTGGGGGGGCTTGAGCACACAACCATCTGACTCAGAGGCAAGAGCGCTACCACTGACACGCATGGACACAAATTATTATTACAACAACTTATACTTTATATGGCCAGGCACTGTGATACTTATATTTAATAGTCACGAAGGCTACAAATGTTCAAAGGATAATTTCATAGGGCCATTTTTCAGCTGATTTTCATTTGCTAAGAAGTACACCGGGGTGAGAGGGACGGGGGTTAAGCTCATAAACAAAGACAACACTTCCCTTCATTGCTTCAGATAAATGTGACCCGCTATGACGGAATTCACCCTAAAGCACAAATTGGATTGTACAAACACAAGGCTGCATTTTGAACTCAGCATTCAGGGGGCGTCAGCAATGAAATCAATCTCGCTGGGTTTATGAGGTCCCAGAACTCCTGATGTGAATCGACGCTTTGTTACTTGCTCTCGATCAAATATTCCTCATTGTTTCCCCACCCTCACCCACACGTTTCTAAGCAGATTCACTGTGTACTGGGATGGGCAGGTTTCTGTCCCTATTGCTGGTATTGTGGGTTAACTCACACCTGCACAGTAGAGGTTCAGATGACCGAGACCCTTCACCCCCCAATTCAACACTGCAGTCCCAGCACTTTAGACGATCAGACTTGGATGGTGGTAGCACAAGGCGCAAGATTGCAGGAGCTTTTGAGTTTGTAGTGTGGGTGTAGCGGACTTTCCAATCCAGCACTGAGGGGGCGGGGAAGGGGAGATGTTAAATCAAGGGCATAACTGCGCTGTTTTCAGGTGGATGTCAACGATCCCGCAGCTTTGTTCGAAAAGAGAAGGGAGTTTCTACTGATGTCCTGGCTGACAATCCCCCACTTGTTTCCTCCCTAGATAGAAATAAATAAATTGGTTATTTCAATCCAATGTTTGTGGGACACTGCTGTGCGCAATTGACTGACACGTTTCGCCCACATATATACAGTGCATTCAATTTATAGTATATTCTGTGAAGTGCCTTGAGACATCTAGAAGACGTGAGAACTTCATTGCATGTTAATAGGCTGCAGCTCTCGCCTACAAAATACAGTCACTCCACTTCACAGCAAATCCTGTGAAGCCCTTTTGAGACGTCTTCTGGCATGAAAGGTGCTGTATCCAATATAAAGATATTGTATAACTCCATGGGTGCTGGTTTGCTTTCCTAATCCCATATAGATCCTGTATCACCATGTACAGGCTCTCGCCCTGATAATGTGCAGCTCAGGTTATCCAATCATTCCTTATTGAGTAGCTCACTTCTCCAACACAAGGGAATCAGCCTCGCTGTCTCCTCTGCATTGTATCTCGGGCTGAGCTAAAGAAATCATCTTGTAAATAAAACATCCCACTGCTACATCAATCGGCTTGATATTTCTAAACTGTTACAATAAATCTCGTCTTAATAGCTTTGTATCTCGTCTAAAGAAAAAAAAGAAGGTTGGCGAGTGTCACATTTATGTAAGGCGAGGGTTCCTGCCTAAGGCTACTGATGATAGAGAGGCCGACAGCAAATAGACACTATGTAACTCGTCTCCATGTAAATCGGCTAAGACATGAGAGGCTGGAAGTGAAGAGAGCATGTGGAGGGCAAGTCAGAGCCCCAAGTGTGCCCTTCGCTATTCAATCACTTTGCATGTGTTGTAACAGTTGTTACAGGCAGCAGGAGGGCTGAGTTTGTCAGCCACGTTTTGCCCCAGCACACACACACACACACACCCCAAAGGAGGGATAGCAGGTCTATGACAACCTCTGAATCCCTGACAAGTGTCAGACAACGATAGTCCCCACCTGATCATAAAGCATTCAAGTGCTTTCCGATCTGCCTTCTCTCAACAGGGACTGTGGTCAACAAATTCCATTCTCGACGCACTTTCCGAGAAAAATAAATAATAATCCTTGCATTTGATACGGCGCCTTATCACCACGTCATTGAGACTTTTCAAAGCGCTTCAAAGAATATACTGTCAAGTCAGTTCACTGTGTATTTTGTGGGCGAAATGCACAGGAGTGTCTCATAAAGAGTCGTGGCTAGAGTGACCAAATTATGCCACCCCGACTAACAATCGACTAACAACCGGGCTCCCACTTACTACTGGGTAAGCGTGCGGAGTAAGGAAACTTGCCTAAGGCTTCGCCCTGTCCGGGAATTGAACTTGGGTCTCTCACTTGAAAGGCGGGCTTGCTAACCACCGCACAACCGCAAAAAGGAGTGAAGCTGTGACAGGCCCACATTGAATGATTGAATAACGAGCTCGAGGAATAACGAGCTGCTTTCCCCATATTCCACCCCATGCTCACTGCAGACACATTCCCACTTAACGCATTCCCACTTAACAGGGACAATTCTGGTCGCAAACCGGCTCAGTGTGAGCAGGAGCTCATTAAAATTACAGGCTCTCCCTTTTCTGTTACTAATTCAAGTCATGCTCTAATGTTAATGCTGCCCGATGCTTGTGGGCATTGCTCGTACAATGCGAACGATTAGAGATCAGACAAAAGGGATGTGAAAAGTACACCGAAAGTGTGGCATAACATATCAAGAACGATGTAGAACAATGGGGTGTAAAAATGCGGCACACAGCGTGACATTATAATTATAATAAATAATAATAATAATCCTCACGTTTGATACAGCATGTTTCATGTCAGGTGGGCTTCACAAAACACTTCACAGGATTCACTGTAAAATGCCGCAACTGTGTGCTTGCAACCTGAGAGCACCACAAGCACACAAAATAAAATGTGATCATTTCAATCCGCAACGGCTTGCGGGACATTGCTGTACGCAATGGGCTGCCACGTTTCGCCCAGAAAATATACAGTCAATTCACTTTACAGTTATATTCTGCGAAGTATTTTGAGACGTCCCTCATGTGATGTGATAAGGCCCTATATCAAAAGCAAGGGTTAATAATAACAATCCTTGCATTTGATGGAGCGCTTTTCATGCCTTCTTGACATCTCAAAGCACTTCACAGAATATGTGTACATTGTGGGCGAAACGTGGCAGCCAATTACACACAGCGGTGTCCCACAAACAGTCGTGAAATGAATAACCAAATATTTTGTGGATGAACTATTCCAGTTCCTGTGACATCTTTCCCACTTGATCCCTGTGGTGTAATGCGCTCTTGGCGCTGCTATTCCCAATTGACAGAGAAACCAGGTTAACTGGTTCCAGGCTTTATACAAGGCATCTTTATTCAGCGGTTTGCTGAGTGATACCGGGATATCAAAAACCTCTCCACATCCACTGGCACCATTCCCACCCCTTTTTTAAAAAAAGCCATAATCACTCCCATCCTTAAAAAACACTCCCTGGACCCATTCCTGGCCTCAAATTACTGCCCTATTCCAACCTCCCTTTCCTCTCCAAGGTCCTGGAATGAGTCGTTGCTTCCCAGCTTTGCTCCTTCCTCTCCCAGCATTTCCTTCATGAACCCCTCCAATTGGGTTCCATGCCGCTCACCGCACAGAAACAGCTCTGGCCAAAGTGACAAATGACATTGGCGGGTGAACCTTCAACCACTCAGCCCCCAGTCTCTAGAACTCCATCCTACAGTCTCTTCATTTCACACCAGCCTTTGTCTCTTTCAAGACACACTTCAAGGCTCTCCTCTAGGTCTGTGATGTTGATCAATCTCCTTTCCTCCCCCCATCCTCCACCCTCCATCCTCCCCAATCCCAAGCTTGGGTCCAAAGCATTGTCCTCCTGACCTGAGAGGAGTTATAGAAATGTAATTTTATTGATGTTGCTTCCAGCCCACAGCCCAATTGTTTGGCTGCTTTGAGTAGTTGCCTAACGCTTTCACAGTACCAATATAGAGAACCTGCGTTTGATGCACTGTAGTACAGTACCTTATCGCACTGAAACAGATCTGGGCCCTTCACACTGTAAGAAATGTTGTGATGTTTAACGAAGTGGGAATCAACGTTCCTGTCACAAGATGTCACTAGCAATATCAGACAGGTAGCTCGCTGGTCCCTCCTCATGGCAGAAAGCAAGTACAACAAGCTCTTGTAAACTTTGAATAAGCCGAATTCTAATTAATCAATTAAAATCAGAATTGTCTCCGTAAGATGTCATTGAGGCACAGTTGGTAGCACGCTAGCTCTCAGAGGTAGTTGTTTGTGGGGTTCAAGCCCCATAGCAGGACATTTAACTCATAGTCCAAGCTGACATTCCAGTGCAGTGCTGGGGGAGCGCGCATTATCAGAGATACCACCCTTTAGATGAGATGCTAAACTGAGATCCCATCTGTGCCTGTTCAGGTGGATGTTGAAATCACCTTTAAAGTGGCCATGGCCTTGACCCACCCTACCTCCGCGACCTCCTACCAGCACCCTCCACTTAGCGGGCTCCGGCCTGTTCCATGTCCCCTGACCCACCCATCCCACCATCAGCGGGCGAACATTCAGCCACTCTGCCCCATACCTCTGGAATTCCATAGCGCAATCGCTCTGCCTTGTCTCCTGCCTAGCCTCATTCAAGTCCCACCTCAAGACCCTCCTCTTTGACCATGCCATCCATCACCCCCCATTCCCCTCCCTTCCCTCCACCTTCCCTGACACTGACCCGAGCTCGGGTTTCAAACACTGACTGTCTACAGCACCTTGGGACATCCTCCCAAAGTGAAAGGCACTATACAAATGTAATTTTGTTGTTGTTGTTGTTGTTGTTAACGATCCCATGGCACAATTCGAAAAGCAGAGTGAGTTTCTCTCTCCTGGTATCTTGGCTGACGACCCCTCAGATAAAAATTGTATATTCATTTCAGGGTTGTTTGTGGAACATTAATGTGCATTAATTGGCTGTGTTTGTCCACAAAATATTGTCGCTACACTTTAAAGCAAATCCTTTCAAAGCCATTTGAGATATTGAGGTGTTCCATCAAAGGCAATGAATATTGATTATTATAAGATCCATGAATTACATTTCACCGTGAGGTGAAAATCACTCCTCAAATAAGGAAATAATCCATGTTGCATGGTTAAACAGGTACTATATACATAAACGAAACATTTTGCCAAAAACTTTTGAGATGGTTTAACTGCGTGCCGTACACAATATTCCAGGATGTTTTCACACCACAAACAGCCAGGCCGAGTGCCCAGAAAGTGCCAAACCAAATTTCTGTTTCACTCTCCTCACATTGGGCTCACAGATGGAGATGGATCCCAGCTATGTGCTGTGCACTGCATGCATTGTCTTGTCTTGTCAATTGGGAATGGAAGTAAGCAAACAAAAATGCCTTCTTCCTTTTTCCAATGCTAAGTGCTGCTATTTAATTGCGATCCATATCCCCCACCCATCCCACCCCACCATCAGCCTCTCTGCCCCCCACCTTTTGGAACTCCATCTCACAGTCCCTTTCATTCAACCCCTCCCTTGCCTCCTTCAACGCCCATCTCAAGCGCCCCGTTTGGTGGTCACCCTTCACCCGTTCCAATCCCAATTCCCATCTTGTGTCAAAATCCCTGATTATTCAGCGACTTGGGACATCCTCCCAATGTGCAAATGTAATCTGTTGTTGTTGATTTCCAATATGAACACACACACAACACACACACACATACACACCAGTACACATAGCATTCTCACTTTTAGCTCATTTTCATGGAGGGTGATGTGTCCCAATTGGAAGCCAATAATGAAACTCCAGGTGTTGCTATCTTTGGAATCGATTTCTAAAATCAATACCCTTTGCTGATCCATAGACACAGTCAGGGTTCACGTTTATCTGTATTGATCTCTAATGGATTAATGTATTACATAATAATGCATGTATTTAATGTAGCGCCTCATCACACCGTTGAGACGTCTAAAAGTGCTTCAGGGAATACACTGTGAAGCATACTGACCACCTCAAGACCCTTCTCTTCAATGGTCACCCTCCCCTCCTTTCCCTCCAGCCTCCCCGATCCTGACCCCAGCTCGGGTCTGAAACAGCGACTGTCCAGCGCCTTAGGCGTCCTCCTGACGGTGTATAACAAATGTAATGTTGTTGTTGTTGTATATTTTATGGCCAAAATGTAAAAAATACAAGCTATTTTAGAATCCACCTGAACATTGCTCCCAGTTGGCGCACAGTTCATCATCAAAGCAAAATCTGCGAGAGGCCAATTCAAACACCGTCACAGCACAGTGATTTGAAAAAAAGTGCTTTTTTTAAATGACATTTAAAAAAAAGCACACTGTATTCTTCTCCATCCCTCCCCTCCATAAAAGATTTATGTGAATATATGCAAAAAAGTTGAAACATAAATGTAATAGAGCTGGCTTTTAATGACGCTGGCACGTGATATGGTTTGGGGGCAGGGTGGGCTGTTGAAAGGCTGACGTTTTGGTTAACAAACACACCCGCCTGTGTCATTAACATTTATGTAGCATCTATAATAATAATAATAGCCCTTGCATTTGCTATAGCACTTTTCACGTCTTCTAGACGTTTCAAAGCGCTTCATAGAATATACTGTAAAGTGAGTTGACTGTATAGAAGCAGTCAATTGCACACGGCAGTGTCTCACAAACAGTCGTGGATTGAATGAACAATTCATTATAATTTTTCTTAAGGGATTATTATCAGGCAAGCGGAGCAAGGAAACTTGCCCAAGGTTTTGCCCTGCTGGGAATCGAACCCAGGTCTCTCACTTGCGAAGCGAGTGTCCAAACTGAGCTACAGGACTCCACTTTCTGATCCAGAGGCACTGGGATGGAACAAGGACAAAATTACACCTCCCCCTTCATTAGCATACAGAGACTCTACAACAACAATTTGCATTTATACAGCGCCCTTTAAACAGGGTAGTGTCTTGGAGCGTTTAAACATATTTAGCATGTCGTGCAAATGTGATGCAGTGTTTTTTCTCTCTCTCTCTCATACACACACGTACACAGTACACTTTATAATAATATCCAGCAAAGCGTTTCTGGATGCCTTCTCGACTTGAAAGGTGTCGTATCAAATGCACGCACAACAAGAACACCAACTTGCACTTATATAGCGCTTTCAGTGCAAGGTCACATCTCGGACTCACTTGAGACATGACGAAGCAGGGAACAGAAGGGTTTGAGACATCAACGAGGGCCCTGTGTGATACTGTGTGGGGAGTTGGGTCCAGTGTGAGTCTATTTGATTCGAAATGATGTGTTTGACCCATTTGAACTCCACTCCAATTTGCTCTTCCAACTGAACCTGGGTTGTGTTGTTGTTATTAAGGTTAACCCCTCAACATGGAGCTCAGCTGAAGGGCCTGAGTGTAAGTGCCGTGCTGACGAGCGCTGAGTCACTTGCTTTAAAATGTGGTGTGATAGCCTGTGGACGTTAGTTTTGAACTCTCACTCGGTCTCGGGCTGCTGAAAGCAAAGCTGTTTGTGGGTTTAATCTCAACAACTAAAGCCAGCTCTTTTGAGGCCCGAGACATGTTCCAATCTAAATGGTGCCAGATTTGTGGATGTGGAGATTGCACGACACTTATAAAGTAAAACTTGTACTGCCGTTCAGAAGGAGGCCATTCAGCTCAGCACATGCCTGTGCTGGCTCTTCGGAAGAGCTACCCAATCAGTCCCCCACTCCCCCACTCTGTCCCCATGTCCTCACAATGTTTTCTTCTTCAATGAGCTCCTGTAGCTCAGTGGTTGGAGCGCTCGCCTTACAAGCGTGAGACCTGTGTTCGAATCCAGGCGGATCGGGGCGAAACCCCACAAAAATAAAAACTGGTCATTTCAATCCACGACTGTTTGTGGGACGCTGCTGTGCGCAATCGGCTGCCACATTTTGCCCACAAATATACAGTCAATTCACTTTACAGTATATTCTGTGAAGCGCTTTGACACGTCGATAAGATGTGAAAAGCGCTACATTAAAATGCAAGGCTTATTATCTCTCCAATTCTCTTTTGAAAGTTGTTGAGTCGGTTTCCATCACCCTTTCAGGCAGTGCATTCCAAACCATGACAACTGTAAAAAGGATTTCCCCTCATCTCCCCTCTGGTTCTTTTTGCCAATTATCTTAAATCTACGTCCCCTGGTTACCAACCCGCCTGCCAGTGGAAATAGTATCTACTCTATTAAAACCCCTCATAATTTCGAACACCTCTATGAAATCTCCCCTCCTCTAATGAGAAGCCTCAAGACTTTGGGGACTCAAAAGTTTATATTCTATGCAACATTCACATAACTCATACTTTGCGTAGCACATATTAAATGTACAGTCCCTACTGATACAAGTTACGTGAGCTTTACTATAACAATAATAATCCTTGCATGTGATATAGCACTTCGTTGGAACATCTCAAAGCATTTCACAGGATATACTGTAAAGGGAACTGACTGTATATTTTGGGTGGGTGGGCAAAAGGGGTTAAACATTTTTTTTACAGAATCCAAAAGAATCTGGAAAGTTGTGGGATACATACACAGACCATACGTAAAACACACAGTATCAGGAAGAGACATTGCATACAAAACCCTCGCTAACAATCTTTCCTGTCTACTGAAGGCTCCCATGTAAAAGCTCCTCTCTCTCTCTCTCTCTCTCTCTCCCTAATGGATATGAAACGCAGCTGCCCCACCACTTTCAGATTTGTGAGAGAAAGCAATGCGCCTTTGCCAAGACGCTGCTCTCGGTATTTGAAGATCCACTCCGTCTCCTTTTGTCTTCAAAGGAAGCCAACTTAATGATGTCGGTTTTGAAATCCGCAGCCCACCCAGGCAGAGAGGTAGACAGACAGACAAGACAGACAGAGAGAGATTTTATTCATTCTCTGCCTGGCTGTTCGATTAGTTCAAGCAGGCTGGTCAGCAAGACCACCTCTGTTCAGATGGTCTTAAAGCAATCATGAATCCAACACCATTTTCCGTTCAGATGGAACAATTTCGCTTCTTTTTTTTTTGTCGGTGTCTGACACAGACGGAAACCCCATCACCGAGTTTAAGAATATCTAAAGCGAAACTGAGAACCCCATGCCTCCCACCCTACACCAGGGCACACAGATAATACTGTCAATAATAATCGTTGCATTTGATAGGGCGCCTTCTCACCTCGTTGAGACGTCCCCAAAGCACTTCACAGAATACACTGTACAGAATACACCGTACAGTGAATAGACTGTTTATTTTGTGGGCGAAGCCACAGCAGCCAGTCGGGCACAGCCGATGCCGTTAAAAAACAAATCCTTGCATTTGACATAGCGCTTTTCACGCCTTCGAGACGTCTCAAAGCTCTTCACGGGATGTACTGTAAAGTGAGTTGACTGTATATTTGTGGGCGAAACGCGGCAGCCGGTCGCGCACAGCAGCCTCCCCACACACAGCGGTGAAGTCAAATGACCAATTTGTTATTGTATTTTCCCGAGGGATTGTTATTGGGAAGCCTGGAGTAAGGAAACTCGCCCAAGGTTTCGCCCTGACCTGCCTGGAATTGAACCCAGGTCTCTCGCTGGTAAGGCGGGTGCTCTAACCACTGAGCCACAGGACTCTGACACACACACACACACACACACACATATACTGTGTACAGAACACATTTTGATATAAAAACAATAATCCGACATCACAGCTCCAACTAACGCTGCCGACCCCGCGGTGTAATTGTCAGGTCGGTTGGTGCAAAGTGGCTGCGAATTGAAGGCAAAGTTAGGCAAGTTTAAAAGGCTTTGGGCTCTCGATAGATGGAGAGCAGTCACTGAGAGCAGGCGAGGGGTATTCCTGCTGCCAGCCAAGCTCGCCTCTTAAAGTGGGTTGGGGGGTGATACAGATCAGCTGAAGAGAATCAGGGGGAGAAAGAGAGACAGAGAGAGACAGACAGAGAGAGACAGACAGATCGAGAGAGAGACAGACAGAGAGGACAGAGAGAGAGAGAGAGAGACAGACAGAGAGACAGCAGAGAGAGAGAGAGAGAGAGAAAAAAGGAGAGGAAAAGTTCAGAAACCCAGGTTAACCTCAATCCAGCATAATATTATACTATTTAATGTCACAGTATGTGATACACACACACGCGTATTTACAAATGAATGAAATAGCTGAATACGGGGGCACAGGGCGACATGCAGTCATTTAATGGGATCATGTTTGAAACTACGTGTAAAAATCACCGACATCGGTGCCTGTCAGACACGCCTCGAAGCGTTTATTTCAAAAACAAGATTAAAAAAATGATTTGGGCCATCGAGGATTGCGTTCGCGAGCAAACGAGCGACAAAAGCACATATTTTAACCACTCTCTCTCTCCCCCCTCCCACCCCCTCCCTCCCCTCTCCCCACAACAGCCTTTTAACAAGAAAAATGGTTTTAATTACGTGTTCTCCAGAACTAGCGATATTTATTGGGTCCTGTTGAGCGAAGCGATACGCTGTGGGTCAGTCAGTCAGTCAGTTCACACACCACTTACACACACACAGAGACACTCCACCGTGAACGATGAAGGCTGAGCATTTTCAGAGGAAAAATATAAGAGATATTTTTTTGCTGCGTCGCTCTCTCCTCGAACCAACATTGCGCCGCCTATTTACAGTCTATTTACAAACACTTTCCGAACAGTTATCAACACTTCTGGGGTGTGTGTGTGTGTGGGGGGGGGGTAAATGCTGGACGGATCCCCCCAACACCCCCCCCCCCCCCCCCCAACCAACACACTGCTTCCCCAGTTATTACCGACCCTAAAAACCTGGTGATGAATTGAATGCAATATTCCTGAGGACGCACTCACTCACTCACACTGTATACAGAGTTGTACAATACATACATATACACACGCGTACACTATCCTTGATCACACATACGCCATGTACACAGTTGTACACTATATACACACTGCACACACTCCTCCAGACTCGATGCCTCCCCTCAGTAAGTGAGGGTTGGACTGTACGCGATTCAACACAAGAGATTTCCAAACAGGTGCAAATGCGGGTCGAGTGTTTGGGTGTTTAAGGAGCCTGTGTCAACCCTCACAGCCCCCTCTCCCACATTGCCCAGCCCACACTCTCCCCCCAGCAACCACCCCCCCCCCCCACACACCACCCCCCCACCCCCCCGCCTCTCTCCCCAGCCCCCCACATTGCCCAGCTTCCCCCCCTTCTTCCCAAACACCCTCCCCAGCCCTCCCTACATTCCCCAGCTCCAGTTATCCCCCCAGCCCCCCGTTCTCTCCGCAGTCCCCCCATTCCCCAGTCCCCCACTCTCCCCCCTCCATCTCCCTCCCCCCAGCCCCCCCCACTCCCCAGCTCTTCACTCTCTCCCCCCAGCCCCAACTCTCCCCATCTCTCTCCCCCAGCCCCCCCTCTCCCCCAGCCCCCCCTCTCCCCCAGCCCCCCCTCTCCCCCAGCCCAATGTCTCTCCCCCCAGCCCCCCCACTCCCCAGCCCTTCACTCTCTCCTCCCAGCCCCATCTCTCTCCCTCCAGCCCCTCCCCCATGTATCTCCCCCCAGGCCCCCCTATCTCTCTCCTCCCAGCTCCCTTCTCCCCAGCCCCCCCATGTCTCTCCCCCCAGCCCCCCCTCTCCCCCAGCCCTCCCCATCTCTCTCCCCCCAGCCCCCCATCTCCCCCATCTCTCTCCCCCCAGCCCCCCCTCTCCCCCAGCCCTCCCCCATGTCTCTCCCCCCCAGCCCCTGGACTCACACTGCTGTTGTGGCCTGACCAGTGGACCATGGCTTGGTTGTGGGCAGAGTCCCCGGACAGGGCGAAGATGGTGCTGTTGAGTTTCATCTCTTCCCTCCTCGAGTTGGTCGGTTTCCCCTCCTCGGGGCTGGGGTCGGGGTTGGGGCCGGGGACAGGGGCTCCTCTCCCGGGGGGGAACACTTCCACAAGTCCTCGGCTCAATCGGCTCCCCCGACCCCCCCCAGTGCCCAGAGTCAGGGGCTGGGCA
This sequence comes from Hydrolagus colliei, assembly GCA_035084275.1. Classification (NCBI taxonomy): domain Eukaryota; kingdom Metazoa; phylum Chordata; class Chondrichthyes; order Chimaeriformes; family Chimaeridae; genus Hydrolagus; species Hydrolagus colliei. The sequence goes on along the minus strand of CM068748.1, from coordinate 22,404,678 downwards.
GCCGCGGGAGATGGGCAAAATCCGCAACTCAAGTCGGCGTTAGCGAAACCTTTCCAAGCGGTCACCAGCATCCAGTACGTCCACAGCGCATCCCGCCACCCCGGCATCTTGTCTAACATCGCTCCGAGGGAAGAGCTGGGGATGGGTGGGATGAAGGGAGAGAGTGACAGAGAGAGAGAGATAGAGGGAAGAAATCACACGACACTTAAAGTGGTTCAGGTTCATTCATCCAACCAACCAACCAACTCCCTGGAAGTTGAATGCGACTCTGTCCTGTAGTGTTTTTTTGTGGGGAAGAGGGGCTGGAATAGAGAGAAAAGTGCTTCTCACTGATACTGTTCACGTTCAAGGCGTTGTTTGTGTGTGTGTGTGTGTGTGGAGGGAGGGAGGGGGTGGGGGGGTGATGAAGGAGGCACCAATGGGAAGGAGGGAGTGTGTTAGAGAGAGAGAGAAGAGTGTGTGTGAGAGAGAGCCAAAAGGAGAGAAGGGGAGAGTGTGTGTATGAGAGAGAGAGAGAGAGGGGGGGGAAAGTAGAGAGGGGGAGTGTATGAGTGTGTGTGTGTGTGTGAGAGAGAGAGAGCGGGAGGGAAGGAAGGAGGAAAGGATGGGGAGGGATGTGAGAGGAAAGAGATTGTGGGAGAGAGAAGAGAAGGAGAGAGGGAGTAAGTGTAAGAGAAAGAGAGATTGAGTGTGAGAGGGAAAGAGAGGAGGAGTGTGAGAGATCAGAGAGAGATAGAGGAGTGGGGGGGGGAGAGAGTTGTTTTTAATGGATTGGTTTAGAAGCTGATGTTTGGAGCCACCGTTAAGCTATAGCGTGTCACACAACCTGCGATGGTTTATCAAAGGCTTCATTGTCCTGTTACACTAGTACTGTACACACGATTCACAAAGCGATCTGGAGTGGAGAGAGTGAGTGTAACGCGAAAGGCATCGCATTATAGGCAACTCAAACTCTCCCTGTACATCTCTCCCTCCTCTCTCTCTCCTTCCCTCCCTCCCTCCCTCCCTCCCCACTCTCCTTCCCTCTCCCCCCCCCCCCCCACTCTCTCCCTCTCCCTCTCTCTCTCCCTCCCTCCCTAACTTGTGTGTGTATGTGTTGTTTTCCTGTTGATCAGAATCCTTCACAGACTGTGTTGGCACGTTTCGATTCAGCACAGAATGTCTTGAAAGTTGTGTCTATCTCTCTAAGGATGGGGCGAGCTGTTAGGGGGATATTTTTGGAAGGGTTGGGTGGGGGGAGGCAGAGAAGTATATGTGTGTGTGTGTGGGGGGGGGGATAAACCGAGGAGCGGAGGATTGGATGTATAAAGTATTGTGATTTTCACATGAGAGAGCTCTGTGCGAGGAAAGCGAGTGGGGACAGTTGAGTTATTTAGTTGGTGAGGGCGGCTCAAATCAATCGGGAGACACATCGACCCAATCGCCTCCTCCCCTCCCCAAACACGCAGAGCTGCCTGTGTATGTGCGTTACCTGATGCCAGGTTGAAAAATTGGTAGTTTAACGCGAGGACAAACCGATTTACTCTATACAGTGTGTGTGTGTATATATATATATATAAAATAATATTGCACCTCGCCTCCCTCCCACTCAATCTCTCGCTAACTGTGCTGTAGCACACACTCTCCAAGCCAAGCGTTATGTCAATATTTATGGAGGCGTTTTTTGGTGTGTAGTCGTTGCAAAACGTCCCCCCCCCTTTCCTATCTCTTCTCCCCCCCTCTTTCCTGTCTCTTCCCCTCGTCTCTCTCCCCCCCTCGTCTCTCCCCCCCCCCCCACTCCTCTCTCTCCCCCCCCCCCCCCCCCCACCACCCCCTCTCTACCCCTCATCTCTCCCCCCCATTTATCTCTGCTCCCCCACTTCTCCATCTTCTCCCCCTTCTCTGTCCCCTTGCTTCCCCCCCCCCCCCCCCCCCACACACACACACACACGAAACAAATGCAAGGTTAACATCTTGCCAATACGAAAACAAAGGGAGCTTAATGGGTGAATGAATGAAGGCAATAAAAGGAGCTTAATGGGTTAAATGACAAGTACGAAGCTCCTCTTTGCCAGATAACAGACGATGCAAGAATATGTATTGATTAATAAGTAATTTACTGTACGCAGTGTGGCTGGGCTGTGTTTCTAGAGCCAGATTCTCTCAAACCTGCCTTCGACCTGAATATCTAAACAGCTGAAACTTTATTGTTTTTTTAATTCCTGGTTTCATGGTAACAAAAAATAATGGGGAAATTCATCTCCTACCCTCTAGTGGATTAATGTTGCTGTAGGTTCCCAGCTGATATTGTTCTCTCACTATCTCCAGCCTCTGATTTTTTTTGAAAAGCCTTTTTTTATATAAATGTTCTGATCTCAAACTTACCTCCTCCCCCCCCCCCCCCCACCCCATACTCCCCCTCGTGTGGGCTAAACCCAGCACAATTCAGCAATGTTCCTATCGTGAAAGTCTTCTCTCTTTTTGTTTGATCAGCCGGGTGTCTGACACACTCGGAAACCCACCACATTGCTTGCGAGTCTCCATATCAAACTGCGAATTCCATGCATCCCACCTACACATGGAAATCCCAGAGATAGACTTTTAGGACTGAATGAGAATCCCCTCCCCGCCCCCTCTCTCTCTCTCTCTCTCTCCCTGGAGGGCACATCCTACTTTACGAATTCTGGAAAGTATAAGGCATATTAGGCAGGTTGGCAAAAGCTGAGGCTTGGGTATAACCGCTAGAGTCTAACCAGCTAAAACCTTGCTTGCTTGACTTGGGGGTTAAGTGGAAGGGTTGATGCCAGGGTCACTTTGTTTCTGATTTATATTTCACTACCCACCAAATAACACACTGCCCTGAGCAATGCTCCAATGTGGAACCCTTTATTTGCCAGACTAGAACTTTTTATTACAAATAGAAATATTTAAGTCCAATAATCTTTGTATTTGATATATAGTTTGGGACCTCGCATGCATCTGTCAGGATAATAATAATCCTTGCATTTGATAGAACGCTTTTTGCGTCTTCTAGACGTCTCAAAGCGTTTCACAGAATATACTGTAAAGTGAATTGACTGTATATTTGTGGGCGAAATGCCACAGCCAATTGCGCACAGCAGCGTCCCATAAACAGTCATGGATTGAGTGACCAAATAATAATAGCTTTTTTTGGACGGATTATTATGAGGCGTGTGGAGTAAGGAAACTTGCCCAAGGTTTTGCCCTGACCTGCCTGGATTCAAAACACAGGTCTCACGCTTGTAAGGCGAGTGCTTTAACCACTGAGCTACAGGACTCCACATAATAGGATAGTGGAAGGCGAACGGTTTGGATCTTGGTCTTCTTTCATCTAGCAAGTTCTTATCTTCTTAACTCACAGCAGACATGGCTCAAATAAAATTGGAAGGGAAGATTTTAGTACCTTACGATCTTAACTTTTATATTGCTGGGACATGGAAGAAAAATTTGGCACCTGGTTCACTGGCAGCTTTGCACTCTGTAGGATATTTAATTATATTTGTGACGTTTTTCTTCCACAGTCACTGGGACTGAAACCATGTTAGAAACTAAGGACCCGAGTCAACCATATTGATCACACGAGCCTGGGCAAACAGCTTGTATAATAAATCCTTTCAAAAAAAGTAATGAATAATAATTTCGTCACTCAATCCACGACTGTTTGCGGGGTATTGCTGTGCGCAACTAGCTGTCGCGTTTCGCCCACAAAATATAAAGTTAATTCATTTTACCATATATTCTGCGAAGCTCTTTGAGTTGTCTCAAACATGATAAGGTGCTATAGCAAATTCAAGGATTGTTATAGTAATATAGTTACTGTAATAAATGCAACACAATATATTTTCAGTTTACAATTAATCCTGAAATTGTTTTATGCTTAATTCTCAACAGTTTTATCAGGGAAAATCTCATTTAACTTCAATAAATAGGAAACACAATCCGATTTAAACAGTCTAATAGACTAGAAAATGCTGTAAGGTTGTTACTTATAATTGATCGCCAGTAACCTATTACCTTCAAACTGCTAACGCTTAAATGATTTATTTCATTTCCAAGCGGTTATTTATATGAGCTAATCTAATAGAGATACAGTAGCTCTGTATACAGGGTAATAATTCTCAGGCCAATTGTTAATAGAAGGTTAATGAAAAGTCGGTGATTCAATTTATCTGAAGCCAACGCAGTCTAAATAAAACAGAACCCTCAGAACTTATTGAATGCGAGTGTGTGTGTGTTGTCGATATGTGAAATGTTAGGTATAGAATAACAGATGCCAGAATGATTGAGGCACTAGCATACACAGTGTACACAGTAGGTTCTACACAGTGTAACATACATGAGAGTGATTGCAGTGTAGTAATCTAAGCCAAATTTAATAGAAAATAATCAATACCTAGAGTTAGACTGACATCTAATTGAGATGTTGTGGGGAGCACATTTCCGTCGGTAAAGTTATAAGTCACACTGCAATGTCAGTAACTTTACTGTCACAATTTCCCTTCCTACGTGATGTGTACAATGCTTATCTAAGAGTGACTACAAGGCTTTGATATTGTAATGTTACAACTGCATTCATTCACTCACTCGCTGTTAACATGGGTTATGTGTTTACACATTAGTGCTCTCTTCCTGTGTTGTAAATGTGTTAAGCACTCTGAGATGCCACCTGGCGTGCTATATAAATACAAGTTGTTGTTGTTCTAAATGTCATAAACATGTCACAGATCGACCTGGTCAGATTTATGAAGCAGCCGTCAATCTTTTAATTGTTTGACTGACTTCAGAATTCATGTGGAGTCCCAAAGAGTAGAGGTTAGAGCACTCGCCTCGCAAACGAGGTTCAATTCCCAGGTGGGGTGAAATCTTGGGCAAGTTTCTCTACTTTGTTAGTCAATTGGCAGATCACTTTCCGGAGGTAATAATTCCTCAAAAAGAATGTGATCACTCAATCCACAACTGTTTGTAGGACACTACTGTACACAATTGGCTGCCGTCTTTCAACTACAAAATAGTTAAGCGATTTTACAGTAATATACTGTGAAGAGTTTTGAGACATCTCAACTATGTGATACGGCTCCATATCAAAAACAAAAAATGATTATTAGTAATATTTTAAAACGTTACTGAAGTATTTTATAAAATTAAATATATAATATATAAAATCCTTGCATTTGATATAGCACTTTTCACGTCTACTAGACATCTCAAAGCGCTTCACAGATTATACTGTAAAGTGAATTGACAGTATATTTGTGGGCGAAATGCGGCTGCCAATCACGCATAGCAGTGTCCCACAAATAGTTGTGGATTGAGTGATCAAATTATAATTTTTACAAACATTTATTTCTTGAGGGGATATTATCAGGCGTGTGGCGCAGGAAACTCGCCCAATGTTTTGCCCTGCCGGGAATTGAAGCCAGGTCTCTCGCTTGTGAGGTGAATACTCTAACCACTGAGCTACAGGACTCCACTGAGAGCATGTTGACTTAAGCATGTAATATTCAATAGCCTCTGTGAAATCTATGGCTTCATTTCGGAGTCGGATTCATACTCATTTGTGACTTAATGAGTTTATTTATTGAGTCAACTCTGCTCAAGGAAATAATAAGTATTTAACAAATATCGAACGCTTTCTACCATCAAACTACATTTTCAGTACAGTATTCTAGATCATGTTCACAGTCTTTGCATGTACAAATGCACGTATACACTTCTATGTGATCCTTTAATAATTGAAATTGAAATAGATGAAAACATATGCAAATGTATTAATTTAATGCTTCCTCCCCACCCACTACCCACAGTTAGGATTGCCTCTCCCTACCATCCACTGCTCTACTATTTATTTTTGCTACAAGAGTTTAATTAACCCAGAACATCATCCTCGTAACCAATCATGCACCATATTATCACTTCAGAATCACTAAGTAACTTAATATTCTTCCAATGAAGAAGTAGAGTCCTGTAGTGGTTAGAACACTCGCCCTGCAAGCGAGAGGACCCAAGTTCAATTCCCAGGCAGGCAGAAACATTTGGCAAGTTTCCTTACTCCACACACCTCTATTTATCTGTAAGTGGGAACCCAGCCATTAGTCGATTGGCATATCGCAGTGTGTGGCACTGTTGTGTGCAATTGGTGACCGTGTATGTCCCACAAAATATACAGTCACTGCACTTTACAGTATATTCTGTGCAACGCTTTGAGATGTATCGAAGATGTGGTAAGGCATTATATCAAATGCAAGAATTATTATTATTAATTCGGGCTTCTTCCACATCATTAGCCTTGTACCTTCCTAACCCGCCCTGGGACCCATTTGAAAATTCCTATTGTCGCACTGGTCAAAGCTCTAGTTTAACCTCTGGAAGATTTTATTTGCCTTTAATACAAGGAATAGACCACATGATGAGGGCATGTGTGAATCTAAAGAAACATTTTAGAAGGACACGGCTCACAAGAGTACCTTCCCTTCCTCAAACTTGTCCTATCAACTTGAAGAATGTGTCTATTGGAAGCTACACCAGCGAGGTGAGTAATTGCTCTAATATTTCCATTTCCCACTGCCTCCATTCAGGGATACCCAGTGATTCCTTTGATATAGTTTGGAAGATTCAATTGATTTACAATGGGAACACACTAGGTCGGAGCCATTCCTTAGGTCAGTAATATTCCTGACTGTAGCCTTGTGCAGGAATTTGGATGACAGCATCAACAGATGGTGCAATATTATTCTGCAAAGTGAATTGACTGAAAATGTTGTGGCTGAAACGCAGCAGCCAATTGCACATAGCAGATAAGGCTGTGCTGTTTTTAGTGACTGCCATAGGAAGAGGTGGAGGCCATTCAGACCCTTGAGCCTGTTCTGCCATTCTATTAGATCATGGCTGATCTGTACCTCAACTCCAATTACCCGCCTTTGCCCCAGATCGCTACCCTGACCTAACAAACATCTATCTACACCTCAGTCCTCAGTGATGTTTAACCCACAAAATATACATTGAATTCACTTTACAGTGAGCTTTTCTATTAAAAGCTTTGAAGCGTCTTCACAACGTGATTGGACGCTAGATCAAATGCAAGGATTGTTATTATGTATATTATTAGAATCCGGCGCTGTAGCCTTCAGTATCAACTGATATGACTTTGGTGTTCAATCGTTGCAAGGTTTTGTTATCTTATAGTAATTACAGAAGAATTTCATTAATATTTCTGTCATATCCATGTAAAAGGATCAAAGAACAATTTATGATACCGTCATAAAATGTTCCCCAGGTTATGTACTTGCTGCAAAACCCATTATTCAAAATGCCTGTCCAAACTCTGCTGCCTGGTTATGTGCTCACGTTCTTAAGTCAAGAAAATGAATGAGTACAGGCATTAATTTTACGTTTGGAACACTGTGTCACAGATACATTATGATTCAATTTATAATAGGATGCTTACATTTGATACGGTACTTTATACTGCAGCATGGACACACTGAAAAGGGTTTCATCCAGTAATATTTTGAAGTGTTGAAACATGTTCAGGCAAACTCAATGGCTATCCGCCAATTGACGACCAACTGACTACTTACTGCTAGGTAAACAGAGACGTATGAAGTAAGGAAGCTTGAATCAGGTTTTGCTCCAACTGGGAATCAAATCCAGGTCCTCTCGCTTGCGAGGCGAGTGTTCTAACCACCAAGCTACAGGACTCCACGATATATGCCAAATGTAGCCTTACGCTGAACAAAACTATAACCACTTCCTCTACATTGCCTCAACAGCTAGTTTGGAGACTCACATCACTTGATGAGTATTATTAAAGAACCATTTTCAGTGAACGAATCTGGTTTGGGATTACTGAAGCTTGTTGCTGTTTTACTAATAAGTGGACTTCTATGAAGAAATAAGGAAACAAATCGGTTGATTCTCATGTGTTTAATTACAACTGCTTTGCTTGTTTATGAAATCCAGAGGGTCCCAGCCTTTTGATTGACCTCTTTGCCTCAAATAATTGATGCTATCTATGATCTGTAGATTTGCCCGAGTGCAGATAGCAACAACGGAATCTCTGCCTAAGTGGCAATAAAATTTTAATGTATAGCAATCAGGGCTTACAAAACTTAAAATGAATCACAGCATTTGATGCTTTAAAAGCCGAGAGAAAATGTGCACTCGCAAGAAACACATGTGAGTAGCAGGCCGCAAATATCGACCCTGCCCCGCCAGGCTGTGAGATCAGGTGTCCTTTTGCTACAGCACATCCGCAATAGAGGTGGATTAACATTGAGCGAAATAATGTACTGTCCAATGCTTCTGAGACCCGAGATATTAAAACTGATCAGACTCAAGTTGCACTGATGAAGCGATACCAGGGATGAGAGTCTTTGGTTATGTGTAGAGACTAGAGAGGCTGGGAGACGACAGCTATGAACAGTAACTGCTGCGCCCTTCTCGGTCCTGCCAATAATAAAAATCCTTGCATTTGATATGGCACTTTTAACATCTTCTAGTCGTCTCAAAGCACTTCACAGAATATACTGATACTGTAAAGTGAATTGACTGTTTATTTGCGGGCGAAACGCAGCAGCTAATTGCACACAGCAGTTTCCCACAAACAGTCCTGGATTGAAATGACCAATTTAGATATATATGTGTGGAAAACTGTGGACCCTGGCCTGGCTCAGCAATCAGATTACAGAGACCGCTACAGAGAGCTGGCTCGTTTCCAACATTCCATTCCCAAACATGTCAACTTGGACCCACTTACATAAGAACATAAGAATTAGGAGCAAGAGTAGGCCATTCGGCCCTTTGAGCCTGCTCCGCCATTCAACAAGATCATGGCTGATCTTCTCACCTAACTCTAATTACCTGCCCTATCCCCATATCCCCTGATCCCTCTATTTTTCAAAAATCTATCAGTCTCAGCCTTGAAAATGTTCAAGGACTGAGCAATCTTCCTTGGACACAGGGGTCGTGCCAGAGGACTGGAGGATAGCTAATGTTACTCCCTTGTATAAAAAGGGGCAGAAGGACAAGCCTGACAGACCAGTCAGTCTAACGTCGGTAGTGGGCAAACTTCTAGAGTCCATAATCAGGGACAAGGTAGATCTTCACTTAGAAAGATATAGGCTAATAAAGGACAGTCAACATGGATTTGTTAAAGGCAAATCTTGCCTTACAAATCTGATAGAATTTTATGATGAGGTAACGGAATGGGTGGATAATGGTAGCGCAGTTGATGTAGTTTACATGGACTTTCAAAAGGCATTTGACAAAGTGCCACATGAGAGACTTATTAGGAAATTAAAGGCCCATGGCGTTAAAGGGACAGTGGCAGCGTGGATCCACAACTGGCTGCGAGACAGAAAGCAGAGTTGTAGTGAGCGGCTGTTTTTCAGACTGGAGGGAAGTGAGCAGTGGTGTGCCACAGGGATCAGTTTTGGGACCATTGCTGTTTGTAATCTACATCAATGATCTGGACTTGGGTGTACGGAGTACAGTTTCCAAGTTTGCAGATGACACTAAGTTAGGGAGAATAGTAAATAGTGAGGAGGATAGTAGCCATCTGCAAGAGGATATAGACAAATTGGTAAAGTGGACAGACACATGGCAGATGAAGTTTAATGCAGAGAAGTGTGAGGTGATGCATTTTGGGAGAAGAAATGAAGGGAAGCAATATAGGCTAGATAGTACAATTTTAAATGGTGTGAAGGAACAGAGAGACCTGGGGATTTGTGTTAGTGACTCGTTGAAGGTGGCAGGACAGGTAGACAAGGCTGTTAAGAAGGCATATGGGATACTAGGCTTTATAAATAGGGGTATAGAGTACAAAAGTCAGGAAGTGCTGACTAACCTCTATAAGACTTTGGTGAGGCCTCAGCTCGAATACTGTGTTCAATTCTGGTCACCACACTACAGATGTGAAGACATTGGAAAGGGTACAAAGAAGATTTACTAGGATGGTGCCAGGATTGAGGGACTTCAGCTATGAGGAGAGGCTAGATAGGCTAGGGTTATTCTCTCTGGAGCAGAGAAGATTGAGGGGAGACCTAATAGAGGTTTATAAGATCATGAGGGGTTTCGACAGAGCAAATAGAGAAAAACTATTTCCACTCGTGGGCGAATCTGTGACTCGTGGTCACAGATTTAAAATAGTTTCAAGGCGAAGTAGAGGGGAGCTGAGGAGAAATTTTTTCACTCAGCGAGTTGTTCGAATCTGGAATGCATTGCCTGAAAAGGTGGTGGAGGCTGATTCGATAACAACTTTTAAAAGGGAATTAGATCTTTATTTAGGGAGAACAGGTCTATTAGGCTATGGGGAGCGGGCAGGGCAGTGGGATTGAATCGCTCTTTTCAAAGAGCCGGCACAGACTAGATGGGCCGAATGGCCTCCTTTTGTGCCGTAAAATTCTATGAATCTATGAATCTACAGCCTTCTGGGTTAGTGAATTCCATAAATTCACTATCCTCTGAGTGAAGAAATGTTTCCTCAACTCTGTTCTAAAAGGCGGACCCTTAATTTTAAGACTGTGACCCCTGGTTATAGATTCTCCTACCAGGGAAACAGTCCCTCAGTGCCTAGCCCTTTAAGATTCTTATATGTTTCAATAAGATCCCCCCTAATTCTTCTGTCATCTAGAGAATACAGTCCTAGTTTATTCAACTTATCCTCATGGGTCAGTCCCCTCATCCCAGGAACTAACCTAGTGAATCTATGCTGCACCCCTTCTAAGGCCTCTTTTAAATAAGGAGACCAAAACTGCACACAATACTCTTGGTGCGGTCTGACCTCCCCCACTCCACCCCCTCCATGGAGGATATCTTCAACATTATCCATTGCACATGTAATTAGAATTGGATTTGCAGCTGAACTGGATGCTTCACTTCAGCAAAGCATCAATACTTCACCAATAGAGACTTATTATATTGACAGGCCATCTAAGTGACAATGTTTTTGGTCCTTCTCATGGTATCATATTGGACAGACAACCATCCTCAGGTCGTTTGGATCGACTAACAGCCAGTCTTGACCTCCAGTAAAATTGCTTACTTCACAGAAGGAGAACCACAAATCTAATTGCCTGTACGACATGCAACTTTGGGAAAGTTTAGAAATGATGTTCAAGTTTTTCTGTGAAATCTTTGCAACTTAAAAAGCAGACATTAGAAAACCCACTCAAGGGACCGGCAAGAGAACTAACAATTTCAATATTAGCACCATGTCTGCCTCAACAAATGACCGTAAATGACCATCCCTCACCGCACACTAATAAGAAGGAGTACTCCATGTTTGGCGTCTCTCCATTAAATCTTCACCCAGAGTGATTGGCGAGGCTGGTCGAAACTGCGAGAGAAATATGGTGCAGTGAAACCCATCACAACTGAATTATATTCTCAGATACAGCCCAAGGCTGATTTCAGGAAGCTATTTCCAAAGGGGCACATTGCCACAAGCTCTGCCTGCCAGCACTCAAGTCAGATTCTATGAGTGCAATATTTGGCTGTCAGTCCGTAGTAGGCTTGTGATTAATAACGTTTGTTGAAGCCTCGCACAGATAATTTGTTTTAATTATTTGTTTCTAATTACTGCAGCTTGTGACTGACTATGGAACATCGGCAACAGCAGGTCTAGAGTGTCCGCTACCAATGTCTAATGAGTCGAGGCTCGGGCAAGATTCAAATGCAATTGTTAATTTACGGAAGTAAAGAAAAGAAAATGCAATGGAGTGAAGCTTAATTAAAGAGCTTAAATGGCAGAACGAGGGCAGATCAAGAGTACCCCAAAGGTTTAAGGTTTACCAGCAATATTGGGTCATCAAAGAGGCCAGGCTTGCGATAGAGGATGGATTTAAAATGAAAGAAATTATCAGTTAATTAACACAGGAATGCACAGATTGTGAAAGGACCATTGTGGCCAGTCCCAAAATTAAAAAATAATAATTAAAAATTCATACATTGCTCTCTCCTACCCCTCAAATCGAATTATTCGCCAAATAGCTATCTGATTCTCTCGTGAATTTGATGACACATTATGCTGCTGCTGCTGCCTCCCTGGGTATTCCATTCCACATTTTCACCACTCTCTGCGTAAAGTAATTAAATCTAAACTGGCTGTTCACCTTTCACTTCGGAGCCCAAATCTGTGCCAAAGAAATTAAAGTCAAAACGGAAAAAAATATATATATGTTTGTTTTACGTTACCAATGATTATTCCTGATGGAGAAAGGTTTTGCCCACAGTCAATCCACTTTACAGTATGTTCTGTATTTTGAGACGTCTCAAGGATGTGATAAGGCGATATATCAAATGCAAAGACTGCAATATATATATGTATATTATATAACTGGTGTACTCTGGTGAAATAACAATAATGACAATAATCCTTGCATTTGATATAGTACGTTTTCACATTGTTGAGACGTCTCAAAGTGCTTCACAGAATACATCATAAAGCGATTTGATTGTATGGGCAAAACTCAGCAGCCAGCCAATAATAAAAATTATAAAATGATAAATAAGTTGCAAATGAAATTGTCTTTGTTTTAATGATCGCTGCTTTGTTGTCGCCGTTGGTTTAGAATCATGAAAAAGTCATTGGCAAAACTAGGGGTTACGTGTCCTTACCATAGTAATGTTTAGTGGTACCTATAGCCTGTTTCAATGTCTTCCACCCATCACCTTCATACTGCACAGCTCTTGTACCACCCCACTGTGCTTGATTTGATTTCAGCTTCCAATTTGGTTTTAAACTCAGCCTCTCTCACTCTCTCTCTCTCTCTCCACCTTGGGGAGAGCCAGAAGGGGAAGAAAAACTTTTTCAAATACAGTACAGTACTTTAAGAAAAAAAAAGGTTCTTTTGCAGAAGCGTCAATACAATTGTTTTAATTAAAGAGGAGCACTGGTCAGTACAACGGGAAGCTAAATGATAGATTATTGCTGTCATTTTGAAGGAGAGTGGGAAGTTTTCTCAGTGTCTCTGGAAATGTGAACAGCTTGAATCACTACCTCCAGCAGCAGAGTGACAGAGAACGATAAGAATTTTTTAACATATAGGAAAGGGGATGGGTAAAATCAGCGTAGGCACAACATTATCCTGTACTTTGCTCATTCATCAAAATCAACCGTTAAGACACAGCGCAGCAAAACTAAAATAATGATCTGTTGTTTTGTCTTTATAATGGAAATTCCTAATGTTCAGACTGCTATTCTGACTGCAATTTTTAGCACATGGCATTTCATAAACACCGGAGGTCACGACCCCCGATCGAAGCGGGGTAGATTCAAAACAAATCTGCGGAAACACTATTTCAATGAGCGAGTAGCAAATGTATAGAACAGGCTCCCGAGGGAGATGGTGGATGCAGGAAGTGTTGATTCCTTCAAAAGCAAATTTGATAGATTTATTTCAGGAAATAATACTCATACCTCGGGATACAGTGTACCGTTTGGGACACGGTGTGCGCTTGCGAATGCCAAGATAGTGGATGGACCTTGGTTTTCTTTCGCCGCACAATGTGTGTGAAAAGCAAGGTTCGGATGAAGAAGGATCTTCAGGCCATTTGATCTCATTCTTCTCGACTTCCCCTGTTATCTTCCCATTACACTATCAAGCAAATTAGTCCGTGTTGTGACCTCAACCACGTTTCTCAGTAAACCCATTCTTAAACCCATATTAAGAATAAATAAATAATCTTTGCATTTGATATAGCACCTTATCGTGCCTTTGAGATATCTCAAATGTGTTACAGTTTGTTGACGAAACATAGCAGCCAATTGCGCACAGTAATGTCCCACAAACAGTTGTGGATTGGAGCTATCTACCAATCCATTAACAATCCATTACTTCCATGTAAACAGAAGCGTGTGGAGTAAGGAAAAATGCCAAATGTTTTTCCCGGCCAGGGAATCGAACCTGGGTCCTCTCGTTTGCAAGCCGAGTGATCTAACAAATACGCTACAGGACTCCACTTGTAATCACCCGCTGTGCAAAGAAATACTTTCTGGTGACCTCCCTTTGTGATCCTGAATTTGTACCCTCTTGTTTGACTGCCTTGGGTCTATCTCAAAATTTGCAAACTCTCTTCTAACTGTGCCTCACATACTCCAGCAGGACAGTTTCAGATCATGTCATAGATCACTCTATTCAACACAGAATTTGCTTAAAGCAACTTTAAAGTCTAATGTGTGTTGGAGCTAATGTAAATCATGCTGCTTAAAAAAAACCCTCTAATGACTTACTCTACAAACTCTATGTTAGCTGCAAATATGTGTTACAATCAAACCCGATGGGAAGAATTGCATTAAATGAGGAAGTTGGAATTGTAATGAAATATATTTTTCTTCAGTCGTCTGAAGAGAGATAGCTTGAGCTTTGAAAGTTATAATACTGTACTAAGCTTACATAATGCTAAGCTTATATAATACTAAGCTAATATAATAGAGATGTAAGACTTTCTGACAAGGATTGAGCATAGAACTGAAGGTAGTTAGCGGATTCAAAATGAACAAGTCCGAAGAGATAATAGAGATTGAGTTCACAATGTTGAAGGCAAAAGTGACGGGCAAAATGAGATGAACAATTTACGCTATTACATAATGGGTTCTGTGCTGCTGAGGTTGGGGGAGGGGAAAGCCAACAAGCCATTGCGCTTGTTAATATTATTTTTTTAAAAGGGATTTTTAACCCTGGAAAAGCGATCCATCAATCGACTATCCACCGGGTTCCTAAATACTGCTCGGCAAACATGGAGTAAGGGAACCAGGTCCTCTCGCTTGCGAGGCGTGCGCGCCAACCGTGAAGCTGCAGGACTCTATTGACAGCAGTGCTTTGGCCCCATTGTGCCTGCACAAAAATCCTGCCGACTGCAGGTTTATTTCGCTTCCCCCTGAACTCCTTCATTTCAGTTCAGAGAACATCTGCAAAACAAGCACAGCATCGCAGGCATTGCTCACAGCGAGAAGCAAGCATTCAATTGTTTTTATCAATCTGCTCAGTGTAAATGTCATGCTGGCAAGCATCTGTGGCAAGGCTGATCTGTTGTTTCATTCATAAGTATATGAAAGAGCATTCCCACTCCCTACAGAAAATGCATAAACTTAATAAATTAATCGATGAATTATAGAATGGTCAAGTAGTCTTGTGATCTGAACATTAGATCCACATGACAAGGAAACAAACAAAAATTTGGTGCAAGGAGGGGTTAAAATAAAAAGTAACTCAATTCACTTGATTTTATTCCATTAAACCAATAACATGCACAGACACTTGAGCGGCGATATTTCGAATTTTCTTTAAAAAATATACTAACCCCAGAAAGCGATCAACCGTTCAACTAACAACTGGGTTTCTACTTACTGCTGGGTAAACCGAGGCGCATGGAGATAGGAAATAGCCTAAGGTATCTCCCTGCCCGCGAATCGAACCTGGTTCCGCTCGCTTGCGAGGCATCTCACCAATAAACTACAGGAATCCACTTACATATGAAGGAAGTGAACTCTGACAGTGCTCAATGTACACTAAAGTGTCGCTTAGATCATGAATTCGTCCGTGTCCAGGGTTGAACCCGCAACCTCTGCCCCAATATACGAGTCCTTTAGCAGGTTGAAACTAGACTGTGAACAATTTATAGCTTTGAAGACAGTGAAAAGTAAAAGGTGCTATATCATCTCAAACTGTAGAGCTGAAAGGATTTGAATTGGGCTGAACAATCTGTTCAGGTAATGATGACTGTAAAATGTAGGTCATTGTACCAGCAATGGTGCATTACTGGGTTTATTCCACGAGAAGCAGAGCGCCATCCATGATTCAGGAATGCTCAACTGATAACATAATAATCCTTGCAAGTGACATAGAGTATTATTGCATCTTCAAGTCGTCTCAAAGAGCTTCACAGAATACAGTATACCCATGGTATAAATAATGTGCCCCAATAATATGTCATGGTTACCTGACTGTTAAATGTCTTCCTGGTAACACAAGAACACACTTGCTGTTTGAATCTTGGTTCCTGTGGAATAGGAAAGTCCAGTATAAATAGAGAGTCCTGTAGCATAGTGGTCAGAGCATTTGCCTCCTGGGCTACAGGTCCTGGGTTTGATACCCAGCTAAGGCAAAACCTAAGGCAAGTTTCCTTACTCTGCACATCTCTACTTACTTAACAATAAACCCGTTTGTTAGTTAATTGGCAGATAAACTTCCAGGAGGTAATAATCCCTTAAAAACAATAATAATAATAATTTGGTCATTCAATCCATTATTTGGACACTGCTGTGTGCGATTGCAGTCAATTCACTTTACAATATAGTGTATTCACGTGAAGCACTTCGAGACAACAACCACAACAAAATTTAATTTGTAAAGCGCCTTTCGCATCGGGAGGACGTGCCAAGGTGCTGGTCAGTGAGACGTCCTGAAGATATAATAAGGCGCTATATCAAATGCAAGGATCATTATTATTATTAAGAATAACGCCTAAAAAAATTATGTTTGTAGAACACTTTATTCGTTGCAACTATATTCACTGAATATGGCACCAAATACAGGCATACATTTTATAGTGTGTATTATAAAACTCCAAAGGGGAAAAAATATTATTATAAGCTGAAAATGTAGCATTCGACTAAATGTCATGATCCATAGATCAATGCAACGCATGCTTGAACTGCCACTCATTTTTATTTAATAGGTATTATTTTCAGGCATCCTTTAAGGTCCCAACTCTGTATTTAATTGATGTTGGTGAGCAAGGTTGATAGGTTTCAGTTGAAATTATGGAGCATTGTTAAAATTGTGATTTTGTCTTTAGAGCTAAAATAAGGCTGTTATATTACGTAGCTTGAATGAGTCACTGACTGCTCAAATCTGCTAAACAAAAGCTCAAATCGGAGTATGCAGAAAATGCTGCTATCTAGCTTTATAAGTGTAATTTGTTGTTGTTGTTGTTGTTGTTGTTATGGCTCTAGTGCTGTCAATGGAATTGAAGTTCAAATGTGCCATCATTTTGCTGAAAGCATCAGAAACCTGCCACCCGAGTATGGACACTGTTATCCTTTATGCACATCAACCAAGGGCTGTGAGGATGGAGGGGGAGGGAGGGATAGAGAGAGAGAGAGAGGAGGATTCAATTTAGTGTTGATTTCATGCCACATACGGTAGAAATCATAGAATCTTACAGCACAGGATTCGGCCCATCGTGCCTGTGCTGGCTCTTTGAAAGAGCTGCCCAATTAGTCCGATCTCCTGTTCTTACCCCATAGTCCTGCAAAGTTTTCCGATTTAAATAACTATCCAACTCCCTTTTGAAAGCGACTATTGAATCTGCTTCCAGAAATTCTCCTCATCTCCCGTCTGGTTCGCTTGCCAATTATCTTAGCTCTGTGTCCTCTGGTTACCAACCCACCCGCTAGTGGAAACAGTTTCTCCCTATCTACTTCATCAGAAGCCCTCATAATTTTGAACATCTCTATTATATCTCCCCTCAAACCGCTCTGTTCTTGGGGAGAACAATCCCAACAATCCAATAAAAAAAATCAGCAAACATATAAAATCTGCTGAGATGATTCTAACATTAAATAGTACATTTTTCTTAAAAGATTAAGTTCTCACTTTCAAACATGCCAATATCAGGCAAAGGGTTCCAACCTTCCAGCACTAAGTATAAAAAGTAAGGCTATATTCAAAAGGCAAGGATACTGATCCACATCCATTCTTTGTCGTATTCGAGGAAACAAACAGGGGCAAAATAAACTTGCTTTTGTTGCCCCCCCTCACCACCCACCCCAAGACTCAGCTCAAACAATTGGTAACATCACTGAGCTCAACAGTATTAGGGAAGTGCTTCAATGTGCATAGTTCAAATGTCAAGATTGCTCATCAGCCTGGATAACTGCTTGTCCACTGATATTCATTCTGACAGCACAGCCACCAGGCTCGTCGGAGCACGTGTAAAGACAGACAGTCACTAGGGGCAGGAAGTCATCCCACCCAGCTCCTGTTAACCCTAATGGCTAACAAGCAGTGGGAAAGCTTGACAGGCGGTAATATCAATGGCAAGCCATGTGACTTTAGATGGTTAGACCCCTGCAGTTACCCGAACATACTCTGGTGTCCCAACAAGCCTCGTCTCTTGCCATACCTGTGACTAATACTTTCCAGAGTTAGGTAAACAGGATGTGTCCCTCCAGGGAGAGAGTGTGGAATCGTTCCATTCCAACAATCTACCTCTGGGATTTCCAAGTGTAGGTGGGACGCATGGTAATCTAGGATTGGTTTGGATATTCTTAATGTCGATGGATGGTGATGGATTTCCGCATTCCTAATTCATTCATCTTCTCTATACTGTTGGGACTTCAAATAAGCACTCTCAGCTAATGATTTTGATTATATGATCAACGCACTGTGCAAATAAATATTGGAAGAGTAAAACTGCATGACCAAAACATTGATAGAAATTGGGTAAGGTGGAATTTGAAAGTTAATCATAAATCTTTTAAGCAATTTACTTTTCCCAAAAAACAACATTAGTGTTGGCGATGCAGTTTTCACGTATAAAAACAAATCTTTTGGAAGTACTGTAATTACATTTTAAAATTTCCAGGCTTCCTTCGCTTATGAGAGCAAAGGCATTACACAATTCAATTAATTTTTCTTTTAGCAAAATCAATACTCTGTAACCCTTGGTCATAATGTAGCTATGCCGCGCTGACTCAGTGAAGAACAGTGTGGTAGTGACAAGACCAGAAAGTTTCCAAAACATTCTGCAGTCTTTGTTGGGGAGGCATCTTAAATAGATAGGATTGGTGGGATGGCAGTATGCCAATGTGCTGGCAATTGGAAGCTGGGCTTGTTGCCAGTTTCTCTTGGCTTCTTGAGATGATGTCCATCTTATTATCTTAAGAGCAATGGATCTCAGCCTCCATTGTGTTCTAGGTTTTGTCCATCTCCTGTGACATTTAGAGGGATCCGTTTCTAACAGTCTAGCATCTGGTATTGATCACCTCCACTCTTACTGTCCTTGAGCAATGTGGGCTGCAAGATTATATTAGTGACGACAGGGCTTATACACAAGTCCATGAGCAGCAAGAGCAGAGATGTTAGCCTCCGAGGAAGAGGAGACGAATGGTGAGTCAATTGATTAGCAAACGATTCCACAGATTAGTTAGATAAAGGCGATTCTGTGAGATTTGTAGAGGGATGTGTCAGCATCTAAAGGATGCTTTTGACTTGAGTCAAGTGCAGGGTTGAGTAATGATTAAGAAAGGAAATTTGTTATATCGTGGAGTCATTATTGTACAGCAATGAGAGGCAAACACAATGACGATTAAATGGTTATTATATAAATAAAAAGCCTCAGGGCATTTAATCTGAACCCAAATAAATTAACATCATGCCACAACCACTTCCTCAGGATAGCCTCTAACCTGCTCCACATTCCCCGTCCTACCTTGCCCACCCCACGATTGGCCATTGGGCTATTAGCTGCTTTGCACTATGGAACTCCATCCCATAAGTCCCTGCAAATGCTTTCCTCCTTTACCTCCTTCAAGACCTCAATAATAATAATAATAATTCTTGCATCTGTATAGCACTTTTCACATCTTCTAGATGTCTCAAAGTGCTTCACAGAATATACTGTAAAGTGAATTGACTGTATATATTTGGGTGAAATGCAGCAGCCAATTGCGCACGGAAGCGTCCCACAAACAGTCGTTAAGGTGCACATGGCTCACAAAAATTTATGTAAATGAATGAATAAATTAAGAAACAAGAAAATATTGCTACGGTATTTTTCCCGCCCACCACACACACTTAAAGGGGATTCTTTTTAAAAAAAAATCTAGTGTCAAAGAATGTACAATAATCCTTGGATTTGATATAATGCCTTATCACGTCTTGAGATGTCTCAAAGCGCGTCACAAAATATATTGTAAAGTGAATTGATTGTATTTTGTGGGTGAAATGCAATTGTGCACAGGAATGTCCCAGTAATAGTCATGGATTCAGTGACCCAATTATTATAATTATTTTATTTAAAGGGATTATTCATTCTCCCTCTGCACATGTGGACATCAGATCAGAAGAACAGCGGTTTTCAGTCTCTCTGCCCTTAAACAAGCAAACAGTAAGAACGACAGCTAAAGTCTCAGAGCATCCCCCAGCAACAACAACAACAACTTAGATTTATATAACTGATCTCGGGGCCGAGCCAGGGAGGGAGGGGGAAGTAGGAGATCAAAAGAGTGGTCGAAAAGAAAGGTTTTTAGCCGAGACTTGAAAGTAGGAAGAGAGGAGGCGAGGCGAAGGTAGTGAGGAAGGGAGTTCCAGAGCCTCGGGGCCTCCTTCCCTCCCACCCACCCTGTGCTCCAGGTTCAAATTGTCCGGGTTTTGTGAATTAGGTAAAGGGCCAAACGTCACCCAAATATCAGATTTTTTTCATCAATAAAAAAGATTGAAGTAAATTATGATCATTTGTCCTCACTCAAATAATAATAATAATTCTTGCATTATCCAATACAAGTGGCAGTTCCAATTGCCAGGTAGGATTACAGTCCAGCCTCTGAAACAGGACAGGAGGTACAGACACATTCAACCTCGAAAAGCCTGACTGATTTAATGCAAGTTTCCTGGATTCACATTAAGGAGCAAAGTGTTTCTGTCCACGCGAAAGGTGCTCGTCCTCTCACTCCACTGAAACTAACCACGTGGATGATTTATTACCAGAGAAGTTTTATTAAAACAAAGTGAAATTTCCATTAAGGTCAAGCTCAGCAGCACCTCAGTCTTCAACCACATCATCGGTCACTATCCTACCTCCACCCATCCTGCCAATCAACTAACAACTGGGTTCCTATTTACCGAACAGACACATGTGGTGTAAGGAAACTTAACTAGTGTTTTGCCCTGCCCAGGAATCGAACTCGGGTCATCTCGCTTGCAAAGCGCATGCTCTAAACAATATGCTACTGGACAATGCGGTTTACACAGGAACAATTAAGCTTCCAAAGACCTGAGCCTGAAATGCCCCCATTTCTGGGCACTGAGGGATATTTCCAATCTGTCTTCTGCAAGGAGATCAGCTGGCTCTGTACAATTAAGAGATTTTCTGTTGTCTTGAGGGGGTAGGCAGCCTTAACATATTTTCTGAACTCATTCCCACATATGTACGAAGATTGGTTGCTGTTAAAATCTTACAATGCAGAAGGCAGATTGGACTATTATTGAATTATGTGCTGGAGGGGATTTGGAATCACAGCAGTGTGAAAAATAAAAAGGATATCAACATTATGCAGCTGCAATAACAATATTGATTAAATGTATTGTCTCCCCCAATTGTTATGAATTAATGTTATACATAGCCTCATGGAGTTCATTTATAGTCAAATCCTAATAAGATCAGATCAATGTCACAGAAGAACAGAATTCTGGATTGTTTTAGATCATGTTTCTCTTTTAAACAGAGGGCTAAATAATAATAAAAAAAAGATGCATTTTAGCAGGAGATGGATCAACTGGAGTAGTGATTCAGATAGTCGGCAACAGGAATGTTTCAGTATGTCTGGAAACAACGCTTAGCAAAACATACCTCCAGAACACGCTGCCTCTATCCCTCCGCCTTGCTCTCTCCTTCTTCATCTTCAGGTCGCACCTGAAGACTTTCCTCTTCAATCTTGCCTGAGGACACGATCCCCCTCTTTGGAGTCATGTTCCACTCCATTGTCAACTGCTCTGGGACCCTACCTGCATAAGAATCGCTATATAAATGCAAGTTGTTGTTGTTAAATGCAAGGATTATAATTATTATTGAGTGTTAAATGCGCCATTTACAGTACATGGTTAACTGGAGTTAGAGCAAATCATCCAATTGGGTGGAGTATAGGAAATAATAATTCTCTATTCCCCCATCCTCTCATTTGGTACCAATTCAAGTGATCTATAAGAGTTATGCATTAATTGACCTCTGCCTTAAAATAACTCACAATGCTTTGGTTCCACAACTCTTCGTCAAAACTGCTCTATGCTATTTTGATGAAGGGCCATGGACCCAAAATGTTGACTCACTTTCCTTTCTCCTTTCTCCTGAACAGCTGAGTGTTCTGAGCAACTTATATTTTTGTTTCAGATTTCCAGCATTTGCAGTATTTCGCATTTTAGGATCTCAGTTGTTGGTCGATTGGTGGATCACTTTTGTGGGTTTAATGATCCCTTCAAAATATAAATCAAAACAATAATAATTTGGTCAATCAATCCATGACTGCTGTGACAACTGACTGCTGTATTTTGCCCACAAAACATAAAGTCAATTCACTTTACAGTGTGAAGCGCTTTGAGACGTCTCGAAGACGCGATAAGCCACTATATTCAATGCAAAGATCAGGAGTAATAATACATTGATGAAGCAGTTGGTTTTTGCAGGGAATTTGGAAACCTTTTTTGTCAGAATCCTCCTGTACTGCACTGACTAAAGATTTCCCTTTGATTCCCACTAAGCTGTTATCTGTCATTACGTATTTCTCTCTGCTGCTCAGATACAAAGAGCTAAAAGTGGTGTGTACAGGGAGCTGGGTCACTTTGAACTGTGCAATAATACTGTCAATCCTGGGAGCTGTCCAAATTTTGCTGCTAATGACTAACAAATTCCCTTCAACACTGATCCGCTCAAAAAATGATCTAATTCCTGGAGATTTTGTGTTAATGAAGTGCTTTGCATCCATTAAATTCTACTAGAGCTTTAGTATATTCAACAATGGATACCTGGAAATGTGTGAAATGTTAGAAGGTCGGTGTTCTGACAATTTGAAATACCACCAGCATACATCAACATTTATGTGCCTGCTTTACATTTTTTTAAAAAAATTGGGTCACTCAATCCACCACTGCTCCTTGCAATTAGCTGCCACGTTTCATCCATAAAATATTAGGCAAATTATTTTACAGTATATCCTGTGAAGCACTTTGAGACGTCTCAAAGATGTGATGAGGGGCTGTATCTCAAATACAAGGATTCAAATTATTATTAGACAGATAAACCATTCTCATATTTGTATGCGATTAATGTACTCGGTTTTATAGCCCCTTCAGTGTTCTTGCAACAAAAAGGCTGCTGAAGCCTTTCTCCTCTGACTGCACATGTAACTATCAGCAGTTCAGAAATACATTTCAGTGTTCTGATGCTCACTCATGTTGAGTTTTGCTTGCTTGTCTTGACAAGTCTAATAGCACTTGCCAGCAAATACAAAGTAGCACACAAACCTAGTCCCATCTAAAATCATGGTCCTCTTTACCTTGAACTTGTAACAGTGAGTATCACACAGGGAAAATGAAAAAAAAACTTGACAATGTGACATCTATTTCTTTATCTTTATTAATGATCGGAGAGGTTAAAACTCTTTATCTCGTTATTTCCATCAGGACTCAACGATGCAATCACTGGCTTGTCACACAGTACACGGAGGTCACATCTCCGTTTTTTTTTATCATTAACTCAAGGAGCACAGCTTCCTTTAGATTTCTTACAGATTTACCAAGTCACAAGCTTTGTTGCATTGTGGACTGACCTGACTCAGATCAATTTTTTTATCTCTCGTTTAAGACACTGATTAATTTTTTATTTTGAGGAGGGTTTGCCATTTTCCAATCAACATAAGAGGTGTAACTCACTTTCAGAAATAATGAACATTCGATTTGATTCCCGGGCTGGCCTACTCTGCACGTCTCAGTTACTTAACCGCACAAGGAACGCAGTTGGTAGTCGATTGGCGGATTGATTTTCACAGGGGTAATATTCCCGTAAAACATTTAAAAGAAAATAGTTTTACCACAGCTGTTTGTGGGAATATTGCTGTGCGCAATTGGCTGCCGTGTTTCATCCACAAAATATACAGTCAATTCACTTTACAGTATATTCTGGGAAGTGCTTCGAGATGCCTTTTCACAGAAAGCCGTGAAAAGGCACTATATCAATTGCAAGGATTATTATTATCGTTGTACATGAGAACCAGCCTGAGGTTTCCTCTTAAAGCCAGGGAAATTGGCACAGTATGAAGTTCAGCGCCTTGGCACTTCCCCCCAACTTGAAGGACATTATACAAATGTGATTTTGTTGTTGTTGATTAATACAGTTGAGATTAAGACACACCAAAGATAATCGGACCCTGGATCCCACACCATATATTCGGTTCATAAAAGATGAGTGTTCATTATTTCTAAAAAAAATTAACATATAAAAGAAGAATGCTAACTAAAGTGAAACTCCATCATAAAGCCTCCTCTTCCCCTCCTCACCCCTCATGTCGCTTATTTCACTGATATCCTATGGTTCTATGGATGTATCTAGAAATACCTGGATTCTGCTACTGACAAGCTGGTTTGTAATGCTAAAAGGCCATGAGGTCTCGCCGAGGTCACTTCCTGTGTCAGTGATGTAATTCTCCGCACACTAAGCAGGAACGCGTTATGCATAATAATAATAATCCTTGCGTTTGATACAGCGCTTGTTCACGTCTTCGACGCCTCAAAGCGCTTCACAGAATATCCTGTAAAGTGAATTGACTGTATATTTGTGGGTGAAACCCAGCAGCCAAATCCGCACAGGAGTAAACAGCAGTAGTTTGAAATGACCGAATTAACGTCAAGAAGAGCCATTTTCTGGATCGATTTCCCCCCTGATCCCAACCCCTAGCTCGGGTACGCATCCTTGTGAATCCTAATTGTATGTACAATTTGTTGTTATTGTTTTTGTTGGTCCAGTTCTGATCTAAACCTGTCCCTAAAATGCTTGTTTGATTTAGCATTTCTAGCATCTAACTCGGAATGTTAAACCTTGCAAACTTTTCGTTCTGCACTTACTGCAGTACAGCTTGCTTCGAGTGAGCAGGAGATTTTCCTGAT
This sequence comes from Hydrolagus colliei, assembly GCA_035084275.1. Classification (NCBI taxonomy): domain Eukaryota; kingdom Metazoa; phylum Chordata; class Chondrichthyes; order Chimaeriformes; family Chimaeridae; genus Hydrolagus; species Hydrolagus colliei. The sequence goes on along the minus strand of CM068748.1, from coordinate 22,379,800 downwards.
ACAATTCTGTGGTCTCTATTTTCATTCGAAGAGGAATAATTTAATGTCCTCAGAATCGGTATCTCAAAATATGTATTTCCTCAGGAATTTGAGGTTTGCAAAACCAGGTAATTGAGATTGCGTAAATTACCATAAGATTTGCGATTCTTACAAAAGGTTTAATTTAGGAACGCGTTCTCTTGTTGCAGTGGACAGATTTGGTTCTGAGTCACACATAGTGGTTTTAATGAGCGTTGGATCCAGGTTGGCAGCAGTGCTTGTGTTGGGAGCCTGAGTGCGAGTGAACTGCGGGCTCGTTCACCATTGAGTCGCATTCAGTTTAGAACTGCCTTGCTAGAAGTCGAGACCTTGTCAGAGAAAATCAAGAGCCCTGTTAGTTTCTTTGTAGAACTGGAAGTTGAGCAGAGAGATCTGCCAACACTAGTCGTCCCATCAGCAATCAGTGAGTTGCACAAATGGGATTAATCTCCTTCAGCTGCCAGTGATGACACATCCTGTCACTATCTCATTCTGAACTGTCCCTTCCATTTTGCTTCCCTCACAGCTCAGTGAAATATATACATTTTTGCTTTCAACGGGACAACGTAGCCTTTGTCAGTCTTGTCTTAAAATATTTAATTCTCAGTATATTTCTGACTATGTTCTGCTCTGTTGCCTCTTGCAATGGACCATGTGTGCAAGACATGGACCATATCCTTTGCCCACCACTTTCTCATTCTCCATGAGATTCTCCCCATTCTTTTGATCACTTTACAGTATATCCTGTGAAATGTTTTGAGATGTCTTGAAGGTATGATAAGGCACTATATGAAATGCAAGGATTATTATTTGATCACCCATCTTTTCCCAAGCATTATTTGATAGTCAAGATTGTGGAAAAGGTCTCCACTATTGGCAGCAAGACTGAGTTTTGTTTAATACACTAAAACTTTGATCTCTACATATCACAATTGCTTGCCATGTTTCCCGCACAATATACAGTCAATTCACTTTACAATATATTTGAAGATGTGATAAGATGCTATATCAAATGCAAAAAATATTATTAGAGTTCTCATCTTATTCTCCAACATTGCAAACAACACTCTCTTTGGCACGTTCTCGATTACTGGTGAGGAAACTATACCCGATGAAAGTTAATTTAAGAACATGCATCAAGGTTTGCACACGAGCACTATTGCCAATGGTACACAAACATTCATTAAAACTAGAATGATTGACTCAGAATCACTTCATTACACACAAGAGCTTTTTGAGCATTAACTCTCTGGTGTACCTAGTCAAATCAGCTTGTGTGAAATTTCGGGCTTGCTACCCATTAAATCCTGTCATCCGAGAAATATTATTAACAACAACAATAACTTTTATTTATATAGCGCCCTCCACGCTAGATGGCGTCTCAGAGTGCTTCACAATAACGGATCCCGGGACCGAGCTAGGGGCAGGAGTAGAAAGATGACCAAAAGCACGGTCGAAGAGAAAGGCTGGAACCTGAAACTGGGAAGAGAAAGAGTATATACTGTACAGTATTATATACACAATCCACTATGAGCAGGGAGAAGTGTCTGACCACCAAGTGACCAATATTAAGAACTCTTCATCTGCAATGGTGTTTTCAATGACCAAATGAGTCAATAAGGAATGAGCTCACCTGTTTCTTCAAACATAGATGATAAAACACCTCCAAAACTCCCCGGAGAGAAATAAAATCATTACTCAAACCATCTTCAAACAATGAAGCATCATCTGTCTTGAATATCTTAAGCAAATCTATCGCAACCTCAAGAGCTGAGTCACAATTACATTTATGTTGGAGGAGGACGTTGATGGGCACTTCTTTTCCTTGACATTTTAACAGCTGCCAAAGAGCCAGGTAGAAATAGCTTGTGTGTTGGAAAGATGACAAATGCGCAAGCTGCAACTCCAATGTGTATTATTTAGAATCAAAAGATCTGGATGGAGCACTCAGTTGCTTGAATTCTGGACTCAACAAAATGGAAACGGATTGGATTGCAGCGTTCTCATAAAAGAATCTGGTGCTTCAACCATTACATAAAGTACATTTACATTAGGATGTGTGAAAACACTAGAGAAAGGCACAAAGAATAATATTACCAATAAACCTTACATTTGATATAGCACCTTACCACGTCTTCGAGACAGCTCAAAGCACTTCACAGAATATACTGCAAAATTAATTGACCATATATTTTGTGGGCAAATTGTGCGGCCAATTGCACACAGCCGTGTCCTATAAACAGTCGTGGATCAAGTGACCAATTATTATATGTTTAAAAAAGGAAATTATTACGGGATTATTAAGGGAAAAGTTATCTGTCAATCGACTAACAACCAACTGGGTTCCTATTGACTGCTAGGTAAGTAGAGGCATGTGGAGTAAGAATTTTCCCTACTCAGGAATCAAATTCAAGTCCGCTCGCCTGCAATGCGAGTGCTCTAATCTGTATGCTACTGAACACCAGAATAAGGATTCTGGCTTTATTGCATGCCAAAAGACAGGCTGATTTTTTACTAAATAAAAATATACAGATTGATGTAATTCAAGGTACATATAAGGGCGATGCAAGTTGGATATTTGAATTTGCTTCAGTGAGGGTAGTCCCAGAAAATAAATGTAAAATTCACTAAATGGGTTAAACTGGCAATTTAAAAGATATGTTTCTGCCACACAGTGATGCATGTGGAGAATAGGTTGTCTCCCTGCTGAATTCTGGGGCAGTCAATACCTTTTGAAAACACAGAAAACTCAACGTACATTCGGGAAGGGGAAAAAGGCACTGGTTTCCTGTGATTTGGAAAAGACCAGAAGAATCTTGAATTCTGTCGATCAATTAAATGGCGATGAAACTGACCTGATAAAGGCAATCATGAATAAATTAGGTGGGGAATAGATTTGATAGGCTAATAAATCCCTTTGGTCTGTACTCCCTTTATATTCCTAAGAGTTTTGCATCAGCAACAGGTGGAAGCCTGCTCAGAGAGTTCCTCAGGATATTTTATCACTCAGCGAGTTAAAATCTGGAATACACTGCCTGAAAAGGTGTTGGAGGCTGATTCGATAACAACTTTTAAAAGAGAGGTAGACATTTATTTGGGGAGGACGGATTTGTGTGGGTAAGAACATAAGAATTAGGAGCAGGATTAGGCCATTCGGCCCCTTGAGCCTGCCCCGCCATTTGCTAAGATCATAGCTGATCTTCTGACCTAACTCTAATTACCTGCCCTATCCCCATATCCTCTAATCCCTCTATTTAAAAAAAATCGATCAGTCTCAGCCTTGAAAATGTTCAAGGACTGAGCATCTACAGCCTTCTGGGGTAGTGAATTCCTTAAATTCAGAACCCTCTGAGTGAAGAAATGTTTCCTCAACTCTGTTCTAAAAGGCTGACCCTTAATTTTACGATCATGACCCCCTGGTTGTAGATTCTCCTACCAGGGGAAACAATCCCTCACTCTCTACTTTATCCAGCCCTTTAAGAACCTTATATGTTTCAATAAGATCTCCCCTAATTCTTCTGTACTCTAGAGCATACAGCCCTAGTTTATTCAACATATCCTCATAGGTCAGTCCCATCATCCCAGGAACTAACCTAGTGAATCTGCACTGACCCCCTCTAAGGCAAGTATGTCCTTTATTAAATAAGGAGACCCAAACTGCACACAATATTCAAGGTGCGGTCTCACCAAGGCCCTATACAGTTACAGCAAGATTTCTCTACTCTTGTACTCTAAACTTTTTGCAATGAACACTAACATGCCGTTTGCCTTCTTAGTTGCTTGCTGCACCTGCAAACTAACTTATTGAGACTGGTGTACAAGGACACCCAAATTCCTTTGTACCTGTTAGCCACTCTTCTATCCATGCTAATATATTCCCATTAATCCCGTGGGCCTTGAATTTGTGCAATAGCCTTTTGAGTGGCACTTTTATCAAATGCCTTCTTAAAATCTAAATATACCACATCTACTGGTTCCCCCCTATCCAACCTGCTAGATACATCCTCAAAAAACTCTAAAAGATTAGTTAAGCCCTTCTGTAAAGCTCAAGGCATAAATCAGGATAAATCATGCTGATTCTGCCTAATCTTGTTATGGTCTTCCAGGTATCCCATAACCATGTCTTTAATTAAGGACTCAAGAGTTTTCCCTACCACTGATGTCAGACTAACTGGTCTATAATTCCCCATGTTTTCTCTCCCACCCTTCTTAAATAGTGGAGTTACGTTTGCAATCTTCCAATCAATGGGAACTTTTCCAGTATCCACAGAATTTTGGAACATTATAGACAAGCCATCCACTATCTTAGTAGCCACCTCCTTTAAAACTCTAGGATGCAGGCCATTAGGTCCAGGGGATTTATCGGTTTTAAGACCTGACAATTTACCTAAAACCATTTCTTTACTAATATTAATCTCCCTAAGTTGCTCGCTAACATTGTCTTGTTGGTTCCCCTCTATTATTGCTAGGTTTTTACTGTTTTCTATGGTGAAGACAGTAGCAAAATACTTGTTTAACGACTCTGCCATGTCTTTGTCCCCTATTATAATTCCCCTAGTCTCTGCCTGTAACAGACCCACATTCACCCTTGATAGCCTTTTCCTCTTTATATATTTGTAGAAACTCTTGCAGTCTGTCTTTATGTTCCTCGCTAGTTTGCCCTCATATTCTATTTTCTCCCTCTTGATAATTTTTTTGGTTCTCCTTTGTTGATCCCTAAAGCTCTCCCAATCCTTGGGTTTACTACTCACCTTAGCTGTTTTATAGGTTTCTTCTTTTAACTTTATGCTTTCCCTAACTGCTCTAATTAGCTACGGTTGGACCACCTTTCCCATGGCATTCATATCCTCAAAGGAATACGTGCTTGGTGGGAATTTTGCACTGCCTTCTTGAATGTCTGCCATTGCTGCTCTACTGTCAAATCCTTAAATCTAATTTCCCAGTTTATTTTAGCTAAATCCTCTCTCATACCAACAAAATTGGCTCCATTTAAATTTAGGACCTTTGCTTCGGACTTAACTACTTCCCTCTCTAACTTAATGCTAAATTCCATCATATTATGATCACTTTGCCCTAGAGGAACCTAAAGTTCCAGTTTGCTGAGCAGCCCTGTTTCATTACACAAAACAAGGTCTAATATGGCCTGTTCCCTGGTTGGCTCCTTGACATACTGATTTAGAAAATTATCCCTAATACATTCTATAAACTCTTCCTCTATCTTACTTTTCCCAATTTGGTTGTCCCAGTCTATATGCAGATTAAAATCACCCACAATTAGTGTCTTTGCTACATGCTCTACTGATCTCCTGATTTATGCCTTGAGCGATACTTTGACTGCTGTTATGGGGAGAGAGCTATTGAGTGGGATTAAATTGCTCTTTTTAGAGAGCCAGCACAGACTCGATGGGCCAAATAGCCTCCTTTTGTGGCATAAGATTCTATGATTCTATATCTTAATCCTCATGAAGGTAGAATGGAATTGGATAGTTACTTGAAAAGGAAAAATATTTTGCAGGCCTTTGGGGGTAAAAGTGGAGACTAGTGGATAGCTCTTTCCAAGAGCCACCACAGGCAAAATAGACCAAATGGCCTCCTTCTGTCCTGTAACATTCTACAAACCTGATATGACAGGCAGAACAAAAGCCCTACCCTTCAAAAAGGCAAGACTGTACACCATTTGTAGAGAGCCAACCTGAAGACTTAACCTAAAGCTTTTGGTCATCAAGAGTATTGCCCTGCATCCTGGCTGACAATCTCCCCCCAAATAAAGCCGGTCACTCGCTGCACAAATTAGCTGCTATGATCGCCTTCAAAACACACAGTCACAACACTTTGCAGTAAATCCCGTGGAGGGTTACCAAGACTGTGAAATATGAAGCCACTGACCCTACCCCCCAGATATGCAGCACACGGGAGACTGTTGTTCCATCTCTGGTCAAAAGCTAAAACACTTCTGAATGAAATGATATCAGAAAATGCAAAGCAAATGTTGAAATATTTATTTGTTGACTGGTCAGCGGCGGTATCTGACAGGTACCTGATGGAAATTTCCATTTGTATATAATAATAGTCCTTTCATGGGAGGAAGTCACAAAGCACTTTACAGTATTTTCTGTAAAGTGAAGTGACTAGGTATTTTGAAGGCAATAGCGGTAGCCAAATTGCCACAGCAATGTCCCACAAGCAGCCGAGAAGCGAATGATCCAGTTTGTCTAGGGGATTTTTATATACAAGATCAAATCAAGACAGCCCCGCAATGCATGCGATCTCTTGTTTAGGTGGTATTATTTCTGAAAGGAACACACACAAAAAAAGTTGATTTGGAATTGACAAAACAAGATTTTATGAAAAGCTTAATGTCAGGGAATTCGACCCAGTTGCTGTCAAATGGAGAGAGGAACTATCAAAAAATGCATGAGCTTGTTTTTGCAGTCCAGTGAGGAAAGACTGCGCTGAAACCACCATAAATAAAGATGTGGATATATTCACAAAACGGAATAAAAATATGCCCATTCTTTGAAACAAAATTACTACCACTGCTCAACAATTTGAACAGCGCATCACTGGGGACCTCAGCGCAACAGATGAGATTGATGTGCCTATCATTTACTGCGCAGTAATTTCACTGCATATTCACCACTGGCAGTAATCCAACATTGAGAATCATTAACATAACTTGGTTGTTTTCTGCAAACCACCTCCCCCCCATGCTGCAGTTGATCACTTTATGTTCACTGAAACACTAAACGAACTAGAAAAAACATGTCTCTCTTTTAAAAGCCAGGCTGGTCGTGTCTGGGTTTTGTAGTACTGTAATATTATACATTAGATAACATCCCTTGCCTTTTGATAACGTGCCTTATCACGTAGTGGAGATGTCTCAAAGTGGTTCACGCAATGTATTGTAAGGTGAGTCGATAGCAGTGTCTCACAAACAGTCATGGATTGAGTGACCAATTTTTTTTAGATGGATTTCACCACCTAACTTGGCATTGATATTTCTGTCTGGTAAGTTTTCCACTGCTTGTCCGGCTAGGACCACCCTATCCATTCAGGTTTTGGCTTGCAGGGTTAACAGGAACTGAGTGGGATGGTACCCTGCCCCCCACCCCCATGACAACAACATCAAAATTACATTTATAGAGTGCCTTTTATGTCGGGAGGACGCTAAAAGTGAATTGACTATATTTGTGGGCGAAACGCGGCAGCCAATTGCGCACAGCAGCGTCCCACAAACAGTCGTGGATTGAAAGGAACCAATTTATTATTGCGGTTTGTTTTGGAGGGATTGTTTTATTAGGCGTCATAATTATTAATATGATTATTATTATTAGGGTCATAATCTCGTGAAGTTCCGGGTATTGAAGCCAAGAGTGCCAATGCCAAAACTGAGCAAACGAACTGAGGCAAATGCAACTTTTTAATATGAAGGAGCCCTAGAAATTTCTCAAGAAGAGGTTTGGACAAGCGTAAGCACTGACCGCATCCTGAAAGCTGCAAAAGAAATGTATTAACAAAAGGATTAGATTTACAAATCCTGGTTTGCAGCTTAGCATTTTGCTGACATTTGTTAAGTATTTATTATTTATTCTACAGATGCTCAATGCTATTTTTCCAGGGGGCAACGTTTTTCTGGCTTTAATCATTTAAATTAATCTTGGAAAAGAAAAGAATTATTGACACAATCGTGTTTGTTTTAGGCTAGAAAGTCTATATGTTGGAAAACTAAAAGCCAATAGCAGGGTGTACGCACATATCTCAGTCACTAAGTTCTGATCATCTGCTATTTCAAAGCTCTGTTCACCTCCACTGAATCGGATTTTAGAATAAAACATGTTTTGTGGTTACCTTTGGTTCAGGTAAATAGATATTGGGGGCTTCGTTATTCTATTTTAATATACTGAGAATATAGAGTTTTGTACAATATGTGAATGACTATTCATATATAGGGTTTCCCATAACATACACTACTTAGTATTTATTGTGACATATGTGGAGCCTTTTCCATTATATCCAGTACACGGGGCACTGCTATTCTACGTGATTCATGTAACATTATGGTTAGGGCACTCGCCTCGCAAGGGCACAAATTCGATTCCTGGGTAGAGCAAAATTCCAGTCAAGCATGAACCCTACTTACTGTCTGGTAAAGCTGGATTGGCGATCACATTTCCAGGGTTAATAATCCCTCAGAAAAATAATATTCAGAATTTGGTTGCTCAATTGACAATTGTTTGTGAGTAATGCTGTGCGCAATTGGCTGCTGCGTTTCACCCACAAAATACACAGAGAATCCACTTTTCTGGGCTCCGTGAAGTGCTTTGAGACATCTCAACAATGTGATAAGGTGCTATATCAAATGCAAGGATTATTATTATTTATTGGCAAAAGAACCAAAGAGACAAGGAGAATTTTGTTTAACCCAGTGAGTTGTTACTGTTTGGAATGTGTTGCCAGAAAGGATGGTAGAAGCAGATTCAAACGTAGCTTTCAAAATAGAATTGGATAGATACTTGAAAAGGAAAATTTTGCATGTCTATGGGGCAAGAGCGGGGGATTGGGACTGGTTGGTCAATCTTTCAAAGAACAAGCATAGGTACCATGGGCAAAATGACCTCTTTCTGTGCTGAAAGATTCCATGATTATTAGAGAATCAAGCTGCATTTTAAATGAATCCCAGTATCTTAGCTTCTTTGCATTACGTTCCGCACTTATTTTTTGCTCCAAAGATCCCCGATTGGTATCAGCACCACATTGATAGGAGCAGACAACAACAACTTGCATTGATATAGCGCCCTCCATGGTGAGCAATTAACAGTGGCAGAGCCCCGAGGCCGAGCCAGGGAGAGGGGAGGAAATGTAATTCACAGGTGGTCATTGTTCCAATAAGTCACAGACTCCTTTAGTCAGTGAATAAGCCTAGGGGCCTGTAACCTAATGTGACATCCTCTAGATATTTAGTAAACGAAAGACACACACACAAAAAAAATCGCAATGCACAGACTGCATTGCAGAGGGTCATGCACCAAAATATTGATCTAAATTTTTTTAAAAATTGGAAGCCATAAAAGCAACAAGCTAGCAGCAAGGATACTTAAAAATCTTTGAAGCGGCCATAATTTTTTTTCTCATAAAATGTCTGTTATTTTAATGCGCTTCAAATATTCTGCAAGATGACAAAATATTGCACGTCGTCATGAAATATTAAATTGTACATGACGTCTGTGTTAGATCAATATATAGTCTGGATGTTTCTTTCCTGTTGAAAAACAGCTAAATCCAATTAGAGCTGTTATACCCATTAAACGGTGCCACGTGCACTCATGACTGACATTACAGTCGACTGTGTCGCCCTCTGATCATACCACACTATCTCTCCCTGCACAGCAATTTGCCGTGCAATCATAGGGGAGAAAAGGGATCTAGATTCACCAGGCTCTAAAAGTCGCAGCAAAGGTGGCCATTAAAATGAAAATAGAGTCGTTGGCTTTACGTCCAGAGAAAGAAAGTACAAAAGTAGGAAAGCAATGGTACATTTATAATAATAACTTGCGCTTGATATGGCGCCTTATCAAGTCATTGAGACGTCTCAAAGCGCTTCACAGAATGTTCTGCAGAGTGGAGTGACTGTGTGTTTTGCGGGCTGTTGGTTGATTCCCCCTGAAGACTCGAGAACCGAGATGGAATGGTCTACCAATAAGAGCTGTCAGCAGTGAAATCACCAGACATTTCTATGCTCAGAGAGTTGTGGGATTGTGGGACTCACTTCCTCCACAAAGGGCTATTCAGTCAGAGTTGGTGAGAGCCTTTAAAGAGGGAAATAGATTATTAATACATGGCTGGTCAAAGTATTAGACATGTACTGAGAAAAGCCAGGCATCTGCTATTGATTTGAAGGTTAGTCATGATGTAAGAAAACGGCAGAGCTTGCTCCTGTTATAGATTTACATAGACAAACCATTTGATCTCACCAATCGTACCAGTGATTCCACATCACACAAGTCTCCAAACACTCCTTACTCCCTCCCATACCCTTCCATTTCCTTCTCCATCATGTGTACATCTAGCTTCTTCTTCAATACATTCTGCTGCTAATCCTAAAGCCTTGCAATGTCTGTCTTATGCTTTATAGATGGAAACATTCTCCTCTCCTCCTGGTGCTGATCCATTGTTACTGCTTGTCCTTTGCTACATGACCCCAGTTGCTCTTTGTGTGTGAGCATTCAGACACCAAATATCAGCAGGCATTCAACCGGAGAGGAGCCTAGCAGCCGAGCACAATGCTATTTTCATCTGGAAACTGATCAGTAGTTCACTATACGCTGTTTTGGTGGGTCAGGGTTAATGCAATATAATTTATATTTATACAGCGCGTTTCACTTCAGGAGGGAGTCTGACAGTGCTTTAATGGCCAGCCGAGCTGAGGATGGGGACAAGTGGGGAGAGGCAAGTGGGGGGCTATAGATGACTGAAAGCATGGTCAAAGGGGTACATTTTGAGGTGTGCTTTGAAAGAGAGGGAGGGAGTCAGAGGGTTGTTCCAGAGAGCGAGGGCAGAATAGCTGAGTGCCTTCCCAATGATGGTGGGGTGGATAGGCCAATCAAAGGAAATGAAGCAGCCTTAAGAATAATAACCATCCATTTATAATAATAGATGTAATTGACGATTTTTGTGGGCGAAAGACAGCAATTCATTATGCACAGCGGTGTCTCACAAAGAGTCCTAAATTGCGGGACCACATTTTGGGGGGACTAAGAGGGAGTATTACCAATATAAAGGGGCAGGTGGAGTAAGGAAACTTGCCTAAGGTTTCGTCCTGCCCTGGAATTGAACCCGAGTCCTTTCGCTTGTGAGGCAAGTGCTCTAACCGGTACACTGCAGGACTTCTAACAAATGTTAGCGTATTAAATCTCTCCTGCTATTCGAGTGGCTTTGCTGTGCTAGTACAGTAATCAGATTTCCTTCCATTGTGGAAGCTGAAACCGCACAGAGCCACTGGAGGGTTCTGCCTAGCGCTACGGCAGCCGAAGGGTTAAGAGGCTAAACTAAAACGGTGGAGCATCAGGAGGTTTGTGAAGGTCATCAGAGCTCCGAGATTCTCTGGGAGGCTGTAACTCACACAGAAATACAGCAGTACATCACAGTACATCACACACTGACCAGGAAGGGTAAATAGAACACAAGAAAAATGAACAAAAATAAGTCAGGCATCTCATCCTGCTTACCCCAGCCCTTTGGCTCGTATCCTAAACCCACAGAACATATTTGCATCTCCCTTCTGCCTTGCAACCAAACTTGTCTCCCTCTATTGAATCAGAGTCAGATTATTTTCTACTTAGCCTTAAACAACTATGTGTAGATTCCTTGAGGCAGGTGCAATCCATTCCACAAATCACCCCTTCGTTCACCTTACTTTGCACTTTGATATTTACAATGGTGCCCCAGCAATCAAACGCAAGAGAGGACCAGATGAAGGAAGGAATTACCCTTTCAGATCTCACTGTTACAGTCATTAATTATCCTCTGTGTAAAGAAATCCCAACTCCAGGTTGGGTACCAAGACAGTATTGTTAAGCGCCTTGAGACATCCTCCCGAGGTGAAAGTCCCTGTGCGAATGTAAATGTGTGTTATAATAATAATCAATAATAATCCCTGCATTTGATAGCACCTTATCATGTCCTTGAGTACGTACTGTAAAGTGAATTTCCTATGCATTAGTCCAAACGGAGTAGCCAGTTGCTCATAGCAGTGCCCGACAATCAGTCACAGATTGAGTGACCACTTTTTTTTTGGGAGCTGATATCTGCCCCATTCAGAATCCATAAATTCCCCTCAAGAGTATAGATCATGTTACCATACTCCAGTCTTTGGTTATGCAAAAACAAATGGATCTACTTAAATTCCCTTCAAAGCTGATCAATTGCATTCTTAAGTATTGTACTATTTATTATTTAATGGAAAAATGACAATGATTTTATCCCCATATTGGTAATTTCACATCTAATACTTTTCAAGTCTCCACTGGCATGTCATTCATTATCTTTGGTAAAGGGTTTGAAGCAAGTCTAATATCTCATGTCTCTATCAATACTTCCTCTAGTAAACAGTTGATTAGCAAACCTACTTGCAGGCTGACTCAAACCTGCTAGACATCCCACCAGTTTGGGGGTTATAAGATGGATTGATCCAGGCTTCACTCTGCATTTTGTATTCTATTTAGCGAGGATCAAATTTTTTAACATTAATGGACGTTTGTGTTAAAATTTCTTTCATTCCAAAAGTTGCAGAGAGAAAATTGCAGCACAAATAATAATGGTAATAATAATATCCTTGCATTTCATATAGTACCTTAGCATGTCTCTGAGGTGTCTCAAAGCCGCTCACAGAATATTCTATAAAGTGAATTGACAGTGTGGTTTGTATTCAAAGCTCAGAGGCCAATTGCACACACAGAACCCAAAGTTAATTAAACCTAATTGTTGGTCAGGACAACGGGAGAGAGAAATTCAAACAGATCTATGGGATCTTTAAAGTCCACCTAGACATGTATATAGGGCCTTCATTTTTACACTGTTTACACCTCCTTATATTTGAAGGATAGCACCTTCTCCAGTACTACATTAGAGAGACACCTTTGACAATATGAGATCCTAGTCCCAACGTGGGCCAAAAGCCAAAATCTCTGCCAGGATTTAAAGTTACAAGAATCCTGTTCTTTTCCTTCCTAAATAATCTTTATCTCCCTCACACCCCTTACAGTCAAGGTGAACTTTCCTGCAGTCGAAACCTAAAACTATATTCCAGTTTATTCCTAGATTGCTATTTGTAATCTCACGTTCTTGGAAGATAGATGAATCGCCGCTTTAAAAACTATGCAGCAAAACCCATCGGATTTGAAGATAAATCTTCGGTGTAACTTGTCAAAAGCATCGCCTTGAGAGAGTCACATCAGTGATCAAATAGGCCTGCAGAATGCCCAGTCACTACACTTAACAGGATACCATGCACAGCGCTTTGAGATGTCCTTCAAATGTCAAAGGCGCTTTGGTTAGAGCACTTGCCTAACCAAGTGGGAGGATCCAGGTTCATTTCTCGGATGGGGCAAAACATTAGGCAAGTCCCCTTACTCTGCACACCTCTGTTTACCTAGTAAGAATCTGGTTGTTCATCAATTCTTGTAGCTTAGTGGTTAGAGCGCTCGCCTTACAAGCATGAGACCTGTGTTTTGAATCTAGGCAGGTCAGGGCTAAACCTTGGGCAAGTTTCCTTGCTCCACACACACGCCTAATAATAATCCATCCAAAAAAAACTAGAATAATTTGGTCACTCAATCCACAACTGTTTGTAGGACAATGCTGTGCACAATTGGCTGCCACGTTTTGCCCACATATACACAGTCAATTCACTTTACAGTATATTCTGTTAAGTGCTTTGAGACGTCTAGAAGATGTGAAAAGCTCCATATCAAATGCAAGGATTATTATTATTAATAATTGGCAATCACTTTCTGGGGATAATAATCCCTTTTTAAAAAATGTGGCCACTCAATCAATATCTGTTTGTGAGATGCTGTACACAATTGGCCGTGTTTCCCCCTCCAAATACAGTCAATTCTCTTGTCACTCTATTCTGTGAAGTGCTTTGAGACATCTCAATGATGTGATAAGGTGCACTATCAAATACATTGTCAGCTGCACGTCTCTCCATCAGGAACAGAGCAAACTTCTAAGTACTGTATTAACCATGTGTATTTAAACACGTGTATTTCAAGCCTTGGCACTCTTGTTGTGCGCAATTCAGGCTAAAAAGAAAACATTGTTTTGTGTCTCTGTCTATTTTTTCTTCTTTCATTTCCACTCCACTGCCTCTGCTGAAGACGTTTTCACTCCTTTTGAATGCCAAGGGCAACGTACAGGTAGCTTCCCATGTGGCTATTAGTCAAGTGACAATACAAGCTTTTGTCATGCTATTTGCTCCACATTGGGAGACGAGCGAGAGAGAGAGAGAGAGAGAGAGAGAGCAGCATCGTTGAAGAGCTAGAAAGTATGATTCAAAAGATGAAACTCATAATAAATCATCTGCATTTGCTGTAGTTTAGTGGTTATAGCGATGGCCTCGCAAGCGAGAGGATCTGGGTTCAATTCCCAGCAGAGGCGAAACATTGAGCAAGTTTCCTTATTCCACACTTTTCTGCTTACCTAGCAATACGCACAAACCTGGTTGTTAGTCATTTGGCGGATTGCTTTTCCAGGGAATAATAATCCTTTCCAAATAAATTAAATAATAAATAATTCCACTCAATCCAGGACTGTTTGCGGGGCACTGCTGTGCGCAATTGACTGCTGTGTTTCGTCCGCAAAATACACCGTTGATTCACTTTACAATATATTCCGTGAAGTACTTTGAGAATTATTAATTCCACAGTGAAAGGAACAAGCCTAATATTTGAAAACGAAAAAGGTGCACTTTACTGTGGTCAAAAACTGGAGCTAATTTCCAATTTATTCCGTGTGGTGGAGAGACGGATAGTCAGTTGAATTTCCGGTTGCCTGACTTGCACATCCTCTGGGAATTACAGATGCTCCAATCAGTTTTGGTTCATTACCCCGGGTTTCTGAAATGTATTCTCAGTCTTACATAATTAATGCTCAAAGAGCTGGAAACAATACTGTACATTCTTGCAGAGTTCCTCTCTCACTGCCACGGTTATAGGTCCCTGTTGCAACAGCTGTTACGTCCAGGGTTTTGAAATGGTGCGGGAGAGAGAGGGAGGGAGGGAGGGAAGAAGGGCAACTGCAATGAGAAGTGGGTGGGAGCAGAACAGCCAAAAGAGATGAGTAATGTGACAGGACAGTGTTAAGCATTGGCCAAATAGCCAGCATCTGAGCAAAATTTGTGCCACTGGTCTCTGTTTGTGGAGGTACTCCATATGACCAGAGTAAGCTTTTCAACCTTGTACTATAAGCCGAGAAGACATGGTGGAAGGCTTATTTGTGGAATCCTGTAGCTTAGTGGTTAGCACACTCGCCTCACAAACGAGATGACTTGGGTTTGATTCCCGGCGACAGCGAACCCTTAGGCAATTTCCTGACTCCATACGCTTCTGTTTATCTCGCAGTAAGCAGGAACTCAGTTGGTAGTCAATTATCGGATCGCCTTCGGGGGTTAATAACCTCTCAACGCCCCCCCCCCATATACAAGTTTAATACTGTTGTGGATCGAGTGACCAATTGTGGGACACCACTGTGCCCAATGGCTGCTGCATTTCACCCAAATGTACGGTCAATTCACTTTATCCTCTCAAGCGCTTTGAGACATCTCAACCATATGGTAAGGCACTAGGCATCGAGACCAATTGCAATACTCCACTGCTGGCCAGGCTAAACTCAGCCGGGTCAGCATAGCTCTGTGAGTAGCACTATCCCATCTGTGATAAAAGGTTGTGGGTTCAGGACCCAGATCGGGAATCACAAGGGTTCACGCTTCAGTACAGTGCCAGGGGAGCACGGCATTGCTGGAGGTGCCGCCCTTTAGATGAGTTGAGATGTTAAACTGAGGCCTCGCCTGCCTATATACAGGACGCCCATTCAGATTCCATTATGAAAGAGAGGCTAGGGCTAATAGAGACTGCAACCTTCCCTGGTCTATACACTGACCCTGATACTCTACTGGTTAACCTCACTGAGCCATCAGGAGAAGCTGATATCCTCAGTCGAGCAGAGGTGATTGTGGAAATAGAGAATTCCTTTCTGCCCGGCAAAATAACGGATCAATGGAAGGAATCCCTTTTGTTTTGCCCCATAAATAAATGGCTCTTCGTCTCGGGGCATTGCTTTTTGTAAAGTACTGTCGAAATACGCACCTTCACTTCTGGAAGGTGAAAAGAAAGCTCTAGCTATCTAGCATGTGGCTCATCTTCCTCGATTCACAACACTGACTGAGCACAAAAACTCAAGGCAAGCGACAGCGTTTCCTTGGGAGTTTCCGCTCTTTAACCTCAGGGCTTCTCTCCAGCTGGCTAGTCAGCAGCAGTGATCAGCCTCTGCTTATTACTAATCTGCTGAGTTCATGTCTTTCGGTCCCTGTTCAGGCCTATCCAGCCTCCGCTCGCTCCACTGCTCTCATCTTATTAATATTAATAGTTCTTGCATTTGATATGGCACCTACCTATAATGGCGTACAGTTCCAAAGCACTTCACGGTGATGGCTGTCCACCCCAGCGCATTTGGAGGTAAGCCATAGACCGAAACACCACAAAGTGAATGACTAATGCATTTTGAGGATCGTTGGTTGAGATTTCCAAAAGAAACTTTTCTTTCTCAATGGACTCTCAGTGGGCGTCCACCTAAACAGGCAGAAGAATATTTGCATTTGATGCAATCATTGCCCAACCACCCGCCACCCCACCCCCCCCCCCACCCACACACACACACCAACCCTGCTCTGTAGCATTACACTGAACTGTCAGCCCCAGATTTTGCTCATCCGTGTGTCTGACACATGCGAAAACCATCACCATGGGGTGTACGAGATACAGTTTTGATGATACAAGTCCAGTTATCGACTGTGCAAATAGAATTTGCTTGCTTCACTGTGCATCCTTATTCACCCTATCTACATGGAGATGTCACCTTGCCGTCTCTCACTATCCCTCACACAAGGCTGCTAGACCTTTGGTTATTCATGAGTCATTTGCATTCATCTCAGCAGACATTCATTACAGTCAGGAGTTATATATTCCACTGTAGGTTGGTACACCAAATGTCAGATATAAGAGTCCATAAGACTCCTTCATTTATCATTTGATGACTTGTTCCAGAGAATCTTCACTCTGGCCTGTACTTTACAATGTTTCCTGAAAACTTTCACCAGAGCAGATGACATGATTAAAGATCAAGAGGCTTGTTTCCTTGATTGATATGACATAGTCCTATAAATTCTACAAAGAATAGTCCCACCGATCTTTAATGTTCACCTAAAAAGACAGATGTGTCTTCAGTTTGATCTGTTTCATCCAAAGGATGGCACCTCCAACAATGCACCACCTTACAACGCCCAGCACTGTATTAAAGTTCAAAGTTCTGACGTTGAGACTTGAACCCATAACCTTTTAGTTCAGGTTGAACAACAACGACATTACATTTATAGGGTGCCTTTCACATCGGGAGGATGTCCCAAGGCGCTGAACAGTCAGGGGTCGGGACCCGAGCAAGAGGGAGTGGGGGCGGGTAGGGGTGAGGGGAGGCAGAGAGGTAGGAGGGCAGCTGAAGGCACTGTCGAAAAGGAGGTTCTTGAACCAGCCGTGAAGGAGGCAAGGGATGAAGCCAAGTGGGATCGAGTTCCAGAGGGTCAGGGCAGAGAAGCTGAAAGCTCGGCCACCGATGGTAGAGTGGGAGACATGGAGCCGTTGGCAGAGACAAATTGGAGACGGTTTGAAAGATAGGACCTGAACCAATCAAGGACGGAACCTTGAACCAGGCTGACACCCAGAATTTACGAGATGCCAGTGAAAAATGAATGGAGTCCTGCAGTGCAGTGGTTAGCACATTGACCGAGCAAGCGAGAGGACCCAGGTTCAATTCCTGGGCAGGGCGAAACAGCGGTCAAGTTTCCCGACTCCACAAACCTCTGTTTACCCAGCAGTAAGTAGAAACCCAGTTGGCGGATCACTTTACCTTCGGTGATTATCCCCTCAAAACAAATAAATAATAATAACTTCGATATTCAATCCACGACTGTTTGTGGGACAATTGGCTGCCACATTTCGCCCACAAATATACAGTGAATTCACTTTACAGTATACTCTGTGAAGCGCTTTGAGACGTTTAGAATCAATGAAAAGCACTTTACCAATTGCAAGCTTTATTATTGTATTATTATATTACTAATTTCCAAACTCAAAACAGCCCACAAAACCACAGTCACCACACTTCAGTGTGTTGTGTGAAACTCTTTGAGACGTGCTCCCAACATGAAAGAGTTTACACAAATGCAAGGATTATTTGTGTACAGTATCAAAAAATCCATTTGAAACAAATTCAGTGTGGGTCACCTAATGTTTAACAAAGAACAATCTTTCTTTCCTCTAATACTCACACACACAAAAAAGTCCAATTATACTGCAACCAACCCCCCAAAAAAGCCCAAACATCTGATCAGCCACCGCTTGGCTGACACTGGCAAGAGAGACCCTATTATAACAAAAGCATTAGTTTAGGATAAAACGCAAGTGTGCAAGACATCAGTGAAGCAGTCGAAGAAAATACAGAGAAGCTAATTATTGTGACAGTCCTGGCTTAACAACCAAGTACTGTGACTTCTGAAACAAGGAATAAATATTGTATAAAGTTTTTTTTCAACATATAAATTGCATGAGCATTGTACTTAATAATAATCCTTGTATTTGATATAGTGCTTTTCACGTCTTCCAGACATCACAAAGTTCTTCACACAATATATTGTAAAGTGAATTGACCACATATGTAGGAAAAACACGGCAGCCAATTGCACACAGCGGTGTCCCACAAACAGTCCTGGATTTAAAATGACCAATTTATTATTGTTTTTTAAGAACTATTATTTGGAATGTGGAGTAAGGAAACTTGCCAAAGGTTTCGCCCTGCCTGGAATTGAACCTAGATCTCTCGCTTGCAAAATGAGTGCTTTAACCGCTGAGCTACAGTACAACAACAGCAACTTCGATTTATATAGCGCCCTCCACGCTGGATGGCGTCTCAGAGCACTTTACAATAACAGATCCCGGGGACGAGTCAGGGGCAGAGGGTAAAAGGTGACCAAAGGTGCGGTCGAAGAGAAAGATTGTTAGGTGAGACCTGAAATTGGGAAGACAGGGGGAGAGGCGAAGGGAGTGAGGAAGGGAGTTCCAGAGCCTTGGGGCATAGCGGCTGAAAGCACAGCTGCCGATGGTGGAGCGGAGGATTCGGGGGACATGGAGGAGGTCAGACCTGGTGGAGCGAAGGCAACGGGTGCTGGTTTGAGGAGAGAGGTAGGTGGGTGCAGAAGAGTAGAGGGATTTGAAAACAAGGGTCAGGATCTTGAAATCGATCCTCTCTGAGACAGGGAGCCAGTGAAGTCTGGCAAGGACTGGGGTAATGGGGGAGCGAAGTTTGGTGCGGGTGAGAATGCGGGCGTCAGAGTTGTGAATGAGTTGGATTTTATGGATTGCGGTAGAGTAGAGACCAGCAAGGAGGGCCTTGGAATAGTCCAGCCGAGAGGTGACAAAGGCATGGACCAGTACTCCATAAACAGTGAAATAAGGCAAAGAAATAGCTCAGTGATTAGAGCACTCACATCTCAAGCAAGAGACCTGGGTTTGATTCCCGGTAGGGCGAAGCCTTGGGCAAATTCCACACGCTTGATAATAATCCCTCAAGAAAATAAAGAATTTGGCCACACAATCCACGACTGTTTGTGGGACACCACTGTGGCTGCCATGTTTATATTCAATATACTGTAAACTGTGAAGTGCTTTGAGACTTCGAGATCACATGAAAAACTCTATATCAACATGCATGGATTATTACAGATTTATTATTGTATTACACTGGGAGGCATTGTATATTGGGCGTCAAGCCTCCAGTGCATTAGCCATGAGCCAGAGAGCAGGAAACAGGAGAATATTTTATTGCGCTAGCAGAGTATGAATAGGGAATACAGTGGGTTCGAGTGAATCGCTGTGTGTTACTGTTGAATAAATTGTTATTAAAATTTGTCAGACAGGCAGATGGAGACAAAGATTATGAACAAAGTTTTGTTTTCATCAGAAAAAAATTAAGTTTCCTGGGGTGGGGGAGAAGGGAAGAGGGAGGAAGAGTGGGGTGAAATACAGATCTGAATTCAAATGCAAGGAGTATTAAATTCCACTTCTCTTCTCAAACTCTTATGTGGCATCCTCACCTCTGCTCCCAATTTGGTGTTATTAAAATCTGCTTGTATGTCTGTCAGATCTCTCTTGATGTGATGCTTTTCTTCCCCCGGAGGTCAAACATGGTGCCAGGCATTGTGTTACCCAGCTCCTGCAGATGGAATTGTTTCCTTCCTTTTTTCATGTGTTCTTTGAAGTGAAACATAAAGTTCACGCTCCCTGAAAGTGTGCTGGACACCTCTGGCAAAGCCTTCCTCCATCTACAGCTCACTTCGTGTTGCGAATGGTGCTGAAGTGATCTTTGAGAGTAAATAATCTCCTCCCACATCCCCCTCCCTCACCTCTTCCAAGCCCGCCACCATCTTTTTCAAACGCCCTGGGACCCTACCCTGTGTGAAGGACACTGTATAGATGCATGTTGTTGTAATCCTTGCATTGGAAGTAGTGCCTTTTTCGTCAGCAGGATGCTTCAAAGCGCTTCACGGGGTCTTGTGTAAGGTGCAGTGACTGTTTATTTTTGCAGGTGAACACGGCAGCCTATATGCTCACAGCAACATCTCACAAACAGCCATCAAGGCAATGCCCAGTTTTATCCGTCGTTGTCAAACACTCCTATCATGTCATCGAGACGTCTCAAAGCAGGATTATACTGTAAAATGGAGTGACTGTCCATTTTGTTGGAAATGAAACCAGTTGCGCACACCAACATCCCATGAACAGCCATGGAGTGAGTGAGCAGTTTAATTTGGGGGATTGTTGTTCAAGACACCGGGAGAGGTAAACTCCCTTCTCTTTTTAAATAGTAACATAGGAATATTTTAGCGTCCACCTGAACAGACAGGTGGGAGCTTAGTTTAACGGCTGATCCGATAGACTACACCCCTGACAATGCAACGCACCCCTAGCGTTGTATTGAAGCATTAGCATAGACTGGATGAGTTCTAAGTTCTGAATTGAACCTTCTGACTCGGTGGGAAGAGTGTTTCCTGAGCCAGGCTGACACAATCTGCTGACAAGTAGAAACTAATTCGTCGGCACTTACTGTCCAAACAATCTTAAAACAGCCTCTTTCAACACAACAGTGTTCTTCCTTTCTCAAACTGTTCTCTCTCAGTATTCACTCAAACAAAGACCATCACAGATTCAGATGCAGACTTAGATTAATGTGTTTTTGTTATTCAATCTTGATCTACCAATTTGTGGTGGTTGAGTTCAAAGATTTCTCCAGTAGGAGTGCCTATAAGCTTACCTTCCTGAATCTTGAGCATTTGACTCAATCTAGTCCCTACCCCATTTTCATGGATCAGAGTCTGAAAGAATTCTGCTCAATTTGAGAGTTTTTGCTGTGCATCCATTTGCAGAGAAATCAGTGTCTCCCAGGACATAACAACAACAACAACAACAATTTACATTTATATAGCGCCTTTCACGTCGGGAGGACGTCCCAAGGCGCTAAAAGTTAGTTTCTTTGCTTTATTATTGTAAATAAACTCTACATATCTTCTTAATAGGACCAGGCATTTTAAAGGGGCAGCTATCATTGTACTTTTTTAAAAAAAAAGGACAAGCAACACTTAAGTGATTCTCTTCCTGTGTCGATCTCGTATTCTAAACATTGTGGATAGAAATGTAGCATAGAGAGAGGTTTGTAGGACATGCATATATTTGAAAAACAACTTAGAACTCACAATGACCTGACAAAGGGAGAATAACAGATATAGCGTAAAGCAAATTACAAAAAACAAATCAGCAGGAGAGAATTCACAGTGGAGCCCAGGTAGATGACAGTAAGCCGAGAGGACATAGGCTATCTATGGAGGGTCCTCTACTGATCTGTTTACAGCACACAGACAAGGCACAGCAGATACAAGCTGACACTTGGGTCGATGTGAGTTGATACCAGTATTGTTTGCGTGCATATTTCAGCACCGGCTCCCCTGCCAACATGAGGGAACAGAGTGAGCAGAGCAGGCCAGGGCTGGCTGCGTTGGCAAGATTGTCATTCAATAGCTTAAGTTTAATCAATGCCACCTCGAGACCCTCAGTGTCACAGCCCTCATTCATCTGCCTCGCATTACTTTCCAACGAGCAAGCTGGAAATGGCATCAGTGCTGATGGATCACATCTTTGCTGTTACAATTGACAAAGATGCAGGTCAGGAAACTGCTCTGGGAGAACAGCCTGGCTAAGACGGCGGAGGAGAGGAAGGGAGAGAAACCAGAGGGTTCCTACAAGTGGAGGGTAGGGTGATTTTGTGGTATTTCTCAATGGATAAAGTAGTCCCATAACAGTCAGCGCAATTGGCTTGTAAACAAGAGGACCTGGGTTCGATTCGTGGGCAGGGCGAAACCTTCCCCGCAAAAATTAAATAATAATAATTTGGCCACTTGATTCTCAACTGTTTGTGGGACACTGCCATGCACAATTGCCTATCACATTTCACCCACAAAACACACAGTACACTTTAAAATATATCTTGAGAAGCGCTTTGAGAAATCTCAACGGGGTGATAAGGTACAGTACTACAGTAAAAGCCCGTTTATCTGGCATCCTCGGGACCTGGCCAATGCTGGTTAAAGCGCGTGCCAGATATTTGGCTGAAACACACAATTTTTTTTAAAAAAATAATAATGTATTGTGCCGGATAAATTCTGGTTAATCGAAGGCAACCTTTTTTTTTGAGGTGCCGGTTATACAGAAGTTACAGTTGATCTGGCTTTTTACTATATATCAAATGCTTATAATGTGACCAATTTTATTTGTGGGCATTGTCATTTATATACTGTAGATCAGAAAGAGCAGTGATCCTAATACTGACCCCAATACACACCTCCCTCCAGTCAGATAACCTTCTGATTCAGAGGAGAGAGGCTTACACACGCATCATTGCTCGGTTCCTTCATCCAAGGGAGCAATTTAATCAACCATCCCTGGGCACCCTCCAATGTTTGTATATCCTTCCTGTGATTTGGGTGTTCAAAGCTGAACCCAATGCTCTGTCTAGATTTCAAGTACCCAAACTTATGGCACAAAAAGAGGCCATTCGGCCCATCAAGTCTGCGCCGGCTCTTTGAAAAGAGCAATTCAATCTCATATCCCAGCTCTCTCCCCATAACTGCGCAAACCCATCCTTCCCAAGTAAATGTCTACCTCTCTTTTAAAAGTTGTTATTGAACCAGCCTTCACTACCTTTTCAGGAAATGCATTCAATATTTGAACAACTCGTTGAGTGAAAAAAAAATCCTCACCTCCCCACTGCTTCTTTTTGAAACTATTTTAAATCTGTAACCACGAGTCACCGATACACCCACCAGTGGAAACAGTTTTTCCCTGCTTGCTCTGTCAAATCCCCTCACGATCTTGAAAACCCCTATTAGGTCTCCTTGTAACCTTCTCTGCTCCAATGAGAATAAACCTAGCTTCTCTAGCCTTTCCTCATAACTGAAGTCCCTCATTCCTGGAATCATCCTGGTAAATCTCCTCTGCACCCTTTCCAATGCCTTAACATCCTTCCTAAAGTGTGGCGACCAGAATTGAAGACAGTACTCTAGCTGAGGCCTAACCAGAGTTTCATGGAGAACTCAACTTGTGACTTATAATGCAGTATTAGCAGTTTGGAGTAAGGAATCCTGAAGGGGAGAAAAGCACAATTATGTAACGATTAGTGGCCAATTTAATTAACAATAGCATTTAAAATTTGCTATAATTAATCAAGCACAATTTATTTTGCAGATCATTCCCTATGCTGTAACCTATATGGAAATGTGTACATGCTAATTAAACTGCAGCTCTCAACAACAAATTAAGCAAACTGTCACTGCTTGTCCGTGATGCAAGCTTAATGGACATTGTCAACACTGGAATTACTGCATATAGCATTGTGTGGTCATTGCTTTCACTACCCATTCACGCATTTCATATTAAATTAACTTGATTTTTCGGTCAGCCAGGCATCTCACACATGCGTAAACCGATCACCGTGCTTAAGAGTGTCCGACTCAGATTAAGTGTTCTACTCAGCATGCCTCCTAAGTGTGGAGATTTCCCTGTACCAGGAATGAAATGCGCACACTTTTTTTTCTCTCTGTCCTTCTGTCTTTCTCTGTCCTTCTGTCTTTCTCTGTCTTTCTCTGTCTTTCTCTCTTTCTCTCGGAGTGTATTGGGCACAGGTTGGCAAGAGCTAAAGTTTGAAGAGCCCAGGATGTGTGTTGTGGTAACTGCTGGAGTCTAACGAGCTACAATTTAATAGGTTGCCACTCAGAGCATTTCCTGTGGCTTATCCATCCAGGATCACCCTACCTGTTGGGACTTTTACTTGCAGAGTTAACAACTGGCTCACAACCACAGTCTTCTGGGTGCCCTGAATTTGCTCTTTGCAACTGTAAACCCATATTAGTGAATCTGATATGGTCTGGATTTACTTTCTCCTTCCTATTTCAAATCTTGTTTACCTCTATGCAGTCCCCCCGAGGCGCTTTCCTTTCAAGGTAGAGTAGCTGGAGCTTGTCTAATTGTTGCTCACAGCTCATTCTGCTAACACTGGGAATCAACCTTGTTGCTCTCCGTTGCACTGCCTCGGAAAAGCCCTAACAATAATAACCCTCGCATTTAATATGGTGCCTTATCATGTCATTGTGACATCTCAAAGAGCTTTGCAGGATACACTGTAAAGTGGAGTGACTGTATTTTGTGGGCGAAATTCGGGAGCCAATTGCGCACAGCAATGTCCCCCAAACAGTCGTGCATTAAGTAACATCATTATTATTATTTTTGAAGGGATTATTACCCAAGGTAAAGCTATCCGCCAATCAACTAACAACCGGGTTCCTACTTACTGCTAGGTAACCAATGTGTGTGTGTGTGTTTGTGTGGAGTAATGTCATGGTGACCAGGCCTGTACACAGAACTCCAGGTGTGTCCTGGCCAGATCAGTGACCTGCTCAAATGTGTGCCTGTGGATTCTGAGCTCAATTAACCTATCAAAGTTAGCCTTTTATTACAGGGTCACACCCTACAGTCTATAAACGATGCGGGGTTTGAAACGGAGCAGATAAATTATTTCCACTGGTTGGTGGCATCAGTTTACCAAAGATCCTTTTACTTGTGAGGCGAGCGCATTAACCACAAAAGTTTCAGGACTCCACAGCTAACAGGATCTACAAGATATTAGTCCTGTAAAACAGTAAAAGCTTCATTATCCGGCACCTTCTGGACCTGACTGATACCGGTTAACCAAATATGCTGGATATTTGAGCGGCAAGTTGCTGAAAATCCTACACAAAAAAAAACTTATTTTAAAACATCATATTAATAATAGACTAAATAATAACAGAATATTGTATGGATACTTACCAATAAAGCATTCCAGTGCACTCGGTAAAATGATCGGTAAAATAAAAATTCCAGCATTCAGAAAGTTTAATAAGTGCGCATGCGCAAAATGAGCATACCGGGAGTGTGCCGGATGGCTCCGCTATGAGAGTTCCGGTTGGTTGGGTGCCAGATAACCAAGCTTTTACTGTAGTAGCCCTTGGTATATAAGGAACTTTTGCAACTGCATTTCTGGACTCCCTTCCCCCTCTCCCCCCCACCCCACTGCCTCCCCACCCACCCATTAAATTGCCATTTCTCTGCCATTAAGTGCATGTTTCAGATGGCCTCCCTGGACATTTCAGGGATTGAATGTAATAGACTTGCTCGCAAATCTGCAGTACTGTAAGCTGCAAAACAAGAAATAGAAAAATGAAATGACCGAGTCAGCAAGCACCGTGACCTGCAATCAGAGTTGCTGGTGTTTAAGCACAGAGTTGGGACAAATTGTTTCTTCTCAGAGTTAAAGATTTATCTCGGAGGTGATATATCTTCCTGATTCATTATTACAACCAGCTTGCCGAATATTTGCTTGCGCTGTAACACATCCCCCTGGTTGTAAAGAGTTTTGCGTCCACTAGGATATAATATGTGGCAATGGATCAAACTCTCATCTGAGGCAACAGATCACTGTCTCATTTTGCTTCACTACAAATGTGCTAAAGAACTGAACACTGTTCAATCATGGAGTTTTGTACCATACTGGTTAGAGCATTCATCTCACAAGCGAGAGGACGTGGGTTTGATTCACACACAGGACAAAACATGAGGCAAGTTTCCATACACCATCACAGGTCTGTGTTTACCTAGAAGTAAGCAGGAACCTGGTTGTTAGTTGATTGGCTTTCCGGGGGTAACAATCCCTTCAAAAAGTATAATTAAAAACAATAATTTGTTAACTCAATCCACGACTGTTTGTGAGTCACTGTTGTGCGCAATTGGCTGCCACATTCCTCCCACAAAATATACAGTCAATTCACTTTACAGTGTATTCTGCAAAGTACCAGACTAGACTGTAAGTTCAAAGATCCCCAAAGTGGAAGCTTGAAGCACAATCTTCTGAATCAGAAATGACAGTTTTTCCAGCCAGCCGCAGTGCAGGTGTGCACAAGAGGTAATTCTGTTCAGAACTGTGCAAAATCAGATGAGGATGTGGGGTATGGAACAAATCACATCAAAACCCAAACCTCAGCTCACCAATACCATTACATAGCATCCAGAAAACATCTGAATTGACTTGGGCAAAATAATCTCTAAACACAGGTAATGTGCATTTCCAGTGAAAGCGATACAGGCCGATTTTTTTTGAACAAACGTTATCAGCTACTGAATGACTATCTTCCACAAGGGCAATAACTGTGACGCACAATCTAGGCAACGTACTTGAGAGATCTGTGCTCAGATTGGGTGAACGCCAGGGATTTGTCACTGGTTAATGTTCACAAGGAAAGCATGTGAAGCAAACTGGGGGAGTTGGTGGAACACAGGGAGGGTTTGTGGGAATTTATTTTCCTGAACATAATAATTCTTTGATGTAGCTCCTTATCACCTTGTTGAGACGTCTCAATGCGCTACACAGAATACACTGTAAAGTGTATTGATTGTATATTTGTGGGTGAAATGCGACAGCTAGCTGAAGTGAAATCCGTAATTTGAAATAAAATAAGATTAGTTTTGGCCGCTCGCTGGTGTCTCAGGAAACTGGTGGATGGAACTCATTTCACATCAGATCGGTATCACAGGCCTTTAATTTAAAAGGATTTCCCCCTGTGAGTGTCTTAAGATATTTTATGGCTGGTGTTGTGTGATTCTATCCTCATGCCAGCTCAGATAGTCTGGCTAACCAGAGGCACCAAAACTCTTTTTAAATTAAAGAGTCAGGCAGAGAGATCTCTTGTGAAATGAGCTTCTTGTGTCTCGGAGGCTGACACGTTCTTGGACGGAGTGGGAGAGCAATCTATCTCCAACAACTCAAGGAGATACAAGGACGAAGAGCTGTCATACCTCCAGTGTTACAGAAGATGGTCTCCTGGTGAAGGTTATCGCCTTGAGCTTGGGAAGGTATTTCATAATCATACTTGCATTATTGTTAGATATAGCATCTTATCATGTTGTGGCCACATCTGAAAGCACTTCACAGTATATACCATAAAGTGAATTGCGTGGGCGAAACACGGCAGCCAATTGCGTACAGCGGTGTCCAACAAACAGTCGTGCATTGAGTGACCAAATTGTTAGTATTTTTTGTTAAATTGCAGTGATTATTATACCCTGAAAGTGATCGTCAATTGACTAAAAATCATGAATAACAATTATAATAATAATCTTTGCATTTTATACAGAGCTTGATCACACCATCAAAACGTTTCACGTGAAGTACAGTGACTGTATGTTGTAAACCGAATTTGGCAGTGCATTTGTACACAGCAATGTTCGACACACAGCCAAGAAACGAATGACCAATTTTTCGTGGGTGATTGTTAGACTGGTACACTGGTAGAGAGAGAAAGACTTTTCAAAATGTGGCACGGGGATCTTTAACGTCCACCTGTACAGGCGCAAACCTCAGTTTAAGATCTCATCTGAAAGATGGCATCTCCAACAACGTAGCACTCTCACCCTCACCCCCCCCCCCCCCCCCCCCCCAGCACTACATCGGAGTTTCTGCCTCGACTGTGTGGGGCTTGAACCCGCCACCTTGTAACTCAGAGGCAAGTACTCCACTCACTGAGCCGGCCTTGACGTTGACAATTGTGAGTGAAATGATTCCAGATTGCCCAACAATCAGTGACGTGCACACTGAGAATACTAACACTGGGAGTAGAGCGTTAACGATCCAGTGATTCCCGTCGAGCCAGACTGTGTGAAACGGCTGTCAATACTAGACACATTCAGTGAGATTCTTTTCCTGAACACTGTATCGTTTCTATGCGCTATTGCTGCCTTCAGTAATCTATTTACCATGATCCCGTATCTTCTCTGGAGGAGCATAGCGGTGTTTAAATAGTGTCGTGTCACACGCAGGATAACTGGCAGAAGCTGCAATTCACGTGGAGCAGTTTTTGAGATGTTATAAATTGGCACTGACCCCGCAGGCTCCTTAAATACCAGCAGAACCTTGAGACTGGATTGCTACCTGCCACCATTTATAATACACTGCCCGCTGTGATTTTGTTGCCTTTGTGTGTTTTAGACTGTTGCAATGTCACCTCTCGTGTTGTGCAATGCAGAGGTTTACAGGCCAGAAGACGTCCATTCGGGGCCGTTGTGTCCGTGCTGCTTCTCGGAATTAGCGACCCATTCGGTCCCATTCATCTGCCTTTCCCACCCCCTCACATGCCTGCAGTTAAACCTCCTTCAATATCTACCCAGCCTGTGCCCTCTTGGAAGTTAATGACAGATCCTGCCTTGACTATCGCCCCTGTCAAGTCAATCTACAACCTACCTCTCCACATGTACCAAGATTTGCCTCCTATCCCCCGCTTTGCTCTCTGGTTAACATACACTGTGAATCTTGGCTAGCGCTCACACCTACCTGCTGTGGTGAGGCCGACACCAGGTGCAAAGCTGTTGATGGCTATATACCAGTCTCACGCAGATAAATCCTTCAAAACAGCCATCTCTCCCAACAACATGCACTTATATCAGAGTGCTTCCTGTAGCCTATTGCTGCTCCTCCTCCACTGATAATGATCCAAGGCAGTGAAATCCATCTGTAGGGTCAAAGCAGGCTCTCTCCCCACAATTGGCTAATTGTTTTCCCAATCACAGCAGCAAAGACAGGCTGCTTCATCTAGTTCTGATTGGGTACCAGCACCAATCTATCAGAGGCTCCAAATTCCACCCAGTCTCAGCCTGCAGACCATTTCCTGTTCAAAATTGAAGGTGGAATTAAAAATCCTTAAATGGGGTCTTAATTTGAAAGCCAACTTTCCCCAATTCTCCAAAAGAACCGAATTAAATTAAAACCCAATTTTCCCGAAAAATGTAAGAACTCACATGAAATTTCACAGAATCAAAGCAGTTGACAGCACAGGAGGCCATTTAGCCCATCGCGTCTACACTGGCGCTCAGAGCAAGCTGTCCGTTCAATCCTACTGCACCCTATTTCCACGGTCCTTCAATGACCAACTAGTGACTATCCTCCTTGGGCTTGGGGGAGGGAGGAGGTGAGCGGTGTCTCCCTGGAACTGAACTGGCTCCAACGTGAGACGCTTGGCAATGGAATGTTGGAATCGAGCCAGCCTTCTGTGGCAGTCTCGTTAATCCAATTCCTGAACCAGGAAGGTACATAGTGCCCCAGGACAATGAGCCACATTATATAAGCAGCTCATCCAAAGGATGGCAGCTCTGACAACGCAGCACTACCCCAGTGCTAGCCCAGCACTGCAGTGAAGTATCAGCCTAGACTGTGAGCTGAAATCTCGAACTGGGAGTTCAAACCACCCGACCTTCTGCCTGGGCTGGGCTGACACATGGCTTGCTCGCTTGCCTTTTTAAGTGGCTCGATTAAATAACAAGGCAACTGGTTGCCTCTCGCATAGTGAAGAGCTGCCACCCTGGATCAGACCTAGTTCAGGGGCAGTTGAGAGATGGAGGATAGCGTCACTGAGAGCTATTCCTGGACAGATTCAGCCTGTGCTCGTATTTTATGTTTTAAATTAACCTGATGTTTTTCCCAGCTTTAAAACGGGTGGCAGTAAGAGGCCAGGATTTGTGCCAGTGATTTCTGTAACTCTCCAGCTGGGGCTCCCCCTGTTCACTGGTTTTGCAAAGAGTCCATTTTATTTTATCTCTGTGGACAGATGTGAGGCACGATCTGTCGACTTAAGTAATGCCAGCCATCAATTCTCCCCATTGCTTCACTGGCTAAGCAAAGTATGGAGCTCAGTGTTGTTGATAGTAGTCTCACACAATTTCTGTTTGAATCTCACATGTTTCTCAAGGACTGACTTGGTGCTGGCTAATCTGTGGGGGAGGCGGGGTGGTGGGGTGGATTGGTGGGCCAGAAGAATGGGAGACGAAGGAGTGCTGGGAAAAAGATTTGCGATAGTGTGGGTAGAGACGTTTCAATGCCAGTCTGTCTAAGCCTTGGGTTGCTCATTCATTGCTCAAAAACGCGACAAGCAGCCGAGGTGAAAGGAAGGGAATAATAAAAATTTCCCTAAGACAACCTTTTTTTATGTCTTATTTCGAAAAAGTTTGGGCAGCAAAATACTGCACATAGACAGTTCACTTTACAGTGTATCCTGTGAAACGCTTTGAGACATGTCAACGACATGATAAGGCACTATACTAAATGTAATGATTGTCATTATTATTATTGCTGGGATATCACGAAAGCGCACAGTTTCATCCGGAATCCTTTTATCCCAGGATTGTTAGTTTGACGAATGGGTTAACAAAAAAGGTGAAGGCCAAAAGAGCATTTTCCCGCTGCAAATCAGCCTGTTTATTACGAGTGCAAAGTGCTGCTAAAGTGTGAGAATCAATGTATCTTTAAATATAACTTTTCCGTTAGTTAAAAGTCTGTTACGATTTTGTGAGTAAGGCATTTGAGCCCTTGATAGAAAGTTTTCAAATTGTAGCAAAATCACTGCACACTGTCTTTTCCCGACTGCTCTTAGCACCACCAAAATGATAAGAGCTTCTTGGATGATGTTGGAGATTGTAGGGGCGTCACTGAGGTGGGTTTATGCTGTGACCTGGACCGGCTGATTAAAGTTGAAGCCTCCTCCAGTGATCTGGGGATGGTTTGACTTCTGCGGATGAATCGGCAATGCCCGACTGTCGATCGAATGCTTTCCCTTCTCCCTGCAAAGGGGAAGACAGAACCGTATTAATCGCTTTAATAATCATAATCCTTGCATTCGATATAGCAGCTTCTCGGGTCATTGAGACATCTCAAAGCGCTTTGCAGGCTATGTTGTCACAAGCTTTGACTGTCTATTTTGTGGGCAAAACGTGACAATTCCCTTCTCTGTACGAAAGTGCTGCAGGATTCTTAATGCCCGCCTGAACACTCATAGGCAAGACCTCGGCTTAACCTAACCTGGGGGAATACTCCCGCCATCAATGTGTTGGTAGTTTCAGTTTAGGCCGCAAAGCTCAAATTCCCCACGTGGGGTATCTACTGACCCACAATCTGATGACCGAGAGGATGAGAGTGCAACCACCTGAGTTAATCACTTGCCTTATAAACGTTAATGTACCCCTGTGTCCCTGGATAGGTTCCCGGCTGATTAACCACTATAGCAGCAAACAGTACAAGTCGAGTGAACTGTATTTGCTATGTTACAGTACATATCTGCCATATCATAGCTAGTTTGACCTGTGAAGGTCAACTCAAAAGCTGCCCCAGAGATGTGTGTATATACTACGAGGGAGGCTTTATTACCATTGTGTGATCTACTTTTGCCTTTCCCTCTGTTCCCAATTATGTTCCATATACCGACACTTACATTTCACCTTCTTCCAGCCCGCAGTGAAACCTGTCAACACACACCGCCTTTGGGACACAGTTCAGGAAGCCTTCACAAATAGATAGCCCGTCAGTACGGATGTCAGAGTGAATTCCAATTCAATTGTTGGCCCGGCGTTAAGGGTAGGTGCAAAATCCCATCGCAATTGGCAAAGTTGAGTTTGCACACTAATGATGCTCTTTGTTTAGTGCACAACAGTGTTGTGTTACTGAGGAGTAAATTCACCACATCACTATTTATCTCAAACTCCAGTCCTGGCCAGCCTCCACTGGCTCTTCGCATCTGAATGAATCGACTTCAAGGTCCTCACTCTCACCCACAAATACTTCACTTCCTAGCACCTTCCTATCTCTCTCATCCCCACCTATCCCACTCTGTTGCTCAACCCTCCCCTCAGATATACCTGCTTTCTGTGATGTACTGACCCCCCTTCAAACACTACTCTCCTACTCTTTGAAACTCCCTGCCTCTACTACTCCACCTTTCTCACCCTCTCTCCCTCTGTATATCTCCATCCCTCCATCTACCTACCGTAAAATCTCGATAACCCGGCAACAGTTGAGCTCACTCAACTCCCGGATTTCCGAGTTTGCCGGTATTCAGAACCTACTCTAGAAATGGCTGGGGAAGCCCCGCCCCATCAGTGTGTGCTGCATGAAGCCAAACTATGCCTGAGTGGCAACCAAACACAACAGCCAATTTGCACGCAGCAATGTTTTAGAAACAGCGGGGGTGGTGGTGAGGGGTGGGGGGTGCGTGCGATGGAAACGAGCAAAGCTTGTCATCATCTCTGTCTATACCCGTGGTGCTGCGGCCACAAAGCCGAACTTACAACACTGCTTGGCGCTGTAACGGGGAGGCTGCAGTGAGCTAGAGAACAAATGGCTCTCTTCATATGAGCCTCTCTTCTATTGCCAGCTCTCTTGCGAGCGACAGCACTAGACACATCGCTCACTGATCCAGAGTTTCCTGTCTACGCCTGGAGCTTTGGTGAATGCAAACTGGTTGCCGCGTTCGCCTACAAAACACACAGGCACTAAACTTTCCAGTCAATCTTGTGAACTCCTTCGAAACGCTTTGATGATGTGACAACGGCTGCATCAAATACAAGAATTCTTATTATACTATAAGTGTATTTTCATCAAGTAGTCTTTTTTGCTCTGCCAACTGTCTGACACATGAGGAAATCCATCACCATGCTCCAGAGTATGCAAACCAAACTGAGATTTCCACGCATCCCATCTTCACATATAAATCCCAGAGATATTTGTTGGAATGGAATGCGCACTCTCTCCCTGGAGGGGTGCATGCTACTAATTTCCGGAGAGTATTAGGCGCAGGTTGGCAAGGCTTGGGGACCCGAGAATGCATGTTGGGGTAAGTGCTGGAGTCTAACCAGCTAGAACCACATAACTTGTAAAATTGATTGGGATATGTTGTTGAAATGGCACAGCCCCGTCAAAAAAATCCTCTGCAAGCTTTAACTGCTCATGCTCACACACATACCCTTTTAACTAACATACCAGAAACTAGTCCTGCGCCTCGTAGAGCAAGGGTTGTGGGAGGTGCAGCAAAGATGACATGATAGAAGCAGTTAGAAGCCTACTGCTCGATCTCTCAAACTGAAACCTTTTCAAGCAATCAAGAAACAGTGTGAACTTTCATTTCTCCATATCTGCTGATCAGAAGGCAGCAGACATGCATCGTATCACAAGATCATACACAAGAGAGTCTCGGTTGAAGCAGGCATTTGATCTCATCTTTCTAGAACACTCTTGAGTGACTCACACGCACCCCCACCCATGCACATCATCACCCCTTCCTCATCTGAATCCAGGGACAAGCATTTGATCAATGTTACTCCTCATCCTTGAAAAAATACAGTCTCGCGAACACCAGTGTTTTGCACACAGAGGCAGCAGAGTATTAACAATAATATTATTATTAGTAGTAGTAGTAGTATTATTAACAACGCTCTTTAAAGAGCTTCAGTGACGGAGAAACATGCTGTGAAACTCACCTGGGCTTCCAGAAGTCCTAAAAACTTTTAAAACATGTTTCTAAATTATTAAGTAAAAAGAATACATAAGCACTAACAGAGTTCAGCAAAGCCTAATCGATGTCTGGTTGGCTGGCTGTCAGTACTGGCAAAAGGAAGAGGTGCTGTTTTGATTCATGGTGAACATCTACTTTCTAATTAACTTACCCTGCAAGACGCAATTATCATAATTAACACGTTATTCTTAATAGCATACGGTGTTGCTGGGCGAGAGCTTGCAGTTATCTACCCTGGAAGCTGTTTAATTTACTTATTACTCTGTCATTTACATAAGTCATTAATTTTATCCAGCAGGGCATCCTTTCAGATTTGCTAAAAATAGCGGGGCGCAAGTTTTTTTGGGGGGGGAAATTACATTTTCAAATTAATCTAATCTGCATTCATCAATTAGTTCTAATTAAAGGCATTCATTAATGGATTAGCAATAATCAGATTGGAAGTGGGAAGCTGGGAAGTGAAGGATTGCTGTGTGGTTTATCATTATTAATAATAATAATAAATTGCAATTCCATCTAGTGCTTTAGCATGGCAATATAGAGTTAACATGGTGGAGTGACTATGTATTTTCATAGAATCTTACAGCACAGAAGGAGGCCATTCAGCCCATCATGCTTGTGCCGGCTCTTTGAAACAGCTATCCAACTAGTCCCACTCCCCGCTCTTACCCCTAAATCCTACATATTTTTCTTTTCCAAGTATTTATCCAATTCCCTTTTGAAAGCCGCTGTTGAGTCTGCTTCCACCACCATTTCAGGCCATATGTCCCAGACCGCAACAACTCTCTGGGTATTTTGTCGGTAAACATTTCACAGGCTACCACCTCAGCACGCCACCTGCCTGTTCCCTCTGTGTTGTGTTTGGCAGCATGTCCAGTACCTGCTGTGAACAACAGGATGGCTGATTGTGGACCTTTGCCATGCACGAATCAAACAAATGGTGTGTGTCGGGCATTGGCTGCCGACGCTTCCTCTCTCCCCTACCCTTGTATCTCCTCTCTTATATAGTTGATTTTAGGAGTTATTTTAGAATAATAAAAATAATAATCCTTCCAATTGATAGAGCAAGCTCCTCAGCACATCACTGAGATGTATTAAAGCACTTCATAGAATATATGTAATGTGGATTGACTGTATTTTGCAGACAAAACACAAAAGCAATTGTGCACAGCAGTATCACACAAACAGCCATGGATTGTGTGGGATTCTTTTTTTTTTGATGGATTATTGCTCCCAGAAAGTGATCCACTAATTAACTAACAGCTGGGTTCCAATTTACTGCTAGGTAAACAGGGGCATGTGGAGTCAAGAAACTTGCCTAAGGTTTTACTGTGCCTGGGAACGACAACAACAAAATTACATTTGTATAGCACCTTTCACATCCAGAGCTCGTCCCAAGGGCTGGAATCATACCCAAGTCCTCTCGCTTGTGAGGTGAACGGGCTAACCACGAGCCTAAGGGACAGTACATCTCCTTCTTCATCCATCCATCGAGTTCATTTGGCATCAGTATTTCCTGGCAGTTTCTTACCCAAATTGATCTTTATTCATGAGCGAACTGGGACAGTGCTGGCTGTAACTTTAAAGTGGTGGAGAAGAGGAAGAGGGTGGGGAAGATGAAGGTCACCATAGCCCAGTGATAATGATTTATTTCCATCCCAGAGTCCTTCTGACTCATCCTTTGCCCCCTTCTTCAATATTTCAGACATTTTTCCACCTCCCCCCAATCCTTCTTCAGCTTTTTTGATATTGTGTCCATTATCATTGGTGATAATCAACAACAACAACAAAATTACATTTGTGGAGCGCCTTTCATGTTGGGAGGTTGTTCCAAGGCACTGAACAGTCAGTCAGGGGCCAGGACATGAGCAGGCGGGGGAGTGGTGGAAGGAGGCAGGGTTGGGATGAGGGAGGGCAGAGAGGTAGGATGGGGGCTGAAGAGACTCTTGAAAAGTAGGGTCTTGAGACCGGACTGGAAGGAGGTAAGGGAGGAAGCAAGGCGAAGAGATTATGGAATGGAGTTCCAAAGTATTGGGGGAAAGAGGCTGAAAGCCTGGCTGCCGATGGTAAGGCGGAAGACATAGAG
The DNA here is from genome assembly GCA_035084275.1 of Hydrolagus colliei. NCBI lineage: Eukaryota > Metazoa > Chordata > Chondrichthyes > Chimaeriformes > Chimaeridae > Hydrolagus > Hydrolagus colliei. Next base: position 22,343,903 of record CM068748.1, on the reverse strand, counting down.
CAGGCCAGAGCCTGTAATGCGTAGGAAGCGGACAGGTTGATAGGGGATCAGTAGGTCAGAGAGATAGGAGGAGCCAAGGCCGTAGAGGACCTTGAAAGTGAGGATAAGTATACAGTCAGTTTTCCTGCTCTCCTTTCCCCTGCCCCGACTCCTCCCCTTGCCATCTTTTCCCCCCCATTTCCCTTAATCCCACTTCCAAGACTGTTTGTGGAACACTGCTGTGCGCAATTTGGCTACCACGTTTCGCCCACAAATATACAGTCAATTTCGATACTCTTCTTCATCCTGCCCCAACCCCTCCCCCCTGCTCTTGTCCCTACCTAACTGTACAGTGCCTTGGGACGTCCTCTCGAAGTGAAACGCGTTATATAAACCTAAGTTTTGATTGATTGATTGATTGGTCGGTCGGTCGGTCAGTCGGTTGATTGATAAAGACCTTGAATTCCATCCTCTGAGGAATGGGGAGCCAGTAGACCCGGGTGAGAGTGGAGGTGATGGGTTGGTTTGGGAAAGGACATGAGCTGCAGAGTTTGGGATAATCTGCATCTTGTGAAGGGAAGAGTTGGGGAGGCCGACAAGGAGGAAGTTGCCATAGTCGAGCCTTGAGGTGACAAACACATGTGTAATCAACATATTGCACCATGTGATCTTCACCCCGTTGGTTTAATCAGCCGCCTTTCTATGGGGCCTCGTAGGGCCTTGGATGCTGATATATTAGCTGCTTTGATCGCCTAAAACACACACAGTGACTCCACTCCACTGTGTATCCTGTGCATCGCTTTGAGACATCCTCCTGTTGTGAAAGGTGTTGCATCAACTCAAGGAATATTATTACTACTTCCATTGTCCTCTATGTCTATTTTACACTGAGGATCTTACCAACTATCTGCTGACGTGTGATGCCAACCTGACCCCCACTTTCTAATGTGGAGTACGGAATCACATGGCTGGTTCACTGTTTCACTTGGCTTCAGGACTGATACTCCACACAACTAATTTTGCCTCAAACTAGACAAATAAAGGCTTCAACACATTAGTATCCACAGAGAACTAAAGCTGTCAAGTGCTAAATAAATCAAGCGCTTGGACAGATGATCTGCAAAGACATCAACCACAAGATCCTCATTGCTCAGTCTTTCTAAACATGCAGAATCTGTGATAAAGTTGTGATTTATGGGTTGAACTGCAGTTTGCCTGATCGGAACGGAATCATGTGGGGAAAAGGACAAGGAGGGTAGAAATGCTGCCAGAGGGAGACTGACTGGGTGGGGGGATGAATGGATGGAGGAAGGCAGGTTAGCTCATTTGAAGTGACCACAAAAGGGCTCAGTCCAATGCGGCTGAGCGGCTTCTTATACATGGGTATATATTTAGATATACCTATGAACACTGGCAAACTTCCCACCACTGTACAGAGCTCCAAGACACTACCCTGCTTGAAAGGTGTTATTTAAATGCAAGTTGTCTTTGTTTTAGGGCTTGGTAAAAGCCTGAAACAGATGGTCTGCTATCTGGTAGAACTATGAGAAAAGAGTGTCCTGGCCAACAATCTACCGGATAAAATTGCCCATTCATTTCAAAGCGATCGAAGGACGTTGCTGTGTACTAACTGGCTGCTCACATTTGCCTACAAAACAAATATTTCCTGGTAAAATCCAATGAAGTGCGTTGAGACATCCTTCCAACGTGAGAGGCACTGTAACATACACAGGGATTGAATAACGATGGGAGGCAGAGTAGTCTGTGCTGCAAACCCAATCTGTGCATGTTCATTGCCACCTGAAACTGAAATGTGCGCTCAAACCTTTCTGACTCAGGCATGAGTAACGCTGACACCTATGTAAATGCAAACCAAACAGAACAGCTCGTTGAGGTTGGACAATCTACCAACCCTAGAGTGAGCAAACCATGGCTCATAGCACAATGAAGCTGGAACCACCGTACTAGTACTACATATTTGCTGCTCACTTTGACTATTACGCATCCCGAGAGGCTGGCATGAGCTTATTTTACAGACAATGTGGTCTATCATGCAAGCTGTGTAATGCAGGTGTACAGAGGGAATTACAGGTGCCGTAATTGCACACACAACCAAGGGGATAGTTAGCAATTATATGAATGAATTAAACCATTCCTTTTTATCTCACTTGATTTGGGTGTCAGGCTGGTGCAGTCAGTAGCACTCTCTCCTTCGAATGAGAATGTTATGGATTCAAGCCCCTTTGGATAAGATATTAAAACGAGGACCCATCTGCCGGTTCAAGTGGACATTAAAGATTCCGTAGTCCTATTTGAAAGGAGAAGGCTGTTTCTCTTTGTGTCCCAGCCAATAATCCCCAGATAAATTGGTCACTTCATGGCTGTTTTGGGGACATTGCTGGGAGTGGATTGGCACCACGTTCGGTAGAAAAACGCAGTGAAGTGTTTTGGAACATTGCAATGTACAGTACTCAAGTGCTGCATCAAACACAAGGATTATTATTACATGCAAAAAGCCAACCCAGTTCACTTTACAATCACATCAAAGCCACAGATGTGTTTATATTAGCTTCATTGCCACTCCTGCCATGAGATGGTGCAGAACCAAAGGGAGCCCCCAATAAACACTTTTGAGTGGGTTGTTGTGGTTTGGCCCAGATCTTTCCAGCAGCTTCATTAAGTCTATAACAGACTACACCACTGACTTGGGATGTTTTGTGACAATAACAAGCTACTTCATGAAAGTTGTCTACAGTTCTATTGAACTCTGCGCAATTGCCTGCCATGTTTAGCCCACAAAATATTGCACAACCTTCTGACTCAAAGGTGAGACTGCTGCCAACTAAACCCGGCTGACACTGCGGTTTGAAACTCCAATATTGTTCCTCTTCCCCACTCCAGGCCAAAAGGTTCTATAGAAACTTTGTGTGAGAGAGACCAGCATTTCCGCAAGGTACATAAACCTCTGACGATCAAATCTTGCTTGAAATGTGTTTCAACGGGATCAGTTACAAAACAAACCCCAAATAGTAATCACAGTTAAACTAGGACTTAAGACTCAGTAACTTAGTTCAGCATAAATCATTTATATTATTCATAAAGAATAAGAATTTTTATTTACATGAAAAATGCCCAACTCACAAAGGAACATCCCAATGCTGCTAGGTTCTATACAGTACTGATGTACGTTAATCTCTGTTCTGTGCAATCTTGCTTCGTCTGTTTCCCTCTATACTCCTGCCTATTCATTCCCCCTGAAGCGCATCTCTGAGTGTTTTAGATGATTCATAGGAGGCAATAAGGCTGTAATCTAATCATGGGATTTGGATCACCTCATAAAACAGGAGATTAAATTACTTATTGCTATCCATTTCCAAAATAATACACATGATAAAAATGAAAAGAAAAGTAATGACGCTTAATTATTTCAAAGGCAATAGTGTGAGTGAAGACGGCGAGAGATTCCTTTGGTGTCTTCACTGCAGAATAACACGGTCTGCCCACGCAAAAGAGGTGTAATAATGGAATTAAATGCAATATTCAAACAGCTTGAGATCCCAGCCGCTATCAGAGAAATTAAATGAAATGAGTTGGTGTTCGCTCAACTAATGAAGTCTATTAGGACTTTGAAGTCGCATTACCATTATTGAAGCAAGCGACTGCAAAGATGGTACAAGATGGACTAGATACACCTGTTTCGTCTAGCAATTCCTATCTCCCTATGGTCCAGGCCAAGATGGAGAGAGCGCTGCATTATCTGAGATACAACATAGCAATATACAACAGTAGCACGTAACCAAATTCACAAGATTGGATGGATGAAGAAGGACCTTTGGTCCCTCTATCAAATTCTTCGATCTCATCCCTCACGGATGAGATAATAATAACCTTTGCATTTGATGGAATTCCTTATGGAATGCCATCCCTCAATCCCTCCGTTTCGCCTCTTCCCTTTCCTCTTTCAAGGCCGATTTGAAGACTTTCCTCTTCGATCGTGCCTTTTGTTCCACCCCGAACTCTTTTACCTCCCCTTCGTGTTTCACCCCTTCCCAAACACTCCCCTCCCAGCTCGGGTCACACGCCTCTTGTTCAGCGCCTTGGGACGTCCTCCCGACGTGAAAGGCGCTCTATAAATGTAAATTGTTGTTGTTGTTGTTGTTGTTGATATAGCACCTTATCACATCCTCGAGATGTCTCAAAGTGCTTCATAGAATATACCGTAAAGTGAATTGACTGTGTATTTTGTGGGTGAGATGTCAAACCGAGGTCCTATCTGCATCTGTTAAAGTGAAAATTAAAGACTAATGGCACTATTCAAAAAGAGAAGTGAGTCTCTCTCTACCAACAATCCCCCAAATAAAATTTGTAGTTAATTTCATGGCTGTTTGTTGCTCTTTTTGCTGTGCAACTGAATGCCGCACTTCGCCCATAAAATACTCAGTCAATCCATTTTACAGTATAGCCTGTAAAGCACTTTGAGACGTCGCAACACAGTCATGAGGCTATCAAATACAGGTATTATTAATATGATTAGTGTCTCACAGGATTGGAAACTATCACACTCTAGCACCTGATATGCAATGAAGAGACGGAGGCATTGATTCACCATGTCAGCAGGTATCAGCTGAAAACAGGCCCAACACACTGGGAGGTGTGCTCACACTGTATCACGGTAGAAGAATGGGGTAGATTTGTTTTCCCATTTATTCAGAGAACACCATTACTAAAGGGTGAATTCTGTTCCCTCTTCACGCGTAGGGTAGCATTCGTTTTACACTTAGTGTTGTAATAATGCCAAGAAATGGAATACGATCGAGAACCTGATAACCATTTTGTCACACACACACTCTGACTGGCAATGTCTAATAGGTAACATTATCTTTAAAAAGGTCGGAATGACTTGCAGCACCCTTGAATGGTATTTCTGCAGAGAGATAGCCAACCAGCTAACAGCAATTGCTTACAGATAATCATAAAAAAAACACACACACACAGGTGACTGTGGAGGAAATTGTTAGGGAAGAAAGAAATGAGAGTAAATTGTGTTTCTGCTGCGGGAAGTTCATTTCCACGGTGCTTCAGATTCTCGCAGCGCACGTCAAACATTGTGAAGAAAGACAATAACGCAACAGGCGATCAGAGCACTTAGTACCATTTGCAATGCAATTTCTGCTACCGTGCTGTGACTGTGGAAGTGAGGAGGGATGGGGAGGGGTGGCGATAGAGAGAGAGAGAAGGTGAAGATAAGGGGCCCGGTGCTGGAAGCTACATGTTAAAGCAGTGTTTCTTGAGCACATCCTCTTACTTATTCTCCTTGTTTCCCTTTGGAATCCAACCACAACACGTCTCAAAGGGGCGAATCCCAGCCCCTCTCTCTGGTGGGATATTCATTCTTGGTGTAGTCCTGGCTGAATAAGCACCAATAACAAAACTACTGTACTTGCATTTATAAAGCACCTTACACACAGGACAGTACAGTACACAGTACTATCTAGTGACTGGAAGCATGTCAGTATTCACAATTATATGTATATAATCTATTTATGAGAAGCTACACATCCACAATGAATTTAGCGCTTTTGTCGTCAAGCATCCATTAAAGTAATGACAAACCTTTGTAAATTTGGAATATATAACATCAAAAACAACAATAACTTGCAATTATGTAGCGGCCTATCTACGACAGGCTGCGTCTCAGAGCACTTGAACAAACCCTATTGCATAAAGACTTGGACCCGTTTGAGGTCATGAAACTTTCCGGAAACACTCTCCCTCCCACCTCCGCAATAAAACTGGTAGTTTGCCATATGGCTGTTTGTGAGACAAAATACAGTCACTACACCTCACAGTGCATCTTGTGAAATGCTTTGAAATATCCACCTGTCGTGGTAAGAATTATTATTGTCAGATTCAGGCTCATTCAGTTGATCTGCTTCTATATTCCTCATGCAGTATTTATGACCTCTTGTGTGTGATTGAGGCTGAAATGAAATGCAGCAGCAAGTTGGATTCAGCGGCAAAAACCACAATGGACCAAGTGAATTCATTCAGAGAGACAATCACGCGTTCCTTGGGTTTTTACATGTGAACAATTAAGCCCTTGTGAAATTCCCCAGCAACTGATGCAACGAATGACTTTCTCACATTTGAAAAGACATCAGCTCACTGGTTTAGGATCCTACACCCTACTTGACCAACAGCCACAATTTGGTTCCTCTAATGTTTTCTCTTCTCGCAGTGACCTGTGTTATGCTCCAAGGTCTATTCTCTGCCCCCTCCTTTTCCTCATGTACGTGGTCCCTCTCAGTGATGGTTACCCACAAACGTGAAGTCAACTTTCATTTGTAAGTAGATAACAACAACTTGCATTTACCTAGCGCCCTTCTCTTGGGGTAGGGTCCCATCACTATTATCTGTTTATACCCCACTTAACTACCCATCACCTTTCGTTCAGTTAGCTCAAGTCTTCTGCACATCCCTCATCCCCTCCGCTCTACCATTGACAGCTGTGCTTTGAGCACTATGCCTCAAATCTCCAGAACTCCCTGCCCCAATCCCTCTATCTTGTTCCTTTTTTTCCAGGCTTCAAATTGTACCTGAAGGCTCTCCTCTTCAACCATACCTTCAGTCACCTCCCCTCTCTTTCCAGCTTGGTGATAAACCACACAGCTGTGAAGCGCTCCAAGATACTACCCTCATGAAGGCTGCTACATCAGGGTAGTGGGGGAGGAAGGCATGAGTCTAGATGCCTGAACTGGATAAGGTCATCTTATCTGGTCATCCTCAAGAGATGATTCCCTTCTGCATAGGACAGGATCTTGTGTGGTGCTGACCATGATAAGCATCTATATTCATTGATATTGGCAGGTTGGAGTGACAGGTAGCAATGCAACCCATTGACCTATGGAAACAAAGCAAATACTGTACTGCTGGCGCAAGCAGTCTGGATGCCCACCCCGTAGCTCTAATTCAGCGCAATCCATTTACAGTGAAACCTGATTTGTTGGACAAAATTTCATTTTATCCAGGAGCCAGCTGATACCCGTTCGCTAACGTTTGAAATTGCTGTATCCTTGGTATCGATCTGCAGACTTGCCTCACAGCAAAAATATAATAATAAGAAACCTTACATTTCATATAGAACCACATCAGTCTTCAAGACATCTGAAAGCGCTTCACAGAATACAGTGTAAAGTGAACTGACTGTATATTTTGTGGGCAGAATGTGGCAGCGAAATGCACAAACAGTGGGTAAATAGAGATGTGTGTAGTGAGGAAATCTGTTCAACCCTTCACCCTGCCCGGAAATTGAACTTAGGTCCTCTCGATTGTGAGGGAAGTGCTCTAATAACTAAGCTACAATACTCCATAATGGATGCTCCTCCAAGCCTCACCTGAAACTGACCGTGAATCACATCTACACCCCACGCACTGGTCAGCTGCCTGCAGGCAAACTGAAACAAAGGCTGGCAAAGTTAACAAGGAGCCCTGAGGCAACCACAGCACTAAGCGGGCCATTCAGCTCATCATGTCAAGTGTCACTGTTCTCCTATATAATAGATACAATCACCAACATCCTTACATTTCACATCACTGAGACTTGCCAAACCATTTCATATACCATATGATATATCAAAACATTATGTGACTGATTATTTTGTGGCCAAAAGCGACAGGCAATTTGTGTACAATAATGTCCCACAAACAGCCATGGAGTCAGAGACCAATTTTATGAAGAGGATCGTCAGCTAGGACACCGAGGAAAAGAAACTCCATTCTCTGTTCAAATATGCCCACGGGATCTTTAATGTCCACCTGAACAGGCACACTGGGACCTCAGTTTAATGCATTATCTGATGAACAGCACTTCCGACAATGCCAAAACCCCACTCAGCGATGCATTGGAGTGTCAACTTAGACCATGTGATTCCAAGTCTCGAGTAGCACTTGAACTCACACACTGCTAAATCAGAGGTAAAGGTGCTACCACTGAGCCAGGCTGACACTTTGATCCATGAGGCACAACCCATTGCTGTTTACAGGTCAAACATCGAAGGAATAGCTCTCAGAAACCGCACAGTTTTGCCCTTTTGTTGTAGATATTCCATTGGGTTAAGCAGGTGAACTAGACCAATGCAATGTTTTTTTTCCTCCAGCATAAAATGCAATTTCGCTGCACTGCAGTTCATTATTAAGTGAGTTTCACTGCACAAGAAAACCAAAGTGGTTCCATTCAATTAGGCTAGCTTTGAGAGAGAGCGGAGTGTTATGGAAGAAACTGAATTTAAAAAACACTTGTTAAGATTAGCAGCCTCAATTCACTCATGCGCTCTGTCTGTTTCAAACTCAGAGTGATGTACGTCCCTCTTCCTAACTTTCCATTTGATATAGCGCTTTTTACTTATTCTAGATATCTAGATATAAAATGCGGCACACAGCAGTGTCCCACGAACAGTCGTGGATTGAAACTCAACAATTTTTAAAAAAATTTGCGAGTGATTATTATTAGACATGTGGAATAAGGAAACTTAACCAAGGTTTTGCCCTGCCTGGAATTGAACCTAGACCCCTCGCTTGTAAGGCTGAGCTATAAGACACTGGAGTGTTTTCGACTTTCATCCCATTCCCTCACCATCATAACAGCTACCACCAGACACTGCCATTATCACACACAACAACGCATCCACAACGATCAGTCAGAAAGTAAACCTCATATAAGGAATCTCACACCTTACAGTAGATAATATAGAATATTGAAAGATACGTTAGCCTATGGATCTCTTTCAATGTTGACTTGTTGAGCATTTGCAGCATTTCTTCTAAATCAGATTTGCGGCATTTTACTTTCCTTGTTTTTGCCATCGCTGCGATCTGTTGTTTTGTGACTGATTGTTGCGGACATGCTGTCAGACGACTTCTCAATCCCTATTTGTTGGAAAGAGAAGTGCAGCAAAATAGCCTCCCAGCATGTGGCTGACAGGGACAATGAGACCTGCAGGACTCAGAGCCGAGATCAGGGAGACATACATCTCTTCACTCAGAGGCTTGTGGAACAACTACTTGCATTTATACGCACCCCTTCAGAAACACACAGAACCCCCAGTAAAGTCCCCAATGTAGAATCGATAGCAGAGGTTAAACCAAAGATAGACAGTAATGATAATAATAATAATCCTTGCATTTGACATAGAACTTTATCGTGTTGTTGAACGTCTCAAAGCACTGCACAGAATATACAGTAAAGTGATATTGTGGGCGAATCGCATCAACCAATTGCTCCATCCCAAAGTGTTTTTTTTTGTAACAATTGCCAAGGTGAGTCAAACAGCTTCGCCAGATCTTGTTCATTTACTCCCCACACTGAATTGACTCTACCACACTTCCCCCAACCCTACACACAGAGACAAACCACCAGCCACACTATCAGTCTGTTAAGTGTCGTGGGAAATCAATTGGAAATTTAACTTTCACAGGATTGACTGTAAAGTGCAGTGACTGTGTAGTTGTTGTTCATCGAGGTAGCCAATTGATGCATGTCAATGTCCCACAAAGAGCCACAGGTGACTGACTATTTTTATCTAGGGGATTATTGGCCAGGAAGTCTTGACAATAGTACCATCCTATCATCAATGTCCACCCAAAGAGGCAGACGGGATTTTGGTTTTATGCCTCATCCAAAGGATGGCACTTCCAACAATGCCTCACCTCACCTCCCCACCTCACCTCACCTCACCCCAGTACTGCACTGGAGAATCAGCCTCAAGTATGTGAATTTAAAGCCCAGAGATGAGGGACCCAATCTTCTGACTCAGAGGGCTACCCACTCATTTTTTTTGAAGGGTTATTGCCCCCCTGAAAGCAATCCGCCGATTGACTAACAATCAAGTTCCTAGTTACTGCTAGGTAAACAAAGGCATGTGGAATAAAAAACATGCCTAAGGTTTCGCCCCTTCAGAGGCATTTGTCGAACCAGGGTTTTCTCACTTGTGAGGCGAGTGCACTAACCACGATGCTGCAGTACTCCAATTTTTTTTTTATTGCTGTTGCTTTTAATCTACGGAAGATATTTTGTCTGGAGACTCACGCTTTAACTGGGGAAGTTCAGTAGGTATGGGGAGGGGGTGGCAGTGGTAATGGGAATGTCTGATTTAGCTGGACAAACAAAACACCAGAGAGCACACAGACGTGATCTGCAGGCATCGTAGATAAAAGAATGATTTCGCAATTACACGCCGGTAAGAAAGGGAATTTGTACAGTCAAATTAAGCAATTCATCTGATATGGTTAACGAGCCCACAAACAGCTTCTGTCTGACTTGGAAAGGAATAGTATAGCAACTGATTTTTGGAATAAATAAAATGTTTTTAAAAATGCAGCAGCCAGCTAGATCGTCCCTCCCCAATCCTTCTGTTGAGATGCTCCGATTAATTCACCCTGTGCAAAGATCAGTACTTTCCGGTGTTTATTCAACATTATTGAATTGTCGTGTAATGGATATTATGGATCGAAGTGTTTCTCCAATGATCAGAAGGAGCCTTTGGCATTAAGCTGTACTTTTCATTATACAGTAGTCATTAAGGAATAATAATATATATAATAATCTGTGCCCTGGTATTCCACCTTTAATGTCCAGAACATCTCAAAGCACTTCAAACATTTGAACATTTGTACACATCAATGCCTAATAAACAATAGCGGACCAAATTCCTTCATTAATGATCACTGATTTATGGTCCCATGGTTATTCGGTTGTGCTTACGTCTCTAAGTCAGCAGATTGTGGGTTCAAGCCCCACGTCGGGATATTGAACTCACAGTCTAGGCTGACACTCCAGCACAGCGCTCGTGGGAGCGCTGTATTGTTGGAGGTCCTTTGGTAAGATGTTAAACCAAAGTCCTTATCTGCTTGTTCAGCTCGACATTAAAGATCCTGTGACGCTATTTGAAAAGAAAAAGGGGTTTCACAAGCGTCCTGACGGACTATTTCCCAGGTAAAATTGCCTGTTAACTTCATGGCTGTTTGGGCGTCATTGCTGTGCCTCAAATTGGCTGCTACCGCCTCCTGTAAAGTACACATTTTGCTTTACAACAAATGCTGTGAAGAGTTTGAGTCTGTCTGACAATGTGACAAGGCACTGTGACAAATGCGAGGCTTATTATTACCATTATTGGTGACTCGGTGGGTTTCCGCCTCCAGATCAGCTGGAGCAACAGACGCCGTGCATCTGTCATGTCCTACGCACTGTCAGAAGACACGCTTGTTGGAGCGCACAAAGCACACAAAGCACACGTCTGAAATGCCAGGTCCCACCAGGAGTGGCAGGAAAGCTACGCTCTGTCTGTCTCGGAGCGCCCCATATCATCCTTTCATTTCTGTATTGGCTGAAACGACTGCTGGCATCTACCATAGCAATGAGTTCCACGGGTACGGTGTGGGCCAGCTTGCTACAGGCAATTTCGGTGAAGGAGTACCAGCGAGAAGCCAAAATGTGCTCCCAACGATTGGTGGCTACAACGCTTGCAGTTGAAATGGGGAGGCAGGGATTTCAGGAATACACAGCAGAGGAAAACAACGGCATTAAAAAGAATTATAGCACAGAGGGTTCAAATAGTTCCAAGATGCCAGTTTTCCAATATTACAAGCTCCACAGCTGGTAGAAGGAGGCGGCAGATAGGGCAGCAATAAGGCATGTAAGCCATGTGGTGAGGATCACTGCATACATTCCATCCACTTAGCTCTAAAGAGATGGGATTGGGAATAATTTAGTGACACTGGCCTAAACCAGATAAGATTTGTGATCTCTCACACTTTCCGGCTTTACGTTGTGGATTTTCTGATAATAGTAATAATCCTTGCATTTTATATAGTGCCATATCACATTGTTGAGGCATCTCAAAGCGCTTCACAGAATATACTATAAAATGACTATTTTGTGGGCAAAATGTGTCAGCCAATTGCGACAAGATTAGTTGATCTTCCTTTACGGCTACAAAACATGAAGTAACTGTGCTTCATGCACAGTGAAGCACTTTTATGACATCCTCCAGACTTGAAAGACCAGGTACCAGATAGAAGGATTGTCATTGTGCTTCTGGTGCATCTCTCTCCCTCCCCTCCTAACTCTCTCCCTCCCCTCCCCATCAACCTGCGCCTCCCCGTTGCTCGGGTCCCAACCTGACTGTTCATGCTCCTTGGGACGTCCTCCTGACGTGAAAGGTGCTCTATAAATGTTATTTTGTTGTTGTTTTTTTCTGTTGTGCAGCAAAACACAATTGTTTCAGTCTGGTTTGGAGCCTCTTAAGCCTGGTGATGGAATTCCACACATGGTTAACTGAAACAATACAGATAATGAATACAGTATGTGCTAGTTATGGCTCTTAATTTACCCCTCGATAGAACAAATACATGTTAATAATCCACCAGGCTTGAGGTCAGACAGCAGGTTGCTTGTGCTTGCTGTCACATACAATGAAAAACGAGTCCGCGTGATGTAACTGCATGTTCACTCACTCTAAACGAGAATCCAGCTCAGCAAGCTAGCAAATAGCGAGAATTATGACGGGGATAAGAATAAAGAGGAACCCACATAGAATCTATCATAGTCATCGCATTCTTTAGGAAAAAATAATTCCATGTTCACCTACAGAACATGTTGAAATGCTTTGAGATGATGTCCTTATTTGAAAGGCACAGTACAAGATATAAGGATTGTTATTGTGCTTCTGATGCAAGACAGAAACTATAAATATACATATATACAGTATGTATTGTATATATACACATATCTATATATATATATATATATATATACACACACACCATACTGACCTATCTGCTCAGCGGACTCTGGCCTGCTCCATGTCCTCTGCACTACCTGCCCTATCATTGACGATCAGGCATTCCGCATTTCCACTTCACCTCCATACACTCCAACACCCCACCCATGGTAGTCTTGGAAGACTTTGGCTATAGTGTATTTTCACATCATAAATACTATTCAGGAGCTACGATTTGAAAAGACTGTAGCCCTGTGACCCTGGAGCCAGCCTGCCACGGCACTGGTTGACATTGCATACTTAGCGTGCTGTTCCTTGCGTTTCTGCGTGTAGTATTTCTTCCGTATGTTCTGCAGATCCTGGCTTAGGCGATCGATCTCATACTTGTACTCTTGGCTCTGAGACTCAAACATGTTCAGCTCCGAAGTCAAGGCCTGAATAACACAAACCAGGGAAAAGGTCACTCACGTGCGTTGCCTAGACAATCCACTTGCCTTCCATATCTCAAACAGTATAACAATAACAATCCTTACATTTGGTATTCGCGTCATGAGAATATCACAAATCGCTTCATAGGATTCATTGAAAAGTGAGTGACTGTGTTTTATGGGCTAAAAGGCAGCAGCCAAGTTGCGCACAGCAATGTCTCCACAATTTAATTTGGGGGCTTGTCAGCCAGGTCACCAGGAGAGACAAATTCCTTTCTCTATTCAAATAGCACCACAGAATCTTTAACATCCACCTGAACAGGCCCAGGCAGGATCTCGGTTTGACATCTCAATTAAATGATCCATCTCCAAGATCGAGTCAATGGAATATCAGCCTGGACCATATGAGTTCCAAGTCCCAACGTGGAGCTTGAACCCACAACCTTCTGATTTAGAGACAAGAGTCCTACCAACTGAGCAGACAAGATTTCATGGAACCTCTACTACTTATTGCTCAAGGCTTCATGAAGAACTCCCAGCAGAAATAAAATATTGGCAATAAGCTCCCTGAAACCGGTTACTGGAAAGTGAAGTTTCATATGACACCTGTAGCAAAAGATCACCTGTCAGGAAGCTGTATACATCCCAGATTGTGTTCAGGGCTTCAAAGTATATTTGAGCTCAGACTTGATTAAATCATCATATCAGAGTTTCTCTTAACTGAACAATATGAATGAGACTGAATGGGAGTAATGAGGGCTGGGGGTAGAATCAGGGGAATTTTTTGTGTGGGTGTTGGGGGTGCAGCTTGTGATGCTGTAGGCAATTTGGTTGACGTATTTGACCCAAAAAATATTCAGTCACTGCACTTTACAGTAAAATTCTGTGAAGCAATTTGAGTCAACCGTCCTGATGCGAAAGACGCTGTACCAAATGCAAGCCTTATTATTATAAACATATCTAGCTGATGTTTGCTTGCATAACAGTCACTGCATTTCAACTCATCGTGTGAAGTGCTTTAAAGACATTTCAAAGTGACCAGGTACAATGCCAAAGGCAAGAATTATTTATTACTTATTAATGTGACCCGCATGTGTCCACTGACATAACATCTGCCTGTAGCGCACACTGCATATATAAACCGTTTTGGATACACTGAGGCAGCAGGACAGGAAGACACAGGTTTATAATTGTAAAGAACTATTTCAGGTCAGACACCAGGAAGTATTGCTTTATGCAGAGGGCAACAAACGGAATAGAGATATCAGGAAGGATGATTGAGGCCAGGACACTTGGACTCCTTTTTTTTTAAATGAGCTACCTTGACAGGAGGATGCAGGGTTTGTGCTCTGGAAGGATGAGATGAAATACACCAAAAGTCTTTCTTCATCTGAACCTCTCAGAGCACGCATTCCATTCCAACAATCCATCTCTGGGATTTCCATGGGTAGGTGGGATCTATGGAATTCTCTGTTTGGTTTAGAGATTATGCCGGTTTATGGTTTAGGCCGACCATTGGAAAGACGGCTCAAATTGCACCAGCAACCAACAACCTGTTAGATTCCTTCTTCCAATTGATTTTTTAATCATTGCGTTCAATGGTAGCAGCATCAAGGGAGGGAGGAGCAGAAAGAAGTTACCTACCTCGACGATAGAAAGGAACTACATCAACATGTGTGCACGGTTCAGCTGACCGAAATAATTGAAGCACCACGGGTTAATAACTACATCTACCCATGTTAATGCAGCCCCTTCACTTGGTTGGATTTGGGCTGCATTTGCCAGGCATTTGTGTCAGTGGCTAATCTAATCTACACCACACCATTGTTTATTTTTGTTGCTAAATCAGTGTGTGTGTAAATAAGGAATGGAGATAAAAGGGAAACGATTGCAATTCTCTTCAATTGTCTCCTTTTAAATAACACTCCTGCCCCTAATGCTCCCTTTTCAATGATCGCATTGTAAATCCCTTCACGCCCCAGCACCTCCCATTCCCATGATCTGCTCGTACCCCCACACCTTTGCTTGTCCCTCTCCACTCAGCTAACACCTGATACGCAAGTCTCTGCGCTACTCCCTTCAGTCACTATGTTCTTTGCATTCAATGGCCTCCACAGCCCTGCTTCTCCCGACCTCTGTTAATTCCACGTACATTTGTCCGCTCCATCTCTCTGTTTCGTGACCCAGGCCCTGCCTACTTCACCGACTGCAATCGACCTTTTAGCCTCTCTGCCCCCACCCTTTAGAATGCCACCCCACAGTTCCTTTGCCTTGATCCCTTGCTTGCCTCCTCCAAGCCAATCTCATGACCCTCCTTTTCAACCATGCATCCAGTCATCCTCCTATTCCCTCACACCCTGCCCTCCACCTCTCTTGATCCCAACTCCCAGCTTGGGTCCAAATCCCTGATTGTCCATCGTCGTGGGACGCTGGATAAATGCAATTTGTTATTAAAATCAAGTCCCAAGGTGCTGAAGTCACATGTTGGTCTAGGATTGATCAATGCATTTTTTTTTGTGGTTCAGTCTTGTGTCTTGCACTCGTGGAAACTCATGGGCAGCTGTCAGCTGGCACGCACCAGAAACCCATCACGGTGACCAGACATTATCTTGCACACATAGAAACCTCTCACCCTGATCGGCTAGCTTCTGCTGTGCTTCAGCAGCTCAGGATTAATAACGGCCGGGCTCTTTTGCAATGGGAGGAGGTTGAAGGGTAGAATGCCTGCCCTCAACCCACAAAAGTTAGCTAGAGCAGACCATGAGGTAAATTTTTCTCTCTCCATATACATTTATATAATGAGTTGCTGTTGTTTTTTTGATGACTGTGACCTTGGATTGCTATCACACAGCAATCCTCCGTCACTGTCGCCCGACAGACGATGAGCAGTTGCTGTGAGCCCTCATAATGTGTCAATCCTCAGCAAGCTGTTCCATCATGTTGGAGAGACATCCTGTACAGCTCACAGATCAAGCGCGAGCCACTTAGTCATCCCTGCCACAAGACAACCCTCACACGGACAAAAAGGAAAACCCATTGAAAACACATTACATTTTACCTAAACCCAGGTTCTGTTCTGGCACTTGGATAAAAGACAATTATTTATCATAATTTAATAAGCCTGGCAATGTTGGTGTCCTTGACCTGCCAATAATAATGGCACTAATCCCTGGCGATCCATGGTTCCTTGTCCAGAAGAGGGACTGAGGGGAGTGTAACTGCTGAATGGATTTGTATAAATTGGAGGGGAGGTGGGGGGGGGGGGGGGGAAGGGTCCAATCTTTTGGTTGCCTAGAGCCAGGTGTCAGATTTGAGAAATGCCTGCAGGTCGCATAAGCAATATTTTATCATGATTGGTCAGTCCCATTGCCAGGCAGAGCCTGAGCCCCTGGTAACCATCCTGGCTCAGGGTGTGAGTGTCTCCTGTAATTGCTCATTGGGTAATGAAGTTGGATATGATTTTCTGGCCAGATTAAATCAACCCCAGGTCCTGATGCGGCCTGTGGGCCACGAGTTGGATCACCCTGATGTAAAGGAATAGACAACAGATTAAAGAGAGACCGTGTCGTGGGTTGGTATTTCCAGCAGAGGTGCTCTCACCTTCAATTGCCTGGTCTTCTCTCGCACGGTCTTCTGATAGATCTGCAGCTGCTCGGCAGTCTCAGGCCCAGGCTGTCGTGCCAGGATGTGCTTCAGCTCCACGTAAAGCTTCTCCTTCTCCTGAACAAGCAACATCAGAACTGGATTACACTTCCTGCACAGTCAAACAATAGCTAAATCGAAATCAAAATTGGTTGGGACCTTTACACCTCTAACCTCTGGAACGCTGTACCTCAATTCCTCTGCCTCTCCCTCCCCCGCACCACTACTACATTTAATCTATCTGTGAATCCCACCTGAAGCCCCCTCCAAACCCCCTCCAGCACATTCCTTCCTTTTCCCTTTGTTCAGGATCCAACTTTGCCAGTGAGCAGCGCTCTGAGACGCTATCCGGCATTAAAGTGCACAGTTTAAATAATAATAATCCTTGCATTTGATATTGCGCCTTATCCCACAGTCACAGGATATACTGTAAAGTGCAGTATTTTTGTGGGCGAAAGGTGGCAGTTTCAATGCAAGTAGTAGTTGTTGTTGTTGTTACTACAGGACCACAGAATGAGTATTATTCGACCACTCTCACCAGCCCCCCACCACCCAGCCAACCACTCCCCCGTCCAGACAATTCTAGGTTACCAACGTTACATTTATCCCTGATTTCAACCTCACCAGCCTTGAGCTAGTCGCAACCAAACAACCCGTCGAGTGTCTAGTTTATTCTGTTCCCAGTTAATTTCCAAACTAAATCTCCTGCTTTTATGCTGTCTTAAATAATTTGTCAGTGCGGACGTGCTCGATGTTTGGAGTTACAAGGCTCCGAGCCCTTTAGCTCCACTCAAGTTCTATAATGAAACACCCTGTGGGGATGTAACCAGCTCCGACACATTTGTTCTCACTCAAATGCAAACACTTCTCTCTCTCTCTCTCTCTCTCTCCTTGTTTTTCCACGAGAATAAAATAAAAGGTTTATCGTCTCGTCGCAGGTAAATTAATCTTTTCAGCAATTTCCATTGCGGAACGAACAAGAGGACAAAACAATTCCTTGTTTAATCGTTGCTCACTTGACGCCGAGTTCATGAATGGGTCTACCACTGGGTGTCCGCCGCCCCCTGCTGGCATCAGCGATCACTTCACCCACGTGAGGAGATGCAATCGGATACAACAGAGTCTGAAACTCCACCCAGTCTTTGCAGAATTATGGCAAATTCTCAAATTCAGTTTGGAAGCTATTTTTGTTTTGCAGTTCTTATAAAAGAACCAGCTTGGTTTTGGTTATAGGTAGGCTTGCCAGGTTGCCAATTTTATAACCGGTAAAAATATGTGTGTGTGGGTTGGGGGGGTGGGGGGGAGGGAATTGGTATTCATTAGGTTTTCAAATTTTCTCCAACTCAAGACAAATCCCATCTTAAAACATTTTACATATTGATCTCTTGAAAGTAGCCCACCACATCACAGCAGGAGCCCGTGACATCTCTCTAATGTGCCAGGGTGGGCAGGTGGGAAGGTATTTTGATGGTTGTGAGAGGAGCAGGTTGGATGTGGGTGAGGTAGGTTGGTGGTGAGGGGCAGGCTGAGAGAGGGGCAGGTTGGTGGTGGGGGAGTTTAGGTTAGTGGCTTTGGCACCTGTAAGAGAAGCTCTTTCTCCACCACTTCCTCAGTTTTTGCGATCAGTCTCTTCTGCAGTGTGTGAATCTTCAAAATGAGTTCATACGTGCTGGGATCGCTGGCCTGTAGCAGACACAACACAATCAACATTCACAAAGTGCCTTTGGCTCGCCAAAGGATGTCACAATCACAGAGCTGGCTGGGCCCTTGGTGGGGTTGCAGGTGGAAGGATGCCTGAAAGCACCATCAAAAAGGTAAGTGTTGAGTCCTCCAGTCAGTGAGGGAGCAGGACAATGTGATGCTGGTAATTATGGTGAAGAGAATCGTTCACGTTTTGTTGTTATTCAATACTGGGAATGACATGGCAGGCCATTCGATGGCTAGACAGACCGGAATTGTGTGTCACAGTGAACTCCCCCAATACACCCACGACAACCCCCACAATGACAGTCACCAACACATGGGATTTACGGCTCAGGAGTTTGCACTGTTGGCTACTGGTGAACGAGATTTCAGTGAAAATCGCCCAGTGCACCAGACGAGACGCTTCACACAGCATAGATCCCTTATAAGGACATTGTTAGGGGTGGGAGTCCATAAAAGCCTTGTAACAAGGTGTTATCCCAGTTCTATGCTCCCACAAAGCCCCTGATCGCGGATGCCAATGCACACGTATCCCACAAAGGAATACACTTTATATTTACACAGCATGTTTCAGATCATGAGGATGTGTCAAAGCGCGAAGAGAGAATGAGGGGAGCGTTCTGCCCGTTACCTCCAGTTTGCGCCACCTGTGCACATTCATGGGATTCTCCAGCTCCTCCTCCAGGGCTCTGCACCGCGTTCGCTCCTTCAGCAGCTCCCTCTGTATGTGATACAGCTCCCGCCTGTACAGCAAACACACAGCATCTCACACTGTGGAACACACATGCGCACACACAGCATCTAATTGTACTTACTGTGTAACACACTCACTACTTACTGAGTAACTCACACACACACAACAAAATTACATTTGTATGTATACAATCACATACTGACTGTGCAACACACACACATATAGTGCATCACACTCTGCACATTGTGTAACACACGTACACTTAGCATATTACACTGTACTCAGAGTGTAAGACAATAGTCACCAATGAAGGGGGATTTACCCACAACCTTCTGACTCAGAGAGGAGAGTGCTACCAACCAAGCCATGCTGACACTCACATATATAATCCTATTATTGACAGAACAAAAAATCACATACACTCCTTCAGAAGATCTTGAATATAATAATAATAATCCTTGCATTTGATATAGCGCTTTTCATGTCTTCTAAACGTCTCAAAGCGCTTCACAGAATATACTGTAAAGCGAATTGACCGTAAATTTGTGGGCGAAATGAATGAGCCAAGAGACAGCCTAGAAATCTGCAAGGAACTATGTTTCAATGCAGTTCTGTTAAAAACTAATACCACTTTTGCAAGCATTGAAGTACAAGAAACCAAGCAGAACCTGCTTAAACCAACCCCTTTCCCCAATCGCCAGCCAAAGCGAATCAGAGCAGGAAATATTCCTCAGCTTCGCCTCTCTCACTCCACATCTCTGTACGTGTGAAACGATATTGGTTTGTTTCCAGCAATGTAAACAACCAGAGTCTTATTTGCTAGAGCCTCAGTTCTTCATGTTCCTTAGAACATGCTATGCCTTTGCTTCTCCTCCTCTGATGCAGGTTCCTAAAGCCTGACTGGCCATGTAATCTCAGGCTATTACACACAATCGTTACGGGCAGTTACCTCTCCACAGTGTATGGTGGGTGGGGAACCTGAATAGCCATATGGGAAGGTCAGGTAGTCCATGTGAGGGCTGGGCTCTTTATCTATGTTTGGTTCAGTTTGCAGCAAGACTACTGCGGAGCTAAGGTCTGGTGATTTTCTCAGCACAGATGGCTTCTTTGTACAGGTGAAACCCGAGTGTCACAGAGAGATGGCTTGTTTTCTGGACAGCTCCCAATGTGAGCCACGTTTGGTCTGAAAGCTGAGGGCATCTGGAATCTACGGACTCTTGACCTCTTTCCATCACTGATTTGGATTTTGGACAGAGTAAAGCCGTCTAATTGTTACCAGGCTCTTTGGTAATGAGGAAAGGACTGGGGAGTCCCGCAGCATCATGGTTAGAGCGCTCGCTTCGCAAGCGAGAGGGCGCAGATTTCATTCCCGGGTGGGGTGAAGCCTTAAGCCAGTTTCATTCCACCACATGCCTCATTTTACCTAATAGTAAGTAGGAAGCCTGTTGTTAGTCGATTTGCGGATCACTTTCCGTGGGTGATAATCCCTCACTTAATCCACAGCTGTTTGTGGGACACCGCTGTGTGCAATTGGCTACCATGTTTAGGCCACAAAAATACAGTCAATCCACTTTACATAGGAAGTGCATTGAGAAATCTCAACCACATGATAACGTGCTATATCAAATGCAAGGATTATTATGATTATTATTATTTACGCAGCCCTTTCCCATTGGGTGTACATAGCAGTAGCATTATTATTATTATTATTATTATTATTACGCTGCTCAGTTTGATTGATCCGTTGGAATCCCTGGAGTTTGCTGGTTTGGAACTCACACAAGCCATATGGACGAGCAGAGTCGTCACAGCAAGATCTTTAGCAGCAAAAGACGAGAAAGGCACAATTGTTTTTTAAGCAATAAGCAGACAGCGCCAAGGCCAATTATTGGCGGTGTGCATGTGCATGTTGCTGCATTTGTTGTGCCAGTGGCCTGCGGTTTTGGCTCAATCTAATACGGGTAGGATTCACAACAGATGCTTCAGCAAAGAGCACCGCAGTAGCTCCCCATTTGTTACCGTGGAGTGTTCACCGGGAAGCTTGGAATTCGGGATCTCTGCTGTCAGTTTGCCTGTGATGTAACCCCACTACAGGTGTCAGCCTGGCTCAGTTAGTACAATAGCACTCTCGCCTCCGAGGCAGAGAGCTCATAATCTTTGCATTTCGTAACCTTTGTATTTCGCCTTCAAAATGTACAGTCAATTCACTTTACAGTACATCCTGTGAAGTGATTTGAAATGTCTCGAGGAAGCGCCCTGAGATGCTGTCCGGCGTGGAGGGCGCTATACAAATCAAAGTTGTTGTTGTTGTGCTAAGTCGCTTTATCAAATGCAAGGATTAGTATCATTATTATTATTATATTTGATATTGCGCCTTATCAGGTCTCCAAGATGCCTCAGAGTGATTTATTGTAAAGTGGCAAACATGGTAACCAACTTGCACACAGCAACAGCAACAAGCACATTTACACAGTGCCTTTCCCACATTATCCCACAAAACAGCCACAGAATGAGTGACCAGTTCTATCTGGGGGAATTGCTGGCCAGGATACCGACTAGGGGGCAATCGCTTAGAGAGTCTCTACATGTATCACTGCTAGCTACAGACTGCTTCCACACAGCTAATCTCTCATGCAGTGACTCGCAATCCCCTTTTAACTTACATAGCAACTGACAGAAGCACCATTTATATCAAACCCACAGCTTTCAGCCAGAACAACAATAACAAAGGAGAATTACATTCACACAGCGCCCTTCTCATAAAATAATGTTTTTGAGCACTATTTTTACTTGCAGAGACGGGCGCCAAGTTGGGACGGGGTGGGGGGGGAGGGAGGCGTGACCATAGGCACGTTCGAAGAGGGAAGATTTGACCTGGGATTTGAAGACAGATTCAGAGATGAAGGAGTGGACGAGCAGAAGGAGGAAAGAGGACAATTCAGAGATTAGGAGCATAGAATGGGATGCACGGCCACCATGGTAGGACAGGGGCGTTCCACAAGCCTTATAGGTGTCCCTGTTGCCCTAAGCCTCCGATCTGAGGGGGGTGGTGGTGTGGGGGAATCAGAAGGAGAGGAAGTGGAACATAAAGTTTGGGAAATGACTAATTTCCTCAGGTTTACCTGAGTTCATCCACATTGGCCACTGTCTTATTGAGAATGGCCTTCTCTCTTCGCAGCTTCTTAATCTCCAATTTGAGGAGCCGGATGTCCTCTACTCGCTGCCTGTACTGCATCTCACCCTTGTTCAACATGGACTGCTGGATCTTGATCTTCTCATAGAGCAGGGCCAACTCGTCATTGCGTCTCACCAGCTGGGTGCCCAGAATGTCTCTCTCGGTAATAACCTGGGGGAGAATCCGCAACAAACAAGTTTAATTAAAATACACAAGGCGAGGACAATGAAACTGGAGTTTCTTTCAGCGGTGAATAATGCTGTTGGCAGTAATCACTTCCCAAGGTCTGCAAGCGAACACAGGTCTTTTTTTTCACTTAAGAAAACAAGAAAGGCTTCACTTGATATTGAAAGCACATAATATACTGCTTAATGCGCTTGGTGATCCTAAACTTTTGTTAATGCCATTTTTTTTTCTCTCCCCTATCTGTGACAATTTTCACCCATAGTCTCCTGGCTCAGTCAGGATTCTCTCTCATGGGCATTGGCTGCTTTCCAATAACTTGCCCAATTAGTCATTCTTCATATTGGGAGTTGATGAGTGACAGCAGCTTATGGAATGCATCACGACCGTGCACAGTCCCCTTCTTACTAAACAAGTAGCTACAGACTAGACCTGCGTTCACACAACTGATCTCTGGTGCAATGATTAATGATCTTCCCCCACTCGACATGCAGCTTACCTGTTGTGTACCACTGGGCAGCTACTTTTCAGAAAGGTAACCAATTCTGCTCGTTAGCCCCGCAAGGCAAAGCCCTAATGGGTAGGCTGGCCCAAGCTGGACAAGCAGAGGGATGGTTTGCAAAGCAATCCTGTCAATGTGGTTTCAGCTGGTTAGATTCCAGCAGTACCTCAATACCCACTCTGGGGTTACCAAGCCTTACCTCTTGCCAACTTGCATCAAATAATTTCTGGAATTAGGTAAACGGGATGCTACTTATTGCTGATTTGTGATTTGGACCCTAAACCCTAGCTGAATTCTTTGGTCACCCTATCCCTTTCCTTCCATCCTCCCCATCCCCAATCCCATTTTAGGTCTGAAACAATGACTGTCCAGCACCATGGGATGTCCTCCTGATGTGAAAGTGTCATTTTGTTGTTGCTGCTGTTGAATTCCTCCCCTCCCTCTCTAACAATCTAAGGATACCCGAGTGCAATCACACTGCCTCCTATCGGGCAAGGACAAGCCGGGAAAAAATAAACTCCTTTATCTTTTTGAATAGTGCTGGGAGATCTTTTACGTCCACCTGAACAGGTACAGATGGGACCCCGGTTTAACCAAGGACCTCAGTCTCATCCAAAAGGCACCCAATTATCTTTAGTTTTCATAGTCATTAAGGAAAAAAACAGAAGGGCTTAATTTTGCTTGAGAGCTGTGTGCAAACACCATCATATGGGGAGCGTTAATTTGTAAGATCAACAGTGCCATAGAATTGAATTAACAGGCATGCAGTTCAAGCTGTAAGACTACTGGGTTGAATGACTAGTACTCCACTGATGTTAATTCAGCTGCCTTGCACTGTTGGGCTCAGTCACTTTACCATCCCAGCTTCCTTCAAGAATCCTTATTAATATAATCAAAAATATTCATAAAGAAAAAAGAATGTAACCATACATACACACATGCATATGCACACACACACAGAAATATAAATGAATAATAATCCTTGCATTTGCTATAGCACTTTCGCGTCTACTAGACATCTCAAAGTGTGTAATAGAATATATTGCAAAATGAATTGTCTGCATAAAGTATAAAAATGGTATATTGGAGTCACGTATAGAATCTTTGATAAATAGAAAAAAAAATCATTCCAGGTGTTTGTGTGTGGAACTTGCCCAGATATTCTAACAGTTTATCCCAGGAATGTGGCTTCCACCGTCTTCCAGGGAGACGGTGGAAACAAGAAGTTTGTTGTTTCAAGAACAAATTTGATAGATTTCTGCAGGAAAATAATATCTTGTGATACAGTTTAAGGAACAGCAATGTCGAGGGACTGCCAGGATGGTGGAAGGCAAACTAGATGGACCTCGGTTTTCTTTCAACTAGCAAATTTTTATGTTCTAATGAGGGTGGAGAGGAGCTAGTTTCTCAAAGCTCCTCATCCCCTACCGAAACAATGAGATTTCTGGGTTACCACAAACAGCCTTGCACTGGTAATAGATTAAGAGGTTTAGGCTGGATTGTGCTAGACTGCACAGGATGGCAATAGACTTCTCTGAAATGGGATGCACTGGGTGGCAGTGTGCGGCCCTGCGCTGCTTTGTTTTTCTTCCAAACGAACATTAACCTTGTAATGCCGACGGAATCCCAGCAGATCACAGTTTTTGGTAGAGCGGTAGGAACAGCCTGGAAAGGAACATTCGCACACAGTGAGGGAAACTGAGGCAGTACATGTGGTTACTGAGCCCATATCGCTGGTGCTGGTAGTTCAGCTGATGGGACCCACCTGGTCCAACTCCTTCTTCTGCCGGAGTCGCTCGGTGTCCGCCTCGGAGATGATCCTCAGCAGCTTCTTCTCCTCAGTCTCCTGACTTTCAATGAACATCTTTGTCTCCTGAGCCTGTCGCTTCATCTTCTGCAGTTCAGCCTAGGTTTATTAATAGTAATAATAATAACAATAATAATGTCCACCTCTATGGAGTGATTTAAACTGTAATAACATAATAATTTAAAAACTATTTTACAAAGCTTAAATATATTAAGAAAAGTAAGGGCCATTCATGTGTAGAGTTATTGTCTGGCTGACCATTGCTGAAAACCACTTAGAAATTAACTCAGCAGAGTGATCTAAACTGCAATAACATAATAATCCTTGTCTTTCACATCAAGAAGATACAGGAACAGCAAAACTCAGAGAAAGCCAGCGGAGAACTGATGGCTGGGGCAATGGCAAAAGAAGCAAAATAACACACACCTCTCTCTCCTGGGGCTTGGTAGCTGGCCAGCAGAGTGCGGAGAGTGGGATGGGGCAAGGATGCTAATGGTGGAGATAGTTAGTGCTGATGGACAGCGGGGTCAGGTGGCTAGGGGGGCCTGAATGCAGGATTATTGTCACACAAGCGAGTATTAGGGTCCGGCAATATATCGATATATCGCTAAAACCTGATATAATTTTCATATCGGAATGCGCGCACACTGAGCTACAAGACCCAGAATGCTCATCTCTATACACAATGCACAGACCGAGGTGCAAAGCCGCCATATTGTATTCATAGTCCTCGAATACAATATACAGCTATGCAAGGGGTGGGGGGGGGGGGGGTGAGAGAGACGGCTGGGGGGGGAGGGGGAGAGAGACGGCTGGGGGGGGAGGGGGAGAGAGACGGCTGAGGGGGAGGAGGAGAGACGGCTGGGGGGGGAGGGGGAGAGAGACGGTGGGGGTGGGGGGGGTGGGGGGAGAGACGGAGTGGATGTGATATGTGATAATATAGATAGATAGAGATGGGGGGGATGTGAGAGAGGAGAGAGACACAGAGAGAAAAACACAGAGATGGGGAGAGTGAGTGTGAGAGACACAGAGAGAGAAATATATTTACCTCCTGAGGAGATAGGCCCCGAATGCGCGCGCACCCCGAATGCGCACGCCGCGCGCGCATGCGCAGTATGAAAAACCCGAAAATATTGATATTTCAGTATATCTCGATATGAGCCCGTTGATATATCTAAATCGGAAAATTTCCATATCGATGGACCATAGCGGGTATTGACATTCTGTCATGCTTGTAGCAAAAAAAATCTGTAATGGTTTAAAACCCAAAGGAGGAAAGGAGAGGATGGCTGGGGGCAGGGAGGGGGAGAGAAAAATCAGGAGCTTTGGGCTATGTCCGTAAGTTAATATTTCGGTCCCAAAGTGTTGCCTCTTGCCCTGCTTACCTAATTACATTCCGTAATTAGGTAAGCAGGAATACATCCCTCCAGGGAGAGAAAGATTGCGCATTCCATTCCAACAATCTATCTCTGAGATTTTCATGTGTGGGTGGGATGCATGGAAATTGTCAAGCTTGGTTTAGAGACTCCACAGCCCAGTGACGGGATGCACGGGATGATTGTTTTTCCATAGTCGCCCCAGGATTGCACTACGGTCGACCCTTTGTGAGGTAACAATTTTCTCCTTGTATTTGAAAGGGTCACACTTGCCCCTTCATACCCTGACACACCCTGCTGGGCAGCAGCACTGGAGCGTAAAGGATTATGCGTACGTTCCATCCCCTCCCCGTCCAGCAACAGACAGTGTAAGAGATGATGAATAACTTCACAAACGAGACTCACGGGGGAGCTTATAAGTGAATTACGATCAGCTTCATTAAGCTCGCAATACTGGCCGGACATAAAACTATTTATATCATTTACTTAAACAGGCATTTTATAAATAAATATATTTTTAAGAACATTGTGCCTGGATTCCTTTCTGCTCCCTCTCCATACTCTCCTCTCCCCTCCATCCTCTATGATAATAGTAATCCTTGCATTTGATTTAGCGTCTTATGCAATCACTGAGACATCTCAAAGTGCTTTACAGGATATACTGTAGATTGAATGGACAGTACATTTTGTGGGCGAAATGTGGCAGCCTATTTTGCACAGCAGTGTCCCACAAACGGTCATGGATTGATTGACCACATTTTTTAAAAATAACTTATTTTGTTTTTGAATAGGTGATTATCCCTGGAAAAGCAACTATATATTATATAATATTATGTACAATGAACAGGAGAAAGATGGGTTAATCCCCACAGAAACTCACTAATCCTGTAATTCAGTTCATGGCGGAGTAATTTCTCTTGATTTAAAATGAGTCCTGGTTGCTCCTTCTCTTTCTTGTCTAATTACCTTTCACATCAATCACTTCCTGTGCAGTGTGACAGGGACAGCGTGAGGCAGGAATCAGACCGATTAAAGTGCAGGAAAGAAAGGCAATCTTGCCAGTGTTATGACAGCCTATCCTGTCCTAGGCTGCCACTCCGCAGGTGGCCATCACATCATTGCCTGTGTGGCCGACAAAGCACTTGGTGGAAGCAATTCAAACGCTGACGCTACATTAACCGCACCAGGTGCGGAGACTTACCACTGAGTTGCGTGTTGACCCAACTGCTGAGATAAGAAAAAAGCCATGCAAACGACAACCATAAGCCTAATGAAAGAGAGGAGTGTTGCACTTGCGCTGATGTCTTGGTTGGTTGTGTATAGGAGAGAGAAAGCGAGAGGGAAGGAGAGAGAGACTGCTCAAGGAAGGAGACTGCACATAGCAACCAACCCACTGGGGCTTTGCTGGTCCATATTGACCTCACAGCTAGGAGGGTGAGAGGATAAGACACAGCGACAGTATAGCAGCAAGAGGTCACTTTTGCAGTTGTTCCTCATAATTCACCCGTCTTATACTGGTGATCACCTCTCCTCTGCCCTGCCTCACCATCCGAACTCAACCGAATTGGCACACCACAGCCAGTGTCCTGTATGCCGTGCTTTATTGCTGCCTCCTGCCATTTAGTGCAGAACAGGCTTCAGTTGAGATGTTTGTTAGACATTGGCCATGTTTGATTAGTTACGAATATCTGATCAGTTGCTAATGTGGTACCTTAAGAGCGTCCTTCTCTTTATCCATGCGCTGGTGCTCCAGCTGTTGCCTCACCAACGCCGCCTCCTTCGAGGAGATTTCCTCCTTTAGCTGATCGATGTGGTGGTTCGTGACCTTCAGCTTCCGTTTCATTTCAGTGATTTCGTCCTTTCAAAAGAACAAGTTGGGAAACAATCAGTGGTACTTCCTCCTCCGAACACCTGCCAGAATGTCCTTGCATCACTGCTTCACCTCGCTTCCCCAGCTCGGGTCACATCCTCGACTGTCCAGTGCCTTGGGACATCCGCCTGATGTGAAAGATGCTGTATAAATTGAGTTTTTTTTTAAAAAAATGAATCCACCATCCTGGCCTCAACCACCCTTCCTGGTAACCTTTTCCAGTCATTAACTATAGTATAATAATAATTCTTCCATTTTATACAGCATCCTATAATCTCACCACAGAATATCACAGTATTTTACTATGAAGTGTAAATTTTGGAGATGAATGAAGCAGTGAGTCTGTGCCCAATATCCCACGAACAACCACAACTACAAAATTACATTTTATGTCGGGAGGTCATCCCAAGGTGCTGAACAGCCATGGAGTGAGTGACCAATTTTATTTAGGGGATTATTGGCTATGACACAGGGAGAAATTCTCTTTACTTTATGACACTATTTGAAAGTAAATCTTTCCTGGTGTCTGCTCTGAAATTGCACTTTGGAACTCTAAAGCTATATCACCTTGATCTTACTGTCTTGGTGCAACTGAATGTAACTCTGATCTCAACAAAGACAACAACAACTTGCATTTATATAGCGCCCTTCATACGACCCAGTGCGTTTGAACTCTCAATTGTCACCTTTAGCCCCAAACCTTCAATCTCCAACCCTAACTAAAGTGAGAACTACTTCCTGCTTTGGTCAACGACAAATAGTCAATGAAAAATGGCAATATAATGGAAAGTAGGATCTCCAATACTAAAATTCAGAAATCAAAAGAAAAGAGGAAGGAGAACAACATCCAAACGAGCTCTCAATCAATTTATGGAATGAGTTTAAGGCCTTAACATAATTGCCGTCAACAGTTTACAAAGCTTTTGATCCCATCGTGACACTAGAACTCCATGTGTATCGCTCCAATCGACATCTACGGCTAAGACAGTAGCTGAGTGCAGGGTCATTGAAGAAGTCTTTCCCTTTTATAGTGATCGAATGCTAATAGTGGAAGCTTGACCCCGTACCTTCTGTACAATAACATCCTCCATAAAACTCAATTAGTGGATTGCATTTCTTTGCATGAATGGAAACATCTGAATACAGTTAAACGTGTTAAGAGTGTGTATACTTTATTCCAATCCCCACTGAAATTAATTTTTAATTCTCTCCCACCTACAAAGTGGTTTGGCCAGCTCATCATTCTAAAATCAACTCAGGGCATCACTTTCTTCTGGCTCGGAGGCTGCCATAGGTTCTGTGTGTGTGAGTGCGTGCGTGCTTAAGTGTGTGCGTGCATGAGTGCGCCTGTGTGCCTGCACAAAAGGAACATGAATTCACGTCAAGGGGTTCAAAAGTTCCACCTAATCTTTGTGAGACTATTTTTCCTTAAGATTTTAAGGGAATTCTGCAGAATGAAAAAGAATTCCTCAATTCAGCCTTAATTTTGAAACTTTGTTTTCCCCATTTACACATACACTCACATGCAACAGTTCTTCAAAGAAAAAGGAGAAGCTTTCAAAACAGAGACGGAATCTTTTACAATTATAATAATAATTCATTCATTCATTTGACATAGTACTTTATAACATTGTTGTCAAATGCAATTCTGTTGTTGTTGTCATCTCAAAACGCTTCACAGAATATATTGTAAAATGAATTGACTGCATATTTTGTGGGCAAAACACTGCAGTACATTACGCACAGCAGCGTCCCAGAAACAGTCGTGCATTGAATGACCTCTTTTTTCAGAGATCAATATCCCAGAAAGTGATCTACCAATCAACTAACAACCGGGTTCCTATTTACTGCTCGGAAATCAGAGGAGTGTGGAGTAACGAAACTTGCTTAAGGTATGCCCTGCCCGGGAATTGAACCTGGTTCCTCTCGCGTAGGATGCTCTATCCACCGAGCTATGGGACTGGTTTCTTTCACCCGCTAGAGTCTGGGGTCTACATGCCAAACCATGTAGGCAGGTTTCATACCTTGGCTTCGATCAGGTTCTTGCTTTGAAGGTTCCTGTCATTCCTCACCGTCTCAAACATGGTTTGCTGATGCCTTAGCTTGCTCGTGGCGTCTGCAATCTTCTTCTTGTACTCAAAGTTCTGCAAGTCGCGGGCGTTGATGTCCTCCATGTTCTGATAGACCTGCAGGAAGAACATTTCCAGACCATTAGAGTTCACTCCGTGCCTTGGTCACAGTGGGCAATGAGAGACACTCCTTCCCTTTCTCCTGTTCTTCATCCAAATCTGCCTTTACATTCAACGTGATTTCAGGTGATGAATTTCACTAATAACAACTAATTGCAGATTACATTAGTTTCACTTTGGGAGAGGGTCCCATAGTGCTGAACATTACCAAGCTGCGGGCTGGAGTCAACCGGGGTAGTGGGAAAGGGATGTGGGGGTGAAAGAATGATCGAAAAGTCTTGAGATGGGTGTTGAAGGAGGCAAGGGAGGGAGTGAGACAGAAGGGCTGCGGGGTGGAGTTCAACAGGGTGGGAACACAAAGGCTAAAGGCTTTCATATGGAATAAGGGAATATTTGACAGGCCGAGCCTAG
Source organism: Hydrolagus colliei (assembly GCA_035084275.1). Taxonomy (NCBI): domain Eukaryota; kingdom Metazoa; phylum Chordata; class Chondrichthyes; order Chimaeriformes; family Chimaeridae; genus Hydrolagus; species Hydrolagus colliei. The sequence continues at coordinate 22,313,167 of CM068748.1, read as the reverse complement.
GCTGCCTGCGTGATTGTGCACTGACCTTGTGTGATAGGGCACTGGTCTCGTTGATATATCGGTCCCGTTCCTTCTCCAGGTGCAGGATGATCTTCCGCTGTTTGTGAGCCTCGTTCTTGTAGTTTTGGATCTCGTTCTCTAGGACCTTCTTGGACTGTTCGTGGAGCTTGACCAGGTTGAGCTGCTTGTCGGTAGCGCTGACCGCCTTCAATACATTCTGAGGAAAGACCAGCAAAATCGGGGTCAACTTTAACGACAGTGTTTCACCCTCCTCATACCAAGCTTGGCTCAGTCATTCACCACCACTCCAAGGGCCTTGTGTATACTACAACAGAGCTCTGGATGGACACGTGGCAGCCTCCAGGGTAGCGTTTATATCAAAACTCAAGTGGATAGATATTTGTTAGGTCAGGGTATCAAGAGGTATGGGGCAAAGACAGGTAATTGGAGATGAGATACAGTTCAGCCATGATCTAATAGAATGAGAAACAGGATTAAGGGGCTGAATGTTCCTATATTCCCAAGTGAGTTGAAGAGTCTCAACGTAAGGAAAAGTGTCCAAAAACAGGTACTGTGTGAACGGAGGCGTGTGCGGAGGCATGTGGGGGAGAAATATAGTGTCCAGCCTCATTCTATCCCATGAAAAATAATTTATCATCGGGTGGGGGGAGGGGGTTGAGTTATTGTAAAGTGTACTGAGTGTAGTGACTGTGCATTTTGTACGCAAACAGGGCAGCTAATTTGAATACAGCGACGTCTTACAAACAATCGCAAATTGAATTTGAGATTTGAGCTGTTTGTAATGCCTGGGCCCCAGGCACTCACCTTATTCAAAATGTCTCGTTCTCGCACAAGCTCATCAATGGCCTTCCTGTCAACATCAGCCTGCTTCTTCAAAGCCTCCAGCTCTGACAGGGAAAAGAAAAGTCACTTTAGTGCCATTCCCACTTCCATCCATCCCACCCTACCTCATCATTCCCCCACTCGGGTAAAGTTTGTGAACAGATATTGCATCCCAAGAGTGCAAGAGTCGAGCAGGACAGGAGACAGGAGGTTAGGGGCGTGCAGGGCAGTGCAGGGCAAGGCAGGCGAGGGCAGAGTAGGACAGAGCAGGGCAAGACAGGATTAGATAGGGGAGGGGAGGGGAGGGGCGGGCGAAGCAGCGCAGCAGACGGTAGAGCAAAACTTGGTGTGGAGAAGAGGTGAGAGAAGAGCAAAACAATACAGGGCAGGGGAGGGGGCAAGAGTTGAACAGCTCCGATGAGGGGATGGATTGATTTTCTGGAGTTTTCTTTTCCCTTAATTACATACGGGGGTCCAGCAGGAAACTACACAACATGAGAAACCCGGAAACAGTAGCAATTTTAGATATAGTGAGACAGGACCATGCACCTCTGTCAATGCGCCACTGCGGACATAGAATGCGACTCTGTTTGTGGCCTGGATAAAATCATCCCCAGGGCTGGATGCGGCTCGTGGGCCACAGTAGGATGACGCTGCCTGAGGGTATCGGAGGAGCACAGCTTGCCTTACGCCCCAAGTCCTCACCTCTATCCAACCCACTGGTCATGTTCTTGAGTGTCTCTCGCTGACTTTCCAGGTCCGTCTTCTGTTCTTCCAGGACGTGCATCTTCCTGTGCATGATCTCCCGCACCTTGTTCAGTTTGGTGATCTCGTGGCGCATGTGGGTTACCTCATCGTCTCGGGTCTGTGTGAGACAATACACCAGAGGCCGGGGCACCCCCATGTTATAAAACGGAGGATCAGGGGAGGCCAAATTCCAGCTTGCTTTATAACAGGAGCAGCCGCATGCCAGGAATGGTGGTACGTCAGCGCTAGCATGATCAGCCAAACCATCGCCTCTCCTGTTACGTCACCGCAAAGGTGGGCAGAAAGCCAGCTCGGCCGGCTCCATCAGCACGTACAGCGCTTCCAAACCCTTTGTGGTTGTTTTGGTGCTGATGTGATTGGAAGCCTGACACCACATTCAGACAGTGCAATACAGGGATTAGGGATTGTCGGGCAGGAATCAACAACAAAATTGCATTTGTATGGTGCCTTTCACATCAGGAGGATGTCCCAAGGCACTGGACAGTTGGTGTTAGCTCTGGAACTCCCTTCCTCACTCCCTTCACCTTGTCCCCTTTCTTCCTAGTTTCAGGTCTCATCTAAAGACCTTTCTTTTCGACCGTGCCTTCGGTCACCTTTTTCTCCCTCCCGCTGGCTCGGGCCTGGGATCCGTTATTGTGAAGCGCTCCGAGTCCAGCGAGGAGGGCACTATATAAATCAAAGTTGTTGTTGTTTTGGACCCAAGCTGGGGAGAATGCAGGGAAGTGAGGAAGGAGGGAAGTGAGGGGAAGGGAGCTGACCGACGGCACATTTGAAGAGGATGGTCTTGAGGCAAGAATTGAAGGAGGCTAGGGAAGGGGCGAGGCAGAGGAATTACAGGATGGAATTCCAAAGGTTGGGGGCAGAGTGGATGAAGGTTCACCCGCTGATGGTGGGACAATTGGGTTGGGAGATGTGGAGCAGGCCAGAGCCCACTGAGCGGAGGGAACAGATAGGTTGGTAGGGGTTTAGGAGGTTCCAGAGGTAGGATGGGCAACAATCAAAACTTACATTTATATAGCACCCTTCACGCAGGGTAGTGTATCGCAGCACTTAACCCATTAGGCTCCACAGCCCCATTGTGTTATAAGCAAACCTGAAGCGTCAGAATGATCCAGGCTTCTCACACTTCACAAGATCAGTAACAAAGCTTGTTATATCAGGCTGCACTGCAGACAGCAGACATCTGGTCCCCTGTATTTGTTTCCTGCTCTATATTCACACACCATCTATGGAGTGACAAGGAGCTGGACAGAGATGTAGGTAGTGGGGGAGGACTCAAAATCACTCATGTGACTTGAAACACAGAGGACACCCACCTTCAGTTCAATCATCTTCTGATTGTTATCGTGTGTTAGCTGGTCAGTGATCATGATCTGCTGCTCGTTCTCCAGCTGTAACTTGATGAATCGATGGTGAAGGACCTCCAAGTCCTTGGTCAGTCGCTCATTCAAGATCTGTTTGAGGGAGAAACAACATAACAACATAAGATAAGCCATGTGTTTGGCACAGCATCTAGTCACGTCAAAACATCTTAGCATTTTGTGTAAAGCGCAATCCCTATATACTTTAGGCAAAGGCAACATCCAATTTGCACACAGAGACTTTCCATTAAACAGTGAAGACAATGACACTAGGACAGGACAGTTGGACATAGGACACAAGGAGAAACTCCCTTCTCTTTTCCAATGGGATCTTTAACACCCAGCTGGACACAGAAATGGGAACCTCAGTTTAACGTCTCTTCCTTATCACGTCTTTGGATGTTCGCAGAATATACGTTAAGTGAATCAACTATATATTTTGTGGGAGAAATGCAATAGTCAATTGCGCACAGTAGCGTCTTACAAACATTTGTGGATTTTTTTTGATGCCCCGGGATGTGATTCGTCCATCGACTAACAAGCAGGTTCCTGCCTCCTGAGAGGTAAACAGTGGGACTCCACTCACCTTCTGTTCCTTGAGCTGATGCTCCACCTTGTGGTGCTCCTCCTTGTTTTTGAACTGCTGGACCTGCAGCTGCTTGATCTCAGCTTGCTTGGCCTCCAGCTCTCCCTGAAGACGCTTCACTTCCTTCTCCAGCCTCTCCTTGCGTCGTACCTCTCTGGCCACTTCGTTTTCCCTCATCTGGATGTCTCGCTGAAGCTACTCAACAACAATAAATAACATTTACAGCGCCTATTGTGTTGGGAGGATGTCCCAAGGTTTTGGACTATCAAGGAGGGAGCAGATAGGTCGTTATAGGGTTAGCAGGTCACGGAGGAAAGGGACATAGGAACAGGAGTTCGAGCCTGTTCCACCATTTAATTAGATCATGGCTGATCTGTACCTCAACTAATACTTTAAATTCCAATTTCCTGCTTATTCCCCACATATCGCTTAATATCCTGACGTAACAAAAAACTACCAATCTCACTCTTAAATGTGAGCATTGATCCAGCATCCATGGCCTTTTGGGGGAAAGAATTCCAGATTTCTACTACCCTTTGAGTGAAAAAATGCTTCCTGATTTCACTCTTAAATGATCTGGTTCTAATTTTAAAACTATGCCCCCTTCTTTTGGAACAAGGGAGGGCGAGATGGAGGCAATATGGTTGTCAGAGATTGCAGACGTAAGGATTGGTGAGACCATGGAGGGAATCGACCATATCTTCATCTGCCATTTGCCTATCCCTTTCTCCCCCACCCAACCCAATCATACCCAGTTTTCGTTCCAACTCCACCTCAGTTTCAGCAGTAAGTGTACTAACATGAAGTGTACTGAATAAGTGCAAATTGGCATTGTTGCCATACTATATCAATTGGCAGTACTCTCAATGGCAAGCTATGTGATTGTATCTGGTTAGACTCCAGAAATTAACCTTCTCTAGGGTCCCTAAGTCATGGCTTTTGCCAACCTGCACCTAATACTTCCCAGAATTAGGTAAGCAGGAGGCATCCCTCCAAAGAGAGAGAAAGTGTTTATTCTAACAGTCTATCTCTGGGATTTCCACGTGTAAGTGGGATGCATGGAATTCTCAGTTTGGTTTGGAGACTCTTAAACATATTGGTCGGATTCTGCGCATGTTAGACACACGGCTGACCCCGCAATTGAGCCCGGCTATAAATCCTCCGAACCCACGTCTCAGAATTTTTAATTGTTAAACTGTCCAGGTCAGCACATTCCCAATCGCCAACAGCAACATAGATCTATCCAGCACCTTTCAAAAGGAAAAATCCTTTGAAGCGCTTGGCAAAACGAAATTAATGGGAAATGAAACGACTGCTGCTGTTGCAGACAAAGCAACATGGAGCATACATCCCACTGAAATTTATGGACAACTCCCACGCAAACTAATTTCGACAGTGTCAAAGCTGGCACTGTTCCCCGGGGCAAGGCTGGAGTTAATTAAAGCACAAGGCAGTCTGAGTGCCCATTCTGCAGCCCGTGCCGTGAAACCTCATTAAGTGACTGAAACATCTCACTTGCCAGTGTGTCTGAAGCCAGAGAAAAACCCAGCAGAGCAACAACAACACAAGCATGTGCATTTACACAGCGCTATCCTGGAGAGCTTTACACGATGGGGTCGGACTCTGATCAATGGGAGAATGTGAAAGGTGGGGGGCTTGGCACGTTCAGAAAGGTTGTTTTTTTTGGGTGGGAGATGATCAGGGGAGGGGTTGGGAGTGAGATGGAAGAGAAGAGGCTGGGAGCGTAAAAACTACAGAAACATATGGCCCATTTGGCCCATGTTAACTTGTCTCCTCCAACAGACCATCCATCCCAATCCCCTGCTGTTTCTCACATACCCTCTAGATACCTGTACTCTCTATTACACATACACACACCTCCCCAGATGGGAGACGTTCTGCTGTCTGTCCTGGGATCTTACCCCAATCCCATGCCCAGCCCCGTCCTCATCCCACACCGGTTTCTTATGTTCTTATTTGTAACCTAAAGTCGATCCCGAACCTGACCCCATATCCATTCCCAACCCCACTCCCAGTCGCCCCTTTACCTGCAATATGTTCTGATCAGCCTCCTCCTTGGCATGCTCAGCTTGGTGCTGCTGTGTGGTCACTTCTTCCAGCTGGTTGCGCAGGGACGTGATCTCCAGGTACAGTTCGTCCCTTTCCTTTACCAGTTCATCTTTAGCTTGTAGCATTCCATCGACTCTGTCACCAGACACAGACCCAGCGCATTGCAGGGGGGAAACAATTCATCATTTTAAATCAACTTCCCATATTTCCTAGTTTTTCAGGCACAGCTCTTTACGCCAGAGGCAAGCCAGCTCCCGACAACTTCTACCAATTCAGAACCCCCCTCCTTGGCTGGCTGCCTTTCTGTCTGTCTTCCTGCCCATCAATCAGACAACAAGTAGCTCTAATCAGAAGTGGTTGTTCTGTAAGGCTGTACGTCGGAGTGACAATGATTGTTATTAAATAAATGAGGAGAGGGGAGGAACCTGCCCTGATGGCAGCCATTAAACCACAAGGTTCTCTCCACACCTTCTCTCGTCCACACTGTAATTGCAAAGCTAATATTACAGCTTTCAGAGAGCAAAGGTTCCTGCAACCTTCTCACTCAAGTTCGCTCTTATTCCTATCTGTTTTCCTAGAGCTTAACCTGATTTTATTTCTTCTTTCTCCTTCTTCATTTCCTAGCACTCTATCTCCCTCCTCAGACTCTCTCCTCTCTCAGTCTCTCTCACTCAATTACACTCTTTCCCCTCTCCTCACTTCCCCTCTCATCTCCTCACTCTCTCTCTCTCTTTCCTTAACTGTCGCTATTTCCCCTTACTCACACACTCTCTCCTCCCCATCTCCTCCCATTCTTTCCTTATTCACGCTCCCAGGTTGAGACCAGCAAGCTCAGCAAGACCAGAATTTGAACCAACAAGGTCCTTAATCTGCAGCTCTGTCTAATGCACTGAGGGTAGAGAGGGAAGAGACTGTGGGCACGGTCATAGAAAATAAGGATTTTTCAGGAGATCAGCCTGGGGGGTGGGTTGCAAATCAGAGGGACAGAGAGTGCAAGAGAGTAGTGGAAGAGTAATTGTAAAGCATAACTGTTGATAGTGGGGTGAGTGGGGAAGAGGAGCCATCAGCAGGCCCGGTGGAGCAGTGGGGGGGACAAGCTGGAGATTGAGGCTGGAGATTGCAAGGAGAAGAAAACTGACGAGTGTGAACCAACCCGCTTTCCTGACCCAGGGACAGGCCAGCTCCTTGCTCCACCAGCCTGGTGAGCTTGCCGATCTCCTCCTTCAGACTGTGAATTGTCTCCTTCCCTCGCTTCTCCTGGTCATGAGCCGCGTCCACCATCTTCCAAGCCTTCTCAATCTCCTGGTTGTGAAAGAAATATTTCCTGTTCAGGGTAGTGGCCCAGGCCCAGCACATGTTCATTCCCACTTGCTTCGTTAATTTTTTTCTCTCTTCCTCTCACATTCTCACACTCATCTATAAATCCCTTCATGTTCTGATATCTCTCTACCTCTCCGTCTGGCTTTTCTCCCTACTCCATTACATGCTGCCTCTACTTGTCTGGCTCTGGCCTCCTGCTTGTCCCTCATCCCCTTCAATCCACCCTCTGCGGCCATGCTTTCAGCCACTACGTCCCAAAGCTTCGGAACTCCCTCCTTCAATCCCTCTGCCTTACCCCCTCACATCACTTTTAGATCAAGACTGAAGACCTTCCTCTTCGACTGTGCTTAAGGCCACCTCCTCCGTCCCCACCACAGATTGGCCTCAAGGCTCCGTCACTGCTAAGAGCTGAGACACTGCCCTGCATGACAGGTGTATATAAATGCAAGTTGTTGTTGTTCTGCCCCCTGCATTTCTCCTCTCCTAGTCTCTCTCTCCTTCCCTCTCTGCCTACGTCACTCACTTTCTCTTCCTCTGACTCTCTCCGTAACTTTCCTTAACCTTTTCTGCTGACACACTATCAACCTGTCCAGTCCCACCATTCAGGCTCCGGCTGCTCCATGTCTCCTGTCTGATCTGCCTTACCATCACCAGTCAGGCTTTCAGCCTCTACGCCCCCACATTTTGGAACTCGATCCTACAATCCCTTCCCCTTGCTCCCTCTCTCGCCTCCTTCAAGACCCTCCTTCTTGACTATGCCTTCTGCCACCCTCCTATCTCTCTGGCCTCACTCATCCCAATCATGCCCCCACCTACCCTAACCTGGCTTCCGTCCTGACCCCCGACTTTTCAGTGCCTTGGAATGCCCTGCTAACACCAAAGGCGCTCTATAAATGTAATTTTGTTCTTGTTGTCACTAACCCTCCTCCAGAGCCTGGGCTGACCTGTTTTAAGGAGGTGATCGTTGACTGGTCATCTTGAGAGAGTTTCAAAGCGGTGGACACTTTGACTGAATTGGTGACAATCTCAGAATTTAGCTCTCGGCATCTTGTCATCAAGCGCTTCTCATTTTCATGCGATTTCTTAAGGGCACGGTGTAGCTTTTCATACTCAAGTCGGAATCTCTCCAGACTCTTGTCGGTCATGAGCTCATTAAGAACCTCCTGGAAGTCCTTCTCCAAGGCCTCAAAGGCATTTTCTTCCACATTTCCTTTCTCCTTTTCCTGTAACGTAAATTGTCAATGGCTTAAAACATAAATGAAAATAAATAAACCTTTAACATAGCACTTATCATGTAATGTAAAGACGTCCCAAAGCGTTTAGCTGAATATATTGTAAAGTGTATTCTGTAGGTGAAATGTGACACAATAGTGTCCCATAAACATCTTGGATTGATCAATTAAAAAAACTTTTTTGAGGGATTATTACCCCTGGAATGCAATCCACCACCCGGATTCCTGCTAGGTAACCAGAGGCGCATGGAGTAAGGAAGCTTGCCTAAGGGAATCGAACCCGGATCCTCTCGTTTTATGAGGTGAGTGCACTAACATCTACGCTACAGGACTCAACCTAAGTGGATACTTTGGAAACGTAGCCCCCGGTTGGGCTCGTTTGTAGAAACAGCATGAAGGATAATCCTTGCATTTGATGTTGGTCAATATTTCGTCAATATGTTTTAAAGAAACATGTTTAAGCACATCACAGGATTTACTATAAAAGAGCAGTGTGTATTTTGTAGGCAAACATGGCAGCCAATTTGTGCTGGGGCAACATCGCCCAATGTTGGCAACAGAAATCAGGAAATGAGCCAGCCTTCGGTGACAGTTTCTAGTCCGGGCTGGTGGAGAAAGTATGTGAGGGGGTGTGAGTACTGTATTAGGTGATGTGTGTGTGTCAGTGGGAGGGGGTGGTGGGGAGAGTGTGTGAGGTTGTGTGTGAAGTGAGTGGGGAATGTGTGTGAGACGGTAGGGGAGAGGGGGTGAGTGGGGGTAGGGAGAGTGTGTGACGGGGTGGGGAGAGTGTGTGAGATGGTGTGTGTTGGGGGAGGGGGCAGGATGTGTGAGGTGGATGGGGAGGGGTTTGAGGGGGATGGATAATGTGAGAGGTGGATGGTGGATGTGGAGGAAGAGTGTGTATGGGGGGTGGATGGGGGAGAGTGTGTTTGGGGGGTGGATGGGGGAGAGTGTGTTTGGGGGGTGGATGGGGGAGAGTGTGTTTGGGGGGTGGATGGGGGAGAGTGTGTTTGGGGGGTGGATGGGGGAGAGTGTGTATGGGGGGTGGATGGGGGAGAGTGTGTTTGGGGGGTGGATAGGGGAGAGTGTGTATGGTGGGTGGATAGGGGAGAGTGTGTTTGGGGGGTGGATGGGGGAGAGTGTTTATGGGGAGCAGATGGGGGAGGTGGGGGAGAGTGTGTAAGGGGGGTGCGGAGAGTGAATGAGGGTGTGAGGGTGAGGGAGGGTGTGTGTGAGGGTGGGGGAGAGTGTGTATGTGAGGATAGGGGAGTGAGGGTGTGTGTGAGGGTGGGGGAGGGAGGGTGTGTGAAGGTGTGTGTGAGGGTGGGGGAGGGAGGGTGTGTGAAGGTGTGTGTGAGGGTGGGGGAGGGAGGGTGTGTGTGTGAGGGTGGGGGAGGGAGGGTGTGTGTGTGAGGGTGGGGGAGGGTGTGTGTGTGAGGGTGGGGGAGGGAGGGTGTGTGTGTGAGGGTGTGTGTGAGGGTGGGGGAGGGAGGGTGTGTGTGAGGGTGGGGGAGGGAGGGGGTGTGTGTGAGGGTGGGGGAGGGAGGGGGTGTGTGTGAGGGTGGGGGAGGGAGGGTGTGAGGGTGGGGGAGGGAGGGTGTGAGGGTGGGGGAGGGAGGGTGTGAGGGTGGGGGAGGGAGGGTGTGAGGGTGGGGGAGGGAGGGTGTGTGTGAGGGTGGGGGAGGGAGGGTGTGTGTGTGAGGGTGGGGGAGGGAGGGTGTGTGTGAGGGTGTGTGAGGGTGGGGGAGGGAGGGTGTGTGTGAGGGTGGGGGAGGGAGTGTGTGTGTGAGGGTGTGTGAGGGTGGGGGAGGGAGGGGGTGTGTGAGGGTGGGGGTGTGTGAGGGTGTGTGTGAGGGTGAGGGAGGGAGTGTGTGTGTGAGGGTGAGGGAGGGAGTGTGTGTGTGAGGGTGGGGGAGGGAGGGTGTGTGTGAGGGTGGGGGAGGGAGGGTGTGTGTGAGGGTGGGGGAGGGAGGGTGTGTGTGTGAGGGTGGGGGAGGGAGGGTGTGTGAGGGTGTGTGTGTGTGTGTGAGGGTGGGGGAGGGAGGGTGTGTGTGAGGGTGGGGGAGGGAGGGTGTGTGTGTGTGTGTGTGTGAGGGTGTGTGAGGGTGGGGGTGTGAGGGTGTGTGTGAGGGTGGGGGTGTGAGGGTGTGTGTGAGGGTGGGGGTGTGAGGGTGTGTGTGAGGGTGGGGGAGGGAGGGTGTGTGAGGGTGTGTGTGAGGGTGGGGGAGGGAGGGTGTGTGTGTGAGGGTGTGTGTGTGAGGGTGGGAGAGGGAGGGTGTGTGTGTGAGGGTGGGAGAGGGAGGGTGTGTGAGGGTGGGGGAGGGAGGGTGTGTGTGAGGGTGGGGGAGGGAGGGTGTGTGTGTGAGAGTGTGTATGTAGGGGGTGGGGAGTGTGTTGTACCTCAGCCATGTCTGTGCTGGTGTCAGGCCGAGCCGAGGGTTCCCAGCCGCTGAGTCTCTGCCGGGAGTTTCACTGGAGCAGCGCGTCCTCTCCGTCTCCTAGCAACGCCGCTCCGCACGTTCTGCCGCCGCGGCCAGCGTCAACTAAAGCCCCGCCCCTTAGCTACAGCCCGGCCCTCAGCCCGCCCCTAGCTACACCCCGCCCCTAGCCTCAGCTCCGCCCCCCCTTAGCTACAGCCCGGCCCAATAACCTCAGCCCGCCCCTAGCTACAGCCCCGCCCCTAGCCTCAGCTCCGCCCCCCCTTAGCTACAGCCCGGCCCAATAACCTCAGCCCGCCCCAATAACCTCAGCCCGCCCCTAGCTACAGCCCCGCCCCTAGCCTCAGCTCCGCCCCCCCTTAGCTACAGCCCCGCCCCCTAGCTACAGCCCGGCCCAATAACCTCAGCCCGCCCCTAGCCTCAGCACCGCCCCCCCTTAGCTACAGCCCGGCCCAATAACCTCAGCCCGCCCCTAGCTACAGCCCCGCCCCTAGCCTCAGCTCCGCCCCCCCTTAGCTACAGCCCCGCCCCCTAGCTACAGCCCCGCCCACGAACCTCAGCCCCGCCCCTCCCATACCCCACTCCAATTAATTCAATGTTTATTCAAAGTTTATGAATTGTGGTTAAAAAAAAGCACTTACGTTTGACACAGCGCCTTATCGCAGCTCGACGTGTCAATGTGAAGTGAAGTGACCGTGTGTTCTGTCGGCGAACACAGCAACAACAACAACAAATGACATTTACGCAGAGCCTTTTATGCGGGGAGCACGTCCCAAGGTGCTGGACAGTCAAGGGTATGGACGGGGCAGCCAGACACGGCCGGCAGTGACGTCCTCACAAACAACCATGAAGTGAATGACACAAGTTTGTTTCGGTTAAAGTGTTGAATTCAGTTATAATGATAATAATCCTTGCATTTGATAGAGCGCTTTTCACATCTTCTAGAAGCCTCAAAGTGCTTCACTGAATATACTGTAAAGTGAAAATCCCAAATACTGCAGATGCCGGAAATCTGAAACAACAACAGAAATTGCTGGGAACACTCAGCAGGTCAGGCAGCATCTATGCAGAAAAGAAAGTGAGTCAACATTTCAGATTCACAACCGTTCATCAGAACTGTAAATCAAAGTAACTGTATATTTGTGGGCGAAACACAACGGCCAATTGTGCACAGCAGTGTCCCACAAACAATTGTGGATTGAAATGACCAGTTTATGATTATTATTTTTAGGGATTATTATCAGGTGTTGTGGAGCAAGGACATTTATCCAAGGTCTCTTGCTTGCAATGCAAGTGCTCTAACCAGCACCTTGGGATGTCCGCCTGATGTGAAAAGCACTCTTTAAATGTAATTTTGTTGTTGTAACCACTGAGTTACAGAACTCCATGTACTGTATAGCTATAGTTCTCAACATAAAATAGAGAGGTTCACTTTTTTTTCTCAGAATTGCCTGCTTTGGTTTCCTGCTGTCTCTCTACTCAGAGGAAATGTCTGGAAACAACCCACAGCAAGGCAGCCTGACAATGACATCTAGCAAACCAATGTTTGCTAAAATAGTCATTAACCGTGCATCTGATATAGCATCTTATCATGTCATTGAGATGCCTCAAAGTGCTTCACAGGATATACTGTACATTGGAGTGACTGTGTATTTTGTGGGCCAAATGCGGCAGTCAATCCAATTGTGGATTGAGTGACCAAATTATTATTATCAGTTTTAGAGAGATCAAAAATGTTCACAGCATCATTGTCTTAATCAGTTAAAAACCCATTGAATGATCAGAAAATTAAGGCATAGCCGAGAATGCTCAGCAAAGCCTACCCATTGGAACCCATTACTCTTGTGGCAAATAGACCATCAAATATTGATATTTTCCTAATGCTTCTCCTTAGTTAGTGATGGTTGCTATCAATACATAGTGCAATGGGGAAATGTTTCATTTTCTCATGATTCCCTTCATTCTACAGATTCTAGTTACAGTCATTAAGTAAGAGAGGTACTTCAATGTAACATAAAATTATCCAAATTGTTCTCAAATTTCCTGATCTTTGGTGACTTCTGTCTCTTCCATTCCTGTTTCCTGAGTCAGGTAAGTTTTGCAGGACTCCAAAGCACTGCTGATGACAGATTTGGTTTGGCTCTTACACAATGTGATTGATGTCCACATGTGTCAGACACCTGGCTGTCCAAATAAAAATGACAGCACAACCAGCCTTGTTCATCCACAGGACCTGGAAGGGCATTCACTGGCGACAGGGATTCTTACCACTCGGGTCCTATGAACCGTGCAAGCAAAAGTTCCAACAGGGAGGGTGGTCCTAGCTGGACAATCAGCAGGAAGCTTGCCAAACAGCGCTCTCGATGACAAACTGTACAGGTTTACAATATAATACAGAATTACATTCACACAGTGAACTTCATGTCTGGAAGACATCCTAAGGCACTGGACTATTAGGGATTTGGACCACAGCATGGGGCTTGGGATCAGGGTGGAGGGCAGGCAGGGTGGCCAAAGGTGCAGTCAAAGAGGAGGGTCTTTAGACGTACCTTGAAGGAGACAAGCGAGGGAGGCGAAGGGACTGTAGGATGAAGCTCCAAAGGGTGGGGGTAGAGAGGTTGAAGGGCTGATCGGCGATGGTGGGGTGCAACGGTGGGCGACGTGGAGCAGGCCGCAGCCAGCTGATTGGAGGTAGCGGACAGGTTGATAAGGCGTAACCGAGGTAGAAAGGAGCTAGATTTAGCTGGTTGAACTCAACAGTTACTCCAATGTACACTCTGAGCTCTGTTTTGGGGCTTTGAGCTCACAGTCTAAGCTGACATACCCAAATGGGGGGCGTGCAACTTTGTTGGAGGTGCCATCCCTCAGATGAGTCACTAAATTGAGGTCTCATCTACCTGTTTATTGGGAAGAGAAAGGAGATTTACTCAGTGTCCTAGCCAACAATCCTCCAGATAAAAAATGGTCACCCATTTCACAGCTGTTTGTAGGACATTTGCTGTGTGCAAATTGGCTACCATATTCACCTACAAAAGACACAGTCACTAAACTTTGCATAAAATCCTGTGGGACAACACAATCGTATGATAAGCCTCTATAACATATTAAAGTAGTCTTTGCATTTGATGCCTTGTCACATCGGGAGGGCGTTTGAAAGTGCTTCACGGGATCTATAGCAAGGTGTAGTGACTGTGTATTCAGTGGGTGAGTTAATGCACTCACAAACTGAGCAGAAGAACCAAAGTCAAATCAACAACAAGTTGCATTTATATAGCACCCTTCACGCGGGGCTGGGTCTCTGAGCACTTGAATCACATCAGCGCTGAGCAAATGTAGAAGGAGGGAAAGGGTTACAGGAAGCAAGGCATAATGGATGGGACCCTTCAGTCAATGGGTAGAACCTCTGGAGAGCATCTGTTTCCTGCAGTGGCTGATTTCTCCCCCACCACCCCCACCCCAACACACACTCGCTCCAATCCTTTGACATTAACTAAAGAGCCCGTGTCAGTTGTGAGCGCCTTAGTTGGTAAATCACTTTCATTTGGCTCACAAGGAAAAAAACATTAAGGAACAAGACTTGAACCATCATTTTGACAGCCGTGCCCGGATCATTAACTAAACATAACAGAAGAAATGGGCCTTTTGATTTTCTCATTATTCCTGCTCCTCGCAAGACTGGGTGAGTTGAGACAAGCTGTTATTCCGGGAGAAACCCCGCGCCACTGTCCACTCGCTACCGTCCTGCAACCTCAGCCTCAGACCCCGCTCATGAGATGTTCACAGCTCTGTACGCGCCATCCCCACCACCCCCGCCCACCTTGCCAGACAATTACCGCAGTTTGGCTGTCAGTTGCCATGTTATGATTTTAGCAATTCTACCGTTGTTCCACCCACAAAATACACAGTCACTCCACTTCACAGTGTAAAGCATTCTTGAGACGTCTGAAAGACATGATGAGGCTGTATATCAAATACAAGGATTATTATTATAATAGTAAATTGTATTCACTGGGAACGAATGGGACGGAGATTAATCAATTGGAATTCTATCCAATGGTAATCCCAACTGCAAAATCGTTCCATGCCCTGTCACCTCCCTACCTCTCTGTCCCGCTTAAACCCCACTCCATTACACACACTCTCTGCTCAGCTGGTAGCCATGCTTTCAACCACTACCCCCCCACACCCCCAAAACAGTGGAACTCTCTCCTTCAATACCTCTGCCTTGACCCTCCTCCTCCCCATTTCTGATCACACTGAACACCTTCTTCTTCGACTGTGCTTACACACTGAAACATTGACTATGCAACACCTTACGACATCCTCCCAACGTAAAAGGCGCTATACAAATGTGATTTTGTTTGTTTGTATAATATTTATAATATATCACCTCTCAAATTGGAAGGTCACCTATAATGGTTTTACAACAACAATTTGTATTTATATAGTGTTGTTCACCTGAGAAGTGCCTCAGAGCATTTTAGCTGGTTAGACTCCAGCAGTTAACCCTAATGCAACGTTCTAATAAGAACAACAATATGTCATTTAGCAGTGAATATCAGTGTCATTGGAATTGGTGGGCTGTCTCTCCCCTTCCCACCACCACCACCCCTAGATAATATAATTGTGATTTTAAACGAGAATGAAATAAGCAATGCATATTTTCAAATGTATTTCAGGCTTGGTTTCCGTGCCCACTCAAGCAAGTCTTGATCTGGATGAAATCACTGAAGGCAACGCAATTTCCTCCAAACATTATCCTCCTAAAAATGCCAATTTTGCAGTACAGCGCAAGTTATTATGTTGATGAGAGAAAGGGGAATGTTTGCAATTACTGCCTCTTTATGCAGATTTATGGACTCAATGCCCTAAGTATCTAAGGTTAAAACATTTTTTTGATAATAATAATCAATCAACAACTCAACTGTCTGCCGCGTTTCACCCACAAATTAAACAGCCAATTCACTTCACAGTGTATCCTGTGAAGTGCTTTGAGATGTCTCAACGATGCGATGAGGCACTATATCAAACGTAAGTGTTATTAGCATTTTACTTGCGTTCGATTTGCTTTCTTTTCAGGCAGTTGCGCAATGAAGCTGGACTCCACGATGGAGCTGAGAGGTGTGAGTGGCCATTCTATTCTGCTGCCCTGTCATCTGTCCGGTTACAACAAGAACTTGGTGCAGATAAAAAACGTGACCTGGTACAAATATTTTCCGTGGGAGACTCTGGTCTACAGCAACGGTGAAAGCCTCAATGTGACGGCCGAGAAGTTCAGCAATCGTTTGCAGATGGACCCGCGCTTTCAGGCCAACCTTTCCCTGCTGATCAGTGATCTGGTGGGGAACGACAGTGCCTATTACCGCTGTGACGTGACCTGGAGTTACACAGGAATGCCCAAGAAGCGGAGCCTGCAGAAGGATATTTTCCTGGAGGTTCAAGCAGGTGAATTTGCTCTCAGGCTCGCTCGCTCGCACGTACTGTCATTATCGGCCACTCGTCAACACTGGGAGTTGTTGCTGTAAAAAAAATTGAAATGTCCTTCCATTAAGAAATGTGATATATCAAGCGCAAGTATTTATAGTATAATAATTCTGTTATTATTATTCCTATTATACCATGTGGGCGAGAGTGATAGGGAGCACAGAGAGAAAGGCACACTCTCCACTCTGAAGCTGTGTTACATACCCTTCACTTCCCTTCCCTGAATTTATTTTCTGGTTAAATCAGAAAAGCAACAACAACTTGCATTTGTATAGCGTCCCTCACACAGGATAGAGTGTCGGTGTGCTTGACAATAGCCAACCCTGACGCTGAGCCTGTGGTGGAGAGAGGGTTGGGAAATAAGCAGGTCAGAGAGATAGGGAATTGTCAAGGCACAAAAGGATTTGTAGACGGGTGTGACGATCATGAAGTTGATCCGTTCTGTGATAGAAAGCCAGGGGAGCCTATTGAGGATTAGGGAGATGGGGGTAAGGAGTTTTGTGAGTGTGATTGGGAGCCAGTTGGGACTGGGGAGGACAAGGGAGATGGCGTTGCGCAGTTTAGATCAGGATAATATTTCATTCATGAAACATAGAAGATCTGAGCTCCTCCTGAGAGGTAGTTTAGCACAGCCTTCGGAAACTGGGTTCCCACCTGTCTTAAACACCTCATTAGATCCACTCTCTGGCTGCCTTATGTCTATACCCTCTCACTTTGGATTCACCAACAAGTGGTGACATCCACATTATCTAACAACCTGCCTCTCTCGGGAGCCACAAAGGTGGTCTAAATGAGCGGTGACGGACTTTATGTCAAATAAATCGCTGTTAAACAGCAGCTAAACACAGATAAACTGCTGTCTGCCTGCATCAAGCCCAGGTTCTCAGGAATATACTCACTATTTAAGACTGTGATTGGAGCTGGCAGTGAATAAAACCAGCTGCCAGGCCCTTAACACAGCAATCACAATTCCCGGCAGGTTATTAAAAACAGTCGGGAAGGTTTCACTGCTTCACTGCTTAACTTGGAGTTGTTGTTTATTACTACTAACACATTAATAACAATCCTCACTTTGGATCCAGCACCTTTCAAGTCAGGAGGGTGTCTCAAAGAGTTTCACAGGATTTCACTGTGTAGTGTTGTCACCAGCCCATGTTCGATCATATCAGGGGGCCAGGGCACTGGGGAGAAATAAATCTCTTTTCTCTTTTCAAACAGCGCCACAGATCTTACGTGGACAAGCAGACGAGAGCTTTGTTTAAAATAATAATATTTGTTTATGATTATTACTCACATGTAACTCTCTCTGATCCTCCAAGTCCCTGTTTCCAAGCCAGAGGTGGCTCCTGTGTCTGGGAGTCCAGTAGTCCAGCTGGGAGATCCCTTTGACTTGCGTTGCTGTTGCGTGCAGGGGTCCCCCCCTATCGAATACGCCTGGTTCAAACACAAGCCCACCGACGCACGAGTGTTCAGGAAGATCGGAGAAGGGATGAGCTACTTGGTGAACAGAAGCAAAACCAGGGATACAGGCATGTACCACTGCTCGGCCACCAACACAATCAACGGTCGCAAGGTGAAGGAACGCAGTGATTTAATGGAAGTTATTATAACAGGTAAGTGTCTTTTTGTCACCCAACCCTGGTTGCCTGCCTCCGCCTGCCCTGCCTCAAAGGCTTTTGCTTCCTTTTTGCTTGCTAAAAGCTCTGGGACATGACCCCATGCTATATAAGTGCAAGTTGTTGTTGTACTCTCTCCTAGACTCTATGGGCACTGGAAGATGATTGTTCATGAATAGGCCTCTATAGTGTGCTCGCTGGCATTCTGACCTTAACCATGGGTAGTCCCTGGTCTATAGTCCCTGGTCTATAGTCACCCAACATCCACACACACACGTGTAACATTCTGGAGACCTCTAGCACTGCCTTATATGAGTCAGGGAAAACAGAGGAGAAATACAGTTAGACTGCAGAGCTCCGGTGAGGGAACAAACACCAGTATGATGGGAAGAGAGCAGGGAATGGGATTAAGGTAGAGAGCTCCAGTGGGGTAGCAAGCAACAATAACGACAGCAACAACTTTGATTTATATAGCGTCCTCCAGGCCAGACGGCGTCTCAGAGAGCTTCTGGCCAATAACGGATCCCAGGCCCGGGCCACGGGGAGGCGGAAAAAGGTGACCGGAGGCGCAGTCGAAAAGAAAGGTCTTCAACTGAGACCTGAAACTAGGAAGAGAGGGGGGCGAGGCAAAGGGACTGAGTTCCAGAGCTTCAGGGCGTAATGGCTGAAGGCACGGCCACTGATAATGGAGCGAAGGATTCGGGGGCCAAGGAGGAGAACGGAACTGGAGGAGCGAAGGTGATGGGTGCTGTGTTGGGGAGAGAGGAAGTCAGAGAGGTAGGGGGGTGCAGAGGAGCGGAGGGACTTGAAAACAAGAGTGAGGATCTTGAAATTGATCCTCTCCGGGACAGGGAGCCAGTGAAGTCTGGTAAGGAATGGGGTAATCGGGGAGCGAAGTTTGGTGCGGGTGAGAACGTGGGCGGCATCAGCACCAGCACAGACACAATGGGGAGATAGCTTTTTTCTGCATCCTAAAAGATCCATAAAACCATGTGCACCCACAACAACAACATTACACTTACAGAGCACTTTTCACGTCGGGAGGACATCCCAAGGCGCTGAACAGTCAGGTCGGGACCCGGTGGAGCTCTCTACTTGACCCATATAGCACCATTCAAATGGGTTGTGAATCGCTTAGGAATCTTAGTAAGAAACGATTTAGGAATAATTTCCTACAGATCCAACCACTATTCCCTGAGGCCTGTTTGAGCCTGCTTTGCAAAGGTGGTTCGAAAGTGGGTGTAATTAAAAAATGATGAGGGCAGAGCAGGACACTTGCCTCACAGAGGCAAGTGAAATTGTTACCTTGGGAGGAAACGATTATGACAGGAAGGAATCAATGTCTCTGTCTGTAACGTTGGACAGCAGGAAAGGGATGTTACACGCCTCTCGTCTGCTCAGCGCAGCGATTCACTTCAATCCCTGCTTTCTGAGAAATCAGTCAGTCTCTCTCTTTGACCGCAGTCTCTCGCTCTTTGTGCTCGGGTCAACCTGCGTGCGACAGCATCCTGATGCATACGTACAGTATTTGAGGAATCCTATAGCATAGTGGTTAGCGTGCTCATCTCACAAGCGAAGGACCCAAGTTTGATTTCTGAGCAAGGAAAAATGTTGAGCAAGTTTGCTTACTCTACATGCCTCTGTTTAACTAGCAGTAAGTAGGAACCCAATTGTTAGTCGATTGGCAGATCGCTTTCCAGGGGTAATAATTCCTCCAAAAAAATTGTTATTCAGATGGAAACTCTTCCCTCTTCCTAATGTTCTCATTCGCTTCACTCAGCTGACTCCGGCCTCCTGTACATCCCTTGTTCTCTCTGTTTCACCATCAATAGTTGTGCTTTCAGCCACTACTCCTTCAATAGCAACAAATTATATTTTTATATTTACATTTTACATTCACAATTCCTTGAATCTCTGGAACCCTGAGATTGTACCCCTCCATCCTGCCCCTTTCTTTGGCTATCTTCAGATCACACTACATCACCTTCCTCTTTGACTGTGCCTACGGTCACCCCTCCTCTCTCTGGCTGCCTGGCTCGGTGTCGGGCTCTGCCACTGTTAAGCGCTCCAAGACGCTTCCCTCGCATGAACAGTGCTACATAAAAGTTGTTTTTGTGTTTGTGTGACCCAGAGCCGCTGCCCAAGCCCAGTGTGGTGGTGGAGCCGGGGCAGGCTGGCCTGGGGGACATGGGCCTGTTCTGCAGGTCTCAGGCCTCCCATCAGGACATCCAATATCAGTGGAGGAGAGACAAGGTTCTGCTCCAGACTGAGGGGGCTGCCCTCAACCTCACACTTCACGGCGGCCCGAGGACTGAGAGCGTTGAGTATGAGTGCGGAATCAGCCACAGTGTGAAAGGCCAGGCCTTCGAGATGTGGAGCGATGCTGTTCAGCTAACAGCGCCAGGTGAGTTTTATACAAATATATGTATGTATATTCCAAAGATTATTCACATGCTCGCCATCCACCTCCACCGCTCGTCTCCGGGTTCAAGCCCCCACATTGAACTCAAACAGTCTAAGCTGAAGCTCCAGTGCAGTCCTTAGGGTGCGGGGTGGGTTCAGGAATACTATCCTCCGGATGAGACATTAACCAAAGATTGAGAAGCTTTGTTGTGATCATTAAATCAAATAGAAGGAATAATAATCCTTGCATTTGATATAGTGCCTTATCACGTCTTCGAGACTCCTCAAAGTGCCTCACAAAATATACTTGGAAATAGATTGACTGTATTTTGTGGGCGAGATGTGGCAGCCAATTGCATACAGCGGTGCCCCGCAAACAGTCATGGATTGAGTGACCAAATTATTATTTGCTGTTATTAATAATAATTGTGATAATAACAATCAGCTGTTTGCACAGATAATGGTGGTGGGAGGTAATACCCGGACATCAGCCCATTTGTTACCCTCAGTGACTCTTCACTATTTTTGCAATTACAGTAAATTGAGATCTCTCCACAGTCTCGCCCTCATTCTCTACCTCTGTGGGCAGGTGGGTGGTCTTTCAGCAGCCATTCTGCCCCCCTCCGTGGAACTCCATCCTGGAATCCCTCTGCCTCGTTCCTTCGCTGCCTCCCGTCCTCAGCTTGTTCAAGGTCCATCTCAAGACCTTCCACTTTGGAGCACATCTTTGTTTGGTTTCAGCGTCTCTATTGGAAAATGCTCACTGTTGTTCACGCTGTTTTCTCAGCAGGTGACACACAGGTGGCCTCGCACATACTGCCCTACAGTGCAGGAGTGGCTGGAGTCTGCCTGGCGGGTCTTGTGCTGGCTGGGGCACTGGCTGTGGGCTGGAAAGGTAGGAACTGCAACATTGCCATCTGGTGGTGATAGTACAAAGGAACATAAGAATTTGCTGGATTAAAGAAGACCCAAGGTCCATCCAATTCACCTTCCATCATCCTGGCAGTCACATGCACATGTCTTGACCCCAACCATTGTATATACTGTATCCCCAGATGTCTGACTTGCTTTTGGAGGAATCAACACGCCTATTTCCATCTGCGCAACATTGCCAGGCTCTGTAATTATCTTACCCCCCGCGCTGCTGAAACACTCGTGCATGCATACATCACCTCACGGCTGGACTACGGAAATTCTCTCCTCGTCAGCCTCCCCAGTTCCTCCATTCATAGGCTGCAGGCCATCCAAAACTCTGCAGCCCGTGTACTATCCCGCACCCGCCTCGGCGACCACATAACCCCCACCCTCGCCCGTCTCCACTGGCTCCCCATCCTCCAGAGGATCGAGTTTAAGATCCTCGTCCTCACCTACAAGGCCTTACACGGCCTTGCCCCATCCTACTTAACCGATCTACTCTTCCCCTACACGCCCACCCGGACCCTCCGTTCAACAGGACTTGGCCTGCTCCAAGCCCCCCGCCCGAACCGCCCCACCATCGGAGGCCGGGCCTTCAGTTTCTCCGCTCCCACCTTATGGAATGCCATCCCTCAATCCCTCCGTTTCGTCTCTTCCCTTTCCTCTTTCAAGGCCGGTTTCAAGACTTTCCTCTTCGATCATGCCTTTTGTTCCACCCCGAACTCTTTTACCTCCCCTTCGTGTTTCACCCCTTCCCAAACACTCCCCTCCCAGCTCGGGTCACACGCCTCCTGTGCAGCGCCTTGGGACGTCCTCCCGACGTGAAAGGCGCTCTATAAATGTAAATAGTTGTTGTTGTTGTTGTTGTTGTTCCACTGTTTCCCTCGGAGGCCTGTTCCGAACATTCACTAAACTGGGTCAGGGAACCCCATCAGTGGAGATTTATTTTTGGGAGGGTGGATGGGGAGAGAATATGTTACCGGTTCCTGAGGAGGTGAACATGCAGTGTGTTTCTGCTGGTGTAACTGTTTCTCATTTCCCTCTACAGTGCAGCGAAGCAAGAGAAACCCAAGACGCGGAACGAGAAATTCAGCCACCACCAAGCCAAGCAGGTCAAAGTGCATCCTGTTTAACAAACTCCTCCTTTTCCTCAGTTACTTCATTGGACTTTACTGTGAATGTGCAGTGACTGTTTGTTTTGGAGGTTGAAAACCAGGAAAGAGAGAAACTCCCGTCTCTTTTCTAATAGTGACTTGGGATCTTAAATGCCCTGAACAGGTCCAGATGGGAAATTCAGTTTAATTTCTCACCCGAAGCATG
The DNA here is from genome assembly GCA_035084275.1 of Hydrolagus colliei. Taxonomy (NCBI): domain Eukaryota; kingdom Metazoa; phylum Chordata; class Chondrichthyes; order Chimaeriformes; family Chimaeridae; genus Hydrolagus; species Hydrolagus colliei. The sequence continues at coordinate 22,290,811 of CM068748.1, read as the reverse complement.
GCAATTCTGACAATGCAGTGCTCCTCCCAATACTGTTTAAGCGCTCTGAAGCGCCCTCCGGCGTCGGGTTGTTGTTGTTATAGTACTGCATTGGATTGCCAACCCAGACTATAAGCGGTCCCAAGTACTGAAGTGGGACTTGAACTCACAATCTTCTGACCATTCAATTTCACAAAGGATGACTATTTTGCAAATTACCTTCTTGCTGTTGACCTTATCTCAGCAATAAAGTATTGTGTTCACCCTTCAGGAAACAGGGCAGATTGCTGCAAAACAAGACCCAAACATCGTTGAAGGCTGGCAGTAAACATGTGCAGGAAGCATGTACTAAAACCTCCCAGGATCTTCGTGACGGAGCGGGTAAGGATATGGTCAGGATTGTTCTGAATGCCGACGTCTGGATAACCATCACAGGGTGGACAATATTAATAATAATAATTCTTATATTCATTACAGTGATCTCCATGTCAGGAAGTCTAGCTGTTGGAAACATTGTGGTTTCCAGAGGCAAACACAGGCTAATTGTGTGTGTGTGTGTGTGTGTGTGTGTTTAGTGAGGTTGTAACAAAGTTAACAGAAACTGTACCTAACTAATCCACTTCATTGTTTTCAGCGCTCAGAGAGAAAACGGAGTTCACCTCTTGGTAAGTGCCTATTGTGTTCCTCAGTCTGAGAGACATATCCTGTTGGGCGTGAGTTATGGTCAGAGGCAAGTGATGTCTTCTCACCTGTGGCTATGACCTCCCTACCCTTCTCGGCCTGTTCCTTAGACACACTAAAGCTGTACGTAACCTTGGTGTCAGGTTCTATGCCCATCTGTCTTTCCTACCCTAAATCCAGTCCTTGACCAGGACCGCTTTACTCCATCTCACCACCTGCCTCTGACTATACCTCACACCCCAAAGCAGCTGAAACCATCGTTCACACATTCATCACCGCCCACATCGTTCTTTTTGCAATTCCCTCCTCGCTGGTCTCTCAGACTCCACCATTCATAAAATCGAACTGATTCAAAATTCCTCCTCCCGTATTCTCACCTCTATCAAACTCTGCACCTCCATCACCCTAGTCCTTGCCAGGCTCCACTGCCTCCCTATCATAGAATGGATTGATTTCAAGATCTTCACACTCAATTACAATCATTTCAGGCACCTCCTTACCTCTCTGACTTGCTTACACCATCCTCCTCTACCAGCCATCATTCGCTCAGCTGACTACAGCCTCCTGCATGTCCTTCGTCTGCACTGCACATAGGCACTACACTTCAACAACAACAACTAGCACATGTTTGTCCTTCTCCACTCAGGATAGTCTCACCAGCAGTTCCCTGTAAAGTACTGTTTGACATTATAGGAGTGATGGAGTAAAGAGTATTATTAACATTCTGCTGTCTGTTATTCTCTTTAATTCCATTGTTAACACTGTACCACATGGCATGCACTGTTATACTGCCTGGTCATTTCCATGTTGCTTTTTTTTCTGCACTTGTTTCATAAAGGAATCGTTACAAAGTGTTCCGGATGACTGAAAGCCCTGTGTATACAAATAATATTGTGCAACCATTCGTCATGCCAAAGTCCAGGCCAAAAGAAACGGGTGAGGACAACCATGTTAAGTAAAATGTGCCAGGCAAACAGTTTGGGGACAGTCAGCAGGCAGGCTTTCATCCTACCAGCCCTCACTCTCTGGGTTTCCATCCCAGACTCTCTCCAACTCGCTTCCTCCCTCACCTTGTTCAAGGGCACTCGACTCAAGACCTGCTTCTTTGACTGTACTATTGGTTATTACTATTTGACTGTACTATTGGCGCCTTGGGACGTCCTCCCGATGTGAAAGGCGCTCTATAAGTCTAATTTGTTGTTGTTGTTGTTATCTTCCCACCATCCCTCACCCTGCACCAACCCTAGACCCTAACCTACCAAGCCAAGACCGTTAGGACTTCCTCGAATTCTTCCACTCATCCTCTAACCTGACTCCTTCAAGACCGGGCTCAAGACTTTCCTCTTTGATTGTGCTTTCAGTCACCCTCCCACCCCCTTAGCCTGCATCCCTCAATACCAATCCCATAACTATCCAGTATCTTGAGTTGTCCTACTTGACATCACTGTTGTCTAAAGGCAATTTTGTTGTAATTATTGCCTCCGACAGGAAAAGCAATGTGTAAATTCCATACTGTAATTTGGGATATGACATATAGTAGGTGTAGCATCTTTAGAAGAACTAGGCAACTTTGGATCCAATTGCTATGAATACCTCTGTTGTTGTAGCATTGTTATAGACTTCCAAGATGGTAAAATCATAGAATGTTACGGCACAGAAGGAGGCCATTTGACCCATCGAGTCTGTGCCGGCTCTTTGACCGAGAAAGTCACTTTCGTTAACCCCAATCACCAGCTTTCTCCCCATAACCCTGCAAACCCATCTTCCCCAGATACCTATCTAGTTCTCTCTTAAAAGCTGCTATCGAATCGGACCTCACCACCCTTTCAGGCAGATCATTCCAAATTCGAACAACTTGCTGAGTAAAACATTTTTTTCTAACCTCCCCTCTGCTTCTTTTGGTAGATATCTTAAGACTGTGACCACGGGTCACAAACACGCCTACCAGCGGAAACAGCTTTTCCCTATCTAGCCTGTCAAAACTTTTCAGGATCTTGAAGACCTCTATCAGTAACCTTCTCTGCTCTAATGGGAAAAGTCCTAACTTCTCCAGCCTGTCCTCATAGCTAAGCTTCCCCATTCTCGTGAATCTCCTCTGCACCCTTTCCAGTGCCTTAATGTCCTTCCTGAAGTAAGGTGCCCAGAACTGGACGCAGTACTCCAGTTGAGGCCTAACCAGTGTTTTGTATAATAATAACCTCCCTACTCTTATACTCTATGCCCCTACTAATAAAGCTCAGTACACCAAATGCCTTTTTTACTGCCTTATCTACCTGCCCTGCTACCTTTAATGATTCGCTTACTTGAACACCCTTGATCTCTCTGTGCCTTCAACCCCCTTAAGATTGAGCTACCAAGTCTATATTGCGTCCTATCATTTTGCCTACCTAAGTGTATCACCTCACACTTATCCATATTAAAATCCATCTACCACATGTCAGCCCATTCCACCAATTTGTGTACGTCTGCTTGCAGTTGGTTACAGTCCTCCTCACTATTTACTACCCTACCTAACTTTGTATCATCTGCAAACTTGGAAATAGTGCTCTCTATGCCCAAGTCCAGATCATTAATATATATTAGAAAGAGCAGTGGTCCCAATACCGATCCCTGGGGGACACCGCTGCACACCTCCTTCCATTTCGAGAAACACCCATTACCCACCACCCTCTGCTTTCTGTCACTCAACTAGTTCTTAATCCAAACTGCCACTGTCCCCTTAATACCGTGGCCCTCTAATTTTTTTATTGAGGCCCATGGTAGAAGATGAACTAGATCAACCTTGTTTCTTTTGTCGCAAAAATTCCCATGTCCCTAATGTAAATGTACTGGTCTCATCCGAAAGAATGAATCTTTCGGTGGAGGACAGTCCCTGTCTAACATCAGGACCGCCTTGTGTAATGAAAAACATTTACTCACTTTTTTTCTCTTTAGTGTGCGTAGATGATTTGGATTCAACGTACGCGGTTCCTGCCGCTCTCCGTCGGGAAGCTTCCAGCCCTTCCCCTGAAGAAGACTCAGATGAAATCTACGACGTACGTACGCATGCTGAACTTTGTGCTGAACCTCCCTGGCTTTGTTTCAGTCAGAAGAGATGCCATAAAAACCAAATCATGTTTGCAATTGATACAGTATTTGTTACATTAAAACAACAGCTTGCGTTTCTATAGCTCCCTTCAAGCAGGATGGATTCTCAGAGCTTGCACATTGCAGGGGTTGGACAGCAAGTAAGGAAGAAGTGGGAGGTGACTATAAGGGCAATTGAAGAGTTAGGTCTTAAGGTGGGATTTAAAGACAGATAAAGAGTTGAGCTGCAACAATAACAAAGTCCCAGAGTCCACGGACTGAGGCAGGGAGTAACAGAGGCCACAGCCAGATAGTCAAAACTGTACTTCTATGTGTAGACTAATATCTTGGATGCTTCACAATGATCTCTACTGGCAAATGTGTGGTTGAGGAAATCTTAGTGACATATCAGCTCATCTCATCAATCATTAAGCCTTCAGTGGGAGAAGAGAAGGCAGGTTCTTCCCCAGGAGTCCTGACTGACAATTCTCCATCTAAAATTTGTCATTCACTTAATGGCTAGGGTCTTGGATGCTTCACAATGATCTCTGCTGGCAAATGTGAAAATGCGAAAAGTGACTGCTGCATTTGCCTACAAAATATACAGTCACTGCACTTTACCGTACATCCTGAGAAGCACTTTGGCATGTTCTCCTGGCGTCCAAAGTGCTGTACCAAAATGCAAGCATTATTTTACGTTATTAATTTAGAGTTTTTTGTATTAATGTGTAATAAGGTAGTCGGTAATTGTAAAGTAACACTTTTGATTGATTGTTGGCAGGTCCCACCACGAAGGCTGTGATCAGAGACCTCCCCAGATACACATCTTAAGCTGTACTTCAAAATCAACACCATCATTGCCTTGCCGCAGTGAGGATAGGCTAATGTATAGCATTACAAGGCAGAACATCGATTGTAAATTGAGCACTGCCACAGAATCTCGTTCGGTTTACGCTAGTTAATCTTTTTTTTTTGTGTGACGGTTGTTGGCACTACACGAGGGATGTGGAATGAAGTGCATTTGAACACTGACCTCCTTTTTCAGCCCAGTGTGAATCCAATTCTCTTTTCTCAACAGATATTTGTGGTTTCCCAGTGGAGGGCAGTTTAGGTCACCTCTCTCCTACTAGCAACTATGATCCTGAATTACACTCTAATGGTTATTGATGTAGCTCGGAAAACCCGCTGGGGAGTAAGTCCACCCGGATCTAGATTTACTCCAATTAGATAATGTTCTGGAGCATCAGGAATTGCAAATTGTCAAATTAAGTTTTATGATAATGGTAATAATCCTTGCATTTGAAGTAGCACCTTATCATGTCATCAAGATATCTCAAAGCGCTTCACAGAATGTATTATGAAATAGATTAACTGTATTTTGTGGGCAAAACACAGCAGTGTCTGACAACGAGTTATGGATTATTACCCCCGGAAGATGATCCGCCAATCAATTAACAACCAGGTTAATACTTACTACTAGGTAAACAGGCAGAAATCAAACCCAGTCCTTTCATTTGCGAGGAGAGAGTGCTAACCGCACTCCTGGACTCCAAGTCGTGACTTTGAGGTTGGTTTTCTGCTGGTTCTTAATAGTAATAATAATAATGTTGCATTTGGAATTGCACCTTTCACATCAGGAGGACCTCCCAAAGCACTTTACAGAATATAAGTGGAGCAACTGTGGGTTTTGTGGGGGAAAGAAATTGACAAGCAAAATGCTTCAGAATTAGCCCCGCATTTGAGAATTTGCCAATCTCTGGGTACTCTAAAATCATATTGATCTCCCTCACCTGCTCCCTTGCTTCATTCAAGACCTGTCTCAATTCCCTCCTCTTCGACTGTGCCTCAACCACACCCCACTCCCTCTACCCTTCCCGATTGTGTCCTCCAGCTCAGTTCCAAAATACTGACTGTCTAGCATCTTGCGACATCCTCCCAACATGAAAGGCGCTACACAAATGTAATTTTGTTGTAGTCACCAATCCACCAAAATGCTACATAAATCTAGACCCCGGTAGAATCTTTCACCACACGATGTCAGAGAGCGATAGGATTAAAGTGAATTTGGAATGAGATAGGTACTTTGTTCATACAATGTCAGCTGTCAATCATTACTAAGGTCCAGCTAGCCTATAATTGTCAGAAATTGTTGGAGGTCACTCGTTAGCCAAGGTAAGAATGTGGCGGTTGCAGAAACACTTTAGAAACAAACCTTGAACATGTTGACATTTATTCTATTCTAACCCAGTTCTCACCCTTGCCTTAAACCTCCAGGGGCTTATAGACTAATGAATATTATTGTATTCATTTTGGAGTAACTTACAAACCCTTTCTTGATAATAAAGTATATTATTAATTCCTTGCTTTTCTCGTACCACTTGTATCTCGCTTCTGGTTCTGAAACGCAATAATAATTTTAATAAGTCTTTCACATCAGGAGGATGTCTCTTAGCATTTCACGAGATAAACTGTAAGGTGGATTGACTGTATATTTATAATAGTAATAATAATAAACCTTGCTTTTGATATAGCTCTTTTCACGTCTGCCAGACATCTCAAAAGCGCTTCACAGAATATACTGTAAATAGCAACATAGAAACCTTAGCGTTCACCTAAACAGGCAGCCTAGACTTTATTTAATATGGTTTCAATATTCTGTACTGTGACAGAAGGAACAAACTTATCATCTCAAATTGCTTTTATGTTTACAATATTTTGTACGCAAAACAGCCACTGGGTAAGTCACCTAGTAATTTGGAGGTCATTGTCCAGGATATCCTTTGTGAGAAACTCACTTCTCTTTTTTGCTGCTGTCACAGAATCTTAACGTCCACCTCAGCAGGCAGAGGGGATTTTCTGATGAGCGGGGCTAACAAATGGACCTGGGTGCGGAGGAGGGCGGTGGGGATGGGGTCCAATGAGCACGTGGTGGGTTTCATGGAGGTAATTATTTTTGTGACTGAAAACGGGGTGGTGGGGTTGAAAGTGTGAAATGGAGGGTGAGTAGGGGTTGAGGTAACTGATGAGGGCGCGGAGGTGGAGGAGTGGTGGGGGGAGGAAACCGCAGAGCGGATTCTCTCTATTTTGGACTCGAGGAAGGCCAGCATCTCCTCACAACGATCGTTAGAGGAGAGGATCTGCGAGGTGAGGCGGGGGGGGGCGGAGGAGCTGGTTGGTGGTGGCGAAGAGGAGGCGGTGGTTGTCCTTCGCTTCCAGGATTTTCCTGGAGTAGAAGGCTGATTTGGCGGTGGCTAGGGCGGAGCGGTAAAATTTGATGCGGTCCAGCCAGATTTGCCGGTGGACCGTGAGGCCAGATTTGAGCCATGTGCGTTCAACTGCTCTCACTTGGCTTTTGAGGGCGCGGAGGTGAGTTGTGTACCACGGTGATGATCGGGAATGGGAGACGGTTTTGGAGGTGAGGGGGGCCAGTGTCGAGGGTAGTGGAGAGGGTGTTGTGGAGGGCGGTGGAGGCCTCCACCGCCCTCCACAACACCCATCAAACCATGGGACGAATCTGCAATGGAGGACATGAAACTGAAATGCAGTTAGTCAGATATAGTGACACATAATGCTCCACTGACACGGAAGTCCGTGCCAGTATTTCTACTCCGTCAAACCCTCCATCCTCCTTATTCCTTTGTCCGTCATATGCACATCTGGTTTCCTTGTAGACTGATGATTGATTGCTTCAACCACACTTTTCCAGCAGTGAGTTCTACATACTCATCACCCCTCTTGGTGAAGACATATGGACCACATTTGGCTCAAAGCCACAAAGCCCAGGTGTGTGAGCGAGGCATTACTCTCTAGTTTAGATAATGGTGCTGAAAAAGCAGTTCGAAATAAAGTTGACATTTAAAAATCGAAGTGTTTATTCAGGTAATGTTTCGCTAACGTCAAACAATGTTCAGTGCATCCCACCATTGATATCGCTTGTACTTTCAGTCGTGTGCAGGACTGCACTTGTTAAATATTTTCAACATTGTCTAGCTCTACAACGCTTCAAACACACGCCATTCCCTTGGGTAGACACAATGGATGGGTTCCCTTTAATAATTATTATTATTGCATTTGATATAGCACCTTATCACATCATTGAGACATCCCAAAGCACTTAATAAGGATTTTGTGCAGTAGTCTCACTTAATTACAACTTTAATACAGAAACATGTTGCAAGTTCATACTACTACAATAATAATAATAATCCTTACATTTGGTACTTCCCAAGGAGCTTTACAAGAGGGGGTGTATAGTGACTGTCATATTAAACTAATATTAGTCCATTTTATTCCTTAAAATTTACACAGTATCCCTAAAAAATGTATATACAGAGATACTTCAAAATATTTTACCGACACTAACACAAGATATTCGAGAAGTTCAGAGTTCAATAACCTGTACAGTAAATAAAACACCCAGCGGGACAAGGTGACCCCTTATTGACCACTTTATATTCAAAGTAAAACAGACTTGTTTTTCAAGGAATAACAAAATCTGAAGTTTTTTTTAAACTAAACTCCTGTAGAAAAAGTAGTTACATCTGGATTGTCATCTGCAAGCACAGAGTGTAGAGCACGTGTTCTCCATGAGCTCCCAAACTGGAATGTGCTATAATGGGATTTCAGCTATGACTTGAGTGCAGTTTGAGGGTTACTGAGGTAGAGCAATAACTGCATAGAATATCATCCATCTAACCTCATTATTATAGTGCAGCATTGTTAGAGTTTAGGCCATTTAGCACTCTGAGCTTGTTTGTTAGATCACTGCAGATTTTATAATCCCATTTCCTTGCCTTTTTTTTCCCATATTGCCTTAAAATTCTTACTTCCCAAACATGTTTCCCTTTTAAACTTCCTAATCATTTCTATCTGCAGTGGCTCAGTCGCTTCCACGTTCTCCAAACCCTTTACATGTAGGCATATCCTCTGATCTCCTACATCAGGAGGGTTAGGAGACCAATGCACAATTCAATAGAAGACTAGGAGGTCAGAAGTTGCTTGCTTTCCAATTTCAAGTACAGTACTCAATTCTTGATTAGCCTCGTTGAGTTCATCACTTAACAAAGAAAAACAGTGCATCGCAATATCGCACACTCCAAAACTTGCAGACCACATTGATGGGATCGACATTATGGAAAGTTACATGGACCTTCCTCATCCGGTTTTGTACTCCCAGGTGTTGACATTGACTTAAATCTCTGATTCATGATAACTAAAATATAGAATGATCAGCAAAAAGTATGATTGAAGAGGTTTGATTTTGCGCACAGAGCCTGGCAGCTAGTTAGTGCAAACTAAGGTTTTGCAGAATGGGTGGGGGGGGGGGGGGGGTAGGATCGGGGGGCTTATATTGCCAAATTGCACTCAGTACTATTTGACACAATGACACTTTGGAATGTAACAACAAGAAGCTGCACTTTATATATTGCCCTCCGCAGGGTAGTGTCTCAGGATTGCTTAACAGTGGCAGAGCCTGACTCCATGCCGAGGGAGTGGGTGAGTGGGTGGGTGGGGGAAAATGGCCATAAGCACAGTCGAAGAGGACTTGAAAAAGGGGAGAGAGAGCAAGGCGAAGGGATTAAGGGAGAATGTTCCCGAGTTTTAGGGTGTGGTGGCTCCAATGGTGAGGCAGATAAGCGAGTGACCAGTAATAGGCCAGTGCCGGTCAAACAGAGGATTGGTTGATGGCAAGCCGATCCACTCAAAGCAAGCAAGGTCACAAAGCAATGGAAAGTGACAAGAGCCCCACAGAATTCTCAGGATGCAGCAGGTCTGATAAAGATGTGCAAGTCTTGAGTGCGTACACTGCATTTTGTGGGTCAGACAGAGAATCCACAAGTCCCACGACCAGATCATTGAAGTGAACAACAATAACTTGCATTTATATAGCACCACTCACACAAGGTGAGGGCTCAGAGCTCTTGTAACAGAAGTCCAGGATTCATGGTCGCTCCAGCCCATCGGCCCGCCATTTAGAATGGAAATGTGTGACTTCGAACTTTTTTGCTTTTATATTCATGCTTTTAGCATCTTTAACAAGCGGCTGAGCAGGGAGACGGGATCGAGATGATGTCTCAGCTGATAAAAAAAACCTGTTCAAAAAATTGTTTCCATCGATCAGGAACTGGTTTCCAGCTAATGCAAATCGTGAGTTTCGCACTCAATCAGCTTAACCTGGTATTCAAATTCCCACACAGCTGTAGGCCATGTTCTGTGTGTTAACCTGCTGGGAGTCTGACACATGCCAGTAACCCATGAGTGCATGCGTGTGGGGAATGGGTGGAAACTGAGGTTAACCTGACCTATGGTTGGAAACCGAGTTTATCCAAACAGAACATTTCTGCTCAGGAATTAGGGCCTTCAGCAAAATAATAATAATAATTGATCAATTGCAACGTCCCACAAACAACCATAAAGTACATGATCAAGACAGTGGAAGAGAGAAACTTTTCGAATGGCATCACAGGATCTTTTGAAACAAACAGCTTGCCTACAGGCCCTTGTTGAAATACACCACCTCAACACCAGGACTGCTCACCCGGAGTTCAGCCTGAACTGCTGGTTCGAGACTGGACACCATCATGGAGCTGAGAAAGAAAAACACAAGACATGTTTGATCACAATAAATATTTCTGGTCTCCACAGGCCCATCAATTTCTCTTTGAATCTGTCGCTTCTGCCTCACTCTTAGACTCTGAGCTTCTTTCCTCACCTTGACTCAGTATTGCACGTGTGGCATTCAAATAGGGTGGTCCTAGCTTTGCAAAGCATTAAGAAGCTGGCTGGACAGTGTTTGCTACATGTGGTGTATTTTATCTGCTTATTATGAAGTAGCAAACACACACGCGCACATATGTACCCATGGGTTACTGCATGTACCAGACTCCCAGCTGGTTAACACACAGAACATACAGTATAGTTACACTTGGGAAGCTGGGATGAAGGGTTGGGCCCATAGTTGGAGCATGGTTAGGGCTCAAAGGGCCCCAGCCCCAAATCTATCAACAGGGACCTCTTTAAGAAGAGCTGAGCAGGGAAAGTTCTGATCCCTGAGGACACAAACCAGTCCTCCAAACTGCCCCAACCCATGGCACCCACCATTCCCTGTTGCCCTATCTCTCAATTGTCAGTGTTGTCTGCCCACGTCTGGCCCGATGGACTGCTTGTAAGGGCATCCTAACCTCTAATTGGCTGATAGACCCGGCTCAACTGATGGAAAGGGGATCAAACTTTTAACTGAGGTTTATCACCTCTGAATACTATTTTCACCCGGGCTTATGGTGTTGGGGGAAACTTACCTTTTCTGTGGGAAAAGGGCACAGCACAGCGGAGTGGCAAACACCAAGCTAAAGAATAGAAAATGAAAGGCTGTTAGCCGACCTATACCAAACCTGTAGTTAGACATTTCTGAAGAGCGGTAAAAATTCAAATGAGTAAAGAAAAAGTTTGTTCAGCAAAATTCAACTCACCAGAATCCCACCAGCCCGACCTGGAGAGGAGCGTTCATCCAGGGAAAACGCTGCAAGCAGAAAATAATAATAATCAATGCATTTGATATAGCACCTTGCCACGTCTTTGAGAAGTCTTAATGCACTTCACAGAATAGACTGTAAAGTGCAGTGACTGTGTATTTTGTGTGCAGGGAATCCGATCATGTTGACCCACAATACCTCAGCTCTGACACAAGATCTCCCTGGAACAGCAGCAAAGAAGGACAGATAGGCTTACCTTCAAAAAGGCTCTCTTTTCCAAAGCATTCATAATAACTGGAGGGATTGCTGTGGAGGGGAATAAGAGGATTAGTCACGGGCGAGTGATTCCCAGAGGCAGAAATAATTCATGGTAACCAGTACCACTTTACAGTACATCCTGTGAAGCGCTTTGAGACGTTTCAAATGCTAGAGTGATACAGTGCCATGATAAGGCGCTGTATTAAATGCAAGGATTGTTATTAGTTGTACGGTGGTGCATAAAAATGTTTGTAAAAACAGAAAATCCAACATGAAGTGTGCTGTATACATGTAATTTGATGTTATTTTCACTTGTGGAGGTGACAAGCCCATAACAAAAGCAAAGCATAAAACTTAGTAAGTGGAAGAGCTAATACTTAGGCCCTGTATAGGGCTTTGGTGAGACTGCACCTAGAGTATTGTGTGGAGTTTGGTCTCCTTATTAAATAAAGGACATACTTGCTTTAGAGGGGGTGCAGTGTAGATTCACTAAGTTAGTTCCTGGGATGAGGGGACTGACCTATAGGTTGAATAGACTACGGCTGTATTCTCTAGAGTACAGAAGAATTAGGGGAGATCTTATTGAAACATAAAAGATTCTTAAAGGGCTGGATAAAGTAGATAGTGAGGGACTGTTTCCCCTGGTAGGAGAATCTATAACCAGGGGGTCATAATCTTAAAATTAAGGGTTAGCCTTTTTAGAAGAGAGTTGAGGAAACATTTCATTCAGAGGGTAGTGAATTTATGGAATTCACTACCCCAGAAGACCATAGATGCTCAGTCCTTGAACATTTTCAAGGCTGAGACTGATAGATTTTTAAAAGTAGAGGGATTAGGGGATATGGGGATAGGGCAGGTAATTAGAGTTAGGTCAGAAGATCAGCCATGATCTTATCAAATGGCGGGGCAGGCTTGAGGGGCCGAATGGCCTACTCCTGCTTCTACTTCTTATGTTCTAGTAAGCGATGTCTGAAGCAATCTCACAACATCAAATTCCACCCCCATCCCTTTGCCCAAAACGATGCATTGCATGATTGATTTAAACAGCATGTAACTGAAGGACAGCGGATTAAGCTGCTTTTAGCAAGAACCACAAACAGCTTCAATGCAATAACAGGATTTCACATACATTCTAAGGCTCAGATTATTTTTTGAGAGTCCCGAAGAGAGGTTTACATTGACCATTTTGCTCGGGAGGGGGTGAGATCTCTTTAGGGTTGATGGTGTAAGATTAGATATGTTAACCAGAGATTAAATAGCGCAACTCAGGGAGGGTAGGTCCCAGCGCAATAACAATAAAATGATGATAATAATGATAATAATCCTTGCATTGGGTATAACATTGCAGAGGGAATAGGCGGGTTGATAGGGTTTAGCAGGTCATAAAGGTAGGGTAGGGGAAGACTGTAGAGGGGTTTAAAAATTAGGACGAGGATATTGAAATTGATTCGCTGGGATAAGAACCCAGTAAAGCCGGGAGAGCATGAGGATAATAGGCTTGCAGAGGCTAGGGTGGGAGAGGACACGAGCTGCAGAATTCTGAATGATTTGCAGCTTGTTGAAGCAAGAGTTGGGAAGTCCAGCGAGCAGGGAGTTGGCATAGTTCAGCCTGGATGTAATAAAAGCATGGATTAGGGTCTCGGCAGCCTGACATTTCAAATGAGCTCTTGAGGTGACGTACAACTCAAATAACGAGGGGGGGGGGGGGGGGGGGGGGCGAGGTGGGAGGGTGGGAGTGAATAGCTGGGGGGTACTGAGTTGGGGCAGATTTTAAAGGAAAGTTTGCAATCAACATCTCTTGAACTTGAACAATGATTTTCCTAAGGTTAATTCAGATTATGTCGCACTTAGAGGAGGATTTCCACGGTTCAGTCTAGCAAAAATGGCTCTGTCGCCCCACGCAGCCTGGCCTGACCGCACAGGAATCCCAGCAATTGGGTTTCTGGAGCTTTCGGGAAGCTCCGAGGTCAATCGGATCAGCCGGGGTCACTTGACGGTTGCTTTAGGCGTCAGAGTACAAAGGTTGATCCTTTTATTCAAACGCTCTTAAAATCCCCTTGACATTTTGAAACCATTACTGCACACTGCATTATTTTAATGTTCAAAAGAACAGCACTCGCTTGAAATCAGTCCAGAAATTTGCCAACCTCCCCAACCTTTCTTACCCACCCCCCACCAGAACCCTCCCCATCACTGCTTTAATTTTTTTCTCTGATCTGAAACCAGCACTTTATGAAACACAGACGCAATCTCCCCTCTGCCGAATTATCTCCCTCAAAATAGCAAAGGTGACAGACTTTGCACTTAAATGACCCACTGGAAAACCAATCCACTGCTGCTAAACTATGCAATGCACAGGAAGCCATTCAGCCCATTGAGTCAGTCTTAAATCTTATCAGTCCTTTTAATCCCATTGTTCCCTTTATATCTCTACCACCCAAGCCTCTGCACATATCCCTTTAAACATCCCTACTGATTCTTGGGACGACTTGGGAAGTCCTCACGATATGAAAGGCGCTCTACAAATGCAATTTTGTTGTTGTTATTGTTGATTCCACTCTAAAGGGAAACAGCGTTTGTTCCACATCTGCACAACGCTCCCTGTGAAGAACACCTTTCTTAGCACAGTTCTACCACTAAAGTCATCCACAGCAATCGTAAAAGTTTCGGGAGCTTGGCTGCTATATCCTGACTTACCCATGGCGGGAATGGCCATGCCAATCCGAGACACCGCTACCTGAACGATGGCCTGCTGTGCTGCCTTGGTCGAATCTCCTAGACGATTCCCATTCTCATCTGTTACTGGAATCCCAAACTGCAACTCCCTGCAAGACAAGAAGGTGCCAGGCCTCTCCTTACTTTATTATAACAATAATAATGCTTGCATTGGATTATAGGTTCTTATCATATCGTTGAGACATCCCAAAGCACTTCACAGAATAAAGTGTAAGTGAATTGATTTTATATTTATATATTTGCCATGCCCAGAAATCAAGCCTGGCTCCTTTTGGAGACTTGGGAGGCAAGTCTCTAACCACGAAGTTACAGGGCTCCCTGAGGCTCCTTAGACTTCAACTTGAGGTTTAGATGCAGCTGCAAAGTTTGCAAATACGTGCTCAACCCTACAGGTGTTGTGTAAGCTCTCTGTATGGGGAAAAACAGTACTGTTTTTCCCCATGGTTTTTCTTTGTACAATGCACTGACCAACAACTAAAACATATGGAAGAACGATGCCATTCAAATACAGTAGAAGCCCGTTTATCTGGCACCCGCAGGATCTGGACAATGCCGATTAAAGCGCCTGTCGGATATTCAGGCGGCCCACGGCTAAAAACCCACTACAAAAAAATGTAAGTTCCTTTAACACACACCAGACTAGGTAATAGCAGATTGCGGCAGAGTATTGTGTTGGTGCTTGTTGTTGGGGCTGTTCTCTTGCGCTTCTCACCTTTACTGATTGGGGTTTGCAGTCCAGCGATTCCTTTTGGAATGGGGGACGCCAGGCGGGTGAAAGAAGTGGCAGCGTGATTTTAAAGTCGCACAACTTTACTAGCTGCAAGTCGAATCCCTAGACTCTACTAGCGGCAAACCGAAATACTGCACCTGTGGCTGGCATTATTGGTTTGCCGCTAGTATGAGTTTGAAGTCATATGTGCTCCGTTTTTTTTGCCCGCTGGGCGTGCTCCATTTTGGGAGGGGTTGCTGGACTGTAAACCTCAACCACACATCATGGCTTCAAGCGCAGCATCTACCAGCGGGGATGGAGGGCGCAGGAGAGTAGTTTTGATGGTGAGTGCCAATGCAGTATTCTGTTATGTTATTATTTATGCATTTACAAATGCTCCACTGATATTGTTCCGGATAAGTTATCGAATGGGGACTTTTATTTTGGCATGCCGGTTATATGGAAGTGCCGGTTATATGGAAGTGCCGGTGCATCGAGTCATGGATAAACTGATTAATTGTATTCAGTGCAAATCTTTAACTGTGTTTAGACGTCCAGAGGATTGGTGTGAGTGAACGCAATAATTTTCACAGCAGATGCTGATTCTTTGCTATGTTCAATGCCACATATTCTGTAACCGGCACAGGCACAATTGGCTGAATGGCCTCCTACATAAAAACAGCTAGATGAAAAAAGACCAAGTTCCATCTAGTTTGCCTTGCCACCTCCTGATGGTCGCCTACACATATGACCCAAACTACCTATGTACTGTATCCCACAATGTAATCTGTGTTTGAAGGAATCAACACTTCCAGCTTCAACCATCTCCCTGGGGAGCACAGGTTCACTATTCACTCACTGAAAAGTGTTTGCATAGATTTGTTCTGAATTTACCCCCATTCAATCACAGAATTATATTCTCTGATTCCATGAACATGGATAGCGTGTCGAGGCAAAATGCATCTCTGATAGCTTGTTGTGTTCTGTTGTTGTTTCAACTCCTCCGCACATTCATATCACTGTTTTGTAACGGGGCGGGGCCTGTTTAAGAGGACTTTGTGGAGACCTTTTAGAATGAAATTCACATGTGCTTTTCATGTCGGGAGGACACCTGAAAGTGCTTGACATTAACAATTCAAATATTTGTGTCAGTTACACAATGTGAAGGGTTGAAATTGCCATGTGTTGATACTCCTCACCGCCTCCCCACTTCTCCCCTTCCCCCCTCCCTTTCAACGCTGGAAATCGCAGTACTCAGCAACCTTGGTGGTCCGGGTGTATGTTAAACACAAGATTTTGGGTCATGGTGAGAATCTTTCAGTTGACCTCAAAATACTTGGAAAAGCCTCAATAGACTAAGAGGCTGTCCAGTTGTAAACACCTGCACTATCATTGGGGTGTAGGCAAATAAGACTGTCAGCATGAAAAGCCTTTGGAATGCAGCTCCAACAACAATACATCAATGCCTCTCGAAGCTTCACTTTACACACAGCAACGTCACATAAACAAACAGCCATGAAGTGAATGAATGATCCATTTCAAATGGGGATTGTTGACCGGGAGACATAAACTTCTGACATTGGTTTCAACATCTACTCCCATTGACGACACCTCTGACAATGCACCGTCCGACCTCTACAGTACCGGACTGCCCCAATACGAGGCTCGAACCAGCATTATGCTGACCAGATTTCCGATCGAGTCAGGCCCCTGCCTGAACTCCACATTCTCCAGGAGGGAATCGTTGTTTCCATATCGCTAGCATTGACTCTAGTTCTCGTGTCAGATGCAAAGCCCGCAAGTCATCCCATGGTTCTGCCCGCTCTTACCGTTGCCTCATCAATGGGATATTGATGCAGTTGGCGGCTGCCACCGCAGTGAAGGGAACAAAGCGGCTGATCAGGCCAGGCAGTTGCTTCGGGGAGGAGGAAAAAATGCATTGTTAATTCTTCAGTCAAATCAAATCTGGCAATTCTCAATGCAAAATTAAAAGTGCTGCACTGTATAAATATAGGTCAGTTATGCACTGTGAAAATGCTACGTTTTGATATCTCTCCCCCCACCACGCACCCCACTCACCCCTCCACTTATTGGCAGGAATCCTGAAACAAGGAGCCTGTGTGGTTGTCCAAGTACAGTAGAAGCCCATTTATCCGGCTCCCGCGGGACCTGGCCAATGCCGGTTAAAGCGCCTGCTGGATATTAGGGCGGCCCGTGGCCAAAAAACAATTACAAAAAAATTAAAAGCTCTTTTAACACACCATACACACCAGACTAAGTAATAACAGATAATAACAGAATATTATATTGGTACTTATTGTTAAAACTATTCTCTTGCACTTCTGACCTTTAATGATTGAGGTCTACGGTCCAGCGATTCTTTTTTAAATGGAGGACGCCAAGCGGGTGAAAAAAACGGCAGCGCGATTTTAAAGTTGCGCAACTTTACTAGCTGCAAGCCGAAGCCCCAGACTATACTAGCGGCAAACTGAAATACTGCACCTGCGTGACAATGTGGGTTATCAACTAGCGTTATCGGATGCCGCTGGTATAACTTTAAAGTCATAAGCGTTCCGTTTTTTCACCCGCTCCATATTAAAAAGAATCGCTGGACTATAAACCTACCTGCAGCATCATAGCTTCAAGTGCAGCATCTCCCAGCAAAGGTAAAAAGCGCAAGAGAGTAGTTTTAACAACAAGTACCAATACAATATTTTTGTTGTTATTATTTATGCATTTACAAATGCTCCATTGCTATTGTTACGGATAAGTTCCAGTTTATCGAATGGGGACTTTTTGCCAGTGCATCGAGTCACAGATAAGCGGGCTTTTACTGTACATTGAGTGCTTATTCCTGAATCTGACCTTCACAACACAGGCTACTTAAGCTGGCATTCTCCTCAGCTCTTACCTAGAAAAATCACTCCTTGTCCTTTATGATAAACGACTGTTGGGCTGAATCTAGGCACTACATTTAAAACCTTAGTCATATACAATGCTGGCTGAGCAGAAAGAAAGCTCAGGTCTGGCAGCAGGAGGTTTGATCCAGATTAGAAAATCACAAATCTCTTAGAAATTCATGATTGTGGACTCGCGCAACACACAGAGGGAGAGCTCCTTCTTGAAACTCTGACCTTCAAACTCTGACCTTAAGCTCTTACCTGGTGCCAACAACAAACAATATGTGTATAGCACTTCGGAAAGACATCCCAAAGTGCTGAAGGCCACCACTGGTGTCAGTGATGCACCACAGAGTGTGCCACTCAGACCCACAGAAGGAACCCGATCCGAAACTAATCCGTTTAAGAGCTGAGTTCCTATGGCTCAGTGCCATGTTTTGCCAGCTACTTGAGGGTACAGAACATACAATAATGTATTATTATAATAATGTGCAAAAATGTCCAGAGGAAATGGCAAGTGATGGGAAATCTTGTCATAAAACAGGATGAAAAGCCTTTAGCTGGGCGATGTCAGCCCACACAGTCACGTGGTCATCACTAAATTCCAGTCACACAGGTTTTACCAGAGCCTTGAGATGTTCTCCTGACGTGAAAGTTGGTATAAACGTGTAATTTTGTTGTGTTTGCTGTTGTTTACCAGAAAGAGCTGTCAGACAGCAACAGTACACAATGATCATTGCCTGGCCTAAATAAGTGATATAGTAATCCTTAGATGTGCTACAGGTCCATTCACGTCAAGAGGATGACTCTCGTGCTTCACTATACGTTGCAGCGACCCTGTACTTTGTAGGTGAACGTGGCAGCTATTTTAAGAGCAGCAATGTTCCACAAACAGCCGTGAAGTGAGTAACCAATTTGATCAGGGGATCGTTCAGTCAGGACATTAGGAGAGAGAAACTCCCTGAATCGTGAAATCTTCCAAAATGTCCATCTGAACCGATGGGACCTCGCATTAACATCTCATGCAGGCTCCTCCCCATCTAAGTGTCAGCCTAGACTACATGAAGTCCCCAAACAAGGGTTTAAACCAACAACCTTCTAACTCAGGTGGGTGAGAGAGCTACTGACTGAGCCAGGCTGAGATTGAAGTTAAAATGTTATTTCTCTGTGCTCTTATTTTTAAAATACCACAAAACGTGTGGACTGTGATTTGCTAACATGGGGATTAAAAGGAGCACATTCAGAGAGATCACCTTTGTGAGCGACTTGAGGCCAAGAGCTGTGACCACAGCCCCCATCGTTGCACTGACATAAGCAGTGCCCACCTGGCTGCAAAGGAAGAACAGGAGAACACGTGAAATTAATAAGTTAAACACAAAACACTTACCAACTTCACAGTAAATGGCACGAAACAAAACTGCAACTTGGGCTTGGCAGTCTGAGTCTCACATTGGGTCACAGAAAACATTAACGTGACCTCCACGAACTTTCTTGTGCAGCTGACATGCTAGACTCCTTTCTTTGCTGACTAGAAATTTGCGAATGTGAACAACAACAACTTACAAATATATACTGCGCCTTTCATGTCAGGAGGGCGTCCTAAGGCACTGAAATCAAGTGAAATTCAGCCAGACTCAGCTCAGCTGAGCAAAGAGAACTATTGCGCAAAACCAACCCTAACTCAACACTACAAGAAAATTAGTTGAGTAACAAGACAATGCTAGTGTTAAAGTGACAGTCTCACCCTGAGGCAAACATTAATTAATAGAGAAATAGCACAGAATTGGGCCCTGACTAAATTGTGGCTCAATAAATGAACCCTGGTGAAGTGGTCGGAAGTGCAATATCCTGCCCAGCCTCAACCTTCATGAAGGGGGTTGATTATTCACACGCTAACAGGTCATTGAGGCAATCTGAGATGGACCTTCCTTGTTTACAGCTTCCACAAGTATTGACCCAGCAAAGCAACCAGGCCATCAATCGTTAATCAGCTGATCGAAACCGGCGAGAAGTCCTAAATAAACCACCCCACCCCACCTCCACTAGTCTACTGCTCTGTTTCTACATCATGCATCAGAAAACGGGAGAAAAGCTGCAGCGTGCAAAGTGATAAGTAGCGACATCAATTATTATGGGACACGGCGCTCCTGAAGGTGTTGTCCATGATGTGATTGGAGTTGCCTTACCCCACGCTCAGCGACGCATCTCCACTCCTGTTGGTGTAGTTGACGATCGCATTAAAGGACTGGTTGGTCCATTGCCAGAAGACAACAGCTGGAGTCGTCCTGCAGCAGACAAGAGCAAAAATTTTCTTTATTCACATAGACTGGAATATGCAATCAGCCCCATGAGAAGTTATAATAATAATAATCCTTACATTTGATATAGCACCTTATCACGTCTTCGAAACATCTCAAAGCACTTCACATATACTGTAAAGTAAATTAACTATATATTTTGTGGATGAAACGGCAGCCAACTGAACACTGCAGTGTCCCATAAACAGTCATTCATTCTATTAGAATTATAATAATAATCTTTCAATTTGATATGGTGCCTATAACAACAAAACATGAAAGGCAAACATGTAAATGACCTCGCAGGTAACTACTGTAGAATGCAGTGACTGCATATTTGTAAGGAAATGTGGCAGATAATTTGTGCAGAAAAATGTCCCACAGACAGTCATGATGTGATCAATCTATTTAGCTAAACCAGGACACCTGGAGAAAACACCCATCTCTTTTCACATACGGTAAACCTCACATAAGTCAGTTGGGACCATACATATATGACTTATGCAAAGTATGAGTTATATCAAACACAGAACACAAACTCTTGAATGGGACAGATGTATGACTTAGACGATTATACAATTTATACAGATCAGATTTATGGAAATTTTCCTGTAGTTTCATGGGATATTTAACATCTCATCTGAAGGATGGTAACCCTGACAGTGCAGTACAAAGTCTCCGAGTCCTATCATGGGGCTCAAATCCCCAAACTTTCTGAACCCAGAGGTGAGAATGCTACCAATTGAGCCAGGCAGATACCTGGCTAAATTAAAGACTTGTAAAATGAAACCTGGTGATTATACAACATAACCCAGATGGTAAAAGCGACATAATATAATAATAACCTTTCCATTTGATATAATGCATTATCGTGTCTTCAAGACGTCTCAAAACGCTCCACAGAATATACTCTAAAGTGGACTGACTGTATTTTTTGACATTGCGTAATACTTCAGTTTTAACAAGGTTTCACAAGCACTGGCTCAGACACCTCTCACTAGTGACTCACTGCTTGTGGAACTCACTGTTAGAGCCTGTGGTTGAAGCAAAAAGCATCTGCATATTTAAGAGGAAATCCTATGCATACATGAGGAAAACAAGCATAAGAGAGGGGAATAGGAGGGTGAAGGCTGGTGTATAGTATAAACAGGCACAGATTATTTGGTCCCACTTGTTTGTTTCCCTGGGAAATCTAGGCCGGAGCAAAGATGGAGTAGCGGAGAAACAGAAGAGCGGAACGAGGAGCAGCAAAGGAAGAGCGGCAGAGGAGCCCGGGAGGCCGCATCGTTCCTGAATACCCTCCCTATTGTTTTCCCATCACAGCATCAAGCCGGGATTTTAAATGATTCTCAGTGTCCTGATGTCAACACCCCTCCTGTTGCTGTTATTAATTATCCCCTGGGCAAAATAACATGCAAACACAATGTTGATCTGTTAGTTCTACAGATGGTACATGTCTCGCCCTCCAAACGCTCCCGCCAGGAAAATTCCAATGAGTATTACATAACAGCTGGACCAAGGCTCAATATTTCAGAGACCAGTGGCTGACAGTGTCTCCGCACTGTTAAACCATGGTCTCATCTCCTTCCGTTTCAAAGTGCACACGCAAAACGCATCCGAGGCTCACCTGTAAAACGTCAGCATGCAGCCTGTTATGATCATGTTCATGGGGACCTGTGCAGACATACGACCAACTAGAATCATCTTCTCTCCCGTGTCCGGGTGAAAGGCGGAATCGTAGATATATTTTGCTCTCCAAAGTTCATCCTCAGTCAGTCCTGTGGGCACCAGGCCGTTTCTGCACAACAGGAGACCAGTAATCTGTCACTCAATCCCAATTATAATCTCTACACACAAGATAATGATGTATGTATTGAAAATGTAAGCATTATTGTTAACATTTAAGCATCAAGATAGGATTTGCTGTTCGCCAGGCCATGAGTGGAATTTTTATGGAACTCCTCCAAATATTAAACCACAGTCTCATCTACTTCCTCCATCATTTTGTACAATTGAAAAATTAGGAGCACTCAAAAACACTCGCAGCAGGCGACTTTAAGCTTTTCCAACATTTCTGTCCAGGAAGTGTATGGTATTACTCCTGAGTAATGCGGAGTCCTGTTGCTCAGTGGTTAGAGCACTCGCCTTACAAGCGAGAGACCTGGGGTCAATTCCAGGAAGGGTAAAATCTTGGGCAAATTTCTTTAATCCACACACCTAATAATAATCCATTAAAAAAAAATTTGGTCATTTCAATCCACGACTGTTTGTGAGCGATTGGCTGCCGCGTTTCGTCCACAAATATACAATCAATTCACTTTATAGTATATTCTGTGAAACATTTTGAGAAGTCTAGAAGACATGAAAAGCGCTTTATCAAACGCAAGGATTATTATTATTACCATCTGGTCTCAAAATAGTTAGTGATTTTATCTCAAACTGTTTTCATAAATCTCCCAGCAACCTGGGCGGGTGGGAGCTGGTAGATTGCTGATTATCTCAGTCATTAAACTGAGATGCAGATTGATTCACAGGAGAGAAAATAAAGTAGCTTCTCTTGCAATGATCAGAAAAGCAGTTTAGTTTTACTGTCCTTTTATTCACTAATTTTTTTCCGTCTGTGCTTGTCTTCCCTCTCCCTCCCCAAGATCCTTTCCCCTCTATAGGGGAATAGTTCCACTGACACTCAAACACCACTGTTGCTATCCCAAGAGATCAAACCTCAGTCTGTCCCAACTTGTATGGCTAAATTACTCACTGACTAAACCCAGTGAGCAACCAATGGCATCTCAAGTACTATATGAGAGAATTCAGCATCATATTGTAACTGACAAAGACAAACACTCAGGTGATGTTGCCCTCCTAACAACTCCTTGCCTAAAGCCTTACCTGTAGTTCTCTACAATTATCTTTGCTTTGGCCAATGCTTCACCCGAAAGCATAACGTTTCGAGGGTCAGTTACCATGAAGAAGTGCTTGGCTCGACCTATGAAGGTGCCTTGGTCCCATTGTGGCTCCTTGATGTTGATGTCGGGTCTCAATTCTTCAGACATTTTCTACTAAAGAAGAAGGTATACAAGTCTAACAACAAATCGGCAGAAAGTATGTCTAACTCACAAGTGTAATAATATAAGAATGATAATAATCCTTGCGATTCATATCATTCCTGTAACTGACATAAGAAGCTATTTTCACTTTAAAGAGGGATTTTCGGCCAGGATAGTCGGAGAAACTCCCTTCTGTTTTCGAATGCAGTCACATCTCATCAAACTCTCTATGAATGGTCTTGGATGCCGCCTCTGATTCCACGAGTTTCCACTTCCAATTTAATGCCATCTACATATACAACTGACAGATAGAGTACGACAGACGTTATACTAATTCTCTGAAGGCGTATTTTACTCAGGTTTACATTAGCTCATGGATTTAGACATAGGTGTTCATACATTGGTGTAATGTATTCTACAGAATCCAGTGATGCAAAATTAGCAAGTTTAATTCTAGTGTTTAGTAAATTAAATTCATTATTTAGTCATCAAGTTGTGGGAAACATGCAAATCAAAATCCGGTTGACAACGAGCTGGCTGCTTTTTGTGTACAAAAAGTCAGAGAATCCTGAAGCAGCCAAGGACTGCTGTGTGTTGGGGAGACCTGACCTCTCTGCCAGTCAACACCTTGCTCCGTGATACACTCAGTGGAACAGCTTGTGTCTCTATGGGAGGTCTGATATCACAAACCTTGAGTCTCCATGGAGATGTGAGAACAAAATGAAAACACTAAAGTTCCCGATGAGTACACTTGTAATTTTATGTTGTACCCTATCCAGGTGCAAATGGAGTCCCGTAGCATATTGGTTAGAGCGCTCAATTTGCAAGCAAGAGGACCCAGGTTTGATTCCAGAGCAGGGCAAAATTTTAAGAAAGTTTCTTTACTCGATGCATCTCTATTTTCCTAGCAGTGAGTAGGAACACGGTTATTAGGCAATTAGTGGATTGCTTTCCGGGGATAATAATCGCTCCCTTCCCCCCCACTCCAAAAAAAAGGTCAATCCATGGCTACCACATTTCATCCACAAAATACACCGTCAATTCACTTTACAGTATATTCGGTGAAACCCTTTAAGACACTTCAAGGATATGATAAGGCGTCACATCAAAAGCAAGGTTATTATTATCATATCAAGTGCAAGGATTATTATTAAGTGTGTGTGTAGAGTGGAGGGGGGAGGGGGGGAGGGTAACCGATGCAAGGGAAAAGACAGTGAAGAAATAAATATAACTGACAATAATGTTGCATTTAAGCAAGGAGTTAACATTTACCAAATGTAAATACTGTACACTGTACCTTCAAAGATTGTTTGCTTAGGGAGCTGGTTATATATGAAGCTGGTAACTTTATTACAGAAAGTCTCAAGATTAATAGAGCAAGGTAAACATTGCACATCAGGCATATCACATATGGTGAGTACGATTAGAATTCTAATCTCTTGAGGTGAGATAAAATCTGATCGTAAATATATACCAGAGGCAGAATTAGACCAGAATCAATACCAGATAAAACTCTGATTTAGCTGCTGGTTGCTGAGAATGCAGAACATTTTCATTCAATAAAATAAAATCTGATTTAGTACACATTAACCCAAAATAACATCCCGTCCAACAATTCCCCAGATAAAAATTATTTGTTCACTTCATGGCTCTTTATGGGCCGTGGCTGTGTGTAAATTGGGAGGCCACTATCCGCTACAAATGCTCACTTTACAGAAATCATATAATAATAATAAAAATAATAAACTGACATTCCAGTGCTGCCATCCTTCGGATCTTTACAGCATGGTTAAATCAATATCAAATGTTGAAGATTCCATGGAGCGATTCGACAAGAGAAGTGACTTTCTCTCTCCTGGTGTCCTGCCCAACAATCCCCCAAATGAAATTGCTCACTCACTCATGGCTGTTGGTGGGACACTGCTTTGGTAGAAAACTGCCAGCTGTGTTTCGCCCACAAAATACACAGGCACTCCACTCCACTCCGCTGTACAGTACCTGTGAAATGTTCTGAGATGTCTCGATGACATAATAAGGCACTATATCAAATGTAAGGATATTAGTATTACTGTATAATGTAGTGCTGTATCATTTCACATCCTCCCAACATGAAAAATGCTCTACAAATGTAATTTTGTTGTTGTTGTTGCAATGTGTATGGAAATACTGGACTCACAGCTCCGGTCATAAAACAATAGCAATTTTTTTTAACAGCAAAACACATTCTGTGAATCTACTGGAGTCTGCTGTGTAAAATACTTAGCACATACCATTAAATTTGTACAGTGTATATTTACAATGACACTTCATTAACATTGATTACCACCACACCAAAGCAACTAATGACCTTGACATTGTACTGTATAATCCAAATTAGGAAATAACATGGCAGTGAAGTTAAGCCAAGGCCTAAATTAGAACCATAGAAATTTACAGCACAGAATAAGGCTATTTCATCAGGTCTGTGCTGGCTCTTTTAAAACAATCCTGCTGATTAGAACATTATCCAGTGACCAAAATGCAGTGTTAAACTTTAGGAATAGGATTGATCATTTAAGTTTTTTTTTTACACACACACATAGAAATAAACCCTTATTTTTTTTAAAAAAAGTAAAGCTTACATAATGCACACAGAGCAAATAACAAGAATGCAGAAGAAAAGGTGCCACTTGTATCTGCAATGGATGCAATGACTGACCGAGTGGTTGTGACAATGTTAGCAAAAGGGTCACTGAATAGTAACTTACCTTCTCCTGCCGACGTGGAAGGCTATTTGTTGTTGTTGTTGTTGTTTATCAGCCTCACAGAGCGCAGCCCTGACCCCCTTTTCCTGCTGCTGCTGCTGCTGCTGCTTGTCAATCAAACTGGCCGCAGCCTAACCTGATGAACGTCCCACCCCCGCCGCCGGTCACTGAAGGATCGAGGGAGAGGGGCATGTAAGCACGTTAGGTTGGGCCGACACAGCGCAGGGCCGCCACCAGATTGGCTGCTAAAGGCAATAGCTGCGGTGGGGTTGGGCGGTTTCACGCCCAATTGGGCGGGTTTTGTTGTTGAATGAACACAGCTTTGGGCGGGTGCCTAATTTGTTTAAAAAAAATTAAAACCCGCAAAACTTTTTTTTGATTTCTCCATTTGAAGACTTTTTTTTTTACGCCCCGTTTCAAAAGAAATCACCTAAACTGGCCACTCTCTTACCTGTACAAGGCAACACCCAGCATCAGGCTACCCTTGGGTTGTTATTTATAAGAATAATAACCTTTGCATTTGATATGGTGCTTTTCATGTCTTCTAGACATCTCAAAGTGTTTCACAGAATATGCTGTAAAGTGAATTGACTGTGATATGTAGGCGAAACGCAGCAGCCAATTGCGCACAGCAATGTCCCACAAACAGTGTGGATTGAAATGACCAATTTTTTTTGAGGGATTATTATTAGGCATAAGGAGTAAGGAAACTTGTCCAAGGTTTCACCCAGCCCAGAATTGAATCCAGGTCGCTCGCTTGTAATGTGAGTGCTCTAACCACTGAGCTACAAGACTCCACAGGACTTACTTGGTTGATTTTGGGCTACAAACACACAGTATTTTAATTTCTGTCTGCATTCAGAGCATTCAGAAACCCATCTCACCAGTACTGAGGTATTTTCTTGCTACAGTAATTGATTCTTCCACACAAACATTTCAATAAACATTTAAAATAATGATTCCCCCACTGCCCCCAACCCCAGCTCAGGTACGAAACACTAACTGTCCAGCATTTGTTGTATGTTACTTAACCCAAAGCACTCCAAGATTCATCTGGCATGAAAGACGCTATATAAATGCGAGACGTTATTGATATCTGGAGAGTGATCTGGTGTTTAATGTGTATCTGGAGCCAGTGCATTAAACACCATATCACAATTTTTCTGTTCCTAGATATTGTGCTGTCAGGACTAAAGTGGTACAGAACCACATTAGCAGCACAGTTAGCTGTAAAATGCAGCTGTTTGATATTGGCTGGCTGCTCAGTGACGTTGGCACAGATTGTGAGTGAGAACTAATCGCTCTGTTCTGACCCGAAATGGGAGGAGGATAGTCTTTCCCCCAGGACTAAAACAAACTTTCAGCACAAAAGTTATTTTCACAGAAATACTTTCTCTACAACTAGATAATTCTTGTAAGAATTCTTTTAACCAAACATCGAACAAGTGCAAGCTTGCTGTGCCATTCCAGATAGTGTGAGTATAGTTTAATGTTCTGACTGTGTTGTTTTATATGATCTATAATATAAAGTATCACATTTTGGGGTGCAATTTGAAAAAAATCTTAGAACAAAACTTTTCAACGTAAATGTACTACTGAGATCAACAGAGGTTAAAGGTAAATTATTTTTTACTCTAGATTTAACATTTTTAATCTGCGAAGAGAAAATACAAAACAAAATGTAAATCTGTCAGTGACAAATTAAACCTGTCAGAATATTGTTTTTCTTTTGTTTTAAATTACAATATAATTGAGGTATGTTGTGCTGTAAATTAATTACCTTTCCTAGTGTTTGAAGTTACAAAGAGCAGTGTAAGTATTTGGATTAGAATGCAATACAATGCACATTTATATAGAGCAAGTTTCATGTGGGGAAGGTATCCCAAAGCTTAAGTATCTATATACAGTAAATCACTATATAGTTACTCCACATGTCTCTGTTCACCTATCAGTAAGTAGGAACCTGGTTGTTAGTCAATTGGAGGATCGCTTATCTGGGGCGATCCTCCAATAATTCCTTAAAATATCATTTTAAAAATGTGGTCACTCAATCCATGACTATTTATGGGACACCGCTATGTTCAATTGGCCTCCATGTTTCACCCACAAAATATAGTCAATTCACTTCACAGTATATTCTGTGAAGCTCTTTGAGACGTCTAGAAGATGTGAAAAGCTCAATAACAAATGTTAGGATTATTAATATTATTATTATATCTTGGTATCTGCTGTCTACATAAATAGGAGTGCCTGACACATGTAGAAGTCCATCACTGTTCTTAAGAGTATCCAAGCTAGATCTAAACATATCTATATGTGAAAATTTCCCTGTGTCTGGAATGGAATGCGTATTCTGCCTCTGGAGAGACCAAAATCACATTTAATAACTATAATAATAAAAATCCTTGCATTTGATAGCTTTGAGATGACTCAAAATGCTTCACAGAATATACTGTATAGTAAAGTGGATTGAATGCGTATTTTGTGGGCGAAATGTATCTGTTTACTATAAGTTTGCAGTGACAGACTTTATAATTACTGTTTGCTTGTGTTTCAATTTGATTTATTTTTGGTTCCTCTTATTAAATCCACAACTCTTATCTTTCCAACAGAATACCAGCACAGATTCATTTCTGCATTTTCAAGTCTGTCTTGTGGCAAGTTGACAGGTAAGTTGAGGAAGCAAATTAAAAATATATTTGCTCTTATAATGAACGATTGCTTGTGTAGCTCTGTTGTGAATTGAAGTGTGCCCTGTTAAATCAATTTAAAGCTACCACAGAGTATTCATTTAGAATTCCCTGGCCAATAATCCCCCAGATAAAATTGGTTGTTCACACCAAGGCTGTTTGTGGGACATTGCAGTGCACAAATTGGCCTACATTATACACAGAAACACCACTTGCACTAAATCCTGTGAAGCGCTTTGACACACCTCGATGACTTGATTACTATCTCAAATACAAGGATTATTATGAGAGCAAACAGAATGTTTTTCTGTTTCACCCTCAAATACACAGTTAATTCAATTTACAATATATTCTCTGAAGCGCTTTGAGACGTCTCAACGATGTGATAAGTCATTATATCAAATGCAACGATTATTATTCAACCAGTTTTTAAAAAACTGTACATCTCAACGAGTAAAGGAGAAACCACTTTGCTTGAGACTTTAATGATCTCTTTCTTTGTTAAAATGGATGCTCTCTGCAATCTGTAGTTCCTTCCAACACCTGCTGCACAGGGAAAGCTCCTTTAACAGACTTTCCCTTCATCTACAAATCACCTCCAGAAAGTCCCTCCTGTATCATGTGCCAAACTCTAAAAATAGCAATCTTTCCTTTAATCCTTCTAATGGGATATCCGTCATTTTAGTGATCAGTCCACAATAAACCCCATAGTGTTTGTGAAGCACTTACTATGATTTGGATTTTTTTTGTTCAGATGGTGGGAAACTATTCAATGATTTTACAATGGATTTGTGATTGTTATTATATCAGTTTTTTTTAAATCTTTTTTTAAATTTTGTTTGCTATCAGACGTGGCACAGTGAATTAACAACAAGAAGTTGCATTTATATAGCACCCCTCATACCGGATAGCATCCCAGAGTTAAGCTATAGAGTTAATATAGAAATAATGCACTAGCTTCTAAGCCTCTAAACCCCATGTCTTATCTGATGAACGCATTCACTTAATAAGTGAAAAAAAAGTTTAGGTGGTCTTAACCCAATTCTTGACTCCACAGCATAAACAGGTCTAATAATTTGTCACTAATTACTATATAATAGCTGGTATGAGACATGGAAATGCAACATTGAAATACACTGCTTTTCTGGGACTAGATTTAAACCACATTTTTTAGCTGAAATTTTTATTTGATTTTATTTTGTCTCATGATAATGATGATAATGATAGTCTTTGATGATAATAATAATCCTTGGATTTGACATAGTACCTTATCACATCATCCAGACATCACAGGATTTATGGCAAAGTGCAGTGACTGTATTTTCAAGGCAAATACTGTATAGAAAGTTAGGTCCTAGCTGAACGAGTGGCTTGACTGTTACTGATCGCATATTTTTATTTTACAGCTTAATCAATGCATCCCCACAGCTATCTCAACAATAACTTGTACTTATATAGCACCATCCATGCAGGGTAGAGTCTCAGAGCGCTTGACAGTGTTGGAGCACTGACTCAAGTGGAGGAGAGGGAGGAACAAAATCCAGGAGATTGTCTCTGCTGCTTGTCCAATTCCAAATTAGCAGTGGGCTTCAGAGAGATGGATCAGACTGCCTTGCAGGAGACGCCCTGCTCCAGGATGCCTTCTTTTCTCTCCCTCTTCTATCTCATTCTGCTTCTGTCCCTGGGAAGCGCAATCATATTAGCAGAACTGGTGCATCATAACCCCCACAGCCACGTCCATGGGCTTCTCACAGTCCTGATGCTTGTCTCGTCCAGCTGGATGCTGTGGTTTGCATACCAAATGCACAGACGAGGCAATCCCGGAATGTACAAAGACCAACATGCTGGAGCGGTTTGGCTGAAAGGTAACCCAGGGAGAAACTGCGTCCTCTGGCAGGTGGGTGGGTCAGTAAACTGATGACACAGATTTAAGATAATTGGCAACAGAACCAGAATGGAGACGAGGGGACATTTTGTTGTACCTAGAGACTTGTTATGATCCGGAATGCACTGCCTGAAAGGGTGGTGGAAGTAGATTTGATGGTAGCTTTCAAAAGAGAATTGGATACGTACTTGAGAAGTAAACATTTGCAGGGCTATGGGGAAAGAGCGGAGAAAATTGGTAGCTCCGTCAAAGCACAGACACAATAGGCCGAATGGTCTCCTTCTATGCCGTAAGGTTCTAAGATTCTATCGTACTGTGTGCTTTTTATTGTCATGAATTATTTCCACAATTTCAACAGGGCATTCAAAATTCACATGCGGTATTTGTAATTCAAATCTCAGGCATAAATCCTTGGAAGCAATACCTTTCATATATTTTGTCAAAATAGATGTCACAGAGGCAGGGTTTTTATTGGTATTTCAGCACGTGCTTCGAGGTAAATCATTTCTGATTAAGGGATTACTGTCAGCCTACCTTTACTGCTTGGCTACAAGTCAAATTGCTGCAGATTTTCAGCATCTAGTTTTACATCCATCATTAAGACTTCCCTCTTTCCCTTTATGAACTGTATTATTCAGTGTGGTTTTGTAACCCACAAGTAACCTTTATAAACCACGAGTTGAACAAGAGACCTCATGATCTCATACCACAGACCCGCCATGTTTGTTTGTATTTCCTTTCCCTCAATAAGTTGATGCTCTGTCTGAGTTATATGAAAACAGCCATGCTCCATTGTTTGTCAGCTCTTCTCCATGTAATTGATGTATCAGGGAACTCATTACGCTACTCATTTACATTTTGTCACGATATTTGTTAACCGTTTACTGAATTGTAAGAGGGAGTTCTTACTAAAATTATTAATTACAGTACCTGGAAAGTTCTTCCCAATGGCTTGTCTCTTCACCTCCACCGTCACTCAGCTCCCATCCTCCCTGGATCAAATAAAAGATCCTTGTTCTTGTGTTCAAGTCGCTTGTCTTCATGACCCTCCACAGCCTCTCCCCGTGCTCCACCTGTGACCTCTTTACAACTCTACTGACCCAGCCATTCAGTGAATGCTGGCCTATACCAGCCTGTAACTCCTTTGTACTGGAATGTTTTGCAGGTGGATTGGCACTATTTGCACTGGCCACCTTAGTGCTGGATTGCTTCCATATCGGGCATTACTGGGAGATTCTGCATTGTGCCTCTGTCTTCACCATCATGTATCCGTTTGTACAAGCCATATTCACTCTAGTTCAGGTACATAAATGTACAAAGCTTAGTGTTGTACGGTATTATTAATTACTGTTTTCTGTTAATAGATTATCAAGGCCTTTGTGGGGCAACATTGCATTGTTAGAGGTCCCATCTTTCAAATGAGACATTAAACCCAGTTCCTGTCTACTTGTTCTGGTGGACATTAAAGATCCCATGGACCAGTTGACAAATAAAAGGGAGTTTCTCCTGGTGTCCTGGCCAACAAATCCCCCAAATAAAATGGGTCATTCACTACAAGATTGTGTGTGAGACATTGGTGAGCACTAATTGGCTGTCATGTTCACCTACAAATAGAAACTCAGTCATCAATAGAAGGTGTATGCAGAGAAAACAAATTAGAGAGTCAGGGGAAGAGTAGAAAGTTGGGATTAAGAGGAGATAATACCGAAATTAGTTAAAGCGAATGGATTGGCCTCCTACCGTGTCACATTCTTATGGGTGAGTTACAAATCCTAGATCTTTGACATTCTCCAACTGGCCACTAGAGACATTAAAAAGGCAAAATTTGTCTGCGATTTCTTATTGTGACCTCCCCACAAAGGGAAACAGTGCTGAGATTGACACCTCAATAGACAGAGTAGGTGAAACACAATTCCATGTTCTAGCCCTCAGTGACACCAGTTTCAGAGACACCGTCATTAATGATGGCTGTTGTATGTACTGCTTTTGATGGTTCTCAGCATCTCCTTTTGCGCTTTCCAGGTATTGTTTCTTTCATTTCATGCAAAAGTCTCCATTCAACACCAACCTTGGCTGAACCGGTATGTAAATACGCCTGCAGCAATTCCATAGAAAAGTAAACTATCCTGGGGATAAACTAGAGCAAGAGTTTTTGCCTCCTGTGGTAGGAATGGAGGCTCAGCTAAAGATGATACTCCATATGATTCTCACAGTGGATGTGCCTATCTCTCTTATAGTAACTAGAGACAAATTATGAAGAACCCAATGCCTTATAAGGTAACCCTGCTTAATAATGTAAAATCATGGTGTATACAGAACATTCCACATTTGTATTTGCAGATAATGAATTTACTTTAAAGATCGTTATTATTACCACTGTACTACAAAACCTTGCATTATGATATAGGTCTCTTAACACTCTGTTGAGACATCTCAAAGCTCTTCACAGAGAGTACTGTACTGTAAAGTGAATTCACTTTATAATGAAATTGCAGGCTTGCGCTGATGCACACTTTAGCTACGAACATATTGTCATGGATGAATGCCGTATTGGATGAATCAATAAAACAACTCAAGGAAATTAAAGATTTTCACAAGAAAGAAAATCTGGCTGAAGATTTGTACCCTGGTGTGATCCAGCATGGCACATTACAGCCAGAAAATGGTGAGTTAAATTTGTTTGAATGGTTGACAAAAATTCCTGTTAAGATCCAGACATCAGGATATGTAAAACCGGCATTAAAACAATCTCGCTACTAATCCACATCCATTTTATCAAATTTATTGTGAGTAATTCTGACAAAGTACACTTCGATTTGGTTCCTTTCTAAGCCAATCGATCGATTCACCCATTGTGAAAGTGTGGCACTCGGTAGGCATTTATAATAATACTTGTAATAATAAAAAAAAACTGCTACTGATGCCTCATCACATCGCCATGACATGTAAAAGAGGTTTACAGAATTTACTGTAACTTCTACAAAATGCTACATTAATAATGTACATATAGACCCAAGTGGAATTTCTCCCCATTAGTGTCTGGTCGGTCAGTGGCAAATATGTCTCTGATTTCTGTGCACCGCGCTCCCCATTTCCACCTGACCCTCATTTGTTCAGACGATGGATCAGTTGCAATGCGCTACTTTGGATTTATGACTTCACAACTCACACATTTTCTCTGAACACAGAAGCAGGTAAACCTCCTCTCCTTGTATTTCTGTTGCAGGCAGCACTACTGCAGACAGTTGCATCTGTACAACAGATCTCTGCCATATATTCCACGAAACCACTGCTTACCTCTACCCTTTCAACATTGAGTTCAGCCTGTTCTCATCAGCTATGCTGTACATCATATGGAAGAACACCGGGCGTATAAAAGAGCAACAGAGATCAACTGTGGCCAAGAATACATTTCAGATTCATCATGGGATCATCGTCGGGCCCATCCTTGGAGCGCTTGCTCTTGCTGTCACCTTCGCAGTGATGATCTCATTTGGTGTTCTCATCAAGACCAAAGAGAACAAGTTCCATGCACTAAAAATCTACTATCTCTTCAACTCAGTACTGCTATTCCTCATGTCAGTGGCTTCGGTGGCTGGAACGCTGATGTACAAATTTCACAGCAATAACTCCAACTCAGGGAGATCCAAGAATATAGTCAGGAATTTGGACATCACCATTCTTTTGGCTAGTTCTTGTGGGCCTTTGATGGCATCGGTTTTCTCAGCGGTGGCTTCAGTGGTCTCCCAATCAGAAGGCGTTCTTCAGATGTTAGATCTTTGCTTTTCTCTCTCTAAAATTATCCAACTTCTTGGGCAGGACCTGTTCATCACTGAGGGTCTACACTCCGCTCCGTATGTAGAAGGCAGAGGGGACTGGATCTGTTCAGTGTCCCAACAGTGCCCCAATGATTTGATGCACAAAGGGTCTGTCAACGGAGCATTTGATAGTGAAAGCGGACGCGTCCCCTGCTCTGGAATGGAAGGGAGCTTGCAAAACCTCTTTGTGCAGTCCAGGAATTTTGAGAAGGCAGATTTAAAGACACAGAACATGTTGCCCAATGCATCAAACCAATTAACACTGTTTACATCTGAGAGAGAAAGAAATGCTCAGAGCATGAGGCAGAAGATACTGAGAAATATCATAACCTTCTTGTTACTGTCAAATATATCAGTAAGTTATATTTCAGACAAACGAGACGGCTGGCTACTTAATGAATTAAAAGACAATAATCAAATCTTTAATAACATATAATCCTTATATTTGATACAGCGCTTTATCACGTCATTGAGGCATCTCAAAGCGCTCAAAACCACAGGATTTACTATAAAGTGTAGCGATTTTGTGTTTTGTAGATGAACATATCACCCAATTTTCTAACAGGAATGCCCCACAGACAAGTCTGTGAATGAACAATTTTATTTAGGGGATTGTTGACCAAGTCACCGGAAAAAACTCCCTCCTCCTTTCGAATAGCACCAAAGGATCAGACAAGCCCTTGATTTAACATCTCATCCCAAGGATGGCTGTTTACCTAAGAGTATATAAGGAACCTGGTAGTCAGTTGATTGGCAGATCGATTTTCTATGGGTAATGAACCCTTAAAAAAAAGAATAATTTGATCACTCAATCCACAATAGTTTATGGGATAGTGCTGTGCGCGATTTACTGTTGCGTTTCCTGACCAAAAATAGTCAATTCACCTTACAGTGTATTCTGTGAAGCGCTTTGAAACATCTCGAAGACCTGAGAAGGCACTATATCTAATGCAAAGATTAGTATTATTATTGCCATGTCAGTCTATGTGAGTTCCAATGTGGGGCTTAAACCCACAGCCTTCCAAATCGCAGGAGAGAATGCTACTACCTGAGCCAGGCTAACACATAATGATGCAGAGGTTATAGATTTAATATAAAAACTACAAGTTTTGTAATATGCCCAACAATTCTTCAGGGGACAGAGCATCTAATTCTGGATAAATCCCAGATATTTATTGTTTCAATAATGTCATTTAGAGGAATTCCTCACTGGCTCTGTTTTTATCTATTTTAATAGAGAGGACATGCTAGGTTGAGAATGGACTTAGGGCTATATTCTGCAGCACACTGTGGGTTTGGTGTCATTGTGGCAAGGGAAATGTCATCTGTTAGATCCAGTTGGTTATTGTCGATTGTAAGATTCAACTGATGTCCTGGAGTTCCCAATTGATTATCTTTATGGGTCAAGGAGCATGTCAAGCCCCTAACTTGCTATCACCAGAATCAGCTTTAGAAGGGAGAAAAAAGAGCCTGTGATCATCCCATAAACAGATCCCATTTACTGTAACGTTAGCAAGAGGACTTAACTACACAGGCCTCGAGCTCTGTTACTCCCCTCGGTAGTGTATCCGTTCCACTGAAATAGAACACTACAGGGTCAAGGAGACTTGTATATAGCACAGTAGTTTGTTCTGTGTTCACTACCAGTTTTACTTGACATTTCTATTACATACTTCCATACTAGACTTAAACTTTAGCCTCCAAACAAGGTCACAATATTCATATGGAAGAAAACTACTGCAAGAGAAAAGACATTCAGACATCAACTCACGCATTAATGGAACGGGCTCCCTAGGGAGACGGTGGAAGCAAAAAGTATTGATTCTTTCGAAAGCAAATTAGATAGATTTCTTTTAGAAAAAAAATCTTGAGATACAGTGTATAGTTTGGGCCATGAAGTGTGCATGCGACTTGCTAGGATGGTGGAAGGCAAACTGGATGGAGCTTGGTGTTCTTTTGTCTAGCAAATCCTATGTACAGTACTTATGTTCTTATCCACAATTTTGTCCATTACAGAATGGACTCTATTCGATTCAGTGGAGAAATGGCTCAACCTTTATTCTATCCAATTAAGCAGCACTTCCAGAGCAAAATGAGAATTGTCAAATTGTTGAATTCAGTCTTAACCTCAAAGGCAGTTTTGTGTAGTTCTTGATAGTTTCTGAGAAATGGCTTCGAAGTTAGCGCTGTAATTAAGAACTTGACAAATTCTGGATGCTCTGAAACGCTATTACAAATAAAATAAATTCAAACCCAGGTAGAATTTCTACCTCTCATTTTTTTCTTAAGACAAATGCAAGAGAACAGACATGAAAATCCCTGAGCTGAATCCTCTTTAAATTTCTCTGAGATCCTGAAGGTCAATCCAACAGAACAAAAAAAAATTACACTTGTATAGCGCTTTTCACATCAGGAGGATGTCTCAAGGCGCTGGAATGCCTGGAATATTGATCTAACCTTACAACCTGCACTGATCAGATCAATTCAGCATTTCCTCCGTCACAGCCAACAAAAGAGCCACTGAGGTCTAAACTGCCTCAGCGGCTCTTACACCACAGTAAATCTCACATTAATTTTAATTCCAGCTTCCGTCAAGTCAACATCAGAGCAAATTATAGAGGATAACAGGCTGTGATAATAGACGCTATTTTCCCTTCATTTTGTGCAATTTAACTCTCTTCCACCTGAAATCCTGGGTCCAATAACACTAATATTACTACTAATAATAATTATGCTTGCATTTGATACAGCCATTCTCATGGCTGTTGTTAGGATGTCCCAAAGTGCTTTGTATGATATACTGTAGTGTGCAGATATACTGTAATGTGCAGTGGTTGTTATGTTTTGTGGAGTGCTACTCAACTTTGCAGCTTTAATCCCATTCTAATCAATAACAATTTGCACTTCTACAGAACCTTTCACACAGAGCAAAAGAAAACATGTTAGAGCCAGGTTGGGAAAGGGAGCTGTGTGGAAGACGGGGGTGTGGAATTGGTGTGGGGGGAAAGGGGAGATGGCCGAAGGCACAATAAAGTGAAAGGGAAACATGCATTGAAAGCAGAAGGAGATAAGATATTTATCCTATTTTTATTTACATAATTTTCATTGCAAACTCTTAACTTATCCATATATTTTGCCTTCTCCAGCTCTGGATTCTGTATGCCTTTGGCACTCGTCCTCACCTGGTGAGAGAATTGGAACAGAATTTCTACGGCTTCACCTCTTGGGTTGTTATTGTGAACATCACTCTGCCATTGGGAATCTTCTACCGCATGCATTCTGTGGCCGGCTTGTTTGAGGTTTACTATGTATCCTAACTGGGTTATGCCAACATGTCATTTAACTTCTGAATTAATAGACAATAATAATAATCCTTGTATTTGATATAGCGCCTTATCACATCTTCGAGACGTCTCAAAGCACTTCACAGACTATACTGTAAAGTGAATTGACTGTATATTTTCTGGGCGAAACACAACAGCCAAATGCGCACAGCAGTGTGGTGGATTGAGTGACCTTTTGTTTTTGAAGGAATTATTACCCCCGGAAAAACAATCCGCCAGTCGACTAATAACTCGGTTCTACTTATGCTAGGTAAACAGAGGAGTGTGGAGTAAGGAAACTTTCCTAAAGTTTTGCCCTGTCTGGGAATCAAACCCAGGTCCTCCTGCTTGAGAAGCGAGTGCTCTACAGGACTCCACAATGCTGCAAGTACCCTAATGCAGCAAAAAAAGTTTGTCACTACCTGCTGTGTTGGTTTAAATAACAAAGGAGCTCTTTGTTGGAAATAGAAATCTGATCAATGCAAATAGCCTTTGATGATAAGCAATGGTGTGGATACTCTGTGCTTTGTCCCAAACTTTGAAAACAGGCAATAAAACAGATTATTTTTTCAGGAAAATACATCAGGAAAAAGGCATCTTAGCTATTATATAGATCTATGCAGATTTACAGGAGTGTGGACTCTACAGCAAAAACGATGAGACATTAAGGTAAATAGACAAAGTTTTTGCCTTAATTGTTCGCCTTAGTTAAACCTGTGTAAAGTCATGAGATCTCAGTAACTTATATCTAGATTCTTCTTTCCCTCCCTGTCTGCCCGTTAAACAGTGGGTTCACCGTGTCCAGACCTACTCCTGGTGTTGTTTTAGGTGTGTTCCATAGCATTATCCTACACCAAAATAATTGGAGCTTTTTATTCTTTGTTTTGCTTAATATTAATACTGTACAACTTTAGAAGAAGCAAATACAATGGGCGAATGTGAAATGTGGATTACTTGTATTGCCAATATATGCGTGATTCATGATCAAGTACGTTTGTGGGAAAACAAATTTAGCACACTATGTATTTGAAATGTAATGGAAAAGCTTTATGCAATAAATACGAAAAGCATTTTTTGTTTTCATTTCAGTTCCTGGTGTTGAAGGCAGGTTTGATGTTGATGAATTCAAAGGCACAATCCTGTGTTTCTGAAATGGCAACATTTTAAAATGAACACAATAATCACTGTGTAAGGCTTTTATGTTGGTCAGCTAACCACATATCATATATATCATATATCATCTATATAATATATATCCTATCATCATGCTTAAGGGTATCCAAACCAAACATAATTCCATGCCTCCCACCTGCACATGGAAATTCATTTGTATTGGAATGGAATGTGTACTCTCTCCCTAGAAGGACACATTGTGCTTGTCTAATTCTGGAGAATATTAGGCATAGAGCCAAGCCCTGTGGACCCATACTGAATGCTGTGAAACTACTGGAGTTTAACCAGCTAAAATATTTTGCCATTCAAAGTGCTGTCTGGCAGATTTTCGCAATACTTGTCCTGCTGCAGGGTTAAGAGGAGCAGAGTGGAGCAGAGTGAGAAGAATCCCTGCGACAGCAACTGGTCTGAGACCACCATAGACCACCTCATAGGATTGACTCAAATCCAGCAATCCATTTCCAAGCATACCACCTTGGAACCTTCCTCACAAGGCATATGGACACAAAATTGCTGTTTGTACACAGATGGACTGTGCACATTCATGAGGCTTTTTATTAGTTTCCAGATTGTTAAATAAATTATTTTTTCATTTCATATTCAATTTCTTCAATATTTCCAAATTCCTTGGCCTCTTCCTATCCAAATTACTCGTTACATTATATCCCCAAAACATTTGAGAATATTGATTGATCTCCTTCTTCCCTCTGAGAAATTGCTTAAACACGACAATGCAGGTGCCACCTGGTTTGTGTTGACTAATGAATTTTATGCTATGGTAGCCAATTTCATTTTTTATGTCATTGGGATAACTTTTTTATGTTGTGTAACTGCGGGAGGGCAATAAAGCAGGTTTCGTAGAAACATGTACTTATAGCTTCTCACCTCCCTCAAGAGACAAAACAGATAAAAAACATGTTAACTGTGAATTTTGAAGCTGTTTTTCTCAGTTCCTCTATCATTCAGCTTCACAGATTATTACCATCAATTCAAGAATTCAATCTTAAGATTCTCGTTGTTATATTACATTACAGGTACAAATATAATGCTTGTACTTCACATAGCAGCAAATCACTTCGTCGAGTTGTCTCAAAGCATTTCATATGATTTTATTGTAATGTGTAGTGACTGTGTGTTCTGCAGGCGATCACAACAGACTATTTTCTCATGGCAAGGTCCCGCAAACAGCCATTACCTCTCTGTGAGGATCGCCGGCCAGGAGACAATGAGAAACTAGCTTCTGTTT
The DNA here is from genome assembly GCA_035084275.1 of Hydrolagus colliei. Lineage (NCBI taxonomy): Eukaryota > Metazoa > Chordata > Chondrichthyes > Chimaeriformes > Chimaeridae > Hydrolagus > Hydrolagus colliei. The sequence continues at coordinate 22,250,787 of CM068748.1, read as the reverse complement.
CCAAACATTGTAAACTGGATCTTCAATGTCTACATGAATAGAAAAGAGGGGACCTCAGTTTCACATCTCATCTGAGCGACTGTTCATAATGCCCTCCCCTTCAGCACCTACATACCCTGACTCTGAGAGTGTGCTACCAACTAAATCAAGGTGACACCTATTGCAACAAAAAGCAGTTCAATAATAACTTTATAATTATAACTTTATGTTTTATAATAACTTTATAATTATAATGCTTTAGCTCTCAATGTCAAGCCTGTTATGCTTTCTTAAAAATATTCCTCACATTTCTGTATTTTAAGTGTGATTTTTATAAGTGCATATGCAAAAATTAAGAGAGATTTACTAGGCAATTCTAAGAAAGCCATTAGTTTGACGTACAATATCAAGTTAACAAGCTTGTAATTTGTCAAGTTTCTACATGAGTAGATTAAAAAAGGAAACTTGGGCGGTGAGGGGAATTGTAAACAGAACAATCAGTCTAAAAAGAAATGAAAATATAATTGTAATCGGCTTTTTTTAAGCAATGTGACATTTAGACAAGGACAAAGCAATATCAGCAATTAACATATGCATTCAATATTTTGTTAAACATACAATGCTTCCTAGTTTCACAATAAGATGCTCCACTGGTGATGAGACTAATCTTTCAGCATTGAGGACAGGTATTGCATTATTGCAGATGCTGCTTTTTGGATGAGAAGTTAAACCAAGGAGCTACCTGCCAGTCTGAGGAAGGACGTTAAAGATTCCCTGATGCTACTTGTTTTCATGGCCAACAATCCCACAGAGAAAGCGCTCTGAGACACTGCCCCATGAGAAGGGCACTATCTAAACTCAAACTATTGGTGAATCATTCACCTCATGGCTATTTGCGGGATCTGGTTGTGAAGAAAATGAATATCACATTTGCCAAAATTAAAAACAGCCTCTACACTTAACATTAATCACTGTAATGCACTTGTGAAGCATTTTGGTGTACAAATAACTATCAAGATGAAATTTATTTTCCTCACAATTTAGGAATATGATGTTCTCTGTGTGTACAGCTCTTGTACTCCCCCTAGTGTCCAGTTTCAAGAGCTGTGTTAACCTGGCAGTAACTCGTCAATCACCATTTGCCTTTTCAATTAAAAGATAGTGCTTTAAGCAGGAATGTGGATCAATAGATTCCAAAACACATTGAAAGTTTGCCTGCATTTACTTACCTTTAATATCTCACAATGACAGTGGAAGCTGCTAAATGGTGATGTTTTCCTGGCAAGCGAAATGCCCGCTTATCCAACAGGCCTTGTAACCTCCCTTCCCCATCAAAATGAATGACTAATTGGCAATGGCGTGCAATACATAATTTAGTGATAAAGCATAACTGAGCTGTAAAGAAAATGCATCCATCCTGTCATCAATAGCCATTAGCAAATATAGTTAGCAATTAATGTTAGTAAAACAGCATAGCAGCTTGCTGACATAAGTGGTGTAATGTCTCTGCGTTTTCAATGCAATGATCTGGGAAGCGATCAACGTGCCAATAAAGCAATCTTCATTGATCACTCACTAATGCCTTGCAAAAGGCAGTGCTATTCTCCTTCCTGCCCTCTCATTGGGATCTATGGTGGTTACATTTCTGTCCAAAACAGATCAAACATTTCCATAAAACGGTTTACATTGTATCAGCTGGCAGCAGACTTTTACTTTTGGCATTGCAACAAGCTCTTATATATACTGTACACATAGTGACCTGCCTTCTTTCCCAAGCGATTATAAATTATGTACTAAAAGGGATTGACTCACCCTAGACTAGTTGCGCTATGTCTAATAATAGCATTGGACAAGGCACTGTAATATTTCAAAAGGTCTTAAAAGTGTACATACAATTATTTACCTTGAAGTGGAGTGACTGTGATTTTGTTGTCAGATGTGATTAATAATAATAAAAATATTAAGGTATTTCACCCTCAAAATAATAGTCAATTCACTTTATAGTATATTCCGTGAAGTGTTTTGAGACATTTCGAAGACATGATAGGATGCTATATCAAATGCATTGCAATTATTATTATTTCTTCAATATACAGTACTGCCATGCCAGAGAAATGACATAAGACTGATATCTGGCTGTAAAGCAAATCCATCTTACAGGTTTATTTAAGAAGCATAATAAAGCGACTCGTATTATCGATAATGATTGTTTTATTTGATATTAAATCTACAGCATCAAAACTCTTCATATGCTTCACAAGTAACTGTCATCTGATGCCTACGGTCACCTTCTCCCTCCCCCTGGCTCGGCCCCAGCATTGAGACGCCGTCTGGCGTGGAGGGCGCTATATTGTTGTTGTTTTCAAATCTAATGAATCCCTCTGCCTCATCCCTTCTCTTCTCTCCTCCATCTCAATACCTTCCTCTTTGACCATGCCTTTGGTTCTACCCTCCTACCCCTAATCTCTCCGCCCTCCACCCCTCCTGATTGCAACTACCCAGCTCAGGATGCAGATCCTGGACTGTCCAGCGCCTTGGGGTGTCCTCCTGGCATGAAAGGCACTATACAAATGTAATTTGTTGTGGTTGTTATGTGTTGGTAAATGTGCAAGCACAAATTGAAATGCAAATTGCACGACAAATGAATTGAGCATTATTAAATTTGTCATATCATAGCACACCATCATACTGCCACACCACATTGCACATTAAGAAAAGGTTTAGCAACCCCTTTTAGAATTGAAAAGGTGTAAGGTTGTCTTTGTATTTTTGAAGCAAATACTCCAGTAGGCTATCAGGTAAGAATTGCTCAGGTTGCTATTGTTAGCAAGTCCATTAACAGGAAAAATGTTCAGTGTGCTCAGGTCAGAGATGGCATCAGTGATTTGTACCCACTGGCCTGTGTACAGAGCAATCAGGATTTATTTTATTACTCGTGCCAGGTCAATTGGGATTAAGTTCTATTGCTAATAAATGTATGAGTCGATGATAATTTATTGTAGTGTTTTGTACCATTGCGTATCAATATTCTTTAGGAGGAAGAATGTCAACCCCTTACCCTGTTGGGTCATTTCTCTTCAAATTCAATTGAAAAGCTAATGTGTTGAAGGTCAAAGTGCATATGAAAAATATTCCCCTGTCAGTTTCGAGCTTGATCGTACCAAACCACAAGAATAAAACATTAGTTTGTTACAGTATGTGATGTACCACCTTTCGGTATGTTTACTCTTGTCCTCCTATACATTTGCTCTTGTCCTCATGAAATGCTCTCATCTTAAATAGAATCAACAACAACAACTTTGATTTATATAGCGCCCTCCATGCCAGACGGCGTCTCAGAGCACTTCACAACAGCGAATCCCGGGATCGAGCCAGGGGCAGGGGTAGAAAGGTGACCAAAGGTGAATCATAGAATCAAAGAATATTACAGCACAGAAGGAGGCCATTCGGCCCACTATGCCTGTGCCAGTTCTTTGCAAGATATACCCAATCAGTCCCATTCCCTGCTCTTTCCCCGTATCCTTACAATTTGTTTCTTTTCAAGTACCTCTCTAATTCTCCTCTCCATGGAACCCTGTAGCTCAGTGGGTAGAGCACTTGCCTTAGAAGTGACAGACCTGGATTCAATTCCAGGCAGGTCAGGGTGAATGTTTCCGTAATGCATGTGCCTGGTATTAATCCCTCAAGTAAAACAATAATAAATTGGTCACTTCAATCCACGACTGTTTGTGGGACACTACTGTGCTCAATTGGCTGCCACATTTTGCCAATTCACTCTACAGCATATTCTGTGAAGCACTTTGAGACGTCTAAAACCATCATACTAAATGCAAGGATTATAATTATTATTAATTCCCTTTGGAAAGTTGTTATTGAATCTGTTTCATTCCATTCCAGGACATAACAATTCTCTGTGTAAACATTTTTTTCCCCTCTCATCTCTCCTCTGATTCTTTGGCAAATTATCTCAAATCTATGTCCTCTGGTTACCGACTCACCTGCTGGTAAAAAAAAGTTTCTCCCTTTCTACTCTATCAAAACCCCACATAATTTTGAACACATTTAGGAAATCCCCCCTTAACCTTCTCTGCTCTAAGGAAAACAATCCCAGCTTCTCTAGTGTCTACACATAACTAAAGTCCCTCATCCCTGGTACCATTCTGGTAAATCTCCACTGCACCCTTTCCAAGGCCTTGATATATTTGTATTTTCCTTTTTGCCTCTTGTTGCTATATTACATATACAATACTGTAATTATATAGATGGCACAACATTGTATGCCAACATTTTTAAAAAGTGTTCCTGTCCCATGTTGTGCTTACAATGAACTTTTCACAATGATTAACAGTGAAAAACACATAACAATTTGGAGAGTAGCATGATCCCAAAATATTTTAGGTAGTAATTAATTGGAATTGTTAAGACACTTCCAAAGTATGAAAAAAGGCAATATCTCCTCACTTCCTCCATTGCCTTTAATAATACAGTAAAAGCCCGTTTAACTGGGACCCTCGGGTCCTGGCCAATGCTGGTTAAAGTGCGTGCCGGATATTCGGCCAAAAATGCAAAAAAATTAAAAAAAATTGAATGTGTTTTTCCGGATAAATTCCGGTTAATCAAATGTGGACCTTTTTTTTGCGATGCCGGTTATACGGAAGTCACGGTTGATCGGGTGCTGGATAAACAAGCTTTTACTGTATTGCACTTCTCTCACTTGCCGCTGCAAGTGCTGGCTGTTCAAGCAATAAAATTTGGAGTATATACAATTGTACAGTGGGCGTTACACCCAAAGTTTAATTATTGGCCCCACATGTCCCAACATTAAGTATTGTAAATTATCTACATGACAATAGTTAGATTGCTTTGTTGCAATAAATGATTTCTGTTAAATCTCTGTCAAAGAGAGCAGAAACTGCCGGCTACACATTACTCAACAGAAGCTACCAAATAAAAGAAGCATAGATCAGCCTTTTTTCAACACAGTGAAAATAAGTTACCAAATTGAATACTGTAGAAAAGCACTCATTAAAGCAGCTGTCATTAAATCAACACTTTACTGTACCATGCTGTGTGAAAGTAATACTATATTGGGAAAAGAAATCGCTCCATTAGTGGAGTCACATTACTTTTAAGTGTTCCGAACGTAAAGTACTTATTGCTAAATGTATTCTATATGGTAATTTTTTTTCACATAAAATCTACTTCATTACAAAACTATTTTATGCGCCTCTCCATTAGAACCTACAGCTTACTCATATGCCTCCCGAGAAACCTTTAAGACACATTCCAAAGAGGTGATCCAGGATATCCCACGCAGTATCGTTCAATCCAAATCCCAAGTAATTGAGAGACATGGTTCAACTTTTGCTAAACCTTTTCAAGAAGAAATTGTCAATTTATATTTGCGTAATATCTCCTTCCGCGCCCCCCACCCCCACCCACCACAATCCCAGGAATATACTACAAAGTTCTGCAGTAACTCACTTTAATGCTCTCAGTTACCACACTTTGTCAAAGCATTTCATATATAAACATTCCGATTTTTAATATGTATGGCACCTTATATACCTGTGATAATATCACACAAAATCTGCTACAAATATCTAATTCCTAGCCATGAGAAGTCACATTAGGGATGGACTTCACTCTCTTAATAATCACAACCATTATTCAGTATTATGTCCTCACTCCTCAGTAATTTCTCACCAGAGCAGCCTGGCACATTCACTGGTATATGATGGTAAATGATGTGCTCTAGCTACTCGCTTACATTTATTCCTTAATAACATTTCCTAACAATAGCCGTTATCTTTCCTCTGAATTAAGATTCCACAATTCTTTTCTAACTACCTCATAAAGATCAACTGCCTCACTGCAAAGACACAGCATTTTTTGCTAGTTATTTTGTGCAATGCTCACATTTAACAGACCAGATTCTCTAACACCACTTTTGGCTCAACTAGACGGGCTCACCAGAACAATATAAGGTGTGATATATATACATATATGTAATGAAATGCCACAATTCACATTTGTCGCAAGAAATATACAATGTAAAATTTAGTTTGGGGCACCTGATTCCACAGCAGAGTCAACATCCTGCTGCTGAACCATTATAAGTACAGTATTCACCCACAAATATACAAACAATTCACTTTACAGTATACAGTATTCAATTCAATCTATTTACTTTACAGTAAATTCTGTGAAGCACTTTGAGACATCTAGAAGATGTGAAAAGCGCTATATCAAATGCAAGGTTATTCTTATTATTTATAGATAAATTAGAAATAAACACAACCAATGAACCAAAAACTAGGTGACGTAGTCAGTTAACACATTGCCCTTGCAACTTTGGGACCTGGATTCAAACCCAACCAAAATACAATGTGGTACGGCTCACTCCTGCTTGCCTGATCAGATGGATGGTAAAGATCCCTTGTTACTATTCGAAAAGAGAAGGGGGTTCTCCCGGTGTTCTGGCCGACAATGTACAGTATTGGGTAAAAGATGGTCAGTGGCTTCAACTTACAGCTGTTAGTGCACAAGAGCGTACAGGGATTTTAAGGTATTATTATTATTATTATTCATTGTTATTATTAATTTAATAGATTGTCATTAACTGTTATTAATTGTTGCTATTCATAAATCGTTGTTCATGTCAGTTATTAATAAGTTATTAATACATATAGTTACTAATACATTGTGGTAATTGTCATTAATAAAATGTGATTGTTTTTAATAAACAATGTACATTGTATTGTATTGTACTCGGTGTGTGGGGGAGAGAGGCGAGTGGGTTAGGGGGAAGTGATTGGCAGGCGCTGTGATTGACAGATGCATCGGCCAATGGGCGGCGGGATGCGGGAGGCGAGCAGCCCAATGGGGAGAGAGAGGGGGCGAGCAGGTCGCTGCGGAGTGACAGGAGCGGGGGCTGCACCGGGCGGCGGGGACAACAGCCACAGCTCCCGGTAAGGCAGCGGAGGGGCGAGCACGCGATCCCACCCTCCCCAACGGGCGCCGCTTTAATGTTTAAGATCCTGGAGGTTTGAGGAGCCCCAGGGGGGGGGGGGGGGGGGCAGCGCGGCGGGGGCAGCGCGGCGGGGGAGGCGGGCGGGGAGCTGTCCATGGTGCCGGCCTCCCTCACTGCCCGGTAATTACCTGGTGACAACCCGTCAGGAGACGGTTATATTCTGCCCTTCACACTCCCTGCGCTGTCCCGTCCTGTCCTGTGCTCTCCCCTCCCGTCCCCTCTCACGCCGATCATCCGCATCTCATTCCTGCGTTGAAGCGACTCCTGACGTCTCGGGTGACCGTTAGGCGAGCTCCCCTCACGCGGGGGGGGGGGGGGGGGGGGGGTTGGGCGCATGCGCGCTGCTGTCAGTCTGATGATGGTCCCAAGGTCAGGTATATCATCATTGGGGTTTGTCGCCCAAATAAACCAAACACTAGCCCAACAGTAGCCCAGTATTAGCTGGATGGATAATAATAATCCTTGCATTTGATAAGCCGCCCTATCACGCCTTCTAGACTTCTCAGATACATATTTGTTGGAGTCCTGTAGCTCAGTGGTTAGAGCACTCACCTTATAATAATAATAATGATAATGATAATCCTTGCGTTTGACATAGCTCTTTTCACATCTTCAAGACGTCTCAAAGACGTCTTACAAGCAAAAGGCCTGGGTTCGATTCCAGGCAAGGGCTGAAACCTTGCACAAGTTTCCTTACTCCACTTGCCTAATAATAATCCTTCAAAAAATAAAACAATAATAAATTGGCCATTTCAATGTTTGTGGGACACTACCGTGTGCAATTGGCTGCCATTTTTCGCCCACAAATACACAGTGAATTCACTTTACAGTGTATTCTGCGAAGCGCTTTCTATAAGACGTGAAAAGTGCTATATCAAATGCAAGAATTATTATTTCTTAGGTCAGGGTATCAAGGAATATGGTGCAAAGATGGGTTATTGGCATTGAGGTACAGATCAGCCATGGTTTTGTAGAATGGCTTAACAGGCTCGAGGGGCTGAATGGCCTTTTAGATAGATTTCTGTTGTAAAAGAATATCTCAAGATACAGTATATAGTTTGGTATATGACATGTCAAGTGACTGCCAAGATGATGGAAGGCGACCTTGGTCTTCTTTTGCCTGGCAAATGCTTATGTTCTTATGTACCCCTGTTGTGGTGGGTTGCAGTTTGGCCAATTTAGTTGTTCAAGTGCTTTTGAAACTGTGTAAGAAGAAGTCTTCAAAGAGGTGGGGAGGGGACACATGTTTTGTAGGTTTAAATTATAATGAAAAAAATTTGAGATGTGCCCAAAGCCATTTTTTCACACATGGTAAAACAACAAGAACACTCAAGTGGGCAACATTTTCTGGAAGGAGCCATAAGAAGACCCAATAGGTTTACGGAGGAACCCATAATACAACCTTCCGATTGAGATTCAATAATAACAACAATAACTTGCATTTACATAGCTCCCTCCACGCCAGGCGGCGTTTCGAACACTTGACAATGGCAGAGCCCAAGGCCGACCCAGAAGGAGGGGGAAAGTGACCGTAAGCACGGGCGTAGAGTAAGTTCTTGAGGCGCAACCTGAAGATGAGGGAAGAAGGGGGTGAGGCGAAGGGGTTGAGGGAGGGAGTTCCAAATAAGACTGCAGTACCCTCTCACCCCCACCCCACACACATTTTTCTAGAACTGTAATATGTTCTGGTTATAGGGCAAAATCATCAGCCTGTTTTAAGTAGATATATATTTTGTAGGTTATAGAACAATACAATTTGATCCTAAATCTTAAATAACAGAAGAAATGTTGGCTTTAAGCATCTTGTGAAGGGAATAGTCCAGTAATTTGACTTTTTGTATTTGGGCCCGGGTATTTTCCTTGTGTAGGACAACAATGTGCATTGATTATAGCGTCCTCTCGCAAGGCTAGCATTTGGTTCTGAGTTTATAGTCCTAAGGGCAGTTATTTGCTGATTAACCTGGTTTGATTGATTTTTTAAAACAAAATTTGTTACATTTTGTATGGAAAATAGTAACATTCAAGGATTGGTATCAAATCTGTTATATCGCATTGCTTATCTTAAATCTACCTTATACTTACTGTGATACAAGCAATTTGTTCTGCTTGGCTTGCATTGTTTTAAGCATAGTAACCATTCTCACAATCTTCCTCCAAAAGTTACTTTCAGACAAGCACTGAGAGTGGAGATGATGAAACAATTGTTTAGAAGAAACATTTGCTTTTGAATCTGTGCTTCTACATTATATCACCAATTCAGTGAACTGTAGTTCATGGAAAAGATACAAAATGAACACTTTGCGGTGATTCATCTGACTTGAACAAACACAGAAACCAAGCAGTCATCTGTCACATCCGATAGCTGCACTCAGACTTATTGTTACCTGATTTCTTGATGAATTGTTGGCGCACTGCACTGGCATGGCTCATTCTTTTGACTCAGCAAGAAGGGAGATGACTAATGCTATCCACCCCAGCAATCAGACTGGTGGTGCAAACACAGCAACAAAGTACCTGCTGAAGAAGCAGCACAAGCAAGTGAATGGACAGCCCAGAGCAACCCGATCTACCTCACCCATGGGCAGAGTAATCCTTATCACGGGTAATTCTCCAATTGATGGTAAGCACGTGATAACAATCCAGTAAAGAAGGATTTCTGCTGCAGAATCTGGTTTGTGTTATATAGACGATGAGCATTTAGGCTTTCTTTAAAATCTTTTAACAGAAGGACAGTACATAATTAGAGACAACTCAAATGGATTCTGATCTAAGTTGCTGGGTCTACATGCAGCAGACATAAATCAATCCAGATGAGTGTGAAATAATTAGCATGGTAGTAAGACACCAAAAGAAAGAGAAAGCGTTGAACGGTTCATTCTTGATCCTGAAAATACTATGGATTATTGTGCTCATCGTCTATGAAACCATCAGCTCTGTGGTTGACTGTTTTAATAATAATAAAGAAATGAAGCATTGAGCTATATTTGGAGAAGAATACAACTGGCCAGAAAGCTATTTACCACAATAAAGTGTTCAAAGGGTGCAAATAAAAATTACCATATTAAAAAAAAGTACAGAGGAATCTTTTTTTATTCAAGTAGCAACAGACATTTGAAATAAATAATTGAGGAAACTATTTATAAATAAATTGTATAAACAGGATGGGAATGAAACGCATGCAGTTTTTGGTGAATAATAATCCTTGCATTCGATATTGCGCTTTTCATGTCTTTGAGATGTCTCAAAGTGCTTCATAGAATGTACGTAAAATGAATTGATTATATTTTTGTGTGGGTGAAACACAGCGCACAGCAGTATCCCACAAAACGTCAAGGATTGAACTGACCAATTTATTAGGGATTATTAGCAGGCATGTGGAGTAAAGAAACTTGCCCACAGTTTTTCCCTACCTGGAATCGAACCCAGGTCTCTCACTTACATGGTGAGGGCTCTAAAGAAGGAATTGAGGGATTTTCAGTGAAAATAGGTTTGAGAGGTTGGAAACTAAAAATAGATACACTTATCATTTCTAATTTTCCATCTTCTTAAGAAGTATACAGGTCAGATCTGTAAATTACCTACATATTGAAAAGCTGTCTTTACGGCCTGTGGAGAAGCTCTTAGAGAGATGCCTAGTATGTTAGTATGTCAGAAAGTTAGTATGCAGGGCAGCAGGCAATTGGGAAGGCTAACGGTATGTTAGCTTTCATTATGAAAGGGTTAGAGTATAAGAGTAGGGAAGTCTTGCCTCAGCTGTATAGGGCCTTGGTAGAATACTGTGTGCATTTTTGGTCTCCTTATTTAAGAAAGGATGTACTCCAGTATTACCTTGGAGGGAGTGCAGCGTAGGTTTACTAGGTTAGTACATGGAATGAGGGGGATGACGATAGGTTGATTCATTTGGGCCTATATTCTCTGGAATATAGAAGAATTAGAGGGGATCATATAGAAACCTATATGATTATTAAGGGACACGACAAAGTAGATAATGGGAGATTGTTTCCCCTAATTGGAGAATCTAAAACCAGGGGTCACAGTCTTAAAGTTAGGGGTCAGCCCTTTCACACTGAGTTGAGAAAAAACTTCTTCACTCAGAGGATGGTGCATGTATGGAATTCTTTACCCCAAAAGGCTGTTGATGCTCAGTCCTTGAACATATTCAAGATTTAGTTGGGATAGAATTCTCATTTATAAAGGGATTAAGGGTTATGGGGATAAGGCAGGTAGCTGGAGTTAGAGTAGAATATCAACCATGATTGAATGGCGGGGCAGGCTCGATGGGCCAAATAGCCTACTCCTGCTCCAATACTTATGTTCTTATGCTTGTGGTTCCCTCAACAATGCAGACATGATTGGTATTGTTTTATATCTACATTAAAGTACTGATGAATGCACTTAAGGTCTGGCACACCATGTTAACGTTTTCCACAGCTGGTATTGAAGAAAGTGATTCAGCTGAAGCCATCCACACCATCACAGTGGAGAAGAGCCCTGATGGCAAGCTGGGATTCAGTGTCCGCGGGGGCTGTGAACACGGACTGGGAATATTTGTCAGCAAAGTAGAAGAAGGAAGTGCTGCAGGTGAGATATTATGTCTATAGTTGTTTTAAAAAGAGAGATTGAATAAACTCAAAGTTAGATTGAAAAGAATTTCAATACAGATTGAATTTTGGGGTTGGAGGAAATCTGACACATGTTGTAATAAATGTAAATTGTTTTCTTTTGGACGCATGCACCTTCTCTTTGTTTCATCTCTCTTCTGCTTTTTGCCACTCTCATAGTTGGGGATAGAGGGATAAATGAATTGTGACAGTTCAATAATGAAACCTTGTTGGAAAATTCCAAGTTTCTTGTTGTTTTATTTTTCTGCCTAGAAAAAAGTGGCCTGTGCCTGGGTGATAAAATCATGGAAGTAAATGGAGTCAATTTGGAAAATATCACCATGGGAACTGCTGTCACTGTACTAACTGGAAGCCATCGGTTACGTTTGGTAGTGAGGCGACTGGGAAAGGTGCCAGGGATCAAGTTTTCGAAAGAGCTAACAACATGGCAAGTAAACTAACTACCGAAAGCAAGCACAGTTTTCGTAACAAAAATACCCCAGATTGAATTTAGACAAGGGTATGTGTCTCCGTATCTTAAAGGAGCCCTAATTTAATACATCAAATGCAATGAAGACACATGGTAGAAATAATTGGTTGCATCGTTGATCCAGCATTCTGTATTAGAAAGGTAACATCCTGACTTAATGAGTCTCTGACCTGCTGATGCAGTAGTTATCTTTTCAATGGGCTCTTTCAGCTCTTCTGTAAAAGAGAACTCTATATTATACTATCACACTGAAAACATTTTCTGTTTCCCCTGATGACAATTGAATCAATTTAGACATTTGTAAAACTCACGAGTGAAAATGCACCAATATTGATTTTCTATTTTGTAGCAATCAGCGCCACAAACATACATCAATCCACGAATGTATAAGGTATATCGAATACCCTATGTTACTAGGTATCACTGGATAAATATGTACTTTTACATTTCCATAGAACAAGAGATGAGGAATGGGCCAAAACGAGCAGTTGATGGTTGAAAGAGTTGCTATTAATGGCAGGCATTGACAGAAAGCTAATCTATATGATAGACGGCAGATCATCCTGTTATGTTCTTCAGGGTGCCATTTCAATGCCACAATCAGATGCAGAAGCTCAGGTTTTATTATTTTTTTAGGGTGGACACAGCAACAAAAAGAATAATAGTGGAGAAAAAACATGATTCTGGAGATAGTGGATCCGAGGATGGAATTAGAAGGATTGTCCATCTTTACACCAGTTCAGACGATGTCTGTCTGGGCTTCAATATCAGAGGCGGGAAGGAGTTTGGTTTGGGAATATATGTGTCCAGGTAAGATATAGACTTCCATTCAAGGAGGTGTCTTAATCAATGTGCATGAGCTTCAAGTGAGAACAGGATAAAGCTCAGTTGTGATGTCTCACAGAATCAATCAATAGCAATAACTTGTATTTATAACTTGTAATTTGCATCCCAGAATACAGTACTTAATTCCCTGATGAAGTTCATTGCCCTGGCTCCTACAAGAGGGATGACCACTGAGGCAATGTACAGGATATGGCAGGAGTTGTACTTTTACAAGAGAAACTGTAAGGGTCTTGAACTAAATGCATAAACCAAACGTGATGAAGATTGGAATAATTACCTTTTAGCTATTGAGCAATCGTGTAAAGCTCATTCCAAGGTTTATCCAAACGTATAGCCATCACTCACCAGGAATGGATGATAACCATATTTAATTTAGAAACAAGACCTTTTGCAATCTGTAAATTGAATTATGCAGATCCCACGCTATCAGAGCAGAGATATCAGCCATGATATCTCCAAATAGTTTGAACAGACTGAAGATGACTATTAAAACAAATTTGCCTAGCAATCTCTTCCCACAAGAGCACAGTGTTAGTTTCATACTACTGTACTACTAATAATAATCCTTCCATTTTGCATATAACATTATCATATCTTCGAGATGCCTCAAAGCACTTCACAGAAAAGTGAATTGACTGCGTATTTTGTGGGTGAAACGTGGCAACCATTTGCACACAGCAGTGTCCCACAAACAGTCATGGATTGAGTGAACAAGTTATTATTATTATTTTTCTTTTGAAGGGATTATTACCCCCGGAATAGCGGTCCGGCAATCGACGAAAAACAGGGTTCCTACTTTCTGCTAGGTGAACAGGTGTGTGGAGTAAGGAAACTTGCTCCAAGGTTTTGCCCTGCCGGGAATCAAACCCAGATCTTCTCGCTTACAAGGCGAGTGCTCTAATCACTAAGCTACAGGACTCTACAATGATGCAGATTGCAATCATTACTGTTTAGCTGTTGAACATGTTTTTGCTCCCTCAACAATAAACTAATAAAATTCTGCTGATGTAAGAAAGAATCCCAGTATAGATTGCTATTATTACTGCAAAGGGATTAACCTATATGGACTTCATGTTTTGAGGAAGCACTTTACATCTGCACAAGAGATGAAAACTTGTGTGGAACTGGATCAATTAGTAGCATTCTCCTCTCTCAGTCACAAGGTTCAAGCCCCATGTCAGAATGTTTGGCACATCAAATGTTAATGTTTTAATTTTATAGGGAATAAAAGATTCAATGCTGGTTAGTTATAGACTATTAAAAACCTTTGTATTTATTCTGATCATTTAACGGCAGGGTTGATTCTGGAGGCTTGGGAGAACAAAATGGGATTAAAGTTGGAGACCAGATTCTGGCAGCCAATGGAATAAGCTTTGAGAATATCAGCCATAGTAAAGCAGTAGAAATCCTGAAATGCCATACACACATTATGCTGACTATAAAGGTAAAACAACATAATAATAAATGATAATAATCCTTGTATTTGATATGGCACCTTATCACCAGTTAAGACGTCTAAAGCGCTTCACCAGATATGCTGTAAAGTAGCTTGCCTATGCATTCTATGAGAGGTAGGTTTTAAATTGTATTACAACATAACAGAATTAATTGTTACACTTGTTAATGCTTGGATACTGTGCTCACATTGCATTTTATTAATACAAAAACTGATTTTGTGAAAAGAATTGTATTAACATTGTTGGTGTAGATCATTATAATTCTGTTAAATAGGAGTGTAGAGACTCCAACCCAAGATAATTCTGTAATTCATCAAATAACGAGATATTAACCTGATCTTTTTAGATGCACAACAAGATTAGCAGTTGGCACTTTGTAAGTGTTCTTTATGTGGAATAGATTGTAAAACAGTGCATAGAAATTTTAAATTGTAGTAATATATGAAACAGCACCCTACTTTAAGTTGCAATGTGACTACACCTTTCAAGAATCGTGTCACCAAATGATTTTGCAGTTGCAGTTACTATAATTATTCCATTCAAAGAACATCAATTATAACGCTTTTAGCAAAAAGCTACCGGTAATGTGAATTGAAAACTTCACACATCCAGAAGCTTTTGAACAATAGCACAAAGACCCCACCACTCCACCCTACCAAAAAAAACGCACGCACAAATTACTCAGCGGTAATGAATGGTAAGAATGCGTATGTATCTCAGAAATATGAACCATTGCAGTCTTTAAATGTGTTATTCAGACTTCACACAATTATTTCAACTGCATTCCCTCAGATCTCTACCATGTAATTCCAGGCGTTGTATCCAGACATTCCAGGCAGCTCACACATATGGTGAACTAACAGCTTTGAAAATACAGTAATCATATACTGTACTATAAAATCTAGGGAGGTGGTTACAGCTGTAATTCACTCTAATTCCTTACATCATCAGCAAGACCATGTGATTTAAAAAAAAATAATATTTTCTTTTAAGAATACTAAGCTTCCCTCAGTTTTTTCATTTAGGATTGCTATGTTTTGATTTTCAGTAATCATTGCTAAAATTGATTCCACAAGATAAATTCTCTCAAATGATGTTCCTTCGAATCCATCAAGGGTAACGTTTTTAGAGCATTCGCTTCTTCATTCTCCCATTTTCCTTGCCTTGCAGCTTGTCTCCCAACCAATCCTAACCTAACTCTTGTTTTCCAAAGGGCAGAGTGGATAGCTTGCTCCTTGGCTCCTCTCAGTGTCGTTCTTTGCTAACAGCTAAGTGGTCCCCAGGAGACACATGCGGAGATTGCTGTCTGATCTGTTTTACTTTTCCCCAAACACGGGGTAAAAGAAAATTGAGTCACAGCTACAGTTTTGCAGGCGATATAGAAGATTTCACCTAGCTGAGTAAGGCTTATTATTATAATAATAAATATTAATCCTTACATTTTATATAGCATCTTATCACTTTGTTGACATGCCCCAAAGCGCTACACATGATATAGTGTAAGGTGTCGCAATTTGTTTTGTGGGTGAAACTCAGTAGCCAATTACGTACAGCGGTTCCTCGCAAACAGTTGTGAATTGAGTGACCACGTTATTAATAGTAGTATTTGTAATATTTAAATTGCAGATCCCCAGCTGAACGTACTGATCAGAATTAGTGTTCTCTGTAATAATATTAATAATATACTGGACACTGGGAGAAACTCCCTTCTCTTGGAAACCAATAAAAACTTAATGTTTACTTTTTAAGCTTAACATTTTGTTTTCCATTATACAGCTCAGGTGAAGCATAAATTAACATGGTCTTGTTTAAGGAGGTTATTAAAAATATATGCAGCAACAAGTAACATACAGTTGTTGTATATGTTCAGGATCTTTAGTAATGTGCAGCATCTTTTGTATTTAATTGTCAATGACCATAAAATATTCACCATCCCATTTATTATGTCACACCACACACTTATTAGTATGAATCTTGAATGTTGTATCTAAATAAATAAAGAGTAAAGATAGCTTTAGGTTTAATGACTGCTCACTATTGTGATTGTCTATGTAAATGAACATAAAGCTGTCGCACAAAAACTGAATGCACCTATTGTGCAACCCAGTAAATTCAGGAAACGGATGTCCAAAAAGTGTGCATTCTTACAAAAAACACTCTTGATTATAACACTTTTGAAGAGCTAACAGTGTTTACATCCAGAAATAAATGCTGGTTGAGTGTGCAGATGACGTCAAGTGTTGAATCATTTGAGCAATTAAAGCCCACAAAATAACAGTGCTCCCTGGATGGTGATTGTCTGTGCTATTCATATGCAGTTTATTTCACGCGCTATTTCCCTGTGGAAATGCTTTTAGGGATTTGTTATTAAAGGCACAAAGTTCGGTGACGTCTTTCTCGTCTTTGCTTAGGAGGTGGGCAAGTATCCCGCTTACAAGGAAATGGTAGCAGAATATAGCTGGCTGAACAAATGTAAGTACAGGGGTTATCTCAATAAGTAGTATCATCGGAAATTGTATGTCCATTGCTCCATATTTAGAACTCACCTCAGATTCGTACTTCACTATTAAAAACAGTCTAAAACAACAACAACAAAATTGCATTTATAGAGCGCCTTTCACAATGGGAGAACATCCCAAGGTGCTGGTGATGATGGGAAGAAGTTATTCCTATCATCTCATTTGACCTTGCCTGGAAATATAGGAATGATCAGAAAACACCACTGTATCCGTTCTGAACAGTTTCAAAATAAAATCACAAACAACTCCATTCTCTCATACACCTCAATTAATTTCTTTAGCAAATAGCAATCTCTGTGTATTCATCCATTCCCTGAATCCAGACTCGATTGTTTGTTGAAGTTGTTATCATGTGTCACTGAGAGTCCAACTCTGGTATTCTTTCCTGTTGTTGAAAATGAAATCAATCTGAATCAAATGGGAAAAGTCACTTTTTAGCTCTTGGAAATGGCCAATCAAGCCAGCAACACTTCACCTTGCTTATCTTTACATAGATTCTTGTTCCCCATCTATAAACCCATGTGTATAACGCAATCAGAAATCTTGTCAAATCTACAAATAGAGGGTATAAATGATGGTAATATACTGGTTTGAGTTGTATAATTAAAGTTCTGCAATTTGATATCTACACCATCTGACAAATCTGGATTTGTTTCATTTACATTCCTAGCCCTTCCTAGAAAATGACAAGCAAAGGGTGTGTACATAAATCAGATTACGAAGTATTTGGGTCACATCTTATTACTTGTTGGTATAGTTATGTAAATGTTGATCTACTTATCTACTTACTGAGATGCACTGGTGTAAACCTGGCACAGCACAGAACCAGACCCCCAAAAGGAAAAAAAAATTATGGGTGGTTATCTATACAATCCTGCAATCCCTCCGCCTCGCCCCCCTCCCTAGCCTCCTTCAAATCTCGCCTCAAGACACTCCTCTTTGACCATGTCATCGATCACCCCACTTACCCCCCACCGCTTCCCTCTACCCTCCCCGATCCTGACTCCAGTTTGGATCTGAAACACTGAAAGTCCAGCACCTTGGGACGTCCTCCCAACATGAGAGTCGCTATACAAATGTAATTTTGTTGTTGTTGGTTGTTGTTTACCAAGTAAAAGCTTCTTACACCAGAGACATAAAAATAACCATAAGGGGGTATATATTATATATATATATATATATGTATGTATATATATATTTTCATACACCATGTATATATATATATGATATATATTATATATAAATATAAAGATAATATATATGTGTTTATATTGTTTCCTTTTGTAGGCAGAATGGTGAGATTTTAATTTTGGTTTTCATTCAGGGAAAATTCACCATCTGCTGCAGGTGTGAAATAAATGATCTAAAGTGGATCAACATGGTCCCAACAGGTGGCCCTAGGGCCGCATCCGGGAATGATTTTATCTGGCTCGAGAAGCTCAGGCTACCCACTCCCTCCCACCCTCCAACCCTGGTGGACTGCCTTCTCATGGCAGCAGCAGGAGCCGGAGGTCGGGGGGATTGGGAGGATGCGGTTGGTAAAGTGACCCTCTTGCCTTCCCTCCTGAGGGATTCTTTCTGACAGACTGCAGCGCATTGAGCTGAGGGAATGGAGATTATGCAGCCCATTCCTACAATGTGTCAGGAACAAAGACAGAGTTGGGTCGAATGCAGTTTGTAAACATTTTTATGTTAAGATTGCTGAATATATTTTGTACATTCTGTTAAAAGACCATTCAAAAGAGGGTATTTATTGTTTAGATATAGCTCTATAAAGCAAGAAATGTGGAAACTTTACATTGAGCAAACTTACTATTAAAGAATGAATTACAGTGCCATTTTCTATTTCAGTGACAAATAATCATCAGCTCTTTGCCTCAGACACAAACTCTTCCATCTCATCTTATTCACCTTTGAGCTCCACCAGTGGCTCTTCACAGGGCTTGCTCTCAACCACCCACTATTCATCTGACATGGTAGATGTATGTATCTCCACAGAGGACTCCAGATCCCTTCGGAATAACTATCTGCAGACAACAGAGACTGCTATGCAAACCGACCTCCAGCTGTCTCCTTCCTCAAACATTGACCTTTCGAGTGAGCAGAGGACAGGAAAGACAATGAATGAGACAAGTAGGTCCCTTGGATGCACAATACTTTTGAAGGAGACAGCCATTAGGTCAGAAAGTTTCATGGAAACTCACACTAAGCCAAGAACTTACTCCAATGGGGACTCTTCCAATGAGGTTTTGGATTCTCCCAAAACTGCTGTGCTGATGGCATTAAGCAAACCAAGGAGGCCAATCAGAAGATCACAAAGCTACATCACTATTGGAGGTAAGTCTGTGACTTGAATTGTAACTGCCTTTTAAACTCTGGGTTTTAACTTGTTTTGCCATCCTGAATTAAGAAATGATAAAATGCTCGTAACCTGTACGTCCCCTTGACAGCTTGATCTGCGTATCTGAGCATAAATACTGAGTGTCCATAGGCTGTGCAATCCTTCAATCTTACAATTGAGCCAAATCCTTTTCTCACACTGTTCAAATTTTAGTATTTTCCAAAAGGTGTCACAAGGAATAACTCTGTCATAAACAAAAACAAAATACTACAGATGCTGAAAATCTGAAACAAAAACAGAAGTTGCTGGGAAAACTCAGCAGGTCAGGCAGCATCCATGGAGAAAGGAAAGTGAGTCAACGTATCGGGTCCATGACCCTTCGTCAGAACTCCGGCATGTTCATCACCCATCAGACAAAAGACAGTGAGGCCACTGACTTCCATTGCGGCTAATTCAGCACAAACCAAAGATTTCATCTCTTCCACTATGTTTAAAAAATACAGTCAATAGACTTTACATTGCATACTCAGAGATAATGGAATAGAGGGGTAGAGGAGAGCAAATTAAGAAAGGTGGAGACTCATGTGGACTATGGCATGGACTGGTCGGCCAAAATGGCCTGTTTCTGTGGTGTATGATACTGTGTATTTCTAAATACAGTAAAATTCTATCAAGCATCTGTGATAAGTGATACATATCTCGGTGTTCTGTCACATACAAGGATTATTGTTATTCTAATAATTATCCTTGTATTTGATATAGCGCTTTTTCATGTCTCAAGCGCTTCACAGAATATACTTTAAAGTGAATTGATTGTATATTTGTGGGCAAAACAGGGCAGCCAATAGTGCACAGCAGTGTCCCACAAATGGTTATGGATTGAAATGGCCAATTTATTATTGGGTTTTTCTTGAGGGATTATTATTAGGCATGCGGAGTAAGGAAACTTGCCCAAGGTTTAGCCCTGACCTGCTGGGAATCAAACCCAGGTCTCACGATTGTAAGGTGAGTGCTCTAACCACTGAGCTACAGGACTTATAATCTTCATAAGATACAGGATTTATAATCTTCATAAAATACAGGATTTATAATCTTCATAAGATAACCTTGAAGAGAAGATTGCACAGATAATATGCAAGCTTAAAGAAGATTTCAGCAAGACACAGGAGCAGCAAAATAGGTCCCAAAGTAGGGAACAAATTGAAAGATACTCAGCAAAAGGGCAAATAATTAGCCAATAGCAATCAGTTTTGTGAGTAAACAATAGGCAAACTTACATAAAGGTATGAAATCATCAAATATATAATATATATATATAGTTAAACACTTCACTCACAAAAAAGTCAATTCACTTTACAGTATATTCTGTGAAGTGCATGAGAAGGCGCTATATCAAATGCAAGTACTGTACTATTATTGTTATTCAAGAAGGGTGCAGGGAGTAGTTAGCTTCGAAAACGTCTCGACAGAAAGAGTGAATATCTAAGGATAACTTCATTACTATTGGGTCTCATTCTTTGCTCTAGAATCAGTTGCTATTGAAGAGCAATCTTTAAGAGCAGTCTCTAATTATACATTGCACCCACGTATATACAATACTGCGTATAGGCCGACTGAAGATGTCTGATTGAACATCATCACCTTTCTTGATGCCAGCGAGGCACACATCAGGGCAGTTCAACGTGAAATGTCTGCTCCTGGAGGTTTCTAATTAGCAGCTTCACATAATAAAACACAGTAACAAGGCCTGAGACACTAAAAGATGACTGCTAGCATTTTGGAATATATTGCATATGATAATTCCATTTTAAGTGAAGATTGAGTTCCTGAATGAATGAATGAATGAATGAATGAATGAATGAATGAATACATTCGTAAATTGGCAATCAGTCTTTCCAATCTAAAACATTTCTGATCTGAGCATGACCTTGATTCACATGCATAAGTTGCTGGCAAACCAGGTAAAGTGCATTTATTTATGTGTTCACCTGGAGAGAACTTTGGTAATACAATCCTGAACATCTTGATGTCCAGGATCAAGTGACTCCATTTTGAAAATAAAACATGATATCAGCTTAGCTGGTATATTTAAAGAATGTGTGTGTGGGAGGGGGGTGGGGTAGGGGTGACCTCAGTGTGTATTGGCTGGCCTTTATATTAGTTTTCAATTCTTTTTGGTTGTATCTTTTAGAGGACAAGCAGAAAAAGAAGAAGAAACACAAGTCTTCTGGGGAAGGAGCCAAGTTGGAGCGTTCCAAAACGTTTATGAATTTATTTTTTAAAAGTGGTCGATCTGGGGTCGAGCAACAGCCAAAAGAGAAGAAAGAAAAATCAAATGGAACTGACGGGAAAATCCGATCCAAATCCCCTTCTCGCACAGAAGCAGATAGAGGTGAGATATTTAATTGACATCTGACACATGCAGAAACCTATCACCGTTACCCAAACCAAGCTGAGAATTCCATACATTACATCTATACATGGAAAACTCCAGAGATTGATTGTTGAAATACTGCCCTGGAGATGCAGCAGACCTGCCTTGCTCAGGACCCGGACTACTTGACTGCCACAGAGAGCTGGTTTCATTCTGACATTCAGTTGCCAGGCATGTCATCTTAGAGATGGTTCAGCTACAAGGAGTCCCCACCTACCTCCACCCCAAGAAGGATAGCCACTTCATAACAACTTATACTGTAGCAGATTACATTTGTATAGCACCTTTCAAGTCAGGATGACCTGCCAATGCTCTGGACAGTCAGGGAGCCTCAACCGAGTGGTTGTGTTGATCGGGAGGGGTGGAGGGCAAGGAGGTTGGGTCGAAGGCACGGTCAAAGAGGAGAGTATTGAGTCAGGAGGCAAGGGAGGGGGAGAAGCGGAGGGATTGGAATGGAGTTCCAGAGGATAGGGGTAGAAAGCTGAGGTGCCGAACGCCTATGGTGGGGTGGGCAGGTGTTGGGGACATGGAACTGGCCAGAGCCCCATGGAGTGGAGGGATTGGACAGGTCACTATGGGGTAAGCATGTTGCATAGGTAGAGAGGAACAAGGCCAAGCTTTGCAACCCTGGACAAGCTTTCAGTTCCACCTGATTTTCAGCTTGTGCTTTATAACGGCAGAGGCAACCACTTGTGTCCTATTCCCTGATACTATTCACTCAAGACTGTACCTCTGTTAATAATAATAATAACAATCCTTGCATTTGATATAGCGCCTTAGCACATCTTCGAGACGTCTCAACGCGTTTCACTGAATTTACTGTAAAGTGAATTGACTTTATATTTTTTGGACGAAATGCAACAGCCAAGTGCACACATCAGTCGCCCACAACGGTCGGGGTTTGAGTGACCACATTTTTTTTAAGGAATTACTACCTCCTGAAAAGCAATCCGCCGATTGCTGAACAATAGGGAACGGCGATATGGGATTTTTCCGGATATGGATATATCGGTTTGCTCATACCTGCTTAAACCGATCTATCGAGTTTTTATACTGCGCATGCGCGTGCATTCGAAGTGCGTGTGCATTGATGGCGCGCGCGCATTTATGGTGCGCGCTCAGTCGCGGTGCGCGCGCATTGACGGTGCGTCCGCACTGACGATGCGCGCGCAGTCGCGGTGCACGCACACTTCGAAATGCGTGCTCTGGGTCCAGAAAGTTTGTAATGTTGGTGTCAAGGTCTGTTGAATTATACAATGTTGTTTCCTCCCTACCTCCCCCTCTCCTTCTCTCCCTCCTTTCCCCTCTCCTTCTCTCCCTCCCCCTCCACTCTCCCTCTCTCCTCTCCCTCCTTTCCCCCTCTCCTTCCCTCCCTCCCTCCCTCCCTCCCTCCCTCCCTCCCTCCCTCCCTCCCTCCCTCCCTCCCTCCCTCCCTCCCTCCCCCCTCTCCTTCTCTCCCTCCCCCTCCACTCTTCCTCCCCTCTCTCCTTCTGTCCCTCCCTCCCCTCTCTCCCTCCTTTCCCCTCGCTCCTTCTCTCCCTCCTTTCCCCCTCTCCTTCTCTCCCTCCCTCTCCTCTCTTCCTCTCTCCTTCTCTCCCAACTTTCCCCCTCTCCCTCCCTCCCCTCTCTCCTTCTCTCCCTCCTTTCCCCCTCTCCTTCTCTCCCTCCCTCCCTCTCCTCCTCTCTCCTTCTCTCCCTCCTTTCCCCTCGCTCCTTCTCTCCCTCCTTTCACCCTCTCCTTCTCTCCCTCCCTCTTCTCTCTTCCTCTCTCCTTCTCTCCCAACTTTGCCCCTCTCCTTCTCTCCCTCCCTCCCTTCTCTCCTTCTCTCCCTCCTTTCCCCTCGCTCCTTCTCTCCCTCCTTTCCCCCTCTCATTCTCTCCCTTCCTCTCCTCTCTTCCTCTCTCCTTCTCTCCCAACTTTCCCCCTCTCCTTCTCTCCCTCCATCTCTAAACACAAAATAGAACACACACACACCAAAAACAAAATCTAGAGATTTATTCTCCTCCATTTCTTGCTTGAAAGTAGCATGTAATGTCCACGTGTAAATGAGATCTATTACAATAGAAAAGAGAGAGACAGACAGTCTGACTGTTAGTTAGAAGCCAGATTATCACTGCTGTGTGTGTCTGACTAGACACACACATAGAAGCAGTGATAATCTGGCTTCTAACTCTCTCACACACAAAAATAACACTTACAGCCACAAAATGCCACTTATTTTTATGTAGTCTGAAGTCTGAATTAATGTCCTTCGCCATTGGTAAGCTCTCCTTTGCTATGCAAAAAGTGACAGCGTTCGTGATACTTTGCCATTTTTTGTCCCCTCTCTGGTACAATGTTCTCCTCTTAAATAAAGCAGGAATTGTTTGAGCTGCACTGGCCCCACTACCTGTCGCTTTCTCCGAAGCGCTGGTTCGACTTCCTGCTGTTGTCGACAATGATTTCGCTCTGAGGGCAGCGTGCTGGGCGGGGTGGTGCTGCTTAATGTGATGTCACAGGTTGCTCATGCTCGAATCAGATGTCTTAACCAAGACCTTGCAAACTGTACATCTATACACACCATTACTGACTGCATTGTTTTCAAAGTAGTCCCATACGGGGCTTCTTTTCCCCATGATGAGAAAGGTAAATTTTCAAACTACAATTTTCAGCGATGCGACTTTGTTAAGACGCCACGACTCACGTCGAGTACACACGGTAAAGTGTGCGCGCGCATCGGATGTGCGTGCCCATTAATTGTGCACGCGCACCGAATGTACACGCATTCCATGCTCTAGGTCTAGGAGGTTGCAATGCCGGCGACAAGGTAAGCTGGAAAAGATCAAATTACACTGATAATACCAACAATATTGATATATTGCCAGGAACGATATTAAAAATATATTGATGTATATTTTTTAAATCGAATCTCTCGATATAACGGTTTTTTTAGAATCACCATATCGGCATACCGATCTGAAAATCATATCGGGTTTAATCGAAAAACCGATTAATCGCCGTTCCCTACTGAACAATAGTTAAACTACTTAGGTAAACACAGCTGTGTGGTGTCAGGAAAACTGGCCACATTTCACCCTACCCAGGAATTGAACCCGGGTCCTCTTGCTTGCGAGGCGAGTGCTCTAACCACTAAACTAAAAAAGGATTACCTTTGCTTTAGCTGTACTGGAGCAGAACTGAAGTGTACACTGAATACGGCTAATTTCACTCAGAAAAATCTCTCAGATAACCCTTTATTCTAATCTAATTGCAGTGCCACATAATTGTAGCCGACTAGATGCACATTTCCTTATATGATTTGCATTAGTGTCAAGGAAAGGCCCCAGAGAGGTTTTATTTTTCATTTCCTTACACGTCCTCGTATGGTAATTTTGCTGCTAATGCTTTATGTCCTTTGTTTGGTATCTGCAATATCCTGTGTCCCAGTGCAACATTACAGTCACCAAAAGCACTTGTGCGATTGTATTCGAGTTTCATTAGCATATATATTGCAATGGGAGGAGGAATTGTATTATAGAATAATTCTCAGGTACGAGTTGAAATGGAAAATGTCAGTCAAAAATGAATGATGTCAATTCCTGTTGTAAGTATCTAAAGGATACTGTTTTAGTTTTATTCCAGTAATCTCTCTAATATACACTATATATACTCTGATAGCCGTCATGTCACCACAATATTTTGCAGCCTGACATATTTGCCAGCACTTGAGGCCAGGGAATTTCTAGAGAATCCTGAAATGTCAATATTATTCATCAAAAAGCCTTAGAAAAAAAAACACTTCCAATATGATCCAGCTCCAGGGTGACTGCTCATTAGCGCTTTGGCTCCAGGACTGAGCATATACGTTCACACCTCCAGTTTTGCCAATGAGACAAGCTGGTCAACCATCAGCAATACCTTGCCTGACTGCAAACCCACTTGACTTAGCCAAGCTCCCGTCTCCTTGGAGCCAGGCCAACACCAGGGAGAATACCTTTCCCCGCTTCAACAGGATATAAATAATAGAAGTTAATAAAAGCTTCAGTGCATGTAAAGGTAATAAAAAGATGAATTAAATCAATGTTTGGATTGATAACCGAACATCGTCTGGTAGACGGCTAATTATAACTCCTGCTGCATCATTCCTTTAATACAATAGCTAACCCTCTGAGCATTTTTTAGTCAGCAGAGGAGACTTGAATTACAAAAGCCCATATGATTAATCAAAAGCGCCAGAGTATATATTGATTAACAGCACATCTGTTTCTTTAACAAACTACTCACAATAACTGGCTATCAATATTCACTGCAGCTAACTAATGTGTCTCCCTTTCACAATGTCTTGTAGCTTTTTTCCTCTTAAACTGCCAAATGCCTTCTCATCCACCAGATTCTTCAGATGGATATTAAAAGCTAAAGGCCATAAATCAAGTACTTTACAGTTTAGTGAACACCTAATGTTTCTATGTACCTGTCTAAACACATTTATAACAAGCTTTTATCTCTACACAGGCTGAAACCTGTGGTATGCCCTGCAGGCAGAGGCCATATTTAAAGATACCTTACCTTTTGAGTGATAGAGATCTTGTGCTGTGATTAGTTGTATTGCGCTAAGCTGTTTCACTTTGTTCCCAACAATATATTGTTGTGGACTGGAAGCCAGGATTAGACTTCTTGTTTCACATTGCTTTTCACGCACACATTAATGAATGGAAAGCTGGAAATGTAGTTTCCGAGTTGCACCTGTATAATTGTTGCTGTATCATCTTTATAGTTAATATTGAATGTCTATCATTCTGTTACTGAACAAATTATTACTTTGCATTAGAAATTGCTGTCAAAATATGTTTTTATAAATTGCATCTGGAGAGTAGCAATGACTGAGTTATTACAGTACAGAATAAGAAGCACTACAATTAACAATTTTTTCTATTTTTGGTTTCAGTAACTACTGTTCAAAAATTTGTCATCAGAAGTCTCAAGCGGGGTAAATGTTTGCAATCTCTCAAATACTGTTCAGGTTATTTTTTTGCCTTTCATGCAAAAAATAAATCCGTTTCTGAGTATACTTTTGGTTTTCCTGTGACTATGCAGAAAGCATAATTCCGTGGATAATAAATCATCTACAAATTTGCTTCAAAAAATTGCTTCAAAAGAACCTCAAAGGAGGTTCAACTCCGACTTAATCTGCTATAAAATCTTTGCCAAAGTGACTGACAAAACAGCAACATTTGCTTTCAATGTCCCACAGTTCTTTGTGAATGCTTTCTTCAACTCTTATTCACCATTATGTGTTGCCTTTCACCCGTGTCTCAGTTAAAAATATACAGTCTATATAATATAAAAATATAAAAAGTCTGCATCCTTCAAAGTCGTTCTTCCCAGTGTCACTGTGACGTGAATCTATTACTTTTCTTTTCCCTTTTTCCCCCATAAAATAATAACTTTAATCTGGATTTGCTTCTGTTTTCACATGAAGATAAAGAAAGAGGTCACCGTTTTAATATTTTTGGATCCCAGAAAGAGTTAGCTGGTCTCTCGGCAGCGGAGATATGTACCCATGCACTGGCCATGATTGAAGACATTTCTCGGAAACTCCTGAATGAAGATGAAGTGAACGCAATCATGCGCCACTGTAGAAGGGTAAGTATTCATAGCAGTATTTCCATAGACTGTCATCACGTTTGCGTGAAGCTCCCACTGTGAAAGAGACAAAGTAAATTGCATTGCAAGACTATTTCTGATCTGTCACAAATATAAGATTAATAATATCTCTGAATATGAAGCAGAAAAAGTTTGTGCGTTTACTTTTGCAAGGGAAAAAAAATGATTAGTATGTGTACCATCTGCTCCAAAAATATATAATTCCAGCTCCCATTTGCTTTTATAATAGCTTATTGCTATGTTTTTGTGGAAAACACAAGCACATTTTAATGCAATCACCTCCGCCATAAGTACATAATACTGTATTTTTGCTGTTAAAACACAACATGCATTGGTTCTGTGCGAAATATTAAATCTCCCACTAGATGGCGTTCAACTGTTATTTCAGATAGTACAGTAGTTTAATGTGCCTTTTCTTTAATGTTGACGATATGATATTGAATATCTGCTGGGTTTTGTTTGTAGTGAAAACAAATTTGGTGTGTAGTTTGTTTCAGATGGTGGAGTGGAAGATCTGGTGCGACCACTACTTAATATACTAGATAAACCAGAGAAACTACTTGTATTGCGAGAGATCAGGTAAGAGGAATAGGAAAAAGAAATAATACTTCCGTTAGATCATGAACCTTAGCTCAAGCTAAATCTTTTCAACTATGAGAGGCTGGTAGAATAGGGTTGTGTATTTTCTGCAGAGCAGAGGAGGTTAGAGGGTGACTTGATTGAGGTATTTAAAAATACTATAGAAAAAGGGATTGACGGGTTAGCTAGTAGATCCGTTATGGTAGCATTGCCTTAAAATCAGAACTAAGACTGTTAGAAATAAGGTCAGGAGGACAGTATATACAAGTAAATTTGTACAGTATTGCATTATATTTCTTCTCCCAGAGGGTTGTGGAGATGTGAAATGTTCTGCCGCTGGAAGCTGTAGAGGTGGATGTTTAAAAGATAGACAGATATTTGGGTAGTAGAGGTACAGCAAAAGAGAAGAGTAGTGGGATTCAATAATCTGCCCATGGATTAATAAACTGGACGAACTGGATCAGTGGGCAAACTGATCTCCTTACATTCCTGTTTCCCAATGTTCCTACGTTTTCATTATTTAAAATAGGGTTCATATTCCCCATAACATACACTGCTGCTTTTCATTTGAGACCCGTGGCTTGTTTTTTTTTACTAGCCAGAAGACTGGTTTGAAGGTGGATATAAATCATATCAAAAGGTACAAATTTAACATGGAAAGTTCCCATGTAGGTTCACGTTAACGTCTGCAGTTCATACTCAAAACACAACGTGCCAAATAAGATGGCTTTTCGGCTAATTGAATTACTCAGGGATTACTTGTGCCTTGAGAAATAATGCCACATGAAGTGTCAGATGATGCCATTCTAGACACTCACCGACCACGACTGCCTGACATGTTTTCAGAAGGAGCTTTGAGTTTTAACTTGATTATTTTTCCAGCTGGTTATTCTGGCACTGGTGTCGAATTAAATGCCAACACTTATTTTGTCAGAGTCATTTGGGCAGACGGGATTTACTGCTGCAGAAAGATTCTTTGTTTATAATCAGCGACTGCATACACCATTTTGCTTCTGTATTAAAATGCATACCCAGATCACATGCCTGCCACCATGCTCCAACTAACAGTTCATTTAAACAAACCTTACTTGCGTAAACATTAGCATTATTAGAACTGAATTTTTGACAGAGCAATTAGCACAAGGTCACTAAACGAGCGTCCTTCATCAAGGAATGAAGTAAAAGCTGATTTATCAAAGCAGTACTCTAATTACCAAGTGTGTGGCATGCTGTCCCCACGAGAGGGGACTTACAGGGTGTGTTGTGTGAAAGCTTTTCTGTAGGAGATGAGTTTAACATTTCATCTATCTGCTTACTAATGATATTCTAATCATGCTCGGTGTACTGGGGATTGTGGTGGGTGGTGGGGGTGTGTGGGGGGTGTGGGGGTGGGGAATGGAGAATCAAGCCAGTTATTGTTAAGACAATAATAATAATCCTTGCATTTGATATAGAACATTATCACATCATAGGAATGTCTCAAACCACTTCACAAAATATATCGTAAAGTGAGATGACAGTATATTTGTAGGTGAAACTATCCTAAAATAACTTTCTGTCTTATGCCAAATTTCATACAGTTTGTGGCACAAAAACAGTTTCCTATAAGCATTACGCTGGGTAACTGGATCTCGTAAAGTAATTTAAAAAAATGAAACTGACTTTCATTTTATTTATAATTACCAGACCAATATTTATTCAACCAAGGAGGCTTAAATAAAGCCTGCTTGGTAATAATAGTAACAATTATGTTACTCACTTTTTAAAGCTCTGGTTGCTGTTTAAGTTCTTAAGACGCAAGTTGTGGTTGAGATGAGCTCCAGTATTGTAACTGAGTTACCTCATTGCAACAGCATTTCTTTTGGCAATTGGAAAACTGCTGCGGTTCAAAGTTCCATGGCAATCCTCCAAATTATCTGATCAAGACTTACGTCTCATCCTCAATGTTTTGTTTGCTCAGTTACTCTCATGATTGATCAATTTGGTATTTTGTCGTTCTTCAGAGCCAGCTGAGTAAGCTGTTTGTTTGCCTCCCACTCACTGCATCTAATACTCTACTAAAAATCTACCTCTTTGGTAACTTTCCTCCAACCAGCATGGTGACA
Organism: Hydrolagus colliei; assembly: GCA_035084275.1. NCBI lineage: Eukaryota > Metazoa > Chordata > Chondrichthyes > Chimaeriformes > Chimaeridae > Hydrolagus > Hydrolagus colliei. The sequence goes on along the minus strand of CM068748.1, from coordinate 22,220,759 downwards.
GCCAGTATACTGTATGTACTCTGCAGTGTACATTAACCCATCATCAGAACATTTCACAGACTTTTTGCCATATTTATGTCACACCTGTCCTCCCTGCCTATTTCTACTGAAAACATGCCGTTTAAGTTGAATCCAATTTGCAAACATGAAGGAATTCAGTGCGAATTGTGAATCTGCAAAAACAAATTGCTTGTAATTAGTCACAGATCCTTTTAATGTCTCTTGTATTGTGTGTATAGTCATAAAATAGCATCTTCAGTAGATAGTCATTTGGATAAGAGTTTAACCCACACTTGACAGCAAATTCCCCGTGAAGCAGTTTGAAACGCTCATTGTTCTAAATGCTAAATCAAACACAAGCATTTTTATTATTTTTACCTTCATAGAAGTGTTCATCTATTCATTTCCTTCTTTTTTTTATCCAAAGGGCCATCATTGAACCAACTGACCTGGGAAGGTTTGATAGTATGGTAATGCCCTCTGAACTGGAAGCATATGATATTTTAAAAAACAGAGCAGGTGGGAATATTGTGACAGAATGCAATTGCACCGAGTTAAAAAAAAATCCTAATTTTCTGCTGATCTTAATATGTGCAGAGTTTCTGTCAGTTTTGAAATGTACAATTACAGTATTGTATAGAAAACAGTTTAAAAGTGTGATTTTCCTGACTGATAACGAGATATTATGCTCAAAGTATTGGAAATATTCCCTTTGAAAATGTGGCATTTGCAAAATGGGCTTCCAGTGTGCTTCTGAAATGTGCACTTAATTCACTTCACAAAATCATGATCACAACAACCATAAAATTAATTTGTATCGTGCCTTTCACATCAGGAGGAGGGAGATGGAGGGACAGAGGGATGGAGTTCTGGAGGGTGGGGGCAGAGTGGCTGCGGGTGGGGTGGGTGGGCGAGGCAGGGGACGTGAAGCAGGGAGCAGGCAGCTTGGTAAGAGGTTAGGAGGTCTTGGAGATCGGAGAAAGCGAGGCCATGGAGGGCTTTGAATGCGAAGTCAGGGATCTTAAACTGTATTCTTTGTGTGATGGGAAGCCAGCTTCTGCAAAGATGGTATTAAAACATCTCTAACAGACATGAAAATGTTGTACTAGAATTGATCACTAAAATGGCTGGCAGAAAACAATAAGAGTGATATTAATTAAATGTAATTTCAGTAAAAACAATCAAATCATGTTTTTCTTTGTAAATTTCATCTGCACTTGAACTTACTTGAGCATAAATCCATAATTGTTGTGACATCATCCCAGAGACGCGTAGTAGAAAATGCTTTCTTGAAACTCTTAAGTGAATTTACAATAATAATATTCCTTGCATTTGATATCGCACCTTATCACGTCTTTGAGACGTCTCATTGAAAATACTGTAAAGTGAATTGGCTATATTTCCGTGGCTGTAAGTTAGCTGGTGTTTTTATATCTGACCAAATTTAATTGCAACAAAATAGTTTTGGGTAGGAACTCTTCGAGCTGTAATAATGGCTGAATAAACGCCACTAAAACGTGTGAATGATGTGTACTGCATAATGCCTGGCAGGAAGTTTTCCCCTGGCAGCCTATTACATTATAGAGCAGTGGATGGCTACCAGTCGTTGGAACAGAGAATTTCAATCAAGGGGTTCTGAAGATGGCATGAGAGCAAAGCTAAGGGAGTTACAGTACAATATATAAATTTTAACATGCTCGAGAGAGAATTTGTATTTTAAACTACCTTATTAATATTTGTTAACTTTTACCCAGTGAAGCCTGTGCCTTTCTTTTTTTTAAAAAAGAAGCAATTAAAAAAAAGTTTTTAATTACACTGTAGACACACTGGAGGCAATGTGCGTGGATGAAAAGATAATTAAGGTGAAACATGAGCTTAAGGGATATGGCATCACACAGTGCTCCTGGGGCACCAGGTTTGTTATCTCTGGCAGAATTGTAATATATACTGTGTATTGAAAGAAATCATTATGGGCTTTTTCGTACTTAGTGAAAATGCACTAACCGTATATCGGAATAGTATCTCTATTATTAATTTACCCCCAATGAAAATCTTCTTCCAGTGAGATCTCCTGCACTTAGGCGGGCCGATAATGGAATTGCCCCGAAGAGACACCTGATCACACCAATTCCAGGTTAGTCTCCTGAGACGTGAAAGCTGGAGTTCTCGATGCAATAAATCGAATCTGCAGCATTAAAGAGGCAGAGATGCATCAGGACAATCATATGGATATGAGTAGGAATGGCTTAATGAAGGGTTGTTGCACAAATATTGATTACTTTTATCAGCTGTAGCCTTGAGTGTTATCTTGAAGGTTTTCAGACTTATCATTATACGCCAAATTGAATTTGCTCATCAGGCTGTGGCAGGTAATTGCGAATCCACTTGTTCTCCAGCCCTCTTCCCAGTTAAATGCATAAACATTGCATTAGCGATTGATCTGGTCAATAACCTGGAATTAATTTTCAACCAATAAACCAGGTTTTTCTTTGTAAAGTAATAAACATAATAATAAGCCTTGCATTAGATACAGTGCCTTATCATGTCTTCCAAACCTCTCTAAGCACTGCACAGGATTTACTGCAAAGTGAATCGACTGTATATTTTCTGGGCGAAACACAACAGCCAAATGCACACAGTTGTTCTCACGTCAAGACTTAAAAACAGTGGAGCCAGGAGAAATCAGAAAGTAATTACAATACTTTAAAATTCTTTTAAAGTTAGGAAAGAATTAGAAAAGAGAAGATGGGCTATATCAATCAGATTTGATCAGAGCTATATCAAATGCAAGGATTATTATTATCAGGAATCAGTTAGATCGGGTAGAAGATAAAGAACATTATTTTTAAAATGGACTGATAGAGATTTGGAAAGAAATTAAATATAAAGGAAATAATATAATAGTAACAGTAACTGCATTTGATATTAACCTGATCACATCATCAAAGTCTCAAAACAGTTCACAGGATTTACTATAAATTGTACTGACTATGCATTTGCAGGTAATATAAAGAACAAATAGGAAACAAATTGAAAGGGTGTCTATGCTTCTTTACATTGCTGGGTTAGACCAGACATATCCATTTATTTTGCTACTTTTTGATCTTCATTAACTCCATTTTTACCCGTCTGCTCGCTCCGCTGAGCAGGCTCCAGCAATTTTGTTGCTGTTGTTGTTGTTGCTTCATATCCCCCGCCCATCCAACCTTATAGTTGAGCATTCAGCCTTCCCGCGCTCCCATCCATTGGAACTCCATCCCACAGTCCTTTCACCCTGCTCCCTCCTTTGCCTCCTTCAAGGTCCATCTCAAGACCTTCCACTTCGACTACGCTGTCGATCACCCTCCCCTACCTTTCATTCCCTGCCCTACATCGCCCTGGTCTTCCTAATATAAAAGACACTATATACATGTCATTTGTTGTTGCTGTTGTTAGTAAATGCTACTTATATTTAGAGTGGCTGTTTCTAAAATAAGTGTTTCTTTTCTCTGGGTAGACAGCAGGGGTGGTTTCCATCTGAAACCATCCCAGGATTATGAGAAGGAAAGAACAATGATGGAGGAGTTTGAGAAACTAAAGATCTCAATGTCGTTGGACAAAGAAAGTCATCTCAAATCATTCACAACTTTGGAAGATGTGCCAGTGGACGTATATACCACAGACAATACCTCTTTGAAATCTGCTTCAGCCAGTCCGGTGAGGTCAAACTGGTTGTTGGCAGAATCTATTCGGACTCCAGAGCTGCCGACTACTACAAGGCAGGACAATGTTACAGCGCAACCTGAACTAGCCGCCGTATCGCACTCTGTTGAAAAGGTTGCTGCACAATCTGCAAAAACTGGAACCACCAGGTCAAACCATTCCAAAACTAAACCAGAAAATGTTGAGAAAACCAAAGAGGTACCATTGTACTCAATCGTGAACAAGCCTAGAAAGTCACGACCGTTATTAACCCAAGTCTTTGGGGTAACCCCACCTGTGGAACTGAGTAGCAAAGGATATCCGACTGAGACTAACGCAACCGCACATGATCGCAAGGATCTTCAGGAAGAACCAATATATGCAGAAATTAACGAGTTCTGGGAAAATGGTCCCACGGGAGGGAAAGGAACCAGTGAAGGGATGACAAACAAGTGGCCAGAAAGTGCACAGAACCCCAGACCAGAACATGAACTGAGGACTGTGGAAATCGCCAAGATGAAACAGGCACTGGGTAGGCCTTTCATTTTCACTCAGTTATTTTCTGCTTAGTCTTTTCCTCAATTATCTTAGTCTCTTTCTCAACCGCAGCAAGCGCGACGATTTGAATCACTGTGCCAAGTTTTTAATACGCAAAAAAAATTCCATCTTATTTAAATAAAACTTCTGAATATTCAGTGGGATAAATGCTAAGCTAATATCTTTGGAATCCTTCCCAACTTTTGAAACCGTCTTTAGATAGAGCAGACGCAATTGCAATATGCTGAAATATATATTTTCAGTGACCTTTTATTAGGTACCTTTCCCTTTGAAATACCGGCTGAAGTCAATCTGCGGACCACGTGCCTGTTTTAATAAAGCACCAGCTCAGTAAAATAATTTTAACTGAGTTTTTACGTTAAGTTTTCAGTGTTTAATGCTGAAATTTAAAAACAAAATGCTTGTAGAACTCTGCTTTGCTATACATGGTGGTTACTTGCTTTAGAATTTCCAGCTGATACGATTCCCAGCTACTCATTCACTACATTCTCTAGGCATCTCGCTTGTGACTACTTCTACAGTTAAACTCCAAGGTTTAGCTCCTGCTGTACCAGGAGCTAAACCTTACTTTTATTGATGTCAATAAAGTTCAGCTTTGTTTGTCCCAGACAGAATTGGGGATGAGGGACAGGGAAATGTCATTTGTGTCTTCCTTTTCTCTCTCCTGCCTTGTCTGCTTAGGTGCAAACCCTTCACTGTCCAGTGCTTTGGGATGTTGTCTTGATTCGAAAGATACAAAATAATTGCAAGTTGTTATCTATTTATCCTTCTTATTTTCAATTTGTCTTCTCATGCTTTACTTCACAGCGTGCCTGTTTTTACAGTCACACGTCTGCCCTATCTCTTTCTCTATACAGTATTTTTTATCTCTCTCTTTTTCAAAATGCTGTATCTATCTCTGTTGTTTGTTTCTCCATCCTTTTTTTTGTCTCCAACCTTTCCTTCCTATGCCTTTCTGATTCTTCCCTCATTGCTCTGCCTATTGCTGGCAAACCCGAGGACTAAAACCTCCCTTGATAGCAACATACTGTTCAGAATCAGATCAGATCACCATCACAACAGTCAGTCTATTAAACTTGGCAAGAATGAACAGATACTTAAAGGTGTATAACATGCAGACTGGGAATCACCTGTAATCAAAACCATGTTGGCTGAGAACAAATCATTAACAACTAGAAAATAAAACCATTCACCTTGTAGGACAATTGTACCTTCAGTCTGAGTGTCATTTAGGGTGTATTTTAGACTATTACTATTTAAGTTGTTCTTTTTTTGAATTGTTGTTTAAATAGCTGTTTAGGATCTGCAGTATCCTTCGCTTTTACTCGGTGACCTTGGGACAAACCTTTAAACTATTTCTTTCTCAAGATAAGTAAAATAATCAATAGAGGGAATGTATTATCTGTACTGTACAGGAAAACATATGACATGATTTTTATAGAGTTAAAACTCATTAGTTAGATGGTACAAATGTCCTCATTACCAATGCTGTCAATCCTGACAAAATCTATACAGTCTTTACACAGATTCTTTCTCGCTATTTTTTATTGCTTTGTACTATCAAAAATGTTGGAAGTTTGTACTCTTTTAACGTTGGCAATTCAATATTTATTGACACTACATTTGTGAGTCTAAAAGCCCTGTGAAACTGTTTTGCCTCTTATCTGTAGGAATCAGCATTTCGGGTGGTACTGAATCTAAAATACAACCTATAGTGAAAATAGAGAAGATTTTCCCTGGAGGGGCAGCTTCAGTCAGTGGAGCTCTTAAGGTAATATAATCCTTGAACAGTTTGGCTTCTATGTACTGAGATAAACTAGAACCACAAGCATAAATGCAAGGATTATTATTATTGAATCGTTCTTTGAAAGATTGATGATACAAACTTACAATCATAGTGGTGAAATAGATTACTAATAGGCTCATAGAATTCATAGTTGTATAGCACAAGTGAATATTGCAATTCTACCTTCCTTCTCTTTTTTTGAAGGATAATAATAATCTTTGCATTTGATATTGTGCCTTATCACATCTTCAAGACATCTCAAATGCTTCACAGAATATGCTGTGTAATTAATTGACTGTATATTTGTGGGCAAAATGTAGCAGCCAATTGCACACAGCAGTGTCCCACAAACAGGTGTGTGGAGCAAGGAAACTTGCCCAAGATTTTGCCCTGCCGGGAATCAAGCCCAGGACTCTCGCTTGCGTGGCGAGTGCTCTAGCCACTGAGCTAATTGATTCCGACAGGATTAATGTCAATATGATTGTTTAAAATATTTAAGTGATATTTAAGTGTTGATCTTAAACAAAATATTTTCCTCCCATATTTGAATCTCAGAATATTCCAATTAAATAATGCTACAGAAAATTCTGTGGTTTTTCATCTTGGATTAATTTTAAATGTTTAGCCATGATTGATGCACCTGTTTTATATGGTAACCTCAAAATGTGATTATTTTCAGCTGCTGGTAATGAAATGCCAGCCTGTATTCTCTCCCACACCAGGCTCTACACAACCATCCTCGCCAGGTTCCACTGGCACCAAATATCCTAGCAAAATGTCTTCCTCCTGATTTTTAAATCCTTATACAATCTGCTTTGCCTTACCTTCTCAATCTCCCCTGGCTCCATTGACTCAGTCCAGCATACTATTCATTCCTCACTTCCCCCATTCCATCTGTTACTTAATCTTTTAGTCTCCACTCTCTGGAACTGTCTCAAAATTCATTCCCACTCTACCTTATCTCCTTGCATTATGGAGTCATGTAGCTCAGTGGTGACAGCACTCGCCATACAAGTAAGAGACGTGGGTTCGATTCCAGGCAGGGCGAAACCTTGGGCAAATTTCCTCTGTTCTACACTCCTGATAATAATCTCTAAAGAAAAAAAATTGATCGTTTCAATCCACAACTGCTTGGAACACTGCTGTGCGCAATTGGGTGCCTCATTTCACCGACAAATATAGTCAACTTTACAGTATATTCTGTGAAGCACTTTGAGACGTCCAGAAGATGTGATAAAGTGCTATATCAAATGCAAGGATTAGTGTTATTATTGCATTTGAATCCACCTCTTTCACTTCGCCTTTGGTCAACACTCTGACATTCTCCCTCCCTTTCTCCCTGTCAGATGATTCTTGGTGTCATTCTGAAGTGACTTGAGATGTTCATGTACTGTAATACAATTTACACTTATATGGTGCCTTTCAAGTCAGAAGGATATCTCAAAGCACTCAAGGATTCATGTTCATCCCAAGTGGAAACTATTATATAATAGCAATGTGTTAAAGTGATTGTATAAAATGAGTTCTCCACTGTTCATGCTGACAAGTGATGAGATACAGTTAATGAGTGAAGGTGGAAAAGTAAAATAAATGGGGAGAAAGTAATTCTAATAATAATTCCTGCATTTCATATAGCAATTTATCACATTGTCAGGACGCCTCAAAAGCGCTTCACAGAATATACCGTAAAGTGGATCAACTGTGTATTTGGTGGGCAAAATAAGTAGTGAAAATATTCAATTCTGCCTCCGAATCTCCACTTTAAAGTGACCAGAACAGCTGGGAGTGCATTGATCACCAGTGATAATGTTTTTGCACCCTCCCAAAGATAAGTATTTATTTTTCTCACTAAATATGGAAGCGCAGCTTTGTACAGCCTCCAAGTTGTTCTGGTGGAAAAAATAAAGCATTGTAAGCTGTCTCTAGTCATTACAACCCCTAAGGCAGTAACATCACCAGTTTCAACATCTAAATGCAGTCGTGTCTTCTCTAGTGATGTGCGTTCTTCTATGTTTTAAACTCCCACCCTCCCCCCAGTTGTACTCTGACCTGATTTCACAAGGCTATTCTGGGCTATTGGTATCGCTCATGCAATGAATGTATCCAAACCAATTTTGTTTTCAATTCTCTATTCTTTAGGAGATGGTTTGCTGGACCATTCTTTTCTAAAGGCACATATCACTTATTCCACCTTATCTTCAGTACAGCTCTCGAGAATTTGATCTGAAAGGCATTGATTCCTTTTTTCCTGCTGGAAGTAAAATGGCATTGACGTCCAGTTATCCAAAGGCAGTGAAAATTAAATACTGCTCATCAGTTAAAAGGAGAAAGTGTATTTTACTGAACGACCACATCATCTTCAAATTGACGAAAGAGACAGAGAGAGAGAGATTGCTTGCCTTAGCCAGAGTCTTATGCCATCCTGTGTTCTTTTACATGCTGTGAGGCTGGCTGCTGGTCTGAGACATCATAGGAGGAGACGGTCGCTCTTCACAAGCATCACAAGCCTTAGTTTTAGTGACATTGTGTCTGTTCCCAGAAAAACAGCCTCCGACCAGCAGTTTGATGGTCTGCCTCCCAACCGCACACAATCATCTTCAAGACCAATAATATGAGACCCGAGAGGTGCAGCGCAATATACTGCCAGGTCCACACTGCTCACATACCAACTATTCCCCAAATCCACGTGCTCCCAGTAATCCCAACGGATTACCTTCAATATGCTTTTCCTCACCATCAGTTTGCTTTCCAACGTTTCCCCCTCCTTATCTTTGCCATCTTCCCGTGCTCTTTGCATGAAGAGAGCTGGTGTAACTGCTCGTTTCTTCGCTCCCTTCGTCTCACCATTATGCTGTAGCTAACACATTGAACAGGGATAAAATATTGTGTAAAATCTGCACAAAATATGAAGCAATTAGAGCAGCAGGAATATAGAGTGTAGATTGTTTACAAATAGCTATATTTTTGCTAGTATTTGATGTCTTGGCTTCAAATAACATTGCAGTGATTTCTGCAGTGGACCTGAATGAAATGGGGGCACAGACATTTAGAAATAAGCAGCAACTCCTTCCTTAAACAAATATGATTGTTATACAATTACTAACAAATCCAGAGCTTACACAGCAGCTTTGTGAGGCAAGGTAATCGGTTTTACAATGCAGCAGAAGTACAAAATACTTCTGCTTGAAATGTTTGCAGCACATTACAACAATGTCTTGCATTTATAGCGCCCCTCATGCAAGGGTGGCGTCTCAGAGCACTTAACAGTGGCAGAGCCCTCCGCCGAGCCAGGGAGTGGAGGGAGGTGACCATAAACCCGGTCGAAGAGTAAAGTGGAGGGATTGAGGGAGAGTGCACCAGGATTTCGGGAAAGAGCAGCTGCTGATCAGTGGTGGAATGGAGGGCATGAGGGACTAAGCTTATTTTAAAAAGAGAAACAGTTTTGTAGCTTCAAAGTGAAAAAAAAATCCTAAACTTCTCTTATCGCTTGCTTCGGTAGCCTGAAATGGCTTAAACTTTGAAATATTTATCAGGGGTAAAGGTGAGTCCTACCTCTTCATTTCCTTTGTCACTAGCTCATAGTTTTCTAGCCTTTACCCCTGGCCTGTCCTTGTGCTCTTCCTCTACAAAAAACAAATGCAAAGATTGTCGTGCTGGGATCAGTCTAATGGAGAATCCTGATCAAATCTAATTTCTAGCAGAAATATCAATAATAATAATAATCCTTGCATTTGATATCGTGCTGTTCACATCTTTTAGACTTCTCAAAGCACTTCACAGAACATACTGCAAAAGTGAATTGACTGTATAATTGTGGGAGAAATGCAGCAGCCAATTGCGCACAGCAGTGTCCCACAAACAGTCGTGAATTGAAGTGAGCAATTTACCATTGTTTTTTTCTTGAGGGATTATCCATCAGGCGTGTGGAATAAGGAAACTTGCCAAAGGTTTCACCTGACCTGGAATTGATCCCAAGTTTGTCGCTTGCACCGTGCTACAGGACTCCATCATGCTACAGGAGGGGATGGGATCCTGACCTCCCCTCCCCTCCCCTCCTTATTGACTTCTATCATCAAATTGTATGATAAATGCATTTATGTTAGTACTGTATTGTTGACCGTGTTATCCATCACAGGCATAACAAGAATTCTTGATAACAATGCTTGATGTCTGCCATCTATTGGATCAAATAAAGATTTGAACCACTGCAGGTTCAACCACTTAATGTTACCTTACCTACATTTAAATATAATGCTATTGTGATTTTTTACAATATACTTTTGAGTGAGTTACTGTCTGAACTGCAATCCCTGAGAACTTGCCACCCACGGTCACTGCTTGCAAAGATCCTATTCATCACTGGTTCTTGTTTGTGGGACAGCCCTGATGTTGATTAGCTATTGTATTTGCCCACATCACACCCTTCAGAGTAACTCATTGTGAAGTGCTTTGAGACATTTCAGCAATGCTAAGGCACTATTGCAATTACAGGTATTCTATTCTGAATTTGTTCTCTCGGTCAGTTGGGAAAATACAATCTAAAGAATAGAATGATGGAGAGAGAGCAGCAACACAAGTTGAGGTTCAAATGATGTTGATAAACAATGGGTTCTTTGATTTTAAGGTTCACAATGCTACTGAACCACATGATTACATTACTGTTTTGCGACAGACTTCCAGCTAATCTATCACCCTGTGTGTTGCACTGTATAAGATGTACTGGACTTTCAGACCCAGTGCATTTTCAGAGTAAAAAGGCTGTATTTCGAGGCAGAGACAGAAATGTCAGTTGTTGAAGCCCATGTATTTAGTATGATCTATCATAGCTTGAAGCCAATACTATGAGACTGGCTTGGCTAGAATAACGGATCTGTCCAACATGAGAATGCAGTGTCAGAATCCTATTAAACTGTCATTGGTTTCTACTGGCAAAGAGAGATTGTCCAGAGTCCGAATGCACCTTGGCTAATGGAACCAATTGCTTCTCATGTCCACAGGCTTGGCTTTGTTCAACAGTGAATAAGTCATCATGAACAATTCTCGGAGTGCTACTATAAAGAGCTCTTTGTTTGAATTTCATGCAGCATATTTAGCCCCTAATGAACTGAGTTAATGCAAAATACAGTGATAGTTTCTGTTGAAACACAGGTCAAGTGCAATTAGCATAGGGAATGGCTTGAGTGTGGCAGTACAAAACGTTCTATAAGAAAACGTCATACTATTCATTAGAATTCAGTGGTGAGTCAGGAATCTGTGTCATTTCACTGACGCTCACAGAAAGTTTGAAAGAAGACCTTTTGGATCTCAATCTTTCATAATACAATTTTTAATCTAGGTCACGAATAATCAAGGGCTCTTCCGTTTTATATAGTTTATAAAAAATATTTGAGCAACAGCTCTCAGAATGTTTGCATACAGTAACTCTGGTCAGTAAATGTATCAAACGTCAACACACTTCTCAAGCTTGATAACACAGACAATTTGGTCACATAAATTCACAAACAAAAGTTAAATGAGAAATACAGAACATAGGAATTGCTAGACGAAAGAAGGCCCAAAAGGTCCATCCAGTTTGCCTTCCACTATTCTGGCAGTCACAGGTACTAAATCATAATAAATAATAATCCTTGCATTTGATATAGTGCTTTTCACGTCTTCTAGACATCTCAAAGCGTTTCACAGAATATATTGTAAAGTAAATTGAATATATTTGTGGGTTAAATGTGGCAGCCAATTGCGCACAGCAGTGTCCTACATACAGTCGTGGAGTGAAATTACCAATTTTTTTTTGAGGGAATGTTAGTAGGCATGTGGAGTAAGGAAACTTGCCCAAGGTTTCGCCCTGACCTGCCTCGATTCAAACACAGATCTCACGCTTGTAAGGCGAGTGCTCTAACCACTGAGTTACAGGACTCCACAAACTATGTGTCCAAATGATATACTGTACTGTATCCCAAGATAATATTTCCTAAACAAAATGTATCTAATTTGCTTTTCTACGGAATCAATACTTTCTGATTCCACTGTCCCCCTATTTCTATACACAGACTTTCACAACTGGAGATGGGCATATGTAGATAAGAGCCTATTATTTGCAGTGTATAATTTTATAACATAGATCTATAGATAACTGTGGTGCACAATTTAGATATGGACAGAATTGAATAATAACCATTATCCTTGCATTTGATAAGCACCTTACTACATTGTTGCAACATCTCAAAGCACTTCACAGGATCTACTCCACAGGATTCTACAAGTGTAGTGACTGTATTTTGTAGGCGAACATAATACTGTAATAATAATCCTTGCATTTGATATAGCGCTTTTCACATCTTATCGACATCTCAAAACACTTCATAGAATATACTGTAAAGTTTAAATGACTGTATATTTGTGGCAGCCAGATGCGCTCAGCAGTGTCCCACAAACAGTCGTGGATTGAAATTACCAATTTTATTATTGTGTGTTTTTTGGGGTTGATTTATTATTGTGGCCAATTTACACACAGCAATTTCTCACAAACAGCGATGACTAATTTACCTGGCAGATTCTTGACCAGGAACTGGGAAAACCTCTGTTCTGTTTTCAAGTAATGCCATAGGATATTTAACATTCACCTGAATATGGAGACCTCGGTTTGAAGTCTCAGCTGATTACAACAACAAAATTACATTTATAGAGCACCTTTCACGTCGGGAAGACGTCCCAAGGCGCTGTTCTCAAGGCGAATACATTAACTCCCCAGCACTGCACTGGAGTGTCAGCCTCTAGACCAAACTAGTCCCAAATGCCCAAAGAAAGTTTATGTTGGCGTTGTTACTGATTCGTTTGTTTAACTATGACTTTATTTTCACCCTTCGACATTGGATGGCGAGTGATCTATCAGTATGTCAGGTGCAAATTAAAGTCAATAGCAGGAAATTAGAAAGCTTTTATTGTGGAAATACTGCATTGTTGGCACAATGTGGTCTTAGGAGAGGAAAAGCCTTCCATTCTACTTAATAACCGTTTGACAATTTGACATTCAAATTAACATGATGGATAATAACTTTGCGATAAATTTTTCAGATTAATATTAACAACCTGTGCAGCGCTTGATCATTATTATGGATCAAGTTATTGCAATTTTTCTGTGCAAATAACTGAATCTATCACTGAATGCTAAAACACATTCATGCCATCTTCACTCATTGAAAATGGTATAAATGTTAGAGGCCAGTAATACATCAACCACTGCAGAAGGCAATTATTTTTGCATGTGGAGTATTACTCCTATTGTTTTCAGTGGCAGACAGAAACATCAATATGATCTCCAGCTGCAGCCAGCACACAAAATGCAAAATAGTCGGATGTGGTGTTGCAACACGTCGATACAGGGATCATTTTATTATACATCCGACCGACCATCAAATGTTTTACATTCCAGTTAATATAGAAAATGTGACAGCTTGTTAATGTGCTGAAAGTAAAGATTTAGATATCCTATCACAGATATCTTTTACGTACTTTGTGAAGGAAGTACAATATAAACATTAAAAAAAAACATGTTTAGACTTGTAAGGATTCAAATCGTATGCAGACATCATTATCTAATGCTTAAGATGTTTCAACATTTGGAGACAGCAGAAAATATGGGGGTCAAATCACTCTTATGTAACATGTTTTGATTTACATGCTTTTGTTTTGAATGGGTTGAAAGGCGCGATACAATTTTGTAGTTGTTAGTTAATGTAGGATTAAAATAAGCTGTAGTATAATTCATTTATATTTTAATGTTATAACATCCTGACCTTTCTTGGTAAGATCACTATTCCTATGAGCGTGCAGCCAAACGTTGTACAGAGTGGGTAAGGTTTTATACTCTGCCCATCACTGATAAATCAATGTCCTGTCTCAGAGACTTCACCTTTCATGTTCTAGACTGTGAGCTTCGAATGTAGTACATCTCCAGTCCTGAAAGGTACACTTGCACAATCACCATCAGACCTCAAGGCAAAATGAGGGTTTAAGCTAATCATGGACATAGTATTGTAGTAAAAGGCACAAATAATGAACATGGGTTTCATCGCTTGGCTCCTACCTATAAGGCTTAATTAACTCTACATGCGAGTGTGACCGATTACAGTTTATTAACAAAAGAAGAATGATTAAATTCTTCTCAATTATTCATGAAGGTAATTTTGTGCAGTGTAATTTTAACACTGTATTATGTTGGAGCAGATATACTACTTAATTACTATGGACCCATTCGCTTACAGGTGTAGATCTATCGCTCCCAGGGGAGGCATAAACCGTATATTGACATTAAACACTATCAGACCAAGGTTTCTTGAAGGACAGGAATAAACCTTCTGCAATGACAGTGTTTGATGCAGAAAACTCATGCAATTAAAACTGTCAGCAGCAATGTTTCATGTTTGGTAGATTTAAAATAACATTTGGCCAAGGTAGATCAGCAAAAAGCATGTCATAAAGGAATATGAGAATAAATTATTCACACTTTAAACTGCAGGGTATGAATAGGACACTTAAGATTTATATTCACATGCAAGGTGGATTTATTAAATGAGATATTGAGAGAACAGCTTTGTGGCAAGATAAAATTACTTCCTTGCTAGCAATTAATGGATTAGATTAAAATGATAAAATCTAATCCAGTTAATTATATCTGTTGGGAAAGGGAACCTGCCCTATGACAACCTGGGGACATAGGCTGGGGTTGGAAAATCCGCTGGAAAATGGCATGAGCGCATAGATGTTGAGTTAAAAGAAATGACCATAAAAAAAACACACAAAATCGTTAACAATTTCATAATTGTCAAGCAGGCATGGGGGGGGGGGGGGGGGAGTGGATTGAATTGTTTATTACTTTTATGCTGTTCAGTGAAATGAATACCAAATGTCCAACCATATTTATCCCAAATGTAGTATCTAGCTGCGGTTAAGAGTGAATTCATACCTTAAATTATCAAAAATGAAAGTGTTTTAAAATGCGGTCCCTCAATCCCTGACTTTATGTGGGACACCACTGTGCGCAACTGGCTGCCACGTTTCGGCCACATAATGTGTTCTTGTGAAGCGCTTTGAGAGATGGCTCAACAATGTGATAAGGAGCTATATCAACAACAACAATTACTTCGATTTGTACAGCGTCCTCCACGCCGGACGGCGTCTCAGAGCGCTTGAAATGGAAGGATTATTATCATTATAAGAATAATTATAGTCTGGAGTAAAATGGCCACAAAAATGGCCTCCTTTTGTGCCGTATGATTCTATGGATAACAATTTGCATTTACTTAGAACCCTTCACGTGGGGTAGAGCTTTGGAATACAGTATTTAAACACTGCAATGTTTGATTGTTCGATGCCATGCTAGGGGTGGTGGGGGGTGGGGGGAAAGGGAGGGTGCTGTTGGCACAGTCCATGACACAGCTCTGTAAAGAGCAAAAGAATTACGCATGCCTCATTGTTATACTGGCAATAGAATCTACTGAATCAAATACTGGAGTGAAAAAAACTCCTTGCATTTTATATAGAGCCTTATCACGTCGTTGAGGTGACCCAAAACGCTTCACAACATGTAATGCAAAGTGGATCAACTGTATATGTTGTGCCACCAGTGACAACTAACACATGATCCGTGTATCTGAGATGCTCAATAGCTAAACTGCTCTGAAGCTGTGATGCCACTGGCTTCTTTCTCCCTTCAACCCCCCACCTCCCAACTCTCCCATCGCTACTGACAAAGGTTGGGAGCTTTGTGCTGGTGGAAAACGAATGGGAATGTGGAGTGATTCAGCAGCACACTATTTACATTTGTTGGTTAGGACACAACCGCAGACAGGAACCAGCACCTCATCTCCACAGCCAGCAAGTGCAAAGGATGCTATTAAGATGCTATTAAGTAACTAAATGTAAAGTAGCACTCCTATTGCTCCATTAAGATAGTCACTGTTTGAGATGGGAGTGTGCATTTTTTGGGTCAGCAGGGGGTCTGTATATATGCTGAAACCACATGCTTGAAGAGAGTGTCTAACCAGAAAGAGTTCTTTCTAAGCCACCTACACGTGGAAATTCTCATGACTGCAAGTTGAACGCAACCTCTTGCTTCCCCAGAGCGAATGCATTCTGGTCACCTAAATCCGGAGAGTATTAGGCAAAGGTTGGCAAGAGACCCAGAAATACACGTTGGGTGTTTATCCAGCTAAACCTGAATAGCTTGCCATTGAGACCACTGTCTGACATGCTTTCTGGTGCTTGTCCAGCTAGGACCACCTTGAGGCTTTGACTTGCAAGGTTAACAGGAGAGTAATGTGGTGCAGAGATGGACATGACTCTTGTTACTGTCATATCTATGTCACTGACTTAACAAGAGATAGAGAATTTCCTGACTGTGTGCTTTTAAAAATCATACAAGTGTGCACTGCTCTTTGTAAACTGTTTCCAAAGTCTGTCTCAGAACTTTTTCCAAGAGAAATTTTCAGTTACAGAGAAAAACATCTGTTTTATAGGCTTGCTTTCAATAACAGCTCAACCCTATGTACTGTAATCTAATTAGTCTCCAGTGTTAGTCACGTGTAGACCACAAAATATGCAGTCATTTCATTTGAAAGTATATACTGTGAAGCATTTTGGAGACATCTCAAAGATGTGATAAGGCACTATATTAACTGCAAGGATTAATATGGAACAAGGAAGATTGGAGTTCAGAAGAAAGGGGACTGCAATTTACTGATAAAATATTGTTATCCGAGTATATTATTCTGGGGCGAGCAATCAGCTCCTCCATAGCACGGTTGTTTACTTCTCATTTTTGACAAGAATCGCATTCTGCCTTGCTTTCCCAACAATCACAATTTGAATCATGATGTGCAATTTCATATAGCGGAACTATGTCCCTCATCATCTGCGATACCCTCTATAGTGTTTACACACAACTTTCTCAAGGAGCAAATTGTCCACCAGTGAAAACGTGCCTTCACAGGATCACAAGACAGACCCATTTAAACTCCCTCCCATCTGTTCGCCTATAATTTAAGCATCACGCTCTACCTTAAATACGCCTCCACCCAACCTACCCACTATCCTTTCGCCTGTTTAGCCTCTGCACAAATACATGACCTGTTTTCTTAAAAACTTCCATCGAGAAGCATTTAAATGAAAGTGGCTGTAAATATTTAATTAGAATAATTCTTCCATTGTAAGTTATTTACAATTTATTTGCAATAGATGTAATTTTTTTTAATTGCCATTTCAAGCAATATTTCATTGCAGCTTTAATTACAATAAATTAATCCGAAGTTAGCATATGAATCATCACAGAAGGATCTCATATTTTGAAGCACAGACTACATGTAGCTTCAGGATGGGATATATTTAACAATAATAACCTCCCCCAAATATATAATTAAAACAATTTCGTCACTCAATCCAAGGCAATTTGTGGGACATGGCTGTGAGCAATTGCCTGCTTTGTTACGCCTCCAAAATTCACTGTACAGAATATTCTGTGAAGCGCTTTGAGACATCACAACATCGGGATAAGGTGCTATATCAAATGCAAGGGATGTATTTGGATAACTGACACATAAGGTCCTTTGGATAGCAATAACCCATACTTCCCTCAAAGTGTTATTCTTGGTTGAAACAGATCTTCACTTATGAATCTGAAACAATTACGGATATTGGCAACTTTATCCATCAGCTTCTCTGTGGTGTGCTGTGCAGTCCATCAGTCACAGCAATTAGTGATGGAGTTCCACAGCCTTTTTTGTTCCCATGAAGGAAACTGAATCAGTGACAGACTGAATCAACAAAACTGCGCGATTTATTCTCCCTGCCTGAAATTACTGTGATGTCTTAGCAATTCTGAGGCAAACAGACTGTGAAGCATACAATAATGGACATGGGTAAAGTTAGGGCTTTTCAGTTGATTTGAGAACAAGACGTGAAACAGGAGGCAGCAAACTGAATTTCTTTTGATGATGCTCTCGAGAATGCTTCCAGACACCATTATGAAAAATTTATGTTCGCCTGGCGGCTGTTTTTGTTTTTCATTTTGCATTTAATGGATTACAAGGTGGTGTGCAGAGAAATCTCATTTACCGTAGCACAATTCATCTGCCTTCAAGGACATCCTGTTAACAAAAACCAACAGTTCTTTTTTTCTTGGGAAAAAAAATCCCGCCTCTTTCAATGCAAAGTGCCTGAAGCTCTCGTCTTGCTTTGAGCCTCAGTGGTCAATGTGAGGTATTGTACACTGGAGAATGCTCCAGGTAAAAGCAACAAAACTCAAGTGCATACGGCAGATTAGCAGGATTTCAACTCCATGTTTCCAGAACTAAAGGAAACCAAGCTCCCAGCAATGGTTTGCGCTGATTTCTACAAATCCCTAAACTGTAATAAACCATCCATTTGATACCATCGACATGTTGAAATATCTCAAAGTCGTTCCTAAGATTTACTCTAAAAGTGTGGTGACAAGTTATTTTCATAACAACAGTTACATTTATAGAGCGCCCCTCACTCCTCCGTATGCTTAACAATGGCAGAGCTTGATGCCGAACCGAGGTGACCATACACACGGTCATAGGGGAAAGTCTTCGGATGTGATTTAAAGATGGGCTAGGAGAGGGCAGGGTATTTTTAAGTTAACAAAACAGCCAATTTTGTGCGCAGCAGCATCCCACAAACAGCCATGAAGTGAATGAACCATTTTTTTTCATCTGATGGGATTGTTGGCCAGGACACCAGGGGAAATCTCCTTCTCTTTTCCCTGTAGCTCCACACAATATTTTAACCATCATTTGAAATGGCAGACAGGACCAGAGTGTAACATCTAATCCGAAGGAAGGTACCTCTGACAATATAATGCTCCTTCTGCATTGTATTGGAGCATCAGCCTAGAATGTAGCAACAAAGTCCCGGTATGGGGCTTGAAATCACAACCATCTAATTCAAAGGCCAAGGGTGAGTGAACAAGATGTCAGGCTGACAGCTAAAGTGCTACTGTGGATGGAAAAATATAGGCTGTGCGATGACTGCTGATAATTATCACATTGACCAAAGGTGCATTCAAAAGCAATTTCAGCTTGCCCATCTCCAGAAAGTGCCTTTAAGCTGGGACACTACCCTACAAGTGTGTGTGGGGGGGGGGGGGTGCTATATAAATACAAGTTGTTCCTGTTGTAGATTAAAGAAGAATGTCTCGAAAAAGCAGTCAATAATTATCAATGAATTTATAATGGGGGGGGAGTGGGCAGGGATGCACACTTGGGCATATAAGCAGTATTGAAAACAATAACAAATTATAGTACATTTATACGCCGTTGTTCTTCGGGAGGATGACGGCAACCCCCTGGGGGGTTGGGATCATGAGGGGTGGAGAGCAGAGAGGGTAGCGCTAGATTTGATTTGATTCAATAATAAAAATCACTTTTCCTCTCTTCACACAGGCTGGTTACGAGTTGGTGTCAGTTGATGAGACAAGCCTACAAAGCGTCACACACAGACAGGCAGTGGACATAATCCGCCGATCTTATAGCAACAAAACCAAGGACCCAATGGTGCTGGTGGTTAAGGTACCAAAGAGCAGTTGAAAACCAAAGGTTCCTGATCTTCATGGACTGGACTCCCGGTGGTCACACAATCCCAGACTATTTAGTTTCAATGAATGATCTGTGTCTTTCCACAGTTTTAATCCATTTGAAATCTCCAATCTCTCATCGTCCACACACCTCACTCCACTTTGCTTCACTCACTGCCTCTTCTCATCAGCAAAAACTATGCAAATTTTAGAAATCATTTTACAAAGCATTTCACACAGTTAGATGAACACTGTTATTTTCCTCATTATTTCCTTTTGAGTAAACGGCTCATTTACTTGTTACGCATATAAATTCGCCCAAAATAATCTTTCGCAAAGCAAACTGTTTTCAAACAGATGGTCCATTAATCATTTCATGGAAAACATGTCCACAGTCATTTTTTCACGTCAAAACACAAGAATACGAATAAGCCAGAGCCTCTCTATACAGTGTTAAATGATAACATCCAACAAAATGCACCATAAGCCCATTCAATTGTGGTTATCACACACACTACGTTCAGCATATGGTTTCTGTGCACCATCGAGCCAGCACTTGGGATATCTTTGCCCGAGAGAACACCTTCAGGCAGCCACTTCCATTGTGTCTGTAAAAGTGAACTGACTGTATATTTTGAGGTCGAGAGATGGCAGCCAATTGCACACAGCAGTGTCCCACAAACAGTCGTGGATGAACAATGAACCCAACAACAAATGACATTTATAGAGTGCGAAAGTGGACTTTTCAGCTTTAAAGGAATCTTGGGTTTGCTCTCCCCAATGTGAATCAGTTATTGAAGTGGCTTCCACTAACCCCCCCACCTCCCTAAACCCCACCCGCCACCCTCCCACACTCGGCTGGCTGGTCCTACATGAATGGCAACAATGGGCTCAGCAGTTTGCCACCACAAGATCTGAGATCATTCAGCACAGCAGCAATTACTGTTGTCAGTGTCGCAATTCTTGGGATACGTATAAAATCAACCAAAGCAAATTCACTTGGATCTGTTTTTAACCAGATATTTTCACATGTTCTGCCACTTGGCGCATGAAAAGCAAACTGTCTAAACGGCCGTTAACACTACTTTCCTTCTCGATACCTTAACAGTGTCCAGTGAAAGTGCCTTACCTGCATGTAGCACATCCTTTTGCTTCTCAAAACTGGAAACTGCTCTGTAACGCTCTCCTGTAATCACTCTCTCTGAAATAAAAGTTGGCATTAATGCCATTGTAGCTTTGACTAGTTATCCATTGTTTTCCAGTTATCGTAACGCCTCTGAAACGCCTCCCTGAGAGGAATTGGGGGAAGACTGGAAAAAAAGAATGGGATTAGCCTTTTGCTTCATCAATCCTCACCTTCCAGGGACCCACTTGTGATTGGCACCATCATTGGATAAATCATCACACCACAATTCTAATGTACATAGTTCTCTGAGGGAAATATGGCAATTAAAAAAGGCAACAGAACACAACAGCAGAACCTAATACTAAATTGATTAGAGTTGTGCTCTGCATTCATGTCCTCTTATATTCCACTTAGTGCGTAAGAAAAGATCATTGCACTCTGAAATCCAGGGCTAAACATACTCATGTGTTACAGTAAACTCTGTGCTTTAGCAAACACGGACAAGCATGCTCCAAAGCAAATAGAAACTGAAAAGGCTGGCCTGGATTTGGAAACCTTATCACATCATAGAGAGGTGGATGAATTTGCTACTGATACCATCTCCCTTAATACCACAATGTCAGATTTCTGTCTCTTTCGCACAGATGGGTTACAGATCCCTGAAAAGACTGCACACAGTTACCACCATTACATAAATTGTTTTAAGTGAATGCTAAGGGTTTGATCTCTCTTTTAATCCATTTAGAAGATTGAACTCGGCTTGCAATTATACCCAAAATCCTGCACATAGGTGGGCAATCATGGCAGGATTCATTTCCAAGCAGTCGAGCGAAGAATAAAATCCACACAGCCCCCAAATGAATACTATTCATTAATAATCTTTGCATTTAATATAGCGCCTCATCACATCTTCGAGACATCTCAAAGTGCTTCACAGAATATTTCAGCATAGCTAATTGCAGAAAGCAGGGCAGCTCATAGTCGTAGATTGAGTGACCAAATGTTTAATTTTTTGTTGAGGGATTATTAGCCCCGGAAAAGTGATCTGCCAATCGATAACTAGCAACTGGATTCCAACGTAATTCATTCAATACAGCGCCGGGGACTGGGTTTCGGATGAGCTCGAAACTGACGCTTTCAACTTTAATTTCCTCCAACAATCCACTATTTTATTTATATTTTACTCATTCCTTTTGTTATCTCTCCCCAGCCCCTGATCGTATTTTTGCAGCCGGTCTGTTGGCCCCGAGTCAGAAACCTCACAATCTGAGAACATATGCTGTAGGCTGATGCCACAGTGCAGTGCTGGGGGAGCGCTGAATTTTCGGAAGTGTCATGCTTTGTGAACCCGTGATAACCATTGGCACAATTTTTGGCTAGAGAGCTTTATATGATACTGAGAGCAATACCAGCACAACAACAAATTGCAGTTGTGCAGCACCTTTCACATCGAGAGAAAGACCCGAGACACTGGAAAATCAGGGATTTGAACCCGAGCTGGGGGTTGGGATCAGAAGGGGTGGAAGTTGGAGAGGGAAGGGGTTGGAGGGTGAAAGAAGACATGGTCGAAGAGACAGGCCTTGAGGGAGGCATAGAACACAGCATCCGCAATAATACTTTCAGATATACTGGAATTTCAGGACAACAGGTTAAAGGTTTGGGAATACAAAGAGACTTGATTGGAATTTTATCTGGAGAGAAATCAACAAGAAAAATGGTTAAGACCACAGCCCTGGACCCATTTAAGAAATGGATCAATGATGTAATGGGAGGAGGGGAGGGTGGGTGTTCTTGAAGGAGAGTTACGTTCGGTGTTTTGAAACATTGAGATTAAAGGGCAGATTCGCCTTCTTCACACACACCTCTTTGCTTTTGTGATCGCATCCCATCCTGAGCTGGCTTGGCTAGATGAATGAAGTAAGCAGAAAGCCCTGAACATCACACCCGGATCTCCTGATCACAGGCAAGTAAAATAAACACATGCCTAGTGAAACCCGCTTTCACTTCAACCATGTTTTTTTTATTAGAAACACAAGAACCTGTATTCAGTTTTATACACAAAATATACAAAAAGGAAGGAAAAAAAGCAATCTGGAGATGAATTATACAGGTAACACAGTGAATATCGAAGGTAAAACAGATACGAAAGCATGTCTAATTAGAAACATCCCCTCCCACCAAAAAACTCAAGAGTTCCCCCACCCCCCCGCCCCACTTTGATCTAGTCACAGCAGCTACACTTAAATACACACATCTACAGAGACATCTCAACTGCGCTATGGATTTTACAGTGTAATGTCTATTCCCATTAATTACAGTATTTACAGCCTCCTCACAGTGCATTGATATAATGTACAGGTGACACCTGTGTTATTTCTTTGCCAATCGGCAGTATACAGTACACCCAATAATCAATTATACAACCTGGCACTTGACAAGCTGAATTTTGATGGCCTTATTTTTATATACTATATATATATTATATATATATGTACACACATACATATGAGTGAGTGAATGAAGGAAGAAAATAAGTCTCTTGTTATGCATTGTGGCGAACTGGATGTGTGCAAACTGGACAGTGCGCCCAAGACTAAAGCAAAGCCCCTCATTACAGTATTCACAGCAACCTCCAGAACCTTAACGTACAGGCTGAGAAAATGCCCATCTAGTCGTAGTCTTGCAAGACTAATCCACACCTGAAATTCAACGCCAAGCAGATATTGAGGAAGTCTTTTTTGTTTTTAAATAGGCGGAATTTCAGACCTCGTATCAGCTAGAGAACAACAACAACTTGCAACTAGCTCAGAATCCACATCACTGTTGCGTTCGGTGCATTGAACTGGTGTCCTGCCCCAGGTTTTATGGAGAGATATTGGGCACACGTTGAGCTCCCCCAGAGATTAAAGCAAAATAGACCCGTGCATCTATCCAGGTACAATTCACAGTGGTTTATTATGGGGAAGATTATTGAAGACTATATTAACACTGGAAGATTGAACAGTGGGTGGGGGAGAAGGGAGGAAAGCTTCAGAGTCTCACCTTACAAAAATATAGTTTTACACCTCTCCCAAACCTACCCCTCTCACCTCATTCACCCTCTTTCAGACATAGCACTCTGCCACACACATCTGCACATGAATTGGACATAATCATCATAATAATAATCCTTGCATCTGATCACATCGTTGAGACGTCTCAAACTGGTTCATAGAATATACTGTAAAGTGAACTGACTGTGGATTTTTAGGTCAAAATTATATTGTGAATACCAACTTTACTGAAATGCTATGCTCACTAGAGGCCCCAAAATTCCAACTGGTCTTAACCTGCAAGACCATTTTGTCTTAAAATCTAAGATCAACCATTTATTTATACGGCACCTTTCATGATGGGAGGATTTCCCAAAGCTCTGACACAGTTGGCTGGTAGCCCAAACTTGGGTAGATGGTAGTGATGGTAGTGGGGGGTTTGGGGAATTCACATGAGCAAAAAAGCAAATGACTGAGGTAGGGAAAAGAGGCAATGCATTGATTTCAATACAAAATATCAATACAAAAACATTGCTTAGGTTCTCATCTGTCCATCATCAAATGGACTCTCTTCCCCCATCCTTCCCCTGACCCAAAACACCCACCTCTCCCTACCCCGTGCCGAGACACTTGGCTGCTTTTTTACGGTCCATTTGGATGAAGAGGTACTTGAAAAGGAAAAATGTGGGGGAGTGGGGAGGAGTTGGATAGCTTGTTCAAAGAGCCGGCACAGGCACGATGTGCCGAATGGCCGCCCGTGCTGTAAGATTCTATGATTTACTCTGGGTGTGCATTTAACCCTCAGCGACAAAATGAAACAAAATCCTGCTAACTGCAAATCGACGGTTCAAAGACAATTTGGCCGATTTGGTTGGTGCTTTTCATCACCAAGAAAGTTGTATCCCTCTGTGTTGTCCCTTATGCTGTTCCGTGGGCACCGCTTCCCACGCCAGGAGGTTTTACTCTAATTTCTATGTACCTGTCGGGACCCGACGCTCTGGGCTACCTTTGCTAACACCTCTTTGGCCCCTGCTCCTTTGTGAAGAGCGGCTGACCTGGCCCACACCACCAGAGAGGCCAGGGAGGAAACTCAATATAGAGGCCTCTACAGGGTGTTCACAACGTCATGCCCCTCCACCCACCCACCCACCGTTTTATTTCTTACAATGATTTTCTGTTGCAGATGAGTCGAGTGTAACAATGTCAGACAGCAGTAACTCCTCTTCACTTACTCCATGTTATGGAAGACATCGCGCTGAATACAGTGACGGATCATTATCTGCCATCAAATAATGGCGTTCGCTCACTCACATCCACACCCATCCTCTGCATGTCCAAATACAGTCAAACATGTCCACTGAATACAATGAAGTACTGTAAAACTCACATAAGTATTATCAGTTGAGTAATAATAATAATCCTTGCATTTGATATAGCACTTTTTACACCTTATCGACGTCTCAAAGTGCTTCACAGGATATATACGTAAAGTGAAGTGACTGTATATTTGTGGGGAAAACGCGGCAGCCAATTGCGCACAGCAGTGTCCCACAAACAGTCATGGATGGAAATGACCAATTTTTATTATTGTGGTTTTTTTTGGACGGATTATTATCAGGCACATGGAAACTTGCCCAAGGTTTCACCCTGATCTGCCTGGGCACCTTACAATTGAAGGTGATTTATGCAGAGTATGAGTTACGTGAACTTAGGCCATTTATATGATTTATACCGATCAGACTTGTGCGAGTTTTACTGTATTTCTAAACACGATTATCATCATCCACATGTTTCAGTTGTTCAGTTGTCCTAAAAAATAACACATGGGACTTTGAGGACACACTCCGGTTGTTAGGGAATGAGGAGTCACAGTGGGTCAAGCGGAAAGCATTCATTAACCAGCCAAGACCTGGTCTCAGATGCCACTGTCCCAGCCCACGACCGCTGTGACCTTTAATCCCCTTCGCACTACCATTACCCTGGAGACCTCTCTATTTGCCTCTCATCTCCTTCCACCCCACCCCTCTAACACCAATACATACTGCAAAACACCAAAGAGATCTCAAAGCAAGGAAGACTTCAAAGTATCATCTAAACAGCAGATAGACAGACACCTGGATTTGCGACTAGGGCAACAGTTAGCCCCAGTTAACTCCACACAGTTATTGCGTCTCGTTTTAGTGCAGAAATTCGGATGCGTTAAAGCTTTTTTTTCTCTCTCTCTTGATTTACTTCCGTTAAGTTGGCACTGTAATAATAGAGCACATCATTTGGCAAGGGTGCTTTTACTTTTTTAAAAACAAAAGTCTCTCTTTTCTCTCTCTCTCTCTAGATCTCTGTCGCCGTGATCTCCTCAAACCGAATCTCTTCGTTTTGCACCTCAAGATCATCCAAGTCCCTGGCTTCCAGCTCCAGGGTCAGCTGCCTCATCTCCCTCTCCAGCTCCCGGTTCCGCCTGTACATTTGGATGTAGTTGTGCTGGAGCTGTTTCTGGTACCTGATCACTTTCTCCTTCTCCTCCTGCCAGGTCTGGCGTTCCACCTCGAAGCCGTCCATCTGGTCCTCACTCTTCCTCCGCTCGTAAATCAGCTCCGCCTTCAGCCTCTCCAGCTGCTGCCTCAGGGCCTGCACGTTGTCTGCGTTCTTGCGTTGAGCTTTAGCCTCATCGCTCTCGTACACCAGGAAGTCCTCCTCGTCTTCCTCTTCCTCCTGCTGGTAGGAGCCATGCCTGGTGCCCCCCATTGCCTCCCTCAAGCCCATAGTCTCCAGTTCCATCCTCCTCACCTTCTCCCTCAGCAGCTCGGCTTCATTCTTCTTACGCTGCAGCTCGTTCTCGCACACCTCCAGCTCCAACGTCTTCAGCCTCACGGCATCCTGGAACTCCTGGATCTGGTCCTCGTGGTCCTGGAGTTCGGCCTGGAGCTCGCGGAGCTGGGCTTTGAGACAGACGATCTCGTTGCCTTTGGCCCCCGTCTCAGCCTGTGAGTCTTTCAGCTGCTGCTTCAGGAGAGAAATCTCTCCAGACTTTTGACAAACCTGCACAGAGAGAGAGAGAGAACAAACACAGCAAGAGCATCAGTGATGAAAGAGCAGATGAAATCTCCCTGCTGGTAATTTCCAGCAATAGCAATTTGCATTTTTATAGCATCCTTCACCCAGAGCAGCGTCTCATAGAATCACACAATCTTACAGCACAGGAGGCAGTCATTCATGCCTGTGCTGGATCTCTCCTTCGCAGTCCCACTCCCTCGTTTTTAACCACATAGTCCTGCACAATTTCCTTTTTAAGTAACTATCCAATTCCATTCTCAGAGCGCTTAAGAGTGATGGAGCCTGTCACCAAGGAGAAGGAGTAGGCGACTGCAAGCATGGTCAAAGAGGAAGGTCTTCTAGGAGGGCAAGGTGGAGGAAATGGGGGAAGACATCATTGCAATGGGTCTAAGGCCCCTTTTTGAGTAGTGGATTTAATGCAATGCCGTTATTCCTCTCCCCAACTCTACTCCTTCACAGGATTCACTGCAAAGTGTGGAGTCCTGCAGTGTAGTGGTTATTGCACTCACCTCGCAAGCGAGAGGACCCAGGCTCAATTCCCTGGGCATGGAAAACCATAGGCAATGTCCTTACTCCACACAGCTCTGGTTACCAAGCAGTAAGTAGGAACCCGGTTCCTAGTCGATCGCTTTCCGGGGGTAGTAAGTAATCCCTCAAACAATATTGGGTCACTCAAACCATCATTGCTTGTAAGACATGGCTCTATGTACAAACCAGCTGAATGGAGGGTCTCATAGAGAGAGTGGCAGGAGAGGAAAGAGCAAAGATGGGAAATAATGTTAAAGGGAACCAAGGGCAGAGCCCTGAGAAATGCCACATGTAACATTACAATGGAGAGGAGGGGAAGCCATTGGTGGATACAAAGTGAGACGCATTCCAACACCAGCAACTTGGATTTATATAGCGCCCTCCACGCTGAACTGCTTCTCAGAGCGCTTCAAAGACCTTGGAGAGAAAACGAAGGTTGCAAATGGGACAGTAATTGGAGAGGGAGATGAGTCGAGGGGAGATTTTGTCGGGTCGTGGCTGACAATGTCTGTTTTTAAGGCCACCCACCTCCCACTTGGTCTCCTCCAGCCGGGGCCCGAGCTCGGTTTGTTCTCTCTCGATCGATGAGCACTTCTTTTCCAGGATTTCACGCTCCTGCAGCAGCTGGGCAAAATCCTCCTGGAGTTTCTTCTTCTCCTGCTGGAGCTGAAAGACCTGGAGTTGGAGAACCTGGTGTGTTCGCTGGGCCTTCTGAGAGCTCTGCTTGATCTTGTTGGCACAGACCTGCCTGAGCTCCTCTAGCTCCTGCTCGCTATGTCTCTGTTTTTCCTCGTAGATCTGGCACAGGGCCGCCTCGTTCTCCTCCAGACTCTCCCTCAGCTGCTGTAGCTCGGACTCCCGTTCCCTCAGCCTCTCCTCCAGCTCCCTGGCCAGCCCCTCGTGGCCCTGCCCGCCGGCGGGGGGCAAGGGTGGGGGCAAAGGCGGGGGAGGGGGTGAGCGCTCCCGAGACCCTGTGTCCGATAGTGGGTGCCCCCGCCCACTCAGGGAGGCTGTGCTCTTGCTGGACGAGGAACGGCCGCTGTCAGAGGCTGACAATCCAGTGGCTCCTCGGTCCTGGAAGCCGTGCGGCCCCCCGCTACACCCCTCCAGGCTGATGTGCCCCATTGAGTTGCTGACCGGATCTCCCTGGTGGTGATGGTGGCTGCAGCCGGTGCTGTAGGTGGGCAAGCTGGACAGCGAGTTCCTGCCCGAGTCTGACATGCTACCGCCAGAGTGCACACTGCTCCGACACCCGGGACCCTGCAGTGAACTGCGCTTCTCCACCGAGCCCCCACCAAACAACAGGTTGAGGCTGCCCTGGCTGTCGGACATGTCGCTGCTAGGCCGGGAGGCTGAATGCTGCTGGGGGCCTCGGGCCTTGGGCAGCACAGCCCTGAAGGCCGTGGGCCTGATCAGCTGCTTCTCCATGTTCTGTCGGCAAATAAAAATATTAATGGTTGAAATACAGACTCACAAATACACAGATACACAGGCACGCAGAGACTTAGAGGCACACAGGAATCGAGGCACACAGTGCTGCATACTGAGAGATAGACACATACACAAAGAGATACAGAGACCCATAAGTACGGTCAGACTGACCGACCGACTACTTAAAAACTCTAGCCCGCCCCTCCCTACCCCTCCCCACAATGAGCTGTGAACAACTATTATACAAGCTATGGGAGCTTCTTAGCATGAAGTCTCAGAAAATGTGTGCGGCATTTTCAGCAGGATTGAAAAAGTAATGCACTGAGGCAGAACAACGGGTCACAGGGGTACAGTTGTACAAAGGAATTTCAGGACGGACACCGGGAAGTACATCTTTACTCAGAGAGTAATTAACAACTAAAACCGGGTGCCGGGAAGGGTAGCCGAGGCCACGACAATGTTTCTCAAAACTCCACTGGAGTGTCAGTCAGCGAGAGAGGCAAGCGGCGGTAGGTGGGGGGAGGGAGCCCATTATGCGTGGTGGTGGGGCATTGTGGGGGGAAGGGGCAACCCTTTGTGAGCGTTGATCAGTGATGAGAAAGGGTCAATGAGAAAGGTTTTGTAGGTTGAGTGAGAGCAGGCACAGGGCTGGAGTGGTTGAGTCTCGCAAAGAATTGCAGAGAGTAAGGGCTCTCTGCTGGTGGGACCAGTCGATTTCTCAGGAGCCTGACCTCACAGTAAATCCCCGGAGGGTTTGAAGCCTTTGATCCGGGGGCTGATGAAAGCGCACGTGTGTCTGACAACGAACGTCCATCACAAAGGGAGGATTTGAGAAGCAGCTGAATGAGAAACCCACTCCACATCAGCCACATTGTCAAGCCATTGTGCGAGGACTCTATCGCCCGGCAGTAAAACCGCACTCTGTGTGTTGAAAGAGGCTGCCTCTGTTTGTGCAAATTTCCACACTCCCATTGCCCGCTTGAATTCCTGCAATTTTTTCCTTTAAAATAAAGTTTTTTTTCACCCCTGCCCCCAACCCACCACCAACAAAAAAATAATGACTTTGCAAATAAATATCACCGGCGAAAATTATCACATCTGCTGGATACATAAACGCACCAGATGCCTGTGCCCCCTATTCGTTAGGGACATGAGATATGTCAGACTGCAGTGTCAGCAAACTGGAGTGGGGAGGGAGAGAAAACGGCAGGAAGATGGAGATGATTATACCTCAAAGACCTAGGTGTTATGGCAAAATTTGAGGACAGATCGGCAGGGGTCAGAGGTTAGGCCACGACACTACGGGAATGTTTTACCCAACATTTCTTCGCTGGGGAGGTTGGGAAGCAATTTCGCTCCCAAGGACCGAGGCAATGGCTCCATTAAGCAGCTCCATTCACGGTTGACTAACTGTCCCCGCCAAGCCGCGCCATCACTGCCCTGAATCCCCGGTGAGCCCTGCACACACCCACCTTTTCCAGTTTCCCTGAGACCGGGATGATTTTGGGAGGTGGCCCCTGGATGTTCCCATTGACAGCTCTCCCGTCCCGCAGATCCTCACGGTCGCTTTCCGGGCTGGCTGGGGAGAAGGTGGCGACGTGCCAGCCCCCATTCCGGTGCTCCTCACATACGCAGACAAAGCCTCCATTCCGTGCAACCCCCAAGCACTGCTTCCTGCCGGGGTCCTGAGAGTAGCCATTTTTTAGCAGTCCGTCTGGCTGCCTGAAGATCTTCTGCGTCTGGCTGGGCTTCCGACCCTTGCTGATATGCTCGGTTGCCCGGCAGTGCTTGTCATGGTAGGTACGGCCGGACACCAGGCTGCCCACACTCCCCATGGCGCTGGGCGAGGTCACCCGTGGCGGCCGCAGCTGGTTCTCACTGTCTGAGTTCTGTCGCTCAGAGGCTATGGGCATCGCCTGAACCATTGCCATGACGACGAGCTGTCACAATGTCCACAGCGCCCGGGGTGCCTGGCAACCAGAAGAACAAGCACAACAACGTCAACAACAACAACTTAAATTTACACAGCACCTTTCACAATGGGAGGACGTCCCAAAGTCCTGGAGAGTCAGGGATTTGGGCCCGAGCTCAGTGTGGGGGAGGGGTGACTGAAGACATGGTCAAAGAATAGGGTATTGAGACGGGCCTTGAAAGAGGCAAGGGAAGGAGCACATTTAATTCTGTCAGTTATCGCAAGGCAGAATGCAAAAGGCACGCCTCGTATCTCACCTTAAACCAATCCCGAAAAAAACTCTTCAGATGAACTATGTAGAGCAGTGAGTTAGGGTGGTATCTATTTGCATGCGGCACCTGGCATTCACTGAGCAGATCAAGCTCTCTCTTTCTTTCTGTCTGTTTTACTTTCTCTCTCGCTTGTGGACCAAAGGCTCCTTCCTACATGGAGCTGAGAAGTTCAGCTGCAGCCACAATGTGACCAAAGCCAAGGCGTTTGGACCGACGTTAGGCCTCCCTCACCACCAGCTCTGCATGTCATCCTTCAAGGAGATCACAATGTGTTGGCAGCTGCTGGTCAGGCGATGGGCTGAGAGGTCAGTGAGACCCTGAATGATTGTCAGGGAGTGATGATGGGGGGTGGGAGGAGGGATGGTGTTGCAGTCAAAATGCTGAGATTACCAAACACTAAGCCAGGAGATCTCTTTACTGCACAGTGACCAACTTCAGGGATGTCAGCAACTGGGCAATGAGTACCCACACATCCAGAGTTAGATAATAATCAGAATCCTTGCATTTATCACGTCATTGAGATGTCTCAAATTGTTTTACAGGATATGCTGTGGAGTTATGGTGTATTTTCAGGGCAAAGGTTGGCAGCCAATTGCGTACAGCAATGTCCCACATTATTATTATGAGGAAACCAATCACTGTGCCTAAGAATATCCAACCCAAACTGAGAGCTCCACACAGCTGTGCCAAGTTCATATGGAAATATCCCCTGTATCTGGAACAAAATGCACACTTTCCCACCTACTTACCTAACGCTGGGGATGGCGCAGGGAGGGCAAGAGCCAAGGTGATGGTGTCCTGCATGGTGAGATGAGAGTTATTGTAACTATAGCTCACACAGAGAGCTTTTCAGCAGTGCCTACATTCCCACACACAGCCGGAACAGGGTGATGTGTCCGCCAATTAAACCAGATCTGTCAGCCAGTTTAGTCACTCGTCTGCGGCTAGTCAGCTCCGGGGCGGATTATGGGTTGGCAGCTTTGAAGAATTAACCACTTAGTGACTGGAACAAGGTTTTTTTTTGGCCAGCCAGGTGTCTGACACATGCGGACACCCATCACTTAAGAGTATCCAAAGCAAACTGAGAATTTGATTATTGGAATAGAATGGAGATAGATCGTTGGAACGGAATGCGCTCACTCTCTCCCTCCTGTTTACATAATTCGGGAAAATAATGGCGCAGGTCGGCAAGAGCCAAGGCTTGGGAACCCTAGAGTGTGCGTTGGGGTAATTGCTGGAGTCTAACCAACTAAAATCACATAGCTTGCCATTGCGAGTACTGTCTGGCAGTACTTTCCGGCCTGCTTGTCCAGCTCAGACCACCCTATCGATTAGGGCTTTGGCTTGCAGGGTAAACAGGAGCTGAGTGGGATTCCTTTCCCTCAGTGAACGAAAGTAACGGCAGTTCCCCTTTGTCTGTGTGCGCATGCAGGTGCTTACATTTACACAGCACCCTTCACATAAAATACTGTCTCAGACACTGTCTCAGACACTCCACTGAGAGATTTGGGTGGACGTTCAACATGCCGCTTCTGAATCCCCATGACACTCACAGCCTGTGTATTCCTCACAAATATTCCCCCCGCCGCCCACCCCACGTGGCCCCATCATGACCCCACTCTACCAGGGACAAATTCTTGACAATGCTATGTTGAACCCGCTTTCTCCCCTTTAAAGTCCCCTCTGCCTCCTGACAACTGATCTCAGCTTCTCACAGAGTAATTAAGGGAATCAGTCAGTGCGCAAGCAGATTAGAGAGTCTTAAACACTGGTCGGTGTCCACTGATCGGTGGGAAACATCCCACTGCTGCCTGCCAGCTTCAAATACCGTTGAGGTTTAGCTGCTGAGAATTTGAGCTGGTTAATTACACTATGGAAGGAGGATCTCACTCAAGTGGGACCCTCCTGCCATAGTGTAATTATTAACCATTGCATTCAATAGGCCTGAAAAAAACCCTTCTCCAGTGCTGGGGTAAGTAGGCCAAAGCTTGAAGGTCCCAACAACTCTCTTGTTTTTATCCCTGCTCCTCTCGCCTCCCTTTGACTACCCCCTTTCTCATGTAGCCAGTAAGTGTCCTAACCTCTCTCCCTTGGCTCTGAAATCTTCTATCCTCAAGCTACCAACTCACCAACCACAGTACTCCTACCACACCACCAGCTTAGCAAAAGCTGAGGAGAACCAGTGGCCACACAGTGATGGAAGCCTCCGTGGGGAGCGGTTGAAGGGTTAATGTGATGGAAGAGGAGGAGGAGAAGGAGGAAGAGATTGGAGGATGGGGAGAGTATTAAAGTGATTTAACAGCTGAGAAGGGTTTCTGGCTCCAGCAGGCGAAAATCATTAAGAACCAGAGACCATATGGGGGCAATGGGTCAGCAAGGTCATACGCAGGGTCACACAACCATGTGGGGAACAGGAGGGAGGGGAAGGGGGAGAGGGAGGGGGGGGGACAGGAGGGAGGGGAAGGGGGAGAGGGAGGGGGGGGGACAGGAGGGAGGGGAAGGGGGAGAGGGAGGGGGGGGGACAGGAGGGAGGGGAAGGGGGAGAGGGAGGGGGGGGGACAGGAGGGAGGGGAAGGGGGAGAGGGAGGGGGAGGAACAAGAGCCATGACAAGTTAGTTCTCATTAGCGCCGCTGGCTCACAAGATTGTGGATCCAAACCAGATCAGGCCTCGAGTTCGCAATCTAACATCGAAGTAACATTCAGGTGGACATTAAAGATCCCGCGGTGCTATTCAAAAAGAGTCGGGAGTTTCTCTCTCCCCGTGTCCTGGCTAACAATCTCCCCAAATATCACTCACTCAGGGCTGTCTACGGGACGTTGCCATGTGCAAATTGGCTGCCGCGTTCGCCTACAAAAGACACTGTCACCGCACTTTGTGGTATATGGCGTGAAGCGATTCAAGACGTCCTTGCGATGTGAGAGGAGCTATATCAGAGGAAAAGAGTAGCAGCAATTCTCTAGAAACTCCTCCTCGCTCCCCCACTCTCTCCCCCCCCCCCACCACCAGACACACACACACAGCACGTGACACCATGTTTGCATCTAGGTCACAGTGACTGCAATGCAATCTCCAACCGCTTCGCAAACTAATTTTACTTTCTTTCTGTCCTCTTTTTTTAAAAAAAATGATTCACTAAAACATTAAAAATATAATCCTTAGACTCATGTTTGTTATCTTCAAACCCAAAGTTATCCCTCTGCCTCTGCTCGGCCAGCTCTAGCCTCCTGCTTGTCTCTCATCCCCTCGGTTCCACCATCAGCTATTATGCCCCCAAACTCTGGAACTCTCTCCCTCAACCTCTCTGCCTTGCCTCCCACCCCCGCCCCCCACCCTTCCCTATTTTCAGATCTTACCTGAAACCTTCCCCGATCAACCGTTCTTACACTCACATTCCCCCCTTCACAGAGGTCAGCATCTGGCTCCATCACTGTTAAGTGCTCAGAGACGCTGCCCTGCGTGGAGGACTCATTAATTGCAAGAGAATCCTGCTTAATGTTAACTGGAGGAGCCCAGAGTTTGAGCATCCCATCAGGAGGTCACTGACTGGTTAACAGGAAGAGATCAAGGTCTTAAGCTTACGACCAACCATTAGATTTTTAAGATCAAAGAGAATTTTTGCAAGACATGTCTTAATACGGAATCTGGATTCCCTAACAAATCTGGATTCAATTTAGATTGAAGTCAAAAGCTGTTTCCCTTCTCCAGCTCGGGGGGTGGGGGCTGGGGGAGTTAGCGAGAGAGAAAGAGTCCTGAGGCCAACTCAGTGCAGCAGAGATGATTGGAAAATGGTGGGCTGTGTCGGTGTGCCTTTAAGGGAAACGAGTGAGAGTAGCCTTTAAAGGTCAAAGTAGTGTTTTGAGACTAACACTAAAATAGCCAGCAACCAATTAAAAGGCAAAAGCTGAGCTGTTATTTGCAGAATAAACTGTGAAGCGCTTTGAGACGTCTCAATGACGTGATAAGATGATTATTATTTTATTATTGAGGCAGCGAGCAGACAGGATTCTCGCCAAATCAGGCTGGTGTACAGAGCAGCACATACACACCCTCTCATAACAGGGCATGAGACAACGCCTAGGCTGAATTTTTAATAAGCAGACATTAATTTCTGGGTTGCACTCACTTGATTATCCACAGCCTCTTTAGTGCTGTTTGGGCAAAAGTAATTACCCTGTAATAAAACGAGCAAGTGGCCTGTTCAACAGAAAGACATCAACCCATTTTAACATGGCATTGAGGGCTTCATTATCTATCATTAACTGCTCCCCCCACACTCTGCCTTGTTGTTGAATAATTAACACTCTACCATTCAACGCCCCTCCATGCCCGTGTTGCTGTGCTTCCCATCTTTAATGCAGATTAAAGGGTTCATTCAGACACTAAAAATATGACTTATAAATAATAAGAATCCTTGAATTTAATGTAGTGCCTTATTACACCTTTGACACATCTCAAAGCGCTTCACAAGGAATGTACTGTAAAGTCAATTGACTGTATACTTTGTGGGCAAAATCCCAGCCAAACTGGGCGTCCTTCATACCCTTCCAGATAAACTGGTCTTGTAAATTGATACTTTCACCTGACCTCCTATGGATTATATTGGTTAAAGGTGAGGACCTGGGTTCAATACCCAAGTGGGCTGAAAACGTAGGTAAATTTCCTTACTCCAAATGCTTGTATTTACCTAGCAGTAAGTAGGAACCCAGTTTTTAGTCGATTGGTGGATCGCTTTCTGGGGGTAATAACTCCTCAAAAAATTTGGGTTACTCAATCCTCGAGTGACCCTATATTCAGTGAAGCGCTTTGGGATGTCTCATCGATGTGATAAGGCGCTTTATCAAATACAAGGATTGTTATTCTTAGTGAAACAGTGAAATCTGTGGAGGTTTTTTTTTGTTGGATTTATTTCATGCCTTTCCCAGAGTTGAGGTGGAATAAGGTCGCGTTACAAAATCTCAGAGGAGCCACACGAACAGATGCACAGCATCACACGGTACAGATCAGCTTGTACCACAGCGCTGCGCATTCCTTGCTGCAGCTTTTGCCTCAGCTGACGTTCTGTGCTTGGTTTTCTGCGTGTCAAGACTGAAATCTATTTGATTCTCTTTCAAACTCGCGTTTTCCTGCTGCTGTTTCTCAACTCACTCTCTCTCTTTCTCTCCAGCATTATAATTATAGTAATAATCCTGGCATTTGATATAGCACCCTATCACATCGTCGAGACATTTCAAAGCGCTTCACAGAATGTATCGTAAAGGGTAGTGACTGTGTATTCAGTGGCTGAAATGCTTAGAACAAAAACTCCCAGCAGTTACCCTCTGAGGTTCCTAATTGTTGACTCCCGCAAAACCTACGCCTGATAAGCAGCGTGCGTCCCTCCATAAGAAGATAAGAGTATAAGAACATAAGAATTAGGAGCAGGAGTAGGCCATTCGGCCCCTCGAGCCTGCTCCGCCATTCAATAAGATCATGGCTGATCTTCTCACCTAAGTC
The DNA here is from genome assembly GCA_035084275.1 of Hydrolagus colliei. Lineage (NCBI taxonomy): Eukaryota > Metazoa > Chordata > Chondrichthyes > Chimaeriformes > Chimaeridae > Hydrolagus > Hydrolagus colliei. Next base: position 22,184,239 of record CM068748.1, on the reverse strand, counting down.
TAATTACCTGCCCTATCCCCATATCCCCTAATCCCTCTATTTTTCAAAAATCTATCAGTCTCACCCTTGAAAATGTTCAAGGACTGAGCATCTACAGCCTTCTGGGGTGGTGAATTCCATAAATGTGATCGGCGAAACAAGACCAAGTTCCATCTAGTTCACCTTCCACCATCCTGGCAGTCGTTTGACAGGTTGTGTCCCAAACTATATACTTTATTATTGTCTAGCAGAAATCTGTCTAATTTGTCCTTCAAAACATACAATACCTTCTGTCTCCCTAGGGGAGCCTTTACCCTAAGTTTACCGTCAGGGGTGTGAGACAGTGTGCCTTGCCTTCCATTCCAGACACGAGCAGATTTCCGCCTGTAGGTGACCTGGCCCAAGTAGAAGGTGTAGATAGTGTTAAGCACAGTGACAGGTTTCCTCCTGTGTTATAACACCCGGCTGACCGACAAAACAGTAAAGCTCCTGGTCTAAGTGGGAGGGTGAGCAAGCCATGCCTCTGGCATGCTTGCCTTGGCTTTCATTACTGCCTTTCAGCTGGTTTCTCTACCAGTCAGTCAGCCAGTCAATAAGAGCTCAGTAATTCAGCTTGGCCAGTGCATTCTGGCCAACATTGTCAACAGACTTTAAACCTTCCCCCAGCTCCAGGGATATAATTGCCTCCAAATTTTCCTGAAAGACCTCTTGTTTACAGCCAACCCACTGTCATTTCCCTTCACGCCTGGCTCCCTCCATTCACCTGACTCCCTCATTGTTAGCTATCTCTCCAGTGCTGCCATGGCTCATTGCAACGGACCTGGGTCCTCACAAGACCCGTCCTGGAGTCTGGCGCTCGCTCGTACGTGGAGTAGGTCAGCTTGTTTATTATACTAATAATAATCATCAAAATACACAGTCAGTCAATTTTTACAAACTATACTGTGAAGCACTTTGGGACGTTTTAATGGCATGTTACGGTCAAAGCATCTCAACCACTAATTTTGATTGGCAGATCGCTTTCTGGGGGGGTAATAATCTCCCTTCAACACCCCCCCACCCCAACACCAAAAAACTAAATGTGGTCACTCAATTCCACAACTGTTTGTGGATGCCGCTGTGCACAATTGACTGCCATGTTTCACCTACAAAATATTCAATTCACTTTACAGTATATTCTGTGAAGTGCTTTGAGACGCCTCAACAACATGTTCAGACGGGATATCAAACAGAAACATTATCCGAGGGGGGAAGGGGATTGTCGGCCAGAACACCGGGAGAAACTCTATTCTCTTTTTTCAGGTAGTAACCACTGGAATTTTAATGGCCGCCCAAAACGAGCCGCAGGGTTTAAAGGCCATTGTCTTTTTTAGACGATAATCGAATCTGACCCATTGTGTCACACTCTCAATCACATGTGAGTTGAGGGGAAAGAAAGCAAAAGCTCTCAGAGAAATGTGTAGGCAATCAACATCAACAGTGAGACACTGCACTGCGCACACACATACACACAGCGAAGGCCAGGCTCACAAAGACATTCCAACCAGGAACTAATCATAGGCCAGTTTTCTTCCTCCACACTCAATCCATTGGATGCCATTTTTGCCTAAAAATATGCAATCTACTTTATAGTATATACTGTGAGGTAGTTTGAGACATCTCAACGGTTTGATGAGGCACTGTATCAAATCACATTTGATATAGCGCTTTGCACATCTTCTGGACATCTCAAAGCACTTCACAGTACAGTATATATTGTAAAGTGAATTGATTGTATATTTTGTGGGCGAACCAATGGCACACAGCAGTGTCCCACAAACAGTCCTGGATTGAAATGACCAATTTATTATTTTTTTGTGGGGGATTATTATCAGGCATGTGGAGCAAGGAAACTTGCCTAAGGTTCTCTTGCTTGCAAGGCGAGTGCTCTAACCACTGAGCTACAAGACTCCACATTGTCATAACATTGTTTCTGAAAGTTCGCTGCAACCACGAGTAATACGGAGAGAGATTTCTAGTCTATTCCTCAGTGTTTCCCTACTATAGTAGTCCTAATTCTTGATGCACACATGAAGGAGAGGGAACAGAGAGAGTCTGGAAAAGGGTATTGAGAAATGAAAGGCTGGTGTAGAGTATAAACCCCGGCATGGATCATGTGGGTGGAAGGGATGTTTCCATTCACTTTCACTCTTGTGTAACTCTAAACTAAAGAGTGTACATTTTGTAGGCCAAAGCAACAGCCAATTTGTGCACAGTAAATGTGCTACAAACAGCCATGAAGTGAGTGACCGATTTTATCTTGCAGGGAGTGTAGGAGTAGGGGGGCTGTTGGCCAGGATCCCGGGAGAGAGAAACTCCCTTCGCTTTTTTCTGGTAGCCCCAGAGGGTGTTTAATGTCATCCTGAACAGACAACAACAACAACAGCTTGCTCTAAGATAGAGCTCTCCACGCAGGATAGCGTCTCAGAGAACTTATAGGAAGAGATGGGACCTTTGATGCTTGATCCGAAGTAGAGCGTCTCTGACAATGCAGTTGTCCCCCAGCACCTATGCTCGCTTTGCATAAAGGAAAAAGCGGTCACGACCAAGCACTGCGACTTAATGGCAAATTCCAGCCAGAAACTCACCATCATCGGGAGGGGGGGGGGGGGGTCACATTCTCACAAGCCCAGGCTGCTCTAGCCTGGACTGTGGATTCCAAGTCTGCTTCCCTCTCGGCCTGTTTGGTTCAGCCAGAGGGCAGCAATCGCTGGGCTGATCAACTTTAGAGACTTTTCATCACTTGCTTTTTTTTAAAAAACACATATATATTCTCCCAAAAGCCGAGGCAGGAGGGGTTAGAGTGAACGATGTGATAGTGTCCAGAGCCCCTGAACAGGAATGTGTTTACTGACTGTACAGGACACACTGATCATCCTCCCACCCACCCGTTACCTTGAACCCTCCCACGCTCTGGCTTTCCGTGTTTAGTTGGCTGTAAAGAACGAGCCGGCCAGACTCTGCTCAGCTTTCTCTGACTGGAACCCAATCCCTCTGCAAATAGATCCAATGTCAGATATATTGTGGGCCATGGTTTCAAAGTGGATGTTTCTATTTACTGAACACCCCCCATCCGGCTTTGAGACTTTTAATCGTTATGCAATAGGCACTATATTAAACACAAAGATTATTATTTTATTATTATCTTTAATGCCCACCTGGACAGGAGGATGTAAACAAATTAGGACAATTTTACTGTAATCTGTGGAGTCCTGTCATGTACTAGTTAGACAGTCCCAACTCAACTGTTCAGCACCTTGGAACATCCTCCCAACATGAAAGGGGCTCTATAAATGTAATTTTGTTGTTGTTGTTGTAGTAGAGCCTGGTAAGCCAGAGACCCGGGTTCGATTCTCAGGCTGGGCAAAATCATAGGCAAGTTTCCTGACTCCACACGCCTCTGTTTACCTAGCAGTGAGTTGGAACCGAGTTGTTAGTGTTAATTGGCGGATCTTTTACCTGAGGGTTAATAATCTCTCCCCCAAAAATTGACCCGTCATTCAATCCACGACTGTTTGTGCGCAATTGGCTGCTGCGTTTCACCACAAAATACACATTATATTTTGAGATGTCTCGAGAAGACATGATTAAGCGCTCAAATGCAAGTACCTGTATTATTATTATCAATCTCCCAACGGGAATCACTGGAACTTCCCTGGAAAGGGGGTTGAGATTGGCAAAGTAAAGTGCCAGCGGCCACATCATATAATGTGACGTGATGAGGTTGTTCTCAGTGACGAACAATTCCAAGCACACTTCATGCACCGTGGACATGCAGCAACCAAATGCAAGTAAACCAGCCCCCACTTCAATGCTTTATTTCCCTGCTTCCCTCTCTCAAACATAAACAGAGGCAAATAAAACTCAGGCAGCAGGGCCACAAATAAGCAGGCGATGGATGTATGACAATAAAAACCTGCTGACATTTAATGACCCTTAAAGGAGCACAGCCAAATGACTGGAGACTTTAATATATATATATATGAGAAAAAACAATGAAAACAGCCTTTTGAGGTGTCCGAAGCTTTAGATCACAAAGGCTTTACGATGGCCTGACTCCCTGCTGTAGGGCAAACCAGTTGCTGTCTGACACATGCCAGTGAGGTGATAAATATCAGGCTGTATCCTTTGAAGCTGCAGGAGTTAATTCATGTTGCAGCTGGGAGACTTACTATCTGGGTTTGTGGAGGAGGGATGGGGATATATATGGGTGGGGGCTGTGGGGGTAAGGGTTTCTTTTTTAAAGGGACAGCGCTGCAGTGGAAAATATGGCACAATGCGGTTTCTGAATTCAGCCTGTCTCTTACTGTTTTCATCCATCTGCCTGTTCAAATCACGGGGGTAATGATCCTAAAATCCCTTTACTCTCCTTCCTGATTACTAGCGCTCCAATGCAACTGGGGAGGCAGTGGGAATAACGAGAGCAAATTAGCAAGTGCTGTATTCAGGTTCTATACTGCAGATGAAACGTAAAACCGAGGTCCCGTCTGCCTGATCAGGTGGACATTAAAGATCCCATGGCACTATTAAAAAATAGAAATGAGTTTCTCTCTCCCGGTGTCCTGGACAACAATCCCCCAAATAAAATTGGTCACACACTTCATGGTTGTTTGTGGGTAGACGTGTGCGCAAACTGGCTGCTGCGTTCTCCTACTAAAAAACACATTTTACAGTCAATCCTGTGAAACACTTTTGAGACACTGGACTGACGTGAAAGGTACTATACCAAAAACGAAAGTAAACGCAGCACCCAAATTGCACACAGAGATGTTCCACTAAGAACCACGAATCATAATCCTTGCATTTGATATAGAGACTTATCGCGTCATTGAGACGTCTTAAAACGCTTCACAGAATATACTGTAAAGTGTAGTGACTGTGTACTCTGTGGGCAAAATGTGGGAGCCAATTGTGCACATTGCTGTTTCTGTGAAACGCTTTCAGACAACTCAATCAATAGGAACAGGAGGAGACAACAAAAACAACAACAACAATGATTTATATGGGCACTGGACGGCATCTCAGAGTGCTTCCCAACAACGGACCCCGGGGGAGGGGGAAACCTTAGCTGAGACCTGAAATTAGGAAGAGATGGGGCGAGGCAAAGGGAGTGAGGAAGGAAGTTCCAGAGCCTCAGGGCGGAGTAGCTGAAGGCATGGCCGCCGATGGTAGAGCGGAGGATACGGGGGACAAGGAGGAGGCCAGACCAGTTCATTGAGATCATGGCAGATCTTTCAACCCTATTTTCTCACTTTTTCACCAACTGAATCCCTCTAAACATTCCATATTCTGTCCATGTCTTTTAATCAGCTTTTGCTTCCAGTGGGCAGCAGTCATTTCTCCCCAGGTGACTAGGATTAGAGAAGAACATTTTAAAGAATGTTATTAAATCCCGACACGGATCTATTTGAGTTGAGACACATCAGGCAGTATCAGATTTTGGCACCGTTTATTAGTAAAGTGTTCAACTTTAACATTCTCCTTCCTATGGAGCCTGGAGGCACTGTCTCTCTTTCTCTATCTCCCTCCCTCTCTTGCTTGCTGCAGGAATGCTATTATTCATATCTGTGTCAATGATATTCTTTTGTGGTCGTGAACTCAAAACCATTAAATGTTACAAAAGCTTTAAGGGGAATAAAGACCATTTGAGATGACGCAGACGGTAATGCAAGCTGAAAGGTCATTGGAAAACAAGAGAATTTTCCAAAACAATGTTCAGTATTATACATTATGAAGTCCCATTGGATCCTACAGTCATTGAGGGCTTGGTGGGGGGGTGGGGGGGGTGAAGTGTATAAATCCCAATTTGTCTTATAACAAGGATGCGATTCCCAGTCAATGCTTCCACATTCACTTCGCTCATGTGCTGAAAGGCAGCCCTGCTGGCTGGTTACTAAACTTGGTCTATGTTCCCTTGAGTTTAAAAGGTTGAGAGCTGATCTAATTGAGGTTTTTAAAATAACAAAAAGCTAGGGTAGTTACAGATAAACTATTTCCGCTGGTAGGAGATACCCAGAACAAGAATTAGAGCCAGGCCATTTAGAAGTGAATTCAGGAGGCAGTTTTTCCACATAAAGGTCAGTGAAATCTGGAACTCTCTGCCCCGAAAGGCTGTGGATGCTGGATCCATTACCATTTTCAAGACTGAGGTGGATAGATGTTTGTTAGCTCAGGGTATCAAGGTGATATGTAAAGACGCGCAAATGAAGTTGAGTACAGATCAGCCAAGATCTTATAGAATGGTGGAACAGGCTTGAGTGGCTGAATGGCCTACTCCTGTTTCTAGGTTCCTATGGCAAATATTAAGTCCTGTTGGGAAGTGGGGGTGGGGGGGCTGGGAGTGGAGATTGTCTCTTGTTCAATTAATTAACAACTTCGCGCTTCATGAACCTGCAATGATTACAAACGACAGGAACACAATTGCTGATAAGAAAAGCGGGGGCATGAATTTCCCCCAGAGCTCCATTCTCTGTTCTCTTACTTATGTTACTCAATGTAATGGAGTCTATCTGAGGTGATCAACAGACTCTTCAAATGGGGGTTGGGGGGAAAGGAAGGAAGAGTCACAGGTTACATTTTACTGAGCAAACAAACAGGATAGTTGATGTTTAATAAATCTTACCTCCCCCTTTACTTTCCCTCTCATGGGAAAATAACAGCATTGATAAACATCACATGAGTGGAGAGGAAAGAGCGACATGTGCAGTGGTGGGGAGCGATCTTTAACACTGTTTTGAGAAAAGACACAGGAAGCAGTGGGCAGGGATGGACGGAGTGTGGGTTTATGTTGCAGTGGGAGGCTGTGGCACTCTCTCAGCCATCGCTGTAACCATGCTTTTCTCTGCCTCGCACCATGGCTTTGGAATGAGCAGCTCAGTCTATAGTCTGGCTGTCAGCCTGGATGCAGTTGGTTGCACTCTTGCCTGAGTTAAAAGGCTGCAAATTCACAAACACACGCACACAGAGATCAGGACTTTGAATTCAACATAGTCTGGGTTGACACTGCAATGAAGTGCTGGGGGAACTCTGTATTCTGACAGACGCTGTCCTCCAGATGAAACGCTCCAGGTTTAACTGAGGTCCCAGCTACCTGTCCAGGTGGATGCTAAAGCTCCCATGGCACTTCATTAATCAACTGGTTAGACTCCAGCAGTTACCCCCAACACACACTATGCGCTCCCCAAGCCTCGGCTGATTTGGATACACTTAAGCACGGTGATGGGTGTGTGAGACATGTGTAAGAACACCCGACTGAGCAAAAACAATTGCCAATAATCTTGCGGTTTGATGTTCCTAGTTGGAACTCCTCAAATTGCTACAGACTCCCGAGACGTCTCCCACCTTCATCAGCAGAGCAGTAAGCAGCAGCTCACCAGCCCTATATGATGGAGCCTCATCACCAAGAGGATAAAAACGTCGCTCAGGCTAGTTGTCGGGTTCACAGTTCACTCTGAACCTCTGGTCTTCTTGCCTTGGCAGCCAGTAAATGGACCAAGGCCAAAACCTTCCCACAGTCTAAGCCGACATACCAACGCAGTGCTGGGTGTGTGCTGCATTGCCAAAGGCACCATCCTTCGGATCAGACGTTAAACCGAGGTCCTGTCTGCCTGTTCAGGTGGATGTTGGAGATCCCGCGGGACTATTCGATAACAGAAGGGAGTTTACCGGTGTCCAGGCCAACAATCCCCTAAATACAATTGGTCACTCAACCCCCATGGCTATTTGTGGGACACTGCTGTAGGCAAATTGGCTGCCACGTTTTGTCCACAAAATACACAGGCAAAAACGCTTATTGAGACATCTGAACGAATGATTAGGCACTATATCAAGCACAGTCGCTTGTGAAGCGAGTGCTCCAACCACTACGCTACGGGACTCCACAGTAAGACAGGCAATGCGGCAATTCGCTGATTCTAAACCCTCATCGCTGCGATAACGTGCACCGATTCACAACAGTTTAAAATCATGTCTGGCTTTACTAACCAACAATTCACTTTCTTCCAGTGCCTTGGGACGTCCTCCTGACGTGAAAGGCACTACATAAATGTAATTTTGTTGTTGTTGTTCTGAGCAACTGAATGCACGCGAGGATAAGACAACTGTCAGACAGCTAGCTAATGGCTCCTTTGAATTGCTTTTAAAAGAAAACCAGCTGGGATGAAATAATCACAGAAACTCAGAGAGAAAGAGAGAGAGAGAAAGTAGAAAATAGACTTTTACTTTGTTCCCAGGGGGAGATTTAAGAAGGAGAGAAAGACACCAGGGGAAGGGCATTGCTCTTTGAAAACCTTGTTCTCTATAGAGCTCAGGCAGCTAATTGTGTGCTGTCTCTATACAATACGGGATTAGGTCTCTTTAAAACTCAGTTTGTGAATCCAAGATTGGGTTTGTTTTGAATCAAGGCCGATTCCTAAAGGAATGCAATCTCGCCGGCCCCCAGTCAGGCTGTGCAGTGGGTGGCAGGACATTAACTTGCCTGAAACCCAGCACTTAAGTGTTTATTCATTACCCCAGCAAGGAATAAGAGGCTGGACAAGTCACAGGGCGATCTGTCCTGGACTATTAATGCATTTCAATCGTGGGGCGCTTCCCAGAGGTGCAGTTTTCTCTTGTTATCTCCAGTGAGGTTGGGAAACAAATAACTGCACATAATACGTTTGGGAATTTCCTGTGAGAACAGCTGCGGATTTGTGGCAAATGCAGATTTCCCAGCTGTAGTGTGAATGGAGCTTAAGTGCTTAAACCTCAGCCCGTGTGACATTTCACTAGCGCCACTGAACACTAGACATGCAAGCTGGACTGTTCTGAAACATTATTTCTGAAAGATGCTCACCTCCATCTACAAACGGTCTTACTCAACAGGAGGAAAATTCCTCCAGGGTGTCTGTCCACAATGCCGCATTACCCCCTGTATTTTTCCTTCCTTGAACTTTCACTTTCTGTTGCAAATGACTCGAATGTAACAAAGTCTGATACCAGTTACTGCACCACTGAGGAACATCTAGGTAGGGAGATGGTGGAAGCAGAAAGTGTTGATTCTTTCAAGACCAAATTAAGAGATTCAAATTAAGAGATTAGCAAATTAATGCAAACTAAGAGATTAAATAAAATAAAAATTAAGAGATTAAACAAATTTCCATCTAATTACACTGTAAGTGAGACTCAGTCTGGGTTTGTCATTAGCATGTTCGTCTCTGGAATCAGTAAGTTGTGTGAGGGCACAAGCCTCACATTGGACCTGTAAATTCACACAGTGCTGGCCAACTCCCCAGTGCAGTCCTGTGGGGGGTGGGTGGAGCTGCTGTATGGTTGGAGACCATGTCATTCAGGCGAGACGTTCAACCAAGATTCCATCTGGCCATTCAGATGGACGTTAAAGATCCCGCAGCACTACTTGAAAAGAGAATGGAGTTTCTCCTGGTGTCCTGGCTGACAATGATTGATTGATTGATTGAGGGACACTGCTGGATGGAAATCAGCCGCCCTATTTCCCTACAAATACACAGAAATAGCAACTTCCTATCAAGTGCTTGACACTGTTTCGACATTGCATGTACTTTATCAAACATAAGAATTATTATATTGCGCACATGTGGAATGTACAACAGTATTTGCACATACAAAATCTGACTATTCAATACCTAATGCAATACTGTTGAATGGATCCTTCATTATAACAAAGAGCATTGCAGGACTGACAAGCAACAGCTAGATGTCACCACCACTTTTACTGAACACAATTACTTCACTTGCAAATAATAATAATCCTTGCATTTGATATAGTGCCTCATTGTGTCTTTGAAACACCTCAAAAAGCGCTTTGAATCGATAATATACTCTAAGGTGTAGTGACTATATTTTGTGGGCGAAGCACAGTCACCACACAGCAGAAAACTCTGCAAAGCTCTCTGAGACTTCCTCCTACCGTCAAAGCTGCTATATCAACTGCAACGATTGTTTGCTTGTGTCTGGAAATCTCTAAAGTGCAGTTCTTAAATATTTACAGAGTGCCTAAAAAGAGTACAGTACATACTTAACACGGTGTGAACTGATTATCACAGATGTGGGGCCCTTAGGGGAATAAATGTCTCACACATAGAAAGACACACAAACATACACATGCGCACGCTTGTTTGGTCTGTTTGCACTTTCAACACAATCACCCACTGGGGATCGATGGTAAAAGCCGCCAATCTATCCCCCCCCCCACCCCACACCCTATCCCAGGAAGTAGAATTTTGCAGACTGCTGTTTTCTGCACTATAGCATTCTATAATTGTGTCTAAACCTCACTCTAAAGCACTGCTCATCACCACACGTGGTGACACACCCTGTTGTTTGTTTCATTCATTTATCCAGTTAATTGCATACAGTCGTGACCCAGTGGTGAATGAAGGAATGCAGTTTTAACTGCTTAAACTCCAGCAGTTACCAACCGAGCACATATAATAGGACAACGCTGGGTGCGTGCTATGCCTTTTAGTCTTTACCTGTGGCCAATACAGTACTCTAGAATTGGCTGAGCAACAACAACAACAACAACAAATTACATTTATAGAGCGCCTTTCACATCGGGAGGACGTCCCAAGGACGTCTGCAAGGGGCAGAAAGAGAGAGAGAAAATACATGCATTCCATTCCAGAAACAGGGAACATTTCCATGTGTAAGTGGCTTGCTTATGTAGTATTCACAGTCTGGTTTGGACACTGTTAAGCACAGTAATGGGTATCCACGTATGGCAGGCTTCCCCCCCAAAAAACAACTATTTCTGCTCTAACTTGTACAGCATTGGATTCCTGAGTACTTGGAAGAATTGTCCTTTAAGAATGCAAACACCGAACCACATCCGATGTGGGTCCTATGGAGGTTGGAGCTCAGAGGTTGGAGCACTCGCCTTACAAACGAGAGGACCCGGGTTCGATTCCTGAGCAGGGTGAAACCTTCGGCAAGTTTGCTTACTCCACAAGCCTCTGTTTAACTAGCAGTAAGCAGGAACCCGGCTGTTAGTGAATCGGTGGATCGCTTTCCGAGGATAATAATTCCTTCCAAAACAAATCAATAAACAAAATTGGTCGCTCAATCTACAACTGTTTGTGGGGAGAGAGAGTGTGGGTGGTGAGGACAATCAGCTGCTGCGTTTCACCCACAAAATATACAGTCAATTCACTTTACAGAATATTCTGTGAAGCGCTTTGAGACGTTTCAACGATGTGATAAAAACTACATCAAATGCAAGGATTATTATGATTATTATCCCAGTAACTGTTCACTTCACACCCACAGGTAAAATCTCCCTGGAACTAACTAAGAAGACAGTGAGTGAGTGAGTTGAGTGAGTGAGAGGGAGGGAGGGAGGGAATCCTGCAGGGGTTAACCTTTTCTGCCGCAGTGCAATGCTAAGCTGAACTAATTATACTAACGAATGGAAAGGGTTTGGTGGGGGCAGAGTGGAATCTCCTAACGTATGGATTGGGAAGAGGGGGGTGAAGAGACCCCTTCAGCCTCACCACCCACACTCTCTCTCCCCACAACAGCTCACTGAACAAAGCAAATGAACTGAAGAGAGAAGAGAGTGCACAAAGCCCTGGCTACAGCCAATCCATCATACACCCCGCACAAACACTTCTCTGCCTCCTCTCTGCTCCTAAATCCCATTTACAAACACTATTGTATTATTTCACTGTAACCTCACAGGCACTTTATACCCACAGCAGCTTCCCCACCGGCACAAACCCTCAGACAAGAGAATAAAAGTTTATTTTTTTTAAAACACACAGTAAATCAAAAAGTCACCCAAATTTTGACATGGACTTAAAATACTATGATTTTTTTTTAAATAAGAGCTTTCTCTCTCCACCGCCCCCCCACCACCCCCTTACCCTCAAAAGAATACATTATTGGATCTTTAAAGATTTTTATTTTTAATGAAATGGACTGGAATGGGTCACATAGATGTAGCATTTGATTTTAAATAGACCAGATTTTTTAAAAATCGATAAAGATGACAATCACAACTATTTAACATATAGCCTTGCCCTCCCCACATATAGTTGAAAGATTTAAGATTGATTAAGATAAGATTTGCACTGTAAAACAGACTTAAACATTGCCCCCACCTCCCCAAAAAAACTATTTGTCAATTTCACAGGGCAGATTTCAACAGCAACACTGTTACTTTCCCCCCAAATGTATTGTTATTCAGGGTAAACGTGCTTGGAGAAAATAATAATAATTACATAATGACATTATTATTAATCAATAATATCATCAATAAATGCATCAAATAATAATCAATAATAATCCTTGCGTGTTAATTCTAACCTAGAGTTTAGCAAGTTCTCATGTTCTCTCTCTATCTATACTGTATATATGTGTCTCTGTCTGTCTGTATGTATGTATGTATGTGTGTGTCTCCCTCAGCCCAGCACACTGGCACACATCCCAGTTGGCTCACTTACCATTGCTTGCCTCCTCCATGGTCTCTCCCTCACTCTGTGTCGGAATATCCACCACTGCACTTCAAAAGGGAAAGGTTTCCCTTTGCTTTTCTCTCTTGTTTGTTTTCAAACATACAACTGTAGCGGAGACCCTTGCGTGTGCTTCCAGCATCCAAACCCCAGCACTAATGTACTGTAGGCTGATGCTAACTGGAAGCTCACGCCTCTTGCCAGAATCTCTGTGTATGTCAGGGCTGAGAGCCTGTGTTGTAAGTCCAGCCCACTATCTCTCTCTCTGTCTCCTTCCAGTTACTGGCCTGGGGGGCTGTACACTTTGAGAATCTGACTGCAGTTTGTTAAAGCTGTTTATCTCCCATGTCGCCTCTCCCAGCTTGATGTGTTTAATATATCAAAGAACATAAATTCTCTCAGATTTAATCAGAACAGCCTTCCCAAATCTGTAGTCAACGCTTTTCAAACAGTTCCAATTACATATGCACACACACACACACACACACACCAACACTCTCATCCTGGTTTGCAAAAATCAAGATGCAAGAGAACAAAAATACAATCTGCATTCGAAATACTGTGTAATGGTTGGGCAAATTACACAGTCGCTATACTTTACAGTGTACTGTATCCTGCGAAGCACTTCGAGATGTCTCAACGGCATGATAAGGCACTATATCAAATGGAAGGATTATTATCAATAAATGCAACAGGAACTGTTTCCACACAGTAAAATCCCACAAACAGCCAACCTTTTATGTCCATCTTATATTTTAAAGTGCTTCACTGGATTTCGTGTAGTGACTTGTATTTTGTGGGCAAACGCAGCAGCTAATTTGGGCACATCAATCTTCCGCAAACAGCCATGGAGTGAGTGACCAATTTTATTTGGGGTATTGTCGGCCAGGACTCTGGGAGAAAACTCGCTTCTCTTTTCAAATAGAGCTGTTGTATTTTTAACATCCACCTAAGTAGGTTAAAGGAACTTCAGATTCATGTCTCACGCGAAGGCCGGCACCTCTGACAATACAGCACTCTAGCATTGCCGTGAAGTTTGCGCTGCCACTGTGCCAACAACCAGTAACTTACTATTATTACAGAGCAACTTTTCCAGAGGATGTATATCTCACAGAGCTTCACAGGGGCGTTATGGAGCAGGAAGGAGATTGAGTGGAATTGAAGGTTGTTGATCAAAGACCTGATCAAAGAGTGAGATTTTCAAGAGCAGTTTCATGGCACGGAGACAAAGAGCGAGGCGAAGGAAGTTTGGGGGAAGTGTTCCACAGAGCATATGAGGCCATAGGCCCTGCCACAATTGATGGGAGTGATGAGCGAGCAGTAAAGAGAGGAGTGAATCGGTGGAGGAACAGAACTGGAGAAGAGGGTGAGAATGTAAAGGAGATAGTGGAGTCCCCTAGTGGGTAGTGGTTTCGCCTCGCAAACGAGAGGACTTCTGTTCACTTAGCAGTAAATAGAAACCCAGTTGTTAGTCGATTGATGATTGAGAGGCAATAAGCAATGGGAGGGTAGAGGCAGTATAAATATAATTTATATATAAAATGTATAAATGCAATTTTATGTTGTTGTCAAACCAATTTCCAGACCTTTAGCTTCTTTGGAAAAACAGGGCCCATTATTGATGACATAACAAGGCTCCCACCCTCCGCTCCCTCAGGAAGAAACTTCAAGCAAATGGCAGGATATCCAAGCCAATCCTCGCCTCATTCATTTCCTTGCATTGTTCGATCGCTGGAAGGTGGGCATCAGGGCAAGGTGTGCCCATGAAAACAGGCCCAAGACCTCACACTACGTGACCTGCTTACTCTCGACTACCTCCTGCATGTCCCTCGTGTCCTCTGTTCCACCCAAACATTAAATTCCTCCTCAATTTCTTCTTCTTCTCCCCTCCTTTCCCATCTCGATTTCAAGATCCTCACCCTTGTCTTCAAATCCCTCCACTCCTCTGCATTCCCTACCTCTCTTCTCAAACCAGCACCCATTGCCTTCGCTCCACCGGGTCTGGCCTCCTCCATGTCCCCCCAAATCCTCCACTCCACCCTCAGCGGCTGTGCCTTCAGCCACTATGCCTCGAGGCTCTGGAATTCCCTTCCTCACTCCCTTCGCCTCTTCTTTTCCCAGTTTGAGGTCCCAGCTTAAGACCTTTCTCTTCGACCACTCTTTTGGTCACCTTTCTGCCCCTACCCCAGGCTCGGTCCTGGGATCCGCTTGTGAAGCGCTCTGAGACGCCGTCCGGCGTGGAGGGCGCTATATAAATAAAAGTTGTTGTATCTCCTGGTCGCGCCTCAAGACCGTCCTCTTCTATCGTGCCTATGGTCGCCTCCTCCCAGCTTGGTTTTAGGCTCTGCGATTGCCAAGTTCTGTAGGATGTTACCCAGCATGAGGGGCGCTATATCAATGCAAGTTGTTGTTGATTTATGGTCATCACCAATGACATTCTCTTTCTGATAACCGTTCATCAAACATCCTCCCCTTGAGCAACAACTTGTGTTTACCCAGTGCCTGCTCACGTAGGGTCATGTCTCGGAGGGCTTCACAGTGGTGATGTCAGAGGTCGAGCGAGGGAGAACTGAGGGTGGGGAGGGGGAGGTGACTTTTGTCACAATCGAACAGCAAGGGATTAAACACAGACAGAGAGATAGATAAATTGTCCAGGGCAATCTCCCATCAGCTGCTTATTGTTTGGAGGCAGCTATCGTCATCTGAAACGCTGTTTGCCTGCCAGCGTTTGGTGATGTTAACTGTTAAATGGTCAGTAATGCTGGATGTGTAACAAGGGACAGAGGAAGCTGTAATAATAATAATCCTGCATTTGATATAGTGCCTTATCACAGGATATAATGGAAAGTGAATTGACTGTGTATTTTTGTGGGAGAAACATGGCAGCCAAATGCACACATCAGTGTCCTCCTACATGAATTAAGTGATTTTTTTTTGAAAGGATTATTACCCCTGGAAAGGGATCTACCAATCAACTAACAACCGGATTCTTATTTACTGCTGGGTAAACAGAGGTATGTGGAGTAAGGAAACTTGCTTTAGGTTTCTCTCTACCCGGGAATTCAACGCAGGACCTCTCGCTAACCATTGCTTTACAGAAGCCAATGAATTTGCTGTATATCCGGCATGTGTCCAGTCCCTAGCTGGTGGTGTAGCCATTTTGGTTTGTCCTCACACACACAACTCGCTCCCAAAATTGATCTCAGTTTCCGTGCAGAGATGTAGTATCACAAACCCAACAGAGGCTTTAAAGTGTGCTCGATACATCATTTATCCTGTCATAAACTTCAAACAAACAAAAGTTTCCGAAGCAAAAGTTAGACAACAGCTAAATAGGAAAAGCCAGTTGAACTGTGGTCAGACCTTATTTCCCATTCTCCTCCCCTCCCTCCCAATCCCCCCCCCCCCCCACCCTCTCCCCACCCCCCCACTGCCATTTTTGGCATGTTTGCCTGCAGCCAGATGATGTCATGCAACACTATTGCCATGGTTACAGCTCTTGCAAGTGCATCAACGTCTGTGGTTCGAAGTTACGGAAAAAAGAGAAGATTTCCCCCCCCCCACCCCACCTCATCCCCCCTCCCGTATGTTAAAGAAGAAAGGCCGGAATTTGAAAAGCACATTGTTTAGGGTGCTCAGGGAATAAAAACAGAATTAGCTTCAATGGGGCGGAATCTTTAAACCTTTCGCCCCCTGCTATTCAGGGCATTTTCTGAGGCTCGTTTACAGTAATGTTCATGTGTTTGGTTTCTAACAACCACACTTGCCCTTGCATGTTATAGCTCCTCCTGACCTCTGTGACCTGCTAACTCTATACCAACCACTCTAGTCCCTCTGCTCGGCAGATACCGGCCTTCTCTATGTCCCCCAATCATTAGGGCCATCATTGTGTACAAAGTCGTCTTTACTGTAAGGTCCTTTACTCTTATTGCAATATACACAGCATATTTTATCCCTGCGTACAACTGATCGGCTAATAGATTTCAAGATCCTCTTGAGTCATCTTTATCAAAATAAAATGGTAATTTCGTCACTCAATGTTTGTGGGACTCTGCTGTGCACAATTGGCTGCTGCGTCTCACCTCCAAATATAAAGTCAATTCACTTTACAGTATATTCTGTGATGCGCTTTGAGACATCTAGAAGACGTGAACAGCGCTATATCAAATGCAAGGATTATTGTTATCGTCTCTGTGCCGGCTCTGTTAAGGGAAAAAGTGTTCACATCACGAGTGCGAAAGAGGTCACTGAGCCCTGAATTTAGTGGAATTGTTGAGTATGGCTTGGTTTTGTGCTGGCTTCACCACAATCATCGTAACAATTAATCTCGGAATAAAGTCTTGCATATAAAATGGGAGCAAAGAAGGCAGCATCCCTTACAACACTAAGTTCATATGCTCGCTGACAAAGGAGTGGGGGGCATGCATGGGAGATGTGCAGATTAAAGAGATGAGGTATAAATAAGCAACACCTCCTGGTTTCACACAGGGCTTTATCTGCTGTTTGGTCAATGAGTCTCTCTGGTCTGTCAGCTTGGCTTTGTCCAAAATCATGGAAGCTTTCAGCGCTTCATTTCCTCTGCCTTCTCACAGTGATCTCTGCTCTGTGCCATTAATCTTCTTCCTGCTCCAACCCTTTGTCACCGGGCTCTCTCCCAGATTCCCGGAGTTCCGATAAGATCTGCAATAACAGAGCTGCCACCACTTCTTTTCAGCCTCGTTTCATGTCAAAAGAAAGGGAACGAGACAGAGAGAAAGTGCAAGAGACGGAGAGAGAAACTTTCTCTTAAACCTTTGGGTCGCTTCCTTTCAACAAGGCAACAGCCACCACAGGTGGGTTTGCTTACTGCTGTTTTCAAGATCCTCACATTAGTTTTCAAATCCCTTCATTCCCTCCCTAACTCTCTAACCTGCTCACCGCTGCCTCTGCTCAACTGCCTTCTGCATGTTCTTCCGAGTCCACCATCGATGACCACACTTTCAGCCACTACGCCGCGGAACTCTGGAACACTCTTCCTTTATCCCTCCGCCTTGACCTTCACTTCCTAACCTTCAGGTGTGACCTTCCGGACGGATGAGCTTTCAATTTTAAGGTCTCATCCTAAGAGCGTCAGCCGAAACTATGAGCTCAAAGTCCCCAATGTGGGTCTTGAACCCACATGAGAGCTGACAGCTAAAACAGGAGGAAGTGGCCGATCATGCTCTCTGCTATTAATCATCCCACTCCAGGATATAGTTTGGGACATGACTGGCAGGGTGGTGGAAGGCAAAGTGGATGGACATTAGACTTTTTTCGTCGAGCAATTATTGTGGTCTTATGCATTTTGACCAAGTGATCTTTAAGTCTGCCCCACCCACCCTGTTTATGTTTCTTTAAGAAACTCCTGCCCCTCACTAAGCTAATCTATTTATCCCAGTTGGCTGCCTCGCTCACAGGGGTCAGGCACCTGTCATTCCAGGAACACGTATCCTGTCTGATGGAAGCAGGATCTCCAAGAGCAACTCCAGCCAACGATAAACTCCTGAGGCAAACTGAATTCAAATTTCTTCTACGCCCTCATCCGGGTTTCTAACATGGCTCTCGTTTCTGTACATCCCAAGGGAATACCCCACCCCCACCCCCCACTCCACCCAACTAACCCCGCCCGACACATAAACAAACACACACACATTCCCCCCACACACTTCCACAAGGGCCTCAAGGAAGGAGAAAGGCAGAAACTCTGCATAACTTCCAACCTCCCACCCACCCCCACAGATACTGAGCAAGGACTGCGGCAATGTACCGGCTTTCAAAGACTATTCTCAACAGAAAACAAAAGGCTTCAGGTGGAGATTGGTGGGAGGGGAATGGAGGAGAATAATAATGTTATTTAATGTGTTTAACACAATGTCAAAACGGCTGAAAACATTGCTGCCGAGTGTAGTAACTGGGCATCTGTCATGCAAACATGGCTAGCATGTCCCTGCACAAAGCAGGGTCCCGTGGAATGCAGAAAAAGTACCAATGCCTGCACGGCCTACAGAGCATACAACAACAACAACTGAATAATAATAATAATCCTTGAATTTGATATAGCGCTTTTTACATCTTATGGACATCTCAAAGTGCTTCACAGAATATACTGTAAAGTGAATTGACTATATTTCTGGGCGTTGATATAGCAGCCCACATACAGGGTAGCGTCTCAGAACGCTTGATAAGCGAGGGCAAAAGAGATCCTTGGAATGACCTCTCTCTCAAGGAACTTCTAAAGTACTTGGCTTGAGGCTTTATTGTGTCAATACATGCAGTTAACAATCTCCCTCTCCACCGCCTCCCCTCACCCCTCGCCTCCTTGTCTTTGGTTTTCTCTTCAAGCTGGTGTTTATTTTCCCATTTAGGTGGTTGCCATGGAGCCTGATCAGTGCATCAGTCAGGCCGCAAACTTCAACACAACTTTGGGAGCGGGTTATATATCGGATCATGTTTCCGGAGTTCGACTGATCCCCGAAACCATGGTGATGAGAGGCAGAGCCAAGGAGATGGAAAGCCGGCAGAAATGCCAGGTGGCAGGTTTGGGGGGAGGATCAAGAGAAAGGCTATATCATAAAATAATTTTGTCCACAAAATATACAGTCAATTGTCTCTACAGTATACTCTGTGAAGCGCTTTGAGATGTCTTGATGATGTGATAATGCACTGTATCAAATGCAACCAATTGTGCATAGCCGAGTCCCATAAACGGTCATGACTGAGCAACCAAGTTATAAAAAACAATTTGGAAAAATTAATCCCCCTGGACACCGATCCTCCAATTGACAAACAACTGGGTTCCTACTAACTGGTAGTAAACAGAGAAGAGTGGATTTAGGAAACTTGCCTAATGCATCAGCCCATCAGGGAATTGAACCTGGATCTCTTGCAAGGGGAGTGCTCTAACCACTACACTACAGGACTCCATGAAGCTCACAATGAAACTCCTTTGAGATTACAATAAAGTACTGCATTTGGATGAGATCTTGAAATCCAGGCCCTGTCTACCTGTTCAGATGGATTTTAAAGGTCCAACTGCGAAGGAAAAGGAAGTTTCACAAAGAATCTGGGCTTCTACCCTTCCCCTCTGTACACAACCTTGTACAGGGGCAACACCAGCCTACAACCTGGATAGGAAATGGTTAACCCATCACAGGTCAGCCCAGATCAGCATGCCTCCGATTCACACTGGAACCAAACAAATTCTAAGAGGCGGAGCGAACAGGCTGAGACATAACAGCCGCCAGGTGTCTGATTGTAACCTCAGGTTGGTTCCTCTTCACAGTAAGTGCTCGATCAGAGCAACGCTCACGAACGTGTTTCACTTCTCATTCACAGCAGCCCAAGTGAAAGGGGTCAGTGACTGCACTTAGAGCAGAGGTTGAGGGAATGGAGGCAGTGCCCTGGCATCGGGTGGCAGGATTGATGAGAGGGGGAGGGGAGAGGGTATAAGTTACATGTCCTCTTACTGACTGCACTCACACCTTCTTATATTATCTCAACACCTGTTCAATTAATCCAACCATAACTGCATACACATGCACACACAGTGAGACAGTGTGTGTGAGAACAAGCAAGAGTAAAAAAAGAGTTTGTGAAAGAGACAATGTGTATGTGAGAGTAGTATCAGAGAGAGCAAGTGTGCTTGAGAGTGAGCGAGTTGCAGTGTCAATCTAAATGTCTGATGTCCAGCCTTGTGTGGGGCTCCCTCTCGTGGCCTGACTCAGAAGACATCAGATTAGACCCTTTGGCTAAAAAGTGGCAAGAGGCAAAGGGAAGGACCCAAAGATCCCAAAGAAGTTGCCTGTGTTAGTAGGAATCTGGTTGTCAGTCGATTGAAAGATCGCTTTTCTGAGGTAATAATCCCTACAAAAAAAACGTGGTCACTCAATCCACAACTGTTTGTAGGACACAGCCTGTGCAAATGGCTGCCACGCTTCGCCAACAAAATACAATCAATCCACTTTACAGTACATTCCATGAAGCGCTTTGAGACATCTCAAGGAAACGGTAAGGCGCTATGTCAAATACAGGGATTAATTCTTATTATTCTTATACACTTATAGCTTGTGGCTTAGATCCAAGTTGATTGGAAGTGATCAATCTCCATTACAACTCTAAAATTGTACAACAACAACAACAACTTTGATTTATATAGCGCCCTCCACGCTGGATGGCATCTCAGAGCGCTTTACAGTAGTGGATCCTGGAACCAAGCCAGGGACAGGGGTAGAAAGGTGACCAAAGGCCCGGTCGAACGGAAAGGTCTTTAGCTATGACCTGAAACTGGGAAGAGAGGGGGCAAGGTGAAGGGAGTGAGGAAGGGAGTTCCAGAGCCTCGGGCATAGTGGCTGAAGGCATGGAGTGGAGGATTCGGGGGACATGGAAGAGGCCAGACCCAGAGGAGCGAAGGCAGCGGGTACTGGTTTGGGGAGAGAGGAGATCAGAGAGGTAGGGGGTGGTGCAGAGGAGTGGAGATACTTGAAAACAAGGGTGAGGATCTTGAAGTCAATCCTCTCAGAGACAGGGAGCCAGTGAAATCTAGCAAGGATTGGGGTAATGGGGGAGCGAAGCTTGGTGCAGGTGAGTATGCCTGCGGCAGAGTTGTAGGCTCTAACCTGTGCTATATCTTAACAAGATTCCTTCATGCCGATGACTGGAAGCACGGCAAGCTCTCTTGGAAAACTCTGCTCCCAGGACATTCATTTCTGGAATGGGATTACTGGGAGTCAAACAGGAGTTCCAATGTTAAGGAAAATAGTGCAGATTACCATTTCAGAGAATATCCCAACATCCAACAAGAAAGGGGCTCCGATTATAATGATTCTGTTATAAACCTTCCATTGTCACCTCCAAAGGCATTTCCTAGGAGATGCTCTGACTGTGTATTTTGTGGGCACAGAAACGTCTCACAATAGAGCCATGAAGTGAATGACCAGTTTTATCCTGAGGATTGTTGGCCAGGAGAGGGAGGGAGAGAAACTTTATTTTTGAGTCGTGCCATATTTAACCTGTCCACCTGAACAGGCACAAATTAGATTGGACCTCAGTTTAATGTCCCATGTGAAAGATAGCAACTCTTTAATAAAGCAATGGTCCCCTTAGCACTGTGCTGGGAATTCAGTCTAGACTGAGTGAGTAATCTAGGTCCCAAGTTTTTTCTTTTGGCTGCCATTTCCCTTGCATGTTAGTTACTTCAGCCCCCACCCCCAACCTCACCATCTGCTGTGCCTATTGTCACTATGCGTTAAATGATAGGCCTAGAAAAGTAGGGAAAGCCCATCTGGCCAGCAGATGCTGGCTGGAACATGTGATGAACATTGTGGTTGGCCATTTACTCTCCTCCACCTCGGCAAGCGAGACTGAAGCCTTTCTTGTGGTTTACAGACATGTTATCACAACACCAAACAGTCTTGCAGGGAACAACAACAAATTGCATTTATATAGCGCCGTTCACATTGGGCAAAATTTATATTTTCTCTCAGCACTTACAGACATGTGTCACCACAACCCCAAATAGCCTCAGCGGGGTTAATCTTGTAAAGGTGTGTAAAATGTTAAATGCGGTTGAAAAAATTAAACTCACATCAACGCTTTATGATGCAGGAAGGCAACAGAACAAGAGGTTCCACAGGATTAGAGTTATAAAGGTCAGTCCCACACACAAAATCACAGTTGTTATTACTAACCATTAAAATAAATCCTGCAAAGCGCTTTTGGACATCTTCCTGACCTTAAAGGCGCTGTTTGAAATGTAAGCATTTATTACCATTTTATAGGGATATTTCCACGTATAGGTGGCATGCTTGGTGGAACTCTCAGTCTGGGTTGGAAACTCTTTAAGTGTGGTGATGGTTATCCTCGCGTCTCACATACAGCAACAACAACACCTTCGATTTATATAGTGCCCTCCACGCCGGACGGCATCTCAGAGTGCTTCACCTGATCTGGTCACATACCTGACCGACCATAATAATAATAATCCTTGCATTTGTTATAGCACTTTTCACATCCTCTAGATGTCGCAAAGCACTTCACAGAATGTACTGTAAAGTGAATTGCCTATATATATGTTGGCGAAATGCGGCAGCCAATTCTGCACAGCAGTACCCCACAAACAGTCGTGGATTGAAATGACCAATTTCTTTGTTTTTTGAGGGATTATTATCAGGCGTGTGGAGCAAGCAAACTTGTCCAAGGTCTCGCCCTGCCTGGAATTGAACCCCGGTCTCTTGCTTGTAACCACTGAGCTACACAAGACAATATACCGTATTCAATAACAAGGAGGGCCAAACAGATCCCAATAGAATTTGGGAGCAAAGAAGTATTGAACTCGGGATAAATTAGGTAAATGAAGGTGAGTATGAGCCAATAAAAACCACAAAGATGGTACCTTTCTCTTACCTCTTCCATTTGTGTTCTGCAACTTTCTTGTCAGGCACTTAATCCTTCAGAGACAATCCTTTGAATAGCATATTGTTCACAATCTGGTGAGATTACAGAACATACCGTATTACCAGAGAGCATCTAATAGCAGAGTGCGAGAAAAGCACTGAGCCAAACAGAGCAGCCTGCCTCCATTTAAACAGAGCATGGAAGCAATGATAACAGTATAATAATAATAAGCCTTGCATTTGATATAACATTTTTCACGTCTTCTTGATATCTCAAATCGTTTTGCAGAATATGCTGTAAAGTGAATTGACTGTATATTTGTGGGCGAAGCATGGCAGCCAAATGCGCACAGCAGTGTTCCACAAACAGCAGTGGATTGAAGTGACCAATTTATCATTGGGTTTTTTTCATGAGGGATTATTATCGGGTGTGTGTGGAGTAAGCAAACTTGTCTAAGGTTTCACCCTGCTGGGAATCAAAGCCAATCGAAGACTTGCTTGCGAGTCGATTGCTCTAACCACTGAGCTACATGACTCCAATATCATACATGATATGATAATACTGTACTAACAACACAGTCATTGTACTTTACAGTATATTCTGTGAAGCGCTTTGAGATGTCCCAATGATGTGATAAGGCGCTATATCAAATGCAAGGATTATTATTGTATAATGAATATATAGTAGTTATTTATAATAGTAACAAATAACACTCGTGATATATAATATAAGTATATATGATGATAATCCAGGTAATTCAGGCTAGAGTTCCCCAAAGTAATGAACAAACTAGATGAGTGCAAAGCTCCCGGTTCACACACACTCTTCCACAAACCCCAGTCAGTCATGTGTTTGATCACTGTTGGGAATCCATACAAAAACACTGTAAATTTCCATGCCAGCAAACTGCCGGTACATCAGGCGACCGTTAATTACATCAGGACATAAATAAAGGCAGTGCAAGTCACAGCACTCAGCTACAAAAAGCATCTGATACATTAACATGCACACCACAGCAGATCAGTACACAATCCCCTGAAGTGATACCCTGCGCTGCCGCTAACATCCATGCATTATTATTCACCAAAGGGAGATTTCATTTTTACTATTATTGTCTTTGCACAGCTGGGCTCACAAAGGAGACATGGTAATGTGACTGAGTGCTGTGTGATGGATTGTTCCATCTGTCGGCAGAATATTACTCATCCCCCCCCCCCCCCACCCACTACCATTTCAATATTGACGACAATATCACATTGCCATGTAGTGTCTGCCTGGCTCAGTGCTAGCGCTCTCGCCTCTGAGTCAGAGGGTTGCAGGGTTGAAGTCCTACCTTGAGAATTAGAATCACACAGTCATAAACGACACTCTGTGGCAGGGCTGGTGGAATGATGCATTGTTGGAGGTGCTGTCTTTCAGATGGGACATTAAACCCACATTAAGCAATTAGTCTGTTCAGGTGCATGTCAAAAATCCCATGGTGCCATTCGAAAAGGAAAGCATTTTCCTCTCTCTTGGTGTCCTGCCAAACAAATAAAAATGGTTCGCTCACTCCACGACTGTTTGTGGGACTCTGCTGCAGTGTGCAACTAGCTGCTGCGTTTCACCCATAAATATACAGTCAATTCACTTTACAGTATACCCTGGAAAGAGCTTTGAGACGTCTCAATGACGTGATACGGTGCTCTATCAGTGCAAAGATTCCTGGAAGCCCCTATTAACACTGAGGTCCTGTCTGTCCTTTCAGGTGAAGCTTCATTGTTGATGCACATGGAAATTGGTTTGCACTGAGCTCAGTACTGTATAACCCAGAGCACAAGTAATGGAGTGCACAAATGGCAACCTGCTCACCAACAATAAACTTGTTATGTCAGCTTGGCTCAGCTGGTAGCACGCTCACCCAGGTCTAGGAGGCTGCAGTTTGAAGCCCCCACATTGGGGACTTTGAGCTTGAATAGAGAAAGGAGTTTCTTCCAGTGTCCTGGCCGACAGATAAAAATTTACCATAGCCGTTTGTTGGACATTGCTATGTACAAATTGGCTGCCTACAAAATACACAGTCACTACACTTAACAGAAACAGTGATTTGATGTTACAGGTGCTGTATCAAGTCGAGATTATCATTAATAATTCTATATGTCTTTATGATGGAAAGATTCGATGAAGTTCCTCCCTGCCCTAAGGCTAAACCTATCTCACCATTCTTCACATCGAACACCTTCCATCAGTCAAATTCCTCAAAGTGACATTTGCAAGTTCCTGACAGGTCAGGGAACATCAAAGTTACACACAACCTGCCATTTTCTCTACCCACCATTACCCTTTAACTGGGGGAGTAGCCTAGGCCCTGGAGGCTGGTATAGAGGAGAGTGACAAGGCTGACCCCACATGTTGGTTAAAGGGTTCTGATGCGAATGACTGGATGTGGTGATGTCCTTCGGTATCGAAAAGAGTTTGAAGCGACACCAACAACAGCAACTTGCATTTATATAACGCCCTTCACACTGGGCGGCATCTCAGAGTGCTTCACAATGGCAGAGCCTGAGGCCGTGCCAGGGAGAGGAGGGTTGGTGACCGTAAGCACACGTTGGAAGAAAAGGCGCGACATGAAGAAGGGGAAGGAGGGGGTGAGGCAAACAGGTTGAGGGAGGGAGTTTCGGGGCGTAGTGGCTGAAAGCACGGCTGCCGATGGTGGAGCGGAGGATTCAGGGGCAAGAAGGAGGCCTGACCCAGTAAGCAGAGGCAGCGGGTATTGCTGTGTGGAGAGAGGAGGTTGCTGAGGAGTGGATTGCTAGGGGTATGCTGAGGAGTGGATTGATTTAAACACAAGAGTGCGGATCTTTAAGTCCAGTGAATTGATAATGCAGATGGAATTACACAGTGTGTTTCGCTTCAGGAGAGCGGCTCGGTGCGCTTTTCAGTGCTGGATGAGAACCAGCTTCCTGTGATCTGAATGGCAACCTGATGACCTGGAAGTACAGTACTGACAAGCAGCCATTTGTAGACTGTGACCCTTAGTTCTGTAACATAGCACCTCACAAGAGATAGGAGCTGGGTTTGATTCCGGGGCAGGGCAAAACCTTCAAGAAGATTCCTTATTCCACACCCAGCAGTACGTAGAAACCACAGGTGTTAGTCAGTTGGCATGTCGCTTTTCCGGGGGCAATACTACCTTCAAAAAATATCCTTTGCTGTATGCAATTGGCCACATTTTGCCCCCAAAATACATAATCACTACACTTCGCAGTATAATTTGTGTAGCGCTGTGAGACTTCTCAAAGGTGTGATAAAGCACTGTAACAAATGCAAGGATTATTATAATTATAACACGGCCAGACAAGCATGAAATTAAATGGATTAACTCTTCAAATTGACTAAAACTGCATTCATAATTTGTTGCCATTCCTGTTTTTATGAACTTGGTTACATCGAGGCCAAGAGATGCCCTTGAGATATCCAATGAATGGCCTGCTCACTCACAGTCAGACCTTGTTTTAACACAACTGCAAACTCATCCTTGTAATGGTTCCAAAGATGCCTAGCCTAGCTTACTTAGGAGGGGTGCAGTCTGCATTGTCAGCTTGTTCCATTAAAGTGTTATTGAAGGAGGCAATCTGGGTTTTTCTGTGAGGCAAGATCCAGGCTAGCTGTTTGCCCTCCCAATGACACTGACATCCTCCTACGCTAACCAGAAAGGCTCAGCCGCCATCAGCTTTTCAAGGCATTTCTTGGATAGAAA
The DNA here is from genome assembly GCA_035084275.1 of Hydrolagus colliei. NCBI lineage: Eukaryota > Metazoa > Chordata > Chondrichthyes > Chimaeriformes > Chimaeridae > Hydrolagus > Hydrolagus colliei. The sequence goes on along the minus strand of CM068748.1, from coordinate 22,157,605 downwards.
CTCACAATGTTTCTTTCCCTCCAACTGGAATTGGGAGTAACCACAAACTAAGACTATAAAACATATAAAACTATGCCCCAAATCTCCTAAACCCTCTCCTCTGCCTCGTCCCTTCCTTCCTCATCGTCAAGTTGCATCCGAAGACCTTCCCCTTCAACCGTGCCTACAATCACTTACCCCAGAGTGTGTGTTGAGGTAACTGCTGGAGGTCACCGTCTCCTTCAAGCAACTAGACAACAATAACAACAAATTATAGCTCCTTTCATATTGGGGGGAATATCCCAAGGCGCTGGACGGTCAGTGATTTGGACCCGAGCTGGGGGCTGGGATCAGGAAGGAGGGAGGATAGCAGGGAGGGTGGGGCTTAGGGGGTAACAGGAGGGTCGTGAGACAGGCCTTGAAGGAGGCGAGGGAGTGGACAAGCCAAAGGGACTGTGGGTTAGAATTCCAAAGGCTGGGGGCAGAGAGACTGAAGACCCGAACGCTGATGGTGGGGCAAGCTGGGTGTGGGACAGGCAGGAGCCCGCTGAGCGGAGAGAGCGAACAAATCTATATGGACTTAGCAGGTCACAGGAGTATGCAGGGACAAGGCCGCGGAGGGTTTTCGAAGACAGCGAACCGGTAAATGCTAAACTCCTTGCCTTTTAACCGTTCAAGCCTCCCTCCCCAATCTCCCACCCTCTCCCTCAGCCTGCATTGATTACTGCTTACATGTGTGGTCACATTCTCACGACTTTGCCTTTAATAGAAGACAAGAGCTTGTCAGCTGAAAGCACTTAATTGTTCTTCAGAACAAGTTCCCCACTGGCAGCACGAAACCACTTGCTGCACAGTCAGACAGTCACGCTGATCAACTCCCCAGGGTTCCAGATACTTAGACACACTTGTCATTGGGACATCCAAGAATGACCCACCCCATGTTAAGACCAACTTTATTATAATATTAATAATGAACCTTGCATTTGACATAGCATCTTATGTCGTCGAGACCCCTCAAAGAGCTTCACAGAATATACTGTAAAGTGAATTGAGTGTATAGCTTGTGGATGAAACATACAATAATATTTGTAGAGTGCCTTTTACGACAGGAGGACATCCCAAGGCGCTGAACAGTCAGGGGTCAGGACCCGAGCATGGTGTGGGGGGGGCGGCAAGGTTGGGATGAGGAAGAGCAGAGAGGTAGGAGGATTGATACAACAATCAAATCACAACTGTATAATAATCACTCCAAAAAAACTTACATTTGACACAGCCTCTTTCACGTCAGGAAAATGTCTCAAAGCACTTCACAGGATTTTATAGTAAAGGGTAGTGACTGGAGACTGTGCATTTTGCAGGACTCAGCAATACGCCGGCTTCCGCACATCGATGTCTCTGCGAACAGCCGCGAAGTGAACAACCTTTATTCTACAAAAGCGACTTCATACAGCTCCTCCTGCGCAGCAGCTACAAGCAGAAAAATGTTCTAGGGTTCTATGGCTGCTGTCCAATTGGCAAGCAAACGCAACATAAACTACTCACTGGCAAGCCAGAGAAGGGATACAGTCAAGGGCACTCTCTGATAGGGAGACAGCGAGCAAACGTTGCTCAGTCTAGAGCCTGGAGACAAAATGTGCTCAGATATGTGTATCCCAGAGCGGGTCTTGTACACAGCTATGTGGTTTTAGCCGGTCAGATACCAGCAGTTACCCCAACGCACACTCTGGGTTCTCGAGATTTTGGCTCTTGCCAACCTGTGCCTGATATATTTTGCAATTTAGATAAGCACATTCCATTCCGACAATCTACCTCTGAGATATACATGTATAGGTGGGATGCATGGAAACCTCAGTTTCACTTGGATGTTCTTAAGCATGATGATGGGTTTCCGCCATATGTCAAGCACTCAGCCGACCCCCAAAAAAGGTTAGAGGGCAAGTCCATTCCTCCAATACTCCAAGTAATGATACATGGGTGAGTGTTAACACCAACTTTATAATAATAAAGTTATGTGTTGCTGTTTACTGGATGTGGTGGGGTTGGGGTGGGTGGGGTGGGGGGGAGTTGGTTGGTCAATTGTGATCTACTTTGAACTGCACAAAGGCCTTGCATGATCTGGAGAAAATGGCACAATGTTCGATCCATCGATGGTGATGGTTGACATTGTTGCGCTATCCACTCCTACTGTTTGAAACAATAGACTCAGCTTAGATACCAACCTGGCTCTCACTCTCACTCTCGCCTTTGGTTCAGAAGGTTGCGGGTTCAAACCCCAACATTGGGACTTTGAACTCACGCGGTTCATTCCAGGCTGACTCTCTGATGCGGTGCTGGGGTCTTATGATGCATTGTCCCTGGATGAGACACTCAAACTTGAGCTCTCACCTGCTGCTTCAGGTGTGTGGAGTAAGGAAACTTGCCGAAGGTTTCACCCTGACCGGGAATCGAATCCGGGTCTAACCACCTTGTCTAATTGTCGCTCGCATCAGTTTATGTTGCTTTGTCGTAAAAAAAATGTCACGGAAACCTGGGAGCGTCAGGAGGTCACTGAGGGTGCTACTGTACTTGGCCTCGGACCAGAGAGCTAGCTACATTTTATTTGATTGTTGAAGAAAAACCAAATACAGTATTGTAAAATCACTAATGGAAGTCGTGAAACACTCTATAATAAATACAGCTGCCCCTGGCCGGTGGGTGGGAGGGTAGAACGGAATAGGATTAATCCACAATATTGTAATAATAATAATAATCCGTGCATTTGGTATAATACTAATAATAATCCTTGTATTTGATGTCTCAGAGTGCTTCACAGAATATACCATGAAGTGAATCGACTGTATATTTTGTGGGCGAAACACGGCAGCCAATTGCGTACAGCAGTGTCCCACAAACAGTCAAGGATTGAAATTACCAATTTTGTTTAAGGGATTATTATTAGATGTGTGGAGTAAGGAAACTTGCCTACAGTTTAACTCTGCCTGGAATTGAACCCAGGTCTGTTGCTTGTAAGGTGAGTGCTCTAACCACTGAGCTGCAGGACTCCACAAAGTCACTGTAAAGTGAATTGATTGTATAATTTCACGGGTGATATAATAAATCTATTATTATTATCATTTCTTTTAAACAATCCTATTGATTCTGCCTCTACAGCTCTTTGAGGCAGAATGTCCCACATCTTCAAAAGTCTCTGCACAAAGAAACTCTTGCTGACCTCAATTCCTGGCTGTCTTTGTGAAGCTGTTCAGCCACCCCCACCCACCCCCCACACCACTGGACTCTCCAGTGGGAGAGCCAGGGTCTCAAACAGGAGACGTGGACCACCGCCCAAATCTAGTTGGTTTCCTGATAAAAGGATATCTTTGCTGTAGCAGCCAAGAGCGGCTCTTGTTCTGAGAGGTAAACACTGCATGAGCTAGTTACAACACACAAAAAAAACCTTTGATCTCAGTCATTGATCTGATTATACAACAATAACAAATCGCAATTACTCAGCACCTTTCACTTCGGAAGGATGTCCCAAGGCACTGAACAGACTCAGTTGTACCCGAACTGGGGGTTGGAATCAAGAGGGTTCCTACAAGAACCCCCACTATATGCTGTATGTAATCCTAATACATTCCATACATTTGAGATATGCATTTCACAGCAGGGGATGTCTCAAAGCGCTTTCCAGGATTTCAAAGTGCTCGTTCAAATGCAAGCATAATAATAATAATCTTTGCCTTTGATACAATGCTTTATTACATCGTTGTGATGTCTCAAAGCGCTTCACAGAATATACTGGAAAGTGAATTGACTGTGTTGGGGGTGAGACGGGACAACCACTTGCGCACAACAGCGCACTTGCGCACACACAAAGTTATCGAGTAAGTAACCAAATTCTTATTATTTCTTTTAAGGATTACCCCCAGAAAGTGATCCCCCAATCAACTAACAATCAGGTTCCTACTTACTGCTGGTTAAACAGAGGCATGTGGAGTAAGGAAACTTGTCTAAAGTTTTGCTCAGCCCGGAATCGAACCCGTGTACTCATGTGTGAGGCAAGTGCTCTAACCAGTACACGGCAGGACTCCTCAATCCACAGTCGGGGGCTCAGACCCTGAGCCCAGATTACAGCACCAAATGTCAGCATTAACAAGGGCTTTAGAGCTCAGTAAGCTGCAGAACCATTCAGTTTTATGCTATTAAAATCCTCATCCTCTTAGGTTTCCAATAGCTTTGTGCTATGAGAGAAAGACGCCAGCCGATCAAGTGATCAGATTCCCGTTCTCCAAAATTACTGTTCGATTCCTACATGATTTAGTCGGTCGCCTACAGAGCGCATGATTGGGGCATCAGACTTCAGCACCCCCACCCACCCTCCCCAGAGGATGTCAGGGGGAGGGCTATATCAATGTCTGGAGGTCTGCTTCATTACCCTGGACGATTTTGCAGGAATCAGAAGCTCCACTAATATTCAAAATTGCATTACAATATTGCATTTCCCCACAGGTTCGAAAATCATTTAATTCCTATTAATATCCTTTTCCTCCTTAATATCCTGAATACCCACAGCCGTGCACGTCATTGGGCCTTCGCTCCTCTTTGCAAAAACAAATGCATTGGAAAGTTGTTTGCGTTAAATCCTGTGAAGCGCTGTGAGAGCTACTCCCTACATGAAAGGGGCTGTTTTCAGAAAATAGCAGCCTAATTACCTGCACACAATGGATACTAACTAACTAATTAACTAACTAACTGACTGACTAAACAACTCACTAACTAACTACAATCCTTGCATTTGATATAGCACCTTATCATATCATTGAGACATCTCGAAGCGCTTCAGGTAATGTAATTTAAAGTTAATCGACTGTATTTTGTGGCAGAAAAGTTTTTTAACTAACTAAACTAAAAGGAGGGGGTAGCGGGGGGAAATAGGGTCCGAGACAAAAGGGCAACTGTCTTTCCGATACAAAATCGCTCACTCGCTTCAAGGCAATTTGACGGGACGTCGCTGAGCGTTCGCCTACAACATACACAATTGCTCCACTTTACAACAACAACAACAAAATCACATTTATAGATCGTCTTTCACATCAGGAGTAAAAACAAGTTGAAGGGCTGATGCAAAGAAGGGCAGACTGAAAGGGAAATCTAACCAGTTTTAAACAGAGTTAAGTCTCTGCCGTCTCCTCTGCACTGATTTTAAAAAAACAGTCCTGGAATTATTTGACCACTTTTGTACAGAATAACAGAGCCCTGCCCAGCACAGCCCTGCCTGTCCAACTAAGCTTCTGCTATCATCTGTCAAGTAACACTCCCTTCCTTGTTGGCTCAGGCTCTCAGCAGGCAATGTTCAAGCCCAGGCCTGCATTATTGACAATGATACAGAACTCACAGGGCCTCAGATCAATGGCTAATATCAATAATGGCCAAACGTACCGGGCTGGGGCTCCGTTTACATTGAGGAGGCCTGGGGCTCAAAGGGCAGATACAGTGCCAGAGAACTTTAGAAACATTCAGTCTCATCCGTCCACATCAACAGGCCAATTCCTCAAGCACTGCACTAAACTGGAGTAAACACACATCACAACTATCAAGAGTTAAATACAGGGAGTAAAAGCAGGAAGGTATACTTTTGGAGTGCCTTATAATCATTTTACACAGCGTACAATATGCGAGGAATGCTATTAAATCCTAACACTCTGATTGTTGTTAAATCCTAATTTTCACATTTAGAGGACCTCTCAAAGCCCTTTGTAGCATTTACCGGCAAGTGTACTGACTGTGTGTTTCAGAGGCAAATTTTAACACAACACAGTGTCCAGATTTACACTGTGAGATTTTTTGGGTCTCAGACTGTAACATCCTCTGGCACAAGAAAATCGCTTGAAACTGATGGTCAAAACTTAATAATAATAATAATCCTTGCATTTCATATAGCGCCTTATCCTGTCGTTGACACATGCTTCACAAATATGTGAAGCCGCGTTTCGCCCACAAATATACAGTCAATTCACTTTGCAGTATATTCTGTGAAGCGCTTTGAGACGTCAATAAGATGTGAAAAGTGCTATACCAAATCCAAGGAATATTTTTATTATTAAATGTGGCAGCCAATTGCACACAGCAATGTCCCACAAACAGTCGTGGATAGAGTGACTAAATGAAATAATAATTTCCCCTGGACGGCAATCCGCCAATCGACTAACATCCAGATTCCTACTTACTGCCAGGTAAACAGGGGCATGTGGAGCAAGGAAACTTGCCTAAGATTTTGCCCCACCAGGGACTCGATCTGTAATAAAAAAATCCTTCCAACTTTTAATATCCAGTCAACATTAAGCTCTGCAAAGGTCAGGTAATAACATTGGTGAAATGCTGCATAAAGCTCCCTCTGCAAGACCCCAGCAAAGAGCTTTCATTCTAATCTCAAACAGGTGTCCCTCTCACAACACTCTCGACTGGTTCTCAAACCACGTACAGAGATGACTGTCAACCACTCCCACAGCGAGTCTCCATTTTAATTCCTGTGAGACAATGGCAGCATTTAACAGTGGGCAGCACCCTCGCCCGTCTTCACTGGCTCTCCATTCCCCAGTGGAATGAGTTTAAGATTCCATTTAATCTAAAATTAAGATCTTAAGTAGAGTCCTGTAGCTCAGTGGTTAGAGCACTTGCCTTACAAGCGTGAGACCTGTGTTCAAATGCAGGCAGGTCAGGGCAAAACCTTGGCCAAGTTTCCTTACTCCACACCCCTAATAATAATCCCTTCAAAAAAATTATAAAATTTGATCATTTCAATCCATGATTGTTTGTGGGACACTGCTGAACGCAATTGGCTGCCGCACAAGTATACAGCCAATTCACGTTATAGTATATTCTGTGAAGCGCTTTGAGACGTCTAGAAGACGTGAAAAGCACTATATCGAGTGCATGGATTATTATTATTGTTAAGATCCATGTCCTTGCTTTTAAACCCCCTCCATGTGCTTGTTCCTTCCTCTCTTTGTTAGAAACCTGTCTGCTCCCTTTGCTCAGCCAGCACTGGTCTCTTTGCTCCATGACCTCCGACCTGCCTGCCCTACCATCAGTGGTCGGACCATCAGCCTCCGTCCCCACACTCGGGAACTCGGTCCTAAAGCCCCTCCGCCTCGCCCCCTCCCTTACCTCCTTCAAGGCCTGCCTCAAGACCTTCCTTTTTGAGTGTGTGTGTTCATTCTCCTACCCTCACTCCTCCTGATCCCAGCCCCTAGCTCGTGGGCAAACCCCTCACTGTCCAGTGCCTTAGGACGCCCTCCCAATATGAAAAGCGCTGTGTAAATATAATTTGTTATTGCTGTTGCCCGTGCTGCAAATTTGGAAGTCACCCTGAATACTCTACTCAAACCAAGAAGAGAGTTTCTCTCAGTGCCCTGGGCAACAACACCAGCAAGATACAAATAATCAGTTAATCACAAATGAAGCGTTTTGAATTGTCATAAAGACGTGATAAGGCGTGATATCAAATGCAAGGATTATTAACAATAACAACAACAACTTGGATTTATATAGCGCCCTCCGCGCCGAATGGCGTTTCAAGAGTGCTTCCCAATAACAGATCCCGAGGCCGGGCCAGGGGGAGGGGGAAACAAGGTGACCGAAAGATCGAAAAGAAAGGTCTTTAGCCGAGAACTGAAAATAGGAAAGGAGGGGTGAGGCGAAGAGAGCGAGGAAGGGAGTTCCAGAGCCTCGGGGTGTAGTGGCTGAAAACACAGCCGTCGAACGGTGGAGGGGAGGATTCGGGGGGACAAGGAGGAGATATTGGCTATTTGCAAGACGTCGCTCCATGCAAAGCATCTCACGACATAGTCCTACAAATACACAATCACTGTGATTAACAGCAATTACCCGTGAAGAGTTTTAAAGATGTTTCAGCCTATTACAGGGAGGGTATCAAGTGGAAGGATTAGTGTTAAAGTGCAGCTTGTGCTCCCAAGTCAGGAACCTCCTGTTTTCTGGACTCATCCATTCACTGCTGAAGCGCAGGTACATGTCTGATTCACTCTGGATGTCCCAGGTATAGATGAGTGTGTCCACAGGTTTTGGGTTCATTTCCTACCCTATGCCCCTGAAAAAATTAGATGATCTGGATTAATTTGACCTAAATTTATTCTCTGATTTATGTTCGCAGGGCTCAGCCTGGCTCAATGGTAGTGCTCTCGCTTCGAAGTCAGGAGTGTGTGGTTTCAAGTCCCACGTTGAATTGGAATGACGCTCCAATGCAGTGAACTGTCAGAGTTGCACCACATTAAACTGAGATCCCTTCCACCTGTTTAAGTGGACGTTAAATATCCAATAGCACTATTCAACAAGTGAGTTTCTCTCGTCCAATGTCCTGGTCAACAAACCCCCTGACGAAAATTGGTCACTCACGCCACGGCTGTTTGTAGGACACTGCTGTGTGCAAACTGGCTGCCGCGTTTCACTTACAAAACACAATCAATCCATTTCTCAGTCTATTCGCTTTGAGACATCTCAATGATGTGATAAGGCACAATATCAAATTCAAGGATTAGTATTATTATAACAATGCAGTGCTCCCCGCACCACTGCTTCGGAGAGTCAGCCTAGACTGTGAGCTCAAAGACCCCGACGTGTGGGCTTGAACGCACAGCTTTTGGACTCAGAGGCGAGAACGTTACCGAGAAGCGGTCACTAAATCAGCAGGAATAAACCTGTAACATGTATTCTCTGAAAGTGTTAAAGCCCTCTGTATTACACACACAGCAATAACCAACAACTTCCAGTTATAGAGCTCTCAATAGCACACACACATACAACGATGGTTAAGAGGCCTTTGTACAGCACAAACACCAATAGCCCTCTCTATTGTGTGGCGCACACACACACAGTAATAGCCCTCTGTATATAGCACACACACAGAGCAATGTCTGGCAGATACAGTTTAAGGAACAGTAGGATTCCTGTAAACTCAACAGAAAGAATGTGTCTGGCAGTTGAAGAATAACTCAGTTAAAATTCCACTTCATAAAGGGACGCTGAAACTTGCTCCATGCCAGACAGCCTCAATAGCAGACAACGAGAGCTGAACTCAGACAGTTCCGGCCAAACCCAGCTCACGGATGGTTACTGGTGAACAGGTTGGGCAGGGTTCCGTTCAGTTCAGCTTGTGGTTTTCATTTTCTTTTGAAGATTAACAATGTCTAGGTGTTGCCAGCAGCAGTTAATGAAAAAATAAACCATTACTTCGCTCACAAAATACACACACACTCCACTTTTACATTCATTCTGTGAAGCACTTTGATTCGTCCCAATGACTGGATAAGGTTCGATATTAAATGTGAGGGTTATTATTATTATTAATATGAGTTTCAAAAACTCTAGGCTGCATCTCGCTTACATTTACTCCAAACCATTGGAAGCCATCTAGCCTTAAGGGGTAGAGTGTTCCTAGCTCCTAGCTGGACAAACAGTGGGAAACCTTGCCAGGCAGCGATCTCGATGGCAAGCTATGTGGTTTTAGCTGGTTAGACTCCAGGAGTTACCCCAATGCATACTCTGGCTTCTCCAAGCCTTGGCTTGGTTCTTGCCTTAGGTAAGGAGGGAGTGTCCCACCATGAAGAAGGAGAGAGAGAGAGAGAGAGCTTGGATTCCATTTTAGACATGGGGCAATTTCCATGTGCAGGTCGTTTACATATATGGAACTTTCAGTTTGGTTTGGATCTCTCTCTGGGAACAGTGTGAGAGAGTGGGAGGCAGAGGAGAGAGACAGATGGCGAGAGGGAGACCGATGAGAGAGACAGATAGAGCTAGAGAAACTGGGGAGATGGACAGAAGAGAAAGAGAGGGGAAGAGAGAGGAGCGGGACAGACGGGAGAGAGAGGGATAGAGAGAAAGACCGCAGAGTGTGAGAAACAAACAGCTGGAACAGGGGAACAGAGGCGTGAGTGAGAAGAGACACGACAAGCTGAGGAGACAGACAGACAGAGGATAGAAAGACAGAGACTGAAAGAGAGTCACAGTGTGAGCAGCCCAGAATGTGAATGAGCCAGAGTAATGAGATGATTTGAGAGCAGCTGCTCTTTTCCCAGCACTAACACTGCCAAATAATTATGTCACGATTTGCTCTTTCTCCATCTCTCCTTTGCAGGGAAAAACTGTGGAGAAGGATTGTGTGTGTGTGTGTGTGGAGGAGACGATAGAGAGGGGAGAATTGATAGGGTGGGGGGAGGGAAGAGGGGATGACAAAGAGGGCAAGAGGAGAGGATAGAGAGGGGGAGAGGTAGAGGGGAGAATAGAGAGGGGATGATAAAGTGGGGGAGAGGTTAGAGAAGGGGGAGGATAAAGAGGGGGAGAGGGGACAACAGGGAAGGGGAGAGGGGAAGATAGAAGAGAGGGGGAGGGGAGGTTAGAGAGGGGGGGGGAGAAAGAGTTGTGGTTTCTTTAGGAAGAGAACAAAATCACAAGCGCCTGTCTCTCCTCACAGTCACTCACCATCTAATTGACTTGTTTACTTGAACCGTCGTCGGGCTGAAATAACAAGCGTTGGAAGGAGTTCCCTGGACTTGAAACCAAGGGGCAGTTTTTCCCTTCTTTATTTTCTTTATATATGAGAAATCTCAGCCTATGCCTCCCTCCCTTCCTTGATCCCGATTCTCTGTCGGTCGGTCGTTCGCAGTTTTTAAGTTTCACCCTCTCGAGTTGACAGATCAAGTGAAAGAGTTCTATCTCTTTATCATTGGGGCAGAGTGTTGTGTCCAGCCTCATACAGTTTCGGAGATATCGGGGAGAGGGAGAGAGAGAGTGAGAAAGAGAGAAGGGGAGAAAAGGGGAGTTGAAGGAGGGAGGGAGGGAGGGAGAGAGAAAGGGGGTGGAGGTTGGGAAATTCAACACAAAAGGGGTCCCACAAGGGTTTATGTGAGTAACAATTCACAACTGTTTGTGGGACACTGCTGCGTGCATTTGGCTGCCACGCTTCACCCACAAAATACAGTCAATTTACTGTACTGTAGTCTGTCAGGCGCTTTGTGACGTCTCAACAACAACCAAATGCACGGATAACTATTATTAGTATTATAGCAGTATGGAAATTCTGTCGCTCAATCCTCTCTCTTTCTCTCTCCCTATGCAATTGTTCCAGCTTCAGTGAAATACGGTTCCCCAAAATAAAGTATACAATCTTCACAGTGGATTTTCTTCGGAAATCTATTTTATTTTGTCCCCCTTTTCTGTTCCCCAGTATTGAATTCCCACGGTGTTGTTCTCTCTCTCTCTCTGTTGCCAGCTCCCCAACAGTCTAGTTACCAATTTAGTAAAATGTACAAAATTTGATGAATTGATGAAAAGAAGGATGTTAAGGGGGAAAAAAAAGGCTATTTTGTTATGAAAATAGCACCTACCCCATTTTTGTCTCTTTCAAGTCCGCATTTGGGGAACTATTTTGCAAAACAAATATGCCTACTGCAGAGTGTATATATATATGTAAATAAAAGTTACTGAAAGTCCAAAGTTTCACTGCTTTCCTTTATGCTGGGCTCATCAACATTGCAGTGTGGAAGGAACGCAATTTTTTTTTCTCTGCATATTTTGGGATGGAAACTGAGTACATATGCGAGGGAGAATAACTAAATATAAACTCACTATACTGTAAAATCCCACGAAGCTCTCGGGAGATGTTTGGGCCGCGTGACAAGGCGCTGTACCAAATCCAAGGATTATTATTATAATAGGAGGATCAGGAAGATTGCAGTTTCTATCCTTGGCTTTGCAACCTAGGACGGAGTATGGCTATAATAATAATTATTATAATTCTTACATTTGATACATAGCACCTTATCTCGCCATTGAGACAGGATGTCCTCCTGACGTGAAAGGAGCTATATAAATGTAATTTTGTTGTTTTTGTTGCTGCTGCAATATCCCTCCCTTATGTCCCTCCCACCTATATGCAGTATATATTTAAAATAAACGTGCATTTTTATTTATTATATATATTTGATTGCTCTCTGGGGATAATAACCCTTCCGAAAAAGTTGGTACTCAATCCACGGCTATTTGTGGGACAGTGCTGAGCACAATTGGCTGTCATGTTTTGTGCACAAAATACAGTCACTGCACTTTACAGCGTATTCTGTGAAGCACCTTGAGACGTCTCAATGGTGTGATAAGGCGGTATATCAAATTCAAGGATTCTTATTCTTATTCAAGGATCATTATTATTATAGCTCCCAGTCCGTCCTATGTTGGAACATTATCTACAGTTGTTACATTTGACACCAGTGGTTTCAAGGGTTACATAAACAAATCTCCAAACTTGTTCCTCATTAGCAGTAATAGACTTGTCAGTGCATAACACATCGCAGACAATTTTGAGTCATCTCTCCCTGGAGAGACTTGTCTGTGTGTTGAAATTCCAGACGTGGAGCTCGAATCAACCTTTTGACTCACAGGTGAGAGTGCTACCATTGTTGTCATCCTTGCCTCTATCACAGAACCTCAATAAAGCTCACATGTGTCATATTAGTTGGGACAAACATTTAATATGAGTTATATCAAACTTGCAAAAGTTGTATCATATATAAGTGTATAAGTAGTATTTTATATGAGTTACACATAACAAATACATTATCAGGCAGTATCCAAGCAGGTCAGGGCGAAACCTTGGGCAGGTCTCCTTACTCCACACACCTAATAATAAGCCCTTCAAAAAACCCACAATAATAAAAATTGGTCATTTTTAATCTATGACTGTTTGTGGGACGCTGCTGTGTGCAATTGGCTGCTGCGTTTCGCCCACAAATATATAGTCAATTCACTTTGCAGGATATTCTGTGAAGCGCTTTGAGACGTCGATAAGATGTGAAAAGCGCTAGATCAAATGCAAGGATTATTATTACAATTATGGTTTCTGTTTGCTTCCCCACCGCCACCCCCACGCCCCTCCACTCCACCCTGTTGAATAATCTGCTGACACTCACATTCAAGGCTCACTCATCAATAATAATATCTTTACAATTGACAGAATGCTTTTCATGCAGAGAGTCAATCAATAAAATGAATGAATAGCAATAAATAAACAACATCAATCAATTAAATAAGTATACGTCAGCAAATAAAACTTATTACTCCCGGCTTTTTGTGGGACTACATCGTTGTGTGCAAATTGGCTGCTGTGTTCTCCTACAAAATTCAGTGTCACTATATTTCACAGTACACGGGTGAAGCACTTTGAGAGGTCTCAACGACATGATGAGGCGCTATATTAAATTCAAGAATTCTTCTTATTATTAATATTATTATAACGTCCCAAAGAGTTTCACAGGATCTTGAAGTGTTGTGACTGTGTAGTCTGTAAGAAAATAAGTATTGGGTCAGTAAAGCACAGGGCAATCAGAACTGGAACCCCATCGAAAGGGAAGCAAAAGAAAGAAGCTTTAAAGAAGGAGAAGATAATAACTTGAATCATTTGGGGTTATAATATCTGTTTTATTGTATATCTCCACCCACTGTCCTCCACCCAGAGTCCTTTCACACTAAAGATAACATGACTAATACCCTGACTTAGCTGAAACTTCACCACACGCTGGCAGGAGAGAGCAAGTAACCCACTGATACTTTAATGAAATGTAATTTTTACCCCAACATCCCCATCCTCCCCCCTCTCCCCAGAGAATGAGCAAACACAAAGGAAATGACATTGTGTTCCTGTTTGAGAGGCTTTTCAATCCGTCTTACATAAGAACATAAGAAGTAGGAGCAGGAGTAGGCCATTCGGCCCGTCAAGCCTGCCCCACCATTTGATAAGATCATGGCTGATCTTCTGACCTAACTCTAATTACCTGCCCTATCCCCATATCCCCTAATCCCTCTATTTTTTAAAACTCTATCAGTCTCAGCCTTGAAAATGTTCAAGGACTGAGCATCTACAGCCTTCTGGGTTAGTGAATTCCATAAATTCACTATCCTCTGAGTGAAGAAATGTTTCCTCTACTCTGTTCTATAAGGCTGACCCTTAATTTTAAGACTGTGACCCCTGGTTAAAGATTCTCCTACCAGGGGAAACAGTCCCTCATTGTCTACTTTATCCAGCCCATTAAGAATCTTATATGTTTCAATAAGATCTCCCCTAATTCTTCTGTACTCAAGAGAATACAGCCCTAGTTTATTTAACCTATCCTCATAGGTCAGTCCCCACATCCCAGGAACTAACCTAGTGAATCTACGCTGCACCAGCTCTAAGGCAAATATGTCCTTTTTTAAATAAGGAGACCAAAACTGCACACAATACTCTAGGTGCGGTCTTACCAGAGCCCTATACAGTTGCATATCTTGTGCGTCTAAATAAGACGCACAAGATATATATGTGAGTAAAAAAGGCTCCTTAAGCTCTTTGCGTTCATCACTCAGTCATATCAGCAGTGATGTGCTGGCTGATCACTTAGATACAATGCGAGGAATTGTGTATAATCAGGGATTTTAAATGAATAATAATCCTTGCATTTGCATATAGCGCCTCATCCCACCTTTGAGACATCTCAAAGCCCTTCACAGACTATACTGTCAAGTGGATTGACTGTATTTTGCGGGCTAAACTCGGCAGTCAATTTTGCACAGCAATGTCGCTCAAGCAGTCGTGGATTGAGTGACCAAATTCTTATTATTTTTTAAATGCTTTTAAGAGATCTTTTTACCTCCTGGAAAAGCCATCTGCCAATTGCCTAACAACCCGGTTCCTACTTACTTGGTAGGTAAACAGCACAGGAAGCAAACTTGCCAAAGGACTAATACTAAGAAATAACATGTTTCCATCGACAAGCCCCAATTGTTAGCAGCTCCATTCAGAATGTTGTTTGTAAGCAGAACATGAAAGCTGATGTAGCTATAGCCAGCTAGCCTCCGCTGAGCTATACGAGGTGGCAGGTCCCTCTCTCTCTCTCTTTCCTTGGCAGTCTCCCATCTGCTGAGCTTATTTATAGGATGTCCTCCCCCTCTAACCACCCCAACCCACCCCACCGCCCTACCCCCCCCTCCCCACCCTCCCCCTGCCAACGGAGACCTGGTCTGACAGAACAGAAGATGAAATGATTATTCAAATAACCAGTTAATTACAGAATGAATCAGAACTGAATTATTTATGTGGGGCACCACCTGATTAACAATGTACACTAAATTTAATAATTCAACATCTGATTTGTCTCTTAGTGGTAGAAGAGGGAGGGGAATGTTAATCTCCCCCCAACCCCCACCCCAACACCCACCCCAACACCCACACATATACACACACGAGATGAAAGTGTATCACTCAATCCACGACTGTTTTGGGGATGCTGCAATTGTGTGCAATTGTCCACTGCATATTGCCCACAAAACATACAGTCAATTCACTTTACAGTACATATATTCTGTGGTGCTTTGAGATATCTCAACAATGTGACACGGCACTGTATCAAATGCAAGGATTATTATTAGCTATTATGAGCTTTTGAACCAGCCTTTGAAGGATCCAGTGTTAATAAAAGCTCTGATGACAGGCCAGGATAATGATCTCCCCTTTTAGTGCATGAAATGAGACAACATGTCAGGTTGATTGTTCTGGCAATCTTTCCACTCTGCTTGTCCAGCAAGGACCACCCTACCCTTTAGGGCTGTGGCTCGCTGGGTTAACAGGAGCTGAGTGGGAGGATTCCCTGTCCCCAGGGACTGGTCTGACCTTCCAGGTCCTGCCCATGAGCCAGGCTGGGTTGTGCTGTCAGCAGCGGTGCTGTGGTGTATTGCGGATCTACCTGGCTCAGGAATTGGATTGGCGACCGTCACAGAGGCCTGGCTCCATTCCGACATTCCATTGCCAAACATGTCACTGTGGAGACAGTTTAGTTTACCACCCCACCCATAAATCTTTGTGGTCACATCTGGGTCTTTATTATTCACCGCAGAAAAACCAACACAAGATCAGAAGGGAGAGGCTTGAAGGAGGTACCAATGCAAATGCACCTATTATTACTTAGGAAAAGGCCCATCTTCTTATGAATACCTCCACCACATGCCCAATACAATACTGAGCAACTTCTAGTTTAACAAAAAATGGCAGTATATTCTGTGAAGTGCCTTGGGATGTTTCAAGGACGTGATAAGGAGCCATATCAAATGCACGGGCTATTATTTTTTATCACCCCACCCTTGCCCGGCTCCACTGGCTCATCCACGCCCAGAGGATAGTTAAAAATCCTCGTCCTTGCCTTCAAAGCTCTCCACGGCCTCGTCGGATGTCAAACTGAGGTCCTTTTTGCCTGTTTATTGAAGTGTGGCAGAGTGTTACATTAGGGTGATTTCCTGTTTTGCAAAGAATGTGGAAGCGGGGAGAACAGCGAGTGTGAGCACACAATGCTGAGCAATAACAACCGATCCTATCTACACGTGATAAGACGCTTCAGGAAGAAAACAGCTATTAAATGAGACCAGCGGACCGGAACATCGGACTGTCTCTGACTCGGGTTTTAATTGTGATAACAACCCCTCGCGTTCTGAGTTGACTGGAGACTGAAGCGAGGAGGAATGAGGATTGAATTGAAGTACGGAACTCGCAGCGTGGAAAACACGATCTCACGCCTGTACGCTCACCCCGGGTACTGGTTTAGTGAGTGAGCAACAACATACCGACGTCCAGCAGCCGTGTCCCCAAAATAATAACAATAATAACCCTTACTTTTGATGTAGTGCCTTATCCCTCGTTGAGATGTCTCAAAGCACTTCACAGCATATGCTGCAAAGTGGATGGACTGTGTATTTTGTGGGCGAAATGCAGCACAGCAATGTCCCACAAACAGTCTTTTACGTGACCTTGGCACCTACTCGCTCCTCTCTTCCTCCCATGTACTTTGTTACTGGTGAGAAGTTTAGAGCTTAAATTGAGTGACCACATTTTTATTTATTTACTTATTTATTTACTTTTGAAGGGATTATTATCCCCAGAAAGCGATCCGCCAATTCACTAACAACTGGGTTCCTGCTCACTGCTAGATAAACAGAGGCGCGAGTAAGGAAACTTTCCTAAGACTTCGCTCTGCCTGAGAATTAAACCCAAGTCCTCTCGCTTGTGAGGTGAACACACTAACCATAGATGCATTACATGTACAACAGGAATCACACACGTTGTTGACACCCAAGCTTGACACCTGGTTCAATTCCAACGTGTCTACAAAAAGCTTTGTAAAAAGCCACTTTTATTCTGATCATCTCTTTTTTCGGAGGATTTAAATTTTGCTGATTTCACGGATTATAGAAAATCTGCCAAGTTAAATCGTAGCCAAGATTATCGCAAACCATTAACGTGGTTAGCCATGAAATAAACATCTTATAAATGGGTCAGCCTGGGCTTTAAGTCACCGCTAATTGGCAGAGTTCCCTGGTGACCGACCAAAACAACAAATATACCTGTTTTAAAAAAAGGGGATTCGAACACTTCAGTTGTCGGGTGTTTAGCTTCGCTTCGAGTAAACCACAAATCCATAGCCATATGAGCCTGAGAACAGTGGTTCCTTTCTCCTCTATCACATGGCGCTAATTTCTTTGTCAAGTTAAAGCTACCACCTCACCCCACACACACAGACATATACACACACACACAGCACTCACAAAGAGGCACACAGCATACTGAAACACAGCTCACACTGGAGACACACAGCATACACAGCGCACACACGCACACAAACACACAGCATACTCAGAGCACACACATACAGAAGACACACAGCATACACAGCAGAAAAAGCACACACGCACACACATACACACGTGGCGAGACATTGCCCTAATCCATCTCAGGATTCAGATGCCGATTGTCAATGTCTTTCATTGCGAGCAAGTCCTGTTATACTCTGAGCAAGCGCCTCTGCATTAGCTATTTTTAACTCCTAGATTCTTCACCGACTCCCATCACACAGACAGCAATTTTGGGATATATCTTAATTACTAAAGCATAATCAACAAGGAAAGTCTTGAGTCAGGCCTATCACGTCTTTGAGTCTTCTTAAAGCGCTTTACAATACACTGTAAAAGTGAATTGACTGCACTGTATATTGTATTTTGTGGAGGAAACGCGGTAGCCAGTTGTGCACAGCAGTGTCCCATAAACAATCGTGGATTGCGTGACCCGATTATTACTATTTATCTTTTTTGGAAGGGATTATTATTGCCAGAAAAGTGATAAAATAACTGGATTCCTACTTACTGATAGGTAAACAGTGGCGTGTGGAGTAAAGAACCTTACCTAACCCTCGGCCCAGGAATGGAACCCGGGTCTTCTCACTTGTGAGGCGAGCGCTCTAACCACTGAGCTGCAGGACTCCACTGCAGGAACATGAGTTATACCTAGCTAGGTATAACATGAGTTATACCTAGCTCTTTTCTCCACTGGGTCCTGATTTTCTTAATTACTTGCAATGTAGGACTGCTGCTTACCAAATGCCAATTAATTTCCTTTTAAACGTTACATGCAGTGAAGCCATTAATTATGCTAACATTGTCTCAGCCTCTTTCATTTAACATCATCAGCTTAGTTACTATAGCTGAATAAAACATAACTTCATAAAATCTAATCGCTTCCAGGACCTCCAACTATTAAGGAATAATGAGTCTCCGTGGGTCATAACAGCCGCAGCAAATTAATATTTTGTGGGAAAAAAAAGAACAAACGGTAGTGGTAACTTTAATGTCTACTATTATTTATATATATAGCAGAACCTTCGGAGGTGTGATTTTTGAGAGAGAGGGACATCTCAATAACCTTGTAAGCTGCTGAAACAAATGTGAGTGGAATCCTGTAGCATAGTGTATAGTGCACTCACCTAGTAAGCGAGAGGATCGTAGGTTCCATTCCCAGGCGAGGCTTTAGGCAAGGTTCCTTACTCCACACGCCTCTGTTTACCTCGCAGTACCTAACAACAACAACAACAACAAATTACACTTATAAAGCGCCTTTCACGTCGGGAGGACGTCCCAAGGCGCTGCACAGGAGGCGTGTGACCCGAGCTGGGAGGGGAGTGTACGGGGAGGGGTGAAACACGTAGGGGAGGTCGAAAAATTCTGGGTGGAACAAAACCTAAGCACCTGGTTGTTAGTTGATTGGCGGATCGCTTTTTTGAAGGGTAATAATCTTTGAACCTTCTCTTTGAAGGGTAATAATCTTTGAACCTTCTCTTTGAAGGGTAATAATCCCTTCAAAAAAAATTGGTCACTTCAATCCACGACAGTTTGTGGGACAAAATATACAGTCAATTAATTCACTTTATAGTATATTCTGTGAAGCACTTTGGCACGTCTCAACTACATGATGAAGCAGGTGCTCTATCAACTTCAAGGATTACTATTATTATAAAAATAATGTCATGCCCTCCACTACTGGGGCTGGGGGAAGGAGGGTTGAGGGTGCGATTAGAGAGTTTAGAGCGGTTGTGTGAAGCGAAAACGCCTGGCCCAGGGCGTGAAGCAATCGTGACACGAGTCACCTGATTCCCCCCCATTCTCTGCCTCGCTATCTCCTTCACAGACAACAAATTGAGTCGGGCGCCTCTTGCTCAGTGCATTATGTGCCCTGGGCTGCACGTCAAGCAAATAGAAAACACACCAGTGACAAGTGCTTGTCCAGGATGAACATTAAAGCTCTTTGTGGTTGAAGATAATCAGAGTTTGCAAACAAACAGCTATCACGTCGATGCCCAGAGGGGCTCTGAAAAATAGAGGTTAGTCTCATTATTGTGTGATTCAGTGAACAAGAATACGGTTAAACAGCAACTAAGTGAACTCCGCAAGGCACGGCAATGCTCATTATTTGAATTGCCTCTGTTCCCTCTCGATTCAGTAGCCTTTGTACTGAAAGAGAAAGAGTTCAAGTGGTTGTCGCTTGACTTGTTAGCACGCAAGGTGGTAGGCACTTAGCCCTGCGGGGCAGGCATTAAAACACACTCGCTTAGAATGGGAAAGTTGAGGCGAGTTGTGTTGCCAAGCCCCATTGCAATGAGGATGATAACAACAACAACAATTATAATCCTTGCATTTGATTTAGCCCCTTATCATGTCATTGCGACGATGTCTCAAAGAGTTTCAAAGGTAATTTACAGTTTCAACTGTAATTTTGTGAGCGAAACATGGCAGCCAGTTTGTGCACAGCCATGTCCCACAAACTATGCAGCGAGCAAACAATTTCATTTGAGGGATTGTTGGCCAGGACACCGGGAGAGAGAAACTCCCTTCTCTTTCTGAATAGTGCCGCGGGATCTGTTATGTCTACCTGTGCAGCCAGACAGGCTGAGTAAGGTTGGGGGGAGGGTGGTGGTGGGGGAGCTGGGGGAGGGTTGCATTGTCGGAAGTGCCGTCTTTCATTAAATTAAAACTAAACTAAGACCTTTTAAATAGTTCTTCAGGTGGAGGTTGACTGTTCAAAAAGCAAAGGTAGTTTTTCTCTCCCAACACACTCTAGTAGATAAATTGGCCTCTTCTCTCACACCTGTTTGTGGGACCTTGCTAAATGAGCGAGTGTGTGAGCCAGCCTGACACTTCATTAATTGACTGAAGATTGTGATGTTAACAGATTTGCTAACACATTGAGCGTGTTAAGAAACAGCGCTGTTTTCACACCAATATGTTTAACAATGTCACAAACACTGCAACAAGGCTGAGGGGAGGGAAGCGCATGGGCTCAATGAAGGAGAGGCAGACAGATGGTTCCAATTTAATGACTTTACACAATGCGCAGTAAATGTGTGATGGACCAGCTAGAGAGACAGTGGAGACAGATTAGAATTTTTTAAAAATCAGTTACTTGAGGCAGAAATAAATTATTAATAATTAAAAGTTAATAATATTAGTAATTGTTGTATTCAATACAGTACCCATAACATTCAGATGCCTCAAGTCATTACTGTTTGTAGATTGCGGCAGCCGTTTTGTGTATAGCAACGTCCCACAAACAGAGGTGAAGTGAATTAGTGACCAATTTTATCTGGAGGATTGAGAGTCAGGATACAAGAAGAGAAAAACTCTCTTCTCTACTTGAATTGTGGAATAGTGCCTTTAAAGTCCACTTGAACAAAAAGACGAAACATTAGTTTAATGTTGAAGGACGGCACCTCAGACAATATAATAATAATCCTTCCATTTCGCTTTTCACGTCTTCTAGACCCCTCAAAGCGCTTCACAGAATATACTGTAAAGTGAATTGGCTGCATATTTATGGGCAAAACGTGGCAGCCAATTCTGCACAGCAGTGTCCCACAAACAGTCATGGATTGAAATTACCAATTGTTTTATTATAGGTTATTTTTGGATGGATTATTATTAGGCATGTGGAGTAAAGAAACTTGCCCAAGGTTTCACCATGAACTGCCTGGATTCGAAATACGGGTCTCACATTTGTAAGGCGAGTGCTGTAACCACTGAGCTACAGGACCCCACAATACAGGCGTTCCCGCATTGCCAGATTGAAACTCACAACCTTCTCAGAGGCAAGAGTGCCACCAACGGAGCCAAGCTGATGACTGAGCAGTCTGAGAGAACAGATCAACATTGTGTTTTGTTTTTACTTTGCAATCTGGAGAGATGGACTGAGATAATTCCCCCTCATTGCCCCCTCCAACCCAACCCCAGAACTGTTCCTAATGTTAGCGCATCAATCTGCTCTTATCATGAAGTTGCACATTGTCTTAGCTACATCATGTCAAGTGGTTTGTATTCCATTCAACAAGGGTCATCATCAAAAAACAACCAACAGTGACTGAGGCACTTCCCAGTGCAATGTATCGTAGGTAGCGATAAACCACAGATAGTAACAAACAGTTCCTCTGCCATCGCTGCTCTCTATCGGGCCACTTATGAGGCAGTGGCATCCATCCATTCCTCTGTTTAATCAGTGTTGGCCATGTCGGGCAGATTGCTGATTAAACAGAGAGAGAGGGATTATTGGCTGAGAGACCAGATCAGCAGACGCCACATGTTTCTACCATTCACAAAAGATTGTTCTGTGACCTGAGCTACCCCTGTTTGGTCTCCGTCTAAAGCTCACTCAGTGTGATGCAAACTGCCCCATAGAGGGACAGAGAGACAGACCTGACCTTTAATTCAGGCTGGCCCTCATCTATATGATTGTTTGTATGCATGTTCACACACTGCAGAATATATCATCACTCCATTTTACAGCATATCCTGTGAGCACTATCTATGTCCAGCTAGGACCAGTCTACCTGTTAGGGCTTTGGCTTGCAGGGTTAAAAAGGGCGCAATGGGAGGATTGCATGCTTCAGTGACTCGTGGTCTCAGCCATGGTTTAATCAGAGCAGAGTGGGATTCCCTGCTTCCAAATCCTTCAAGATTAAAATGAGCAGAAAGTGTTTGGGAGCCAGGTCCAGGTTGTTGTGATTAACTGACCCGAGAGAAGCCCCAGGCAGCCTAACAGCAGGCTAATGGGAGCCGTGCTTAACAAACACATTGGCCTGAGCTCACAAAACACCAATTAACATAAATAATAGCCAGGAAGACTCAAATGGCAAATGACACACAGGTGAGGTCATGTTGTAACCTACTGTGTTTGTGCACATGTGCGCTGCAGTATAGCTCTGTGTCATACCCAGCCTCAGTGATTAAATGTCAGCCTGGTGCAGCAGTCGCGCTCTCGCCTCTGAGTCAGAGGTTGTGGGTTCAATCCCAACGTCAACACGTGGAATCACATAGCCTAAGGTGACACTCCAATGCAGTGCTGGGGGGATGTTGTATTGTCAGAGGTGCTGTCCTTCAGATGATACGTTAAACCAACATCCCACCTCTGTTTAGGCGCATGTTATAGACCCCCATGGCACTATTTAAAAAGAGAAGGAAGTTTCTCTCTTTGTCTCTGTGTGGGTCAACTGGCCAAATTGGTCACTAACTCCACGACTGTTTGTGGTACACTGCTGTGCGCAACTGCTGATGTGTTTCCCACAGTCATTCCACTTTACAGTATATCCTGTATACAGTGATTAGAGCACCAGTCCGCAAGCTTGAGTTCTGGGTTTGATTCCCGGCAGGGCCAAATGTTGGGAAAGTTTACTTCCTCCACATGCCTCTGTTTATCTAGCAGTCAGTAGGAATCTGGTTGTTACTCGATTGGCGGATCACTTTCCAGAGGTAATTCATTAATCCCCCCCCAAATTTAATAAATATATTGATCATTCAATCCAACACTGCTTGTGGGACGCTACTGTGTGCAATAGGCTGCCGTGATTTGCCCACAAAATATGCAGTCACTACACTTTACAGTACATTCTGTAAAGTGCATTGAGACTTCTCGAAGATGCAAGAATCAAATGCAAGGATTATTATTATTATTATATCCAGTGAAGCGCTTTGACACGTGGCGTTGAAGTGATAAGGCCAATATCAAACGCAAGGATTATTATTACTGTCAAAACACCGCAAGGTCCTTCACTGGTCACGTATAGTGAGCGCTCGCTTCGAGTCGGTGTGTCATCCTACATCTGTTGCACTTTGGTTCAGTTTGTTTTATCAACAACCACAGCTTAGCTGATTGCAGGAAATGATGAAAACCAGTGCACAACACAGCAACACAGCAGCATCTAATCTGTCTCTATCAGGCAGGGCACTCACTCAGCCACTTTCCAGCTGTTCCCCAGAAACCCAGGGAGTTGGACCAGGAAAAAGCACCAGAGTTTCAGTAAATTAAAAATAAAATCGAAGCTCTTAATACTTAATACTGATGTCTTCATCGCTTGCCATATTTCCTCGAGAGTAAGGTGTACTCGTTTTTCATTTGTCAAAAATACACAGTCACTCCACTTCACAGTACATTCATTGAAGGGCTTTGAGACTTCTTCATGACGTGATAGGGTATATCAAATGCAAGGATTATTATTATCATCATTAAAAAAGGACCTTGGAAAACCAGGAGACGCTTCGGAATTGCATAAAAGGTTTTTTTTATTTTTTAACCCTCACAAAACCTTAGAATCTGCCTTTGAATTAGATTCTGGTTAAAAAAGAACAGTGGATATAATAAGCGTTATGTTTGATACAGCGCCTTTCATGTCAGGAGAACATCTCAAGCAGCTTCACAGTATATTTACTGTCAAGTGATTGTGTAATGTGTAGGTGAATAATACTACCTCTAAATAATATTAATTCCTTCCATTTGATATAGAGCCTTATCCTGTTGTTGAGCCGTGTCAAAGCACGTCACAATATATTGTAAAGCGAATTGATTGTAAGTTATGTGGGGAAAACATAGCAGCCAATTGCTCACAGTAGTGTCCCACAAACAGTTGTGGATTGAGTGACCAAGTTATGATTTTTTTAAGAGAATATTACCCCCAGGAAAGCGATTCTGACAATCCACTATCAACTGGGTTCCACAAAGGCTTGTGGAGTAAGAAAACTTTCCGAACATTTCAATTCCACACGGTCACTCGACCTTGCCATCAATCCTGTGAAATATTATGAGACATTCCCCCTGATGCAACATCAAATGCAATGCATTATTGTATTGTAAATTAGCAGCTCTTTGGTTTTCAGTCAATGTTCACATTTGTGTCACTTAATCAGTCGCAAGAGGAAAATATCTGTAGCGAGAGCAGTTGCTTGGAATAATGATACATAATATGAGTGAATTGTACTCGTGTGAACAGTTACATTGCTCATTGGAGTAACCTTGCCTCAGATGGACAATTACACTGTCACATGGAATAATGGCACTAACTCTTGGCTATAACTGAGTGCAGTTCCCCAATTGTACCTGTGCTCAATTGGCTGCTTGAGGCATTTCGCCCACAAAATAGACAGTCAATTCACTTTACAGTACATTCTGTGAAGCGCTTTGAGACGCCTCAGTGTGGGGATGAGGGCTATATGAATGATTGACTGGTTATTTTGTGGACGAAACCCAGCAATCAATTGCAAACAGTTGTGGATTGAGTGAACACATTTTAATTTGAAAAGGATTATTACCCCCAGAAAGCGATCTGCAAATCGACTAACAACCGGGTTCCTACTTACTGCCAGATAAACAGAGACGTGTGGAGTAAGACAACGTGCCCAACATTTTGCCCTGCCTGGGAATTTAACCCGGGTGCTTTTGCTTGCGAGGCGAATGCTCTAACCAATATGGTACAGGATTCCTAAAAAGCAATGATACGGATAAAATTGATCAGTTATCTCTAGTTGGCATATGAATCCAGAACTTTGTTGCTAAGAGGATTGAAGCCTTGGCGGTCCCAGATGAGGAGATACATGTAAGATCTGTATTAAAGTGAATGGCTAACCATGCACTTTGATGTACTCACGGCCTCTTTGATCATCCCCGAACCCATGGCATTTTCACCCACCGCTGGGGGTGGGCAGTGAGTTTCTTTCCACGACACAACTAAGGATCTTTTAACCTCAGTAGAAGTCAAGCATCAAAGAACCCCCATAGTGTGGTTTAATATTAATAGATGTGGAGAGAAGGCAAGCTGTTCATGGTTAGATTACATATCACCATCTGCACTTTGGTTCTACCCGTCAGTGTCTACTTGAACAATAACAGCCCATTCAGCACCCAATACTGGTTGGAGCACTCGTCTCGCATGCGAGAGAACCTGGGTTCGATTCATGGGCCGGACGAATCATTAACCAAGTTCCCTTGCTCCACATGCCTCTGTTTACCTGGTAAGAACTCAAGTTACTCAATTGGTAACAACTGATTGCTTTCCAGGAGAAATAATCCTTTCAGAAAACATTGTTATATTTATTATTATATATAAGGTAAGGTAGAAAATTGTGTGTCGGCCTGGCTCAGTCAAAAGCACTCTCACCTCTGAGCCAGGGGTTCAAGCCCCACATCGGGACTTAGAACTCAAAGAATCTAAGCTGACGTTCCAATTCAGGGCTGGTGATGTGCTGCATTTGTGGAGGTGCTGTCCTTGGGATGGGATATTAAACCGAGGACCCGCCTGCCTGTTCAGATGAATGTTAAAGTTCCCATGTTAGTGCTTGACCTTGTCTAATTCTAGTCTAATTCTAATCTAAGATGGCTACATGGATGATCTTAGACTACACAAATTCAAAGTCCCGATGTGGGGGCTCGAACCCACGACTTCTGACTCAGAGGCGAGAGGGCTACCGACTGAGCCAGGCTGACGCCAGGCAAACCCTTTCCCTCACATGTTAATTACAAAAGAAGGAGCACCTGCAATTTCCCCTTCAGATGGATTGCAAATAGCGAGCGATTGCACTTGCGTTTGCAACGCGGTTGACATGTGGTTTACACTTGGTGCGCAGAATACTCTACAGCCGAATATGGTGGGAGTTAAAATGGGGGAGGAAAGATTTGGAGGGAACACAAAGAAACAACATCTGGATCAAAGACTTCGTTCAAAAGCGTGTTAAAACCATTTTATTTTGAAGCGAATTCAACACATTCTGGCTCAATCACGCATGGAAAGATTTCTGCTGCGTCGGCCATCTGGAAGTTCTCTGGTGGACCTGAGAGAAGCAAATAAGTGTGTGAAAGCTAGTATCACAGCTCCTAACATGAGGCCATGTCTGCAAGGCCCATCGACCAGCTCCCTTCTTGAGCATTAACCCCTTCTGTGTCCTATTCTAGAGGGTGCCTCTATCCAAACCTAACTCCTATCGGCCCTAACCTCCATCAAGTCTTCGTCTTTAACAATCCTGGCATTTGATATAATGCCTTTTCGTGCCTTCGAGACATCTCAAAGCACTTCAAAGAATATATTGTAAAGTGAATTTAAAACTGTTTAATCTCCAAATGCAAGAGTTATGGAACATTCAATTGGGTCTTTAGTTTGTAAGCTGGTTCTTTTGAAGAATTTTAATAATTGGTCCTTTTAGTTAATGCAGAGCCTTATCATCACCCCCAAGAGCATCTCAAAGAGCTTCACAGGGTTTTCCATGAAGTGCAGTGACTGTGTGCTTTGTAGGCAAACACGTCAACCCAACTTGCGCACAGAGATACTGAATTACCAATTTCTCTGCAGGATTGTTGGCCAGGACACCAGAAGAAGCTCAAAATGGTGTCACCAGATCCATTCTAACCTCCAGAAAGGACCTCAGTGTAACATGAAAATCCAAAGGATGGCACCTTTAACATTTAGGCCATTTAGCAGTGAAATCAGGAGGTAGTTTTTCATCCAATTGTTAGTGGAAATCTGGAACTCTCTCTCTCCCCCAAAAGACTGTGGATGCTGGATCCATTCACATTTTCAAGGCTGAGATGGATAGATATTTGTCAAATCAGAGAATAAAGGGATATGGGGAGAGGGCAGGTAATTGGATTTAAGGCACAGATTAGCCATGAGTTTATAGAATGGCAAAACAGGCTTGAGCGGCTGAATTACCTATTCCTGTTACTATCAATGACTAAAACATGAAAAGGTGAATCTAGTTGTGGCCACAGAACACCCGACTACAGTATTCTGTCAGCTCCACATCCCACCAAGCACATTGGCTCCTGCCAACAACATCTTGCCTGTGTTCTGGCTTGGATTAGCATCGCCGTGATTTGGCCAGTTACATGGAAAAATATTGGCTTTAACTTCTCTCTGTTTGCTCGTAAATTTGCTGAACCTTTTCTTTATATAAAACATATAGGAATGGCATTGTTAACTATTAAACCAAACCGGGCGTTCCCACACATACAATTCCAATTGGGTTCCTAACTGGGAATTAAATTGCCAGAAGGCACATTTTTGTTTTATTGCCGTTAGAATAATAAATCCAACATGTGAAGTTTAAGACTTCGTAGCTGCTGAACTCCACCTTCATTTCATCCACTCCCAGGCTCCACTTTGACCTCCTGCCCCATCCCACGCCAATTGGGAACAGAGAGGAGGTCATTATTTTTGGTCAGCTGGGTATCTGACACATAAAAAACCCATCACTATGTTTAAAAGTATCCAAACCAAGTTGAGAATTCCATGCATCCCACGTAGGCGTGGAAATCCAGAGATAGATTGTTGGAATGGAATGCACACTCTCTCCCTCTCTGGAGGAACATCCCACTTACGTAATTCTGGAAAGTATTAGGCACAGGTTGGCAAGAGCCAAGGCTTGCGGGGAGCCCAGATTGTCCATTGGGGGAGCCCAGATTGTCCATTGGGGGAGCCCAGAGTGTCCATTGGGGGTAACTGTTGGAGGCTAACCAGCTAAAACTGCACAGGTTACTATTGGGAGTACTATCTGGCAAGCTTTCCCGCTACTTGTCCATCTAGGGCCACCCTACTATTTAGGACTTTTGCTTGCAAGTTTAACAGGAGCTGAGTGGGAGCATTCCCTGCCCCCAGTGACTGGTCTGCTTATCCTGCTGATGAGCCAGGAATACTGAAGACCCACCTGGCTCAGTAACAGGACTAGAGACTAGGTGACAGAGGGCTATCTCAATTCCAACATTCCTTGGGTGGGTGGTGGTTGGGTAGGGAGTTTCAAGGCATTTTGACAGAGTACAACCCCTTGAAATCCTCAACCCTGACAAGACAAATTTGCATCCGGGTAGAAATAGGTACCTCATCCTTTGTCAAAATCCAAATTGGAACCAGACAGGGTGGGTTGGGGGGGCGAGAGATCATTCTACATCTAACATTTGCTTTCCCTCTAAATAAAATTCAGTGAAAGCCTGAAATAAACCTCAATTACTGCCCGGCTTCATTACTGATTAACCCACATCAATACAGCATGGAAAATAAAGTGGCAAAGAGATAGGTGGAGAGAATGGGTTATTTTAGAATATTGCCTTGTATTATTATTATAAATTATTACATTAATAATAAGAATCCTTGCATTTGATATAGTTAAAAGGTTGTCTGAAATCATTTTACAGAATGTACACTAAAGTGAAGTGTGTGATGGATCATACCTAGTCGGGGTGGGATGTGGTCAGTGACTGTGTTTAATAGTGAGTTCAAGGGCTGACCCACCCAATTCCTCAAACCACATTGTAGCTGAGATTAATTAGGGTTCATCTTTGATATAAGCCACAAAAGGTTATTAGATGTTTCTCTTCACACTCCATCAGTCAAGCATTTCCAGGGGAGGTCGGGGAGAACCGTATGCTTTTGTAAAATATAACTGGGGGCTATAATCCTATTCTGCCCATACAGTAGCTGACATTTATTGGATAAAATGCCTTGCCTCAGGACAGCTAACCGGAGTAATACGCATTGACCGAGACGGGAGAATGACTTGATAACTGCAATTGGAACTCTGTAATCATTATACTTATAATATATTAATAATAAGCCTTGCATTTGATGTAATTCCTTATCACATCATTGGGGCATCTCAAATTGTTTCACAGGATATACGATAAAGTGGATCGACTATGTATTTTGGAGGATAAAACACAGCAGTCAATTTTACTGCTAGAGCCTTACATGTCGGGAGGAGGTCTCATGGGAATTACTGTGAAGTGGAGTGACTGTGTATTTTGTAGGCAGATGGGCCAGCCAATTTGCGCACGGCAACGTCTCATGCCCTGACAAGACAGCTACACACACCCTTAGATTGTACTGATTGTGGATCCACTTATAGCCTTCTAGTTTCTGAAGAAGTTTGCAGACTTTCTTATTGAGTGACAGAGAGACACACACATACAGAGATCAAACGGAGCACAAGAGAGAGAACAGAAACATATACAAATACATTATATACACACACAACAGAGAGAGCCACTCCCAAAAGCAAGAAAAATGGAGGAATAGAATAAACAATGTGATTACTGATCTTGATTTGTCCAAACTGGACGAAAACAACATTAACACTGCAAGCCCCTTCTGTCCCTTTCCTTCCCCCTCCAAGTCCGCACACAAACACACATAGCAATTCTAATAAGATCCATTAGTTAAGAGTTTCTGACAAGTAGTGCCAACATATCTGAATGCATGTGTATCCTCTGTTTCCTGTGATATTATAGTGACACCTTCTCGCACATGCCCTCTCCACATGCAGAGATCTGGGACACTCGCATTCGCAAGGTCGCAGCTGAAGTGACAGTGTTGACGTACCGTTAAATGCAGCCCAAGCTTACAGCACGATAAATACATTTTGAGGTATATTGTGTGAAGGACCTTGAGATGTCTCAACAATGTGATCTATATCAACGCTCTGTATTTAATATTGAACCTTATCACAGCGTTGGGGTTGTTATTATTATCATTATTAAACACACTATTAAACACAGCCCAATTTTCACTCAATCAATCAAAAAACTAAATCAAAACTTACAGTTATATAGCGCCTTTCATGCCGAGAGGATGTTCCAAGGGAAACAGTAACCAAAGTGACCAAGGCTTTGGGTGGGAGAGACAATAACAGTCAGGTAATTTATTTCCATGTGTAAAGACATGATTATAATACATTATTACTCTATAAAAATATTTATCCTTACAATCCTTGGTGTAGCCCCTTTCCTGTTAGAATGTCCCAAAGCGCTTCACAGGATAAACTGTAAAATGGAGTGACTGTGTATTTTGTGGGAGAAACATGGCAGCCAGATTCCACGCAGCAGCGATCCATAAACATTCCATGGAGACTATAATAAAAAATTTGTTTGGAGGATGTGAAAGGCGCCATAAAATTGTAATTTTGCTGTTATTGATTTTCAGGAGAGAGAAACTCCCTTCTCTTTTCCAATAGTTAGTGGCATGTGACAAACACAAGAACACTACAGTCATCATTATTATTGTTAATCAGTTCTAATAATGAATAATAATAATCTAAAAATAATCGTGTCCACAATCTTCCAGTATTAATCTGGTAGCTATCCCTGATGGATAGATTTGGAATTCCAGAACAGCGAATTTACTGGTTCGAATCCCTCTACATTAATAATAATAATCCTTGCGTTTGATATTGCCCTTTTCGCATCTTCTAGACGTCTCAAAGCACTTCGCAGAATATACTGTAAAGTGAACTGACTGTATAATTGCGGCAGACAATTGCACACAGTAGTGTCCCACAACAAACAGTCATGGATTGAAATGACCAATTTTTATTAGAGTTTTCTTTTCGAGGGATTATTATCAGGCATTATCATTTATCGCTCCCCGATATGTTCCCATCCACTAGAGAGCCCTGAAATATAAACCCCTCTGTATATGCAGATGAGGGCAGGGCGCCCTCTGCTGGCGACAGGCGAGAATTAATTTGCTGTAAATACAGTACAGAAACATAAATCTTACACACTAATAATGATCATCATCGCATCACAACGTTACATCAGCTGCGCTCTGACGTCTGGGTGCCCTTCAGTGCAGTTCTGGGATGAGTGGATTGACTTCAAGATCCTCAATCTTGTGTTTAAATCCCTACACTCCTTGGCACCCCCATACCTCTCCAACAACAACAACAAAATTGCACTTATATAGCGCCTTTCACGTTGGGAGGACGTCCCAAAGCACTGAACAGTCTGGTCGGGACCCGAGCGGTGGTGGGGGGGGTGGGGGGGGGGGTTGGGTCTGGGTAGGAGGAAGTGGAAGGAGAGTGGGAGAGGGGGAAGAGTTAGTGGGGCAGCCGAAGGTGCGGTCGAAGAGGAAGGTCTTGAGACCGGCCTTGAAGGAGGAAACGGAGGAAGGAAGGCGGAGGGGCTGCGGGATGGAGTTCCACAGTGTGGGAGCAGAGAGGCTGAAAGCCCAGCCGCTGATGGTTGGGTGGTGGACGCGGAGCAGGCCTGAGTCTGCTGAACAGAGGGTGCGCGCAGGCTGATAGGGAGACAGTAGGTCAGAGAGATAGGCGGGGACAAGGCCGTGAATGGCCTTGAAAGTGAGGACAAGGGTCTTGAATTCGATCCTCTGGGTGACGGGGAGCCAGTGGAGACGGGCGAGGGTGGGAGTGATGGGGTCGCGAAGCCTGGTACGGGAGAGTACACGAGCTGCAGAGTTCTGAATGATCTGCAGCCTGTGAAGGGAGGAGCTGGGGAGGCCGACAAGGAGAGAGTTCCCGTAGTCCAAATTCCCATAGAAATTTCATGGTATTTTACTTTGAAACATGAACCCAATTTCCTCTCTCCAGAGATACCTTCTGACCTGCTGCGTGTTCCCAGTCACTTATGTTTTTATCATAGCCAAGATTATTATTATATTTGATCTGGTCTTATCGCATTACTACTGGATGGCCACAGGGTGACAGCGACGCTCCATCAAAATTTATTTAAATTTAATAATTTATACAATTGACTAATTTAGTTAAATTACGATAATACTTATTAAAATTAATATTATCAACGCAAAACATTAAATTAAATGTAACTATTTTAAACGATACATTTAATTGCAACAACTGATACATTGTGCAATTAAATATAATTGTTTTAAATGGTAAACTTGAATGATTGTGAAATTCTTACATGATGTTATATTAATTGAAACTATTGTCTGTAATTGTATCAAATTATTTTAGATGATGAATTGTCAAAGTAAATGATAAACGATTGCAATGTTATTGCAATGGATGTGAGTGATTTCATACATTGGATTATTCTTGTCTGATCATTGACGAACATGTGACCACTGTTGTGCTCCCTCTGAGTGACGTGATGACGCTCTCCGAGCGAGCGACGTGGCGCCGTCACGGCGCAGTTCCACTCCCTGTCTCTCGGTCGGGACAGCGTGGGGAGTGACGTGATGACGCTCCCAGTCCGACTGACGTTGGCGCCGCGGTCACGCGACCGACGCGATCACGTGACCGAGGCGGTGACGCAGCTTCCTCTCTCTCACACAGTGCAAGATGGCGGCCCAGATACAGACACAGACGCCGCTGCTCCGTCTCCACCCCGTGGTTCTCTGCGCTGCCGCCGACAGCTGTGAGCGGCGCAACGAGGACTCGCGGCGGGTCATCGGCACATTACTAGGTCAGTGTCCGTCTGTTCCCCGGGTCACAGGTCACAGTCAGTGTTGTCTGGTCTGACACATGTTCAAACCCAACTCCCGCTCCTGTTGTCTGCAAACCCAGGGGGGGGGGGGGGGAGGGGGGGGGGGGGGAGGGGGGGGGGGGGGGGGGGGGGAGGGGGGAGGGCGTCAGTCTCCTCACCTCATCCCGGGGAGGATCCACCGCGTGGGGGAGGGGGGGGGACTGTTTACCAGGCAAACCCACGTGGTTTGTTACTGATATCACCTGTCCAGCTGTCACTGAGGGAGGGAGTGAGTGAGGGAGTGAGGGAGGGAGTGAGGGAGTGAGGGAGGGAGGGAGTGAGTGAGGGAGGGAGGTAGGGAGTGAGTGAGTCTGGCATCAGTAGTGAGACAGCGAGAGTGAGCTCAGTGAGACAGCGAGAGTGAGCTCAGTGAGACAGCGAGAGTGAGCTCAGTGAGACAGCGAGAGTGAGCTCAGTGAGACAGCGAGAGTGAGCTCAGTGAGACAGCGAGAGTGAGCGCGAGCCCTGGGGACCTGCCTGGCTCAGGAACCGGGCTGGAGACCATCACCGGTCACTCACTGGAATCCGAAATTCCATTTGTCAAAACATGTCACAACACAAACTAGGGCCTCACTCTGCAATGATAGCCCTTCGTCATCATGTCACTGCGTCAGGATGTCACTGCGATGCTGGGATTGTCGGTGATTTATCAACGATTAATAGTGATTATTGGTTCTGTTCCCAGTCATGTTAGATCCCCGGTGGTCTCTGGGTCACTGACCCACAATGATTCCACTCGTAACCTCAGAGTTCTGCACTGGAAATGGTCATTAGTCTAATGATAAAAACAAAAACAGACATCACTGGAAACATTCAGCAGGTCAGGCAGCATCTATGGAGAAAGGAAAGTGAATCAATGTTTTGGGTCCACGACCCTTCTTCAAAGGTCATTAGTTAGACTAATTAGACTAATGGAACAGGGTTGTGGACCTGAAATGTTGACTGATTTTACTTTCTCCAAAGATGCTGCCTGACCTGCTGAATGTTTCCAGCGATTTCTGTTTCAGATTTCCAGTATCTGCAGTATGTTGCTTTTTAAATTTTTTTTTAATGATGATTGTCTATGGTTTATTCATTGTTATTTGTGCAATTAACACCCGTGTGTATGTCTCAGGAACGGTGGATAAACACACGGTTGAAATCACAAACTGCTTCTCAGTTCCTCACAATGAGTCGGAAGATGAGGTTAGAACAGTAACTATACATCTCTGTCTCACAGTTATTCTCTCAGTTTTTCTCACTCTGTCTTTCTCACAAAACAACCTTCATTCTCCTTGACCTCTGCTGCACTGTTGATCATTGTATCCTCCTCAGTCTCTCTCACATTCTCTCTCGGTCTCTGTCTCCCTCACACTCTGTCTCACACACTCTTTCTGTCTCACTCACACACTCTTTTCTTTCTCTCTCTCTCTCCCAGGTCGCTGTTGACATGGAATTTGCTAAGAACATGTACGAATTACACAAGAAGGTGGCTCCAAATGAGGTTATTGTTGGCTGGTGAGTAACAGAGCGAGGGACTAGAACAACAACAAAATTACATTTATAGAGCGCCGTTCATGTCAGGGGGACGAAAGAGACACAGAGAGAGAGAGCCATTCTATTAGAGTATCGCTGTAGCTGAACTCCAATTGGAATCCCAATTGGAGTAGTTAGCTCACTCACTTCACAGGTTCAATTCCCGGACAGGGTAAAATCTTCAGCGAGTTTCCTTACTCCACACTCCTCTGGTGAGTAGTAATCCAGTTGTTAGTAAATTGCCGGATCGCTTTCCGGGGTGATAATCCCCAGCAAAACAATTGGTAACCTCCACAACTGCTGGTGGAACACTGCTTTGTGCAATTCGCTACAGCGTTTTGTTTACAAAATATACAGTTCACTGTACAGTACTGTGAAACGCTTTGAGATGTCTCAACAACGTGATAAGGCACAATATCAAATGCAAGGATTTCTGATCAATTACTCACCTTTGTTCCATATTCCTTGGATACCCTGATCTCAGTCTTGAACCACCTCAGTCTTGAACATGTGAATGCATCCTGATCCACAACCCTCTGGGGGAAGAGAGTTCCAGGTTACCAAAACTGTTTGTGTGAAAAGATGCTTCCTGAGACATAAAGTGAGAGAAAGACACACACATACACTGAAAAGTACCAAACGTAGATTTTGAGGGAGGGAGTGGTAGAGAGCAAGACAAGAGAGGGAGAAAGAGACTGAGTAAGACAGCGTAAGCAACACAGTCACACAGTGTGAGACAGACACACGTGTAGAGATAATACTCAAAAGAGATAGACACAGTGAGAGTGAGTGTGTGTGACAGTGGGGTGTAGTGATTGTTTCTCTGATTTAGGTACGCCACAGGCCATGACATCACTGAACACTCTGTGTTGATTCATGAATATTACAGTCGGGAGGCTCAAAACCCGGTACATCTAACTGTGGACACAGCTCTGCAGTCAGGACGGATGGATATCAAAGCGTATATCAGGTTCGTTCATCACTGACTCCCTGTTGTTCTCCCAGGGACAGGAAACTGATAGTTACTTAATATTTAGGTGCTCTTGTTTGCTTTCCATCTCCCTCTTGCACCTCAATCCATCCTCTGACTTCCCATGCCCTATTCTCTGTCTCTTTATTATCTCCCTGCCCCCTGGCTTTCCCTCCCCCCCCCACCACCACTTCTTCCCTCACTCCCTTTCCCCACTTTCTCTCCCCCCTTTTCCTCTCCCTTCCCTCTTCCCCCCCTTTCTCTCTGATCTTGCCTTCCACCTACCTTTCCCTCCCTCTCTCCCATACCCCTCTTTCTCCCCCCTCTTTCTCCCTGACCTTACCCCACCCCACCTTTCCCTTCCTCTCCCCACTTGCCCTCTTTTCCCCCTTTCTCCCCTGGCCCCATTTCCGTGACTGTTTGTGGGACACTGCTGTGCGCAATTTGGCTACCGCGTTTCGCCCACAAATATACAATTGGCTTTCCTGCTCCCCTTCTCCTTACCCTGACCCCTCCCCTTGCTATTTTTTTCCTCTAGTCCCACTTCCATGACTCTTTGTGGGACACTGCTGTGCGCAATTTGGCTGCCACGTTTCACCCACAAATATACAGTCAATTTTCCTACTCTTCATCATTCTGCCCCGACCCCTCCCACCCTGCTCTTGTCCCTACCTAACCCTACAGCGCCTTGGGACGTCCTCTCGACGTGAAAAGCGCTATATAAATGTAAGTTTTGATTGATTAATTTGATTTATTAGTCTCTCTGTCATTCTCTCGCTCTCTTTCGGTCTGTCTCTCTCTCATTCTATCTCTCTTGTCAGTCTCTCTCTTGTCAGTCTCCCTCTTGTCAGTCTCTCTTGTTAGTTTCTGTCCATCAGTTTGTTTGTCTGTCTCTCATTATCTCTCTCACTCACTCTATCTCTTTCTAGCACTCCAATGGGTGTTCCAGGTAAAACTATGGGTCTCATGTTCACTCCACTGAATGTGACATACGTTTACTACGATACAGAGCGAATTGGAGGTAAGTGTCTCTCTTACTCTGACTATCTCTCTCTCTCACACACTAACGTGACACACAGAACCCTCACACTCTCAATCCCACACTATCTCTCACTCTCACAGTTGATTCAAGGATTATTATCAGAGGAATATTGAGACAGTGTGTGTCTCACACTATCTGCCTTACTCTCACATTTTGTCTCACTATGTATCGCACTCTCACAGTTGACATAATACACTCACTCACAGTCTTTCACAGTTGACTTGATACTGGGAACATGCTCTCACGCGCTCACAATCATACACACTTTCTCTCGCGCTCCAACGCACACTTTCTCTCACACTCTTTAACATACACTTTCTCTCACAGTTGACGTGATACAAAGAACACGGTCCTCGCTCACTCGCACCATGGGTTTGACCTCCGATCTCCAGCAAGTAGGAGTGGCCGCTTCTCGGATCCTGGAAATGTTGGTCACCATTCTCCAATACTCTGAGCACGTTCTGGTCAGTCTCTCACTACCCTCTCGCCCTTCGCTCATTTTCTCTCGGTATCTCCCACACTGTCTGTCTGTCTGTCTCAATCTCTTTCTCACACTCTCTCTCCCTCTCTCACCACAGTCAGGGAAGGTGACGGCTGATAACAATGTCGGTCGCTTTTTGATGGATTTGGTGAATAAAGTTCCCCGAATTTCAGCCGAGGATTTTGAGGCAATGCTGAACACCAATGTCAACGTGAGTAACTTTTCTCTCTCCATCTCTCTCTTTTTCTCCGTCTCTCTCTCGGTCTCTGGCTACGTCTGTCTCTTTCTATCTGTCTCCCTTTCTCCCTCTTGTCAGTTTCTGGGGGTTGGAAGGGGTTAGTGAAAGAGGCTGTGTAAATGTAAATTTTAAATGAATGAAATCTCTTTTTGACAGGATTTATTGATGGTGACGTATCTGTCAAACTTGTCACAAGCTCAGATAACTTTGAATGAGAAACTGGTAGCTTTGTGAAATCATCACCCATGTTCTCTCCACTCTCTGTCTCTCAGGTTTCTGATGAGAGACAGTGACAAAGTCTAATCTCTTAATAAACTCGGAGTGTTTATATGTGACTGAATTGTTGCTGTTTTAATCTATTTGGCACTCGTTCACTCACATGCACTCTCAAACACACACTCCCCTTACCAAACCATCGCTCCCATTATCAGGGTCAGCTGAGAATGAAAGAAACAACAAAATTACATTGATAGAGCGCCTTTCACATTGAGAGGACGTCCCAGTCAGGTCAGGACCCGAGCAAGGGAGTGGGGCAGGGTAGGAGGAGGGAAAGATTTGGGAGGGCAGCAGAAGGCAAGGTCGAAGAGGAGAGTCTTGAGACGGGCCTTGAAGGAGGCGAGGCGAAGGAATTGTGGGAATTGTGTTCCAGAGTGTGGGGGCAGAAAGGCTGAAAGCCTGTACGCTGATAGGAGGGTGGAACGGGCAGGGGACATGGAGCAGGCTGGAGCCTGCTGAAGGTTTATAGGGGGACAGCAGGTTGGAGGGGTGGGGTGGGCAAAGCCATGAATGGCCTTGAAGGTGAGGATGAGGATCTTGAATTCGATCCTCTGGGGAATGGGGAGCCAATGGAGCCGAGCGAGGGTGGGAGTGATGTCACGGAGCTTGGTGCGGGTGAGGATCGGAGAGATAGAAAGAAAGAAAAAGAAAGACTGAGGGAGAGAGACTGACGGAGAAAGCAAATTTGTTGAGAGATTTAATGATGGATGAGGAGTGCGACTGAGGCGGAGGGAGAAATGCAGAAATAATAATCCTTGCATTTGATATAGTGCTTTTCATGTCTTCAAGATGTCTCAAAGCGCTTCACAGAATATACTGTAAAGTATATTTATGGGAGAAACAGCAACCAATTGTGCACAGCAATGTCCCAGAAACAGTCGTGGACTGAAATGACAAATTTTTATTTGAGGGATTATTATTAGGTGTGTGGAGTAAGGAAACCTGCCCAAGGTTTCTCCCTGACATGACTGGAATTCGAGCGCTCGGTGGCTGGGTCAATGTCATCCTCCCATCAAGGAATTGAGTAATTATGTCTTTGAGCACAGATGTGAAAACAATGGGCCTCAGAGAGAGAAACGCACTCCTGGGCATCCGATTAGCTCAAGAATAAGAAATAGGAATCCTCCCAATTAGCTGTCCATTTCCTTATCAGTTATTTTCCCATGCGAGAAGGGCCTGCTCAAAGATCGCTTGTAGCCTGGGGCTATCTCTGTGACGAGGGGAGATGGAATTAGAAACACATAAAAGAAAAATGAAACTGGAATCATCGTAGGAGGAACAATTGTGGAGGGGGCGAGTGGTCAGTGACTTCCCCCAATGGAATTGGGTAATATTGTTTTTATGGAATATCTCACTGCTTTAATGTAATTTAACAATATAATAATTGTATGTGTTCACAGCATTAACTTTTGAATTGGGTATGATATTAAAAGACTTGTAAATACACACCACCTGTAATGGATAAAGTCTCTTTCCACCGAATCTTACAACTGTATATTTTGTGGGAGAAAAGCAGACGCCTATTACTCACAGCTATGCCCTACAAGGAGTTGTGGATTGTGTGACCAAATTAAATACACGTTTGTACTAGGGAACGGCGATTAATCGGTTTTTCGATTAAACCCGATATGATTTTCAGATCGGTATGCCGATATGGTGATTAAAAAAAAACTGTTATATCGAGAGATTCGATTTTAAAAATATACATCGATATATTTTTAAGATCGTTCCTGGCAATATATCAATATTGTTGGTATTATCAGTGTAATGCGATCTTTTCTAGCTTACCTTGTCGCCGGCATTGCAACCTCCGAGATCTAGAGCATGGAACGCGTACATTCGGTGCGCGCGCACAATTAACGGGCGCGCACATCCGATGCGCGCGCACACTTTACTGCGTATACTCGACGTGAGTCGTGGCGTCTTAAAGTCGCATCGCTGAACATTGTAGTTTGAAAATTTACCTTTCTCATCCTGGGGAAAAGAAGCCCCGTATGAGACTACTTTGGAAACAATGCAGTCAGTAATGGTGTGTATAGATGTACAGTTTGCAAGGTCTTGGTTAAGACATCTGATTCGAGCACGAGCAACCTGCGACAACACATTAAGCAGCACCACCCCGCCCAGCACGCTGCCCTCAGAGCGAAATCATTGTCGACAACAGCAGGAAGTCAAACCAGCGCTTCGGAGAAAGCGACAGGTAGTGGGGCCAGTGCAGCTCAAACAATTCCTGCGTTATTTAAGAGGAGAACATTGTACCAGAGAGGGGACAAAAAGTGGCAAAGTATCACGAACGCTGTCACTTTTTGCATAGCAAAGGAGAGCTTGCCAATGGCGAAGGACATTAATTCAGACTTCAGACTACATAAAAATAAGTGGCATTTTGTGGCTGTAAGTGTTATTTTTGTGTGTGAGAGAGAGTTAGAAGCCAGATTATCACTGCTTCTATGTGTGTGTCTAGTCAGACACACACAGCAGTGATAATCTGGCTTCTAACTCTTAACAGTCAGAACGTCTGTCTCTTTTCTATTGTAATAGATCTCATTTACACGTGGACATTACATGCTACTTTCAAGCAAGAAATGGAGGAGAATAAATCTCTAGATTTTGTTTTTGGTGTGTGTGTGTTCTATTTTGTGTTTAGAGATGGAGGGAGAGAAGGAGAGTGGGAAAGTTGGGAGAGAAGGAGAGAGGAAGAGAGGAGAGGGAGGGAGAGAATGATAGGGGGAAAGGAGGGAGAGAAGGAGCGAGGGGAAAGGAGGGAGAGAAGGAGAGAGGCGAGGGAGGGAGGGAGAGAAGGAGAGGGGGAAAGTTGGGAGAGAAGGAGAGAGGAAGAGAGAAGAGGGAGGGAGAGAAGGAGAGGGTGAAAGGAGGGAGAGAAGGAGCGAGGGGAAAGGAGGGAGAGAAGGAGAGAGGAAGAGAGGAGAGGGAGGGAGGGAGAGAAGGAGAGGGGGAAAGGAGGGAGAGAAGGAGCGAGGGGAAAGGAGGGAGAGAAGGGGGGAGGGAGGGAGAGGGGGAAAGTTGGGAGAGAAGGAGAGAGGAAGAGAGGAGAGGGGGGGGAGAGAAGGAGAGGGGAAAAGGAGGGAGAGAAGGAGAGAGGGGAGGGAGGGAGAGGGGGAAAGTTGGGAGAGAAGGAGAGAGGAAGAGAGGAGAGGGAGGGAGAGGGGGAAAGGAGGGAGAGAAGGAGGAAGGGGAAAGGAGGGAGAGAAGGAGAGAGGGGAGGGAGGGACAGAAGGAGAGAGGGGATGGAGAGAAGGAGGGAGGGAGGGAGAGAAGGAGAGAGGGGAGGGAGGGAGGAAGAGAAGGAGAGAGGGGAGGGAGGGAGAGAAGGAGAGGGGGAAAGGAGGGAGAGAAGGAGAGGGGGAAAGGAGGGAGAGGAGACAGGGGGGAGGGAGAGGAGAGAGGGAGAGTGGAGGGAGAGAAGGGGAGGGGGGAGGGAGGGAGGGAGAGAAGGAGAGGGGGAAAGGAAGGAGAGAAGGAGAGGGGGAGGTAGGGAGCAAACAACATCGTATAATTCAACAGACCGTGACACCAACATTACAAACTTTCTGGACCTAGAGCACGCATTTCGAAATGTGCGTGCACCGCGACTGCGCGCGCATCGTCAGTGCGGACGCACCGTCAATGCGCGCGCACCGCGACTGAGCGCGCACCATAAATGCGCGCGCCATCAATGCACGTGCACTTCGAATGCACGCGCATGCGCAGTACAAAAACTCGATAGATCGGTTTAAGCAGGTATGAGCAAACCGATATATCCATATCCGGAAAAATCCCATATCGCCGTTCCCTAGTTTGTACATGTGTACCACCTGAAGCATGAACGCGATTTGTTGGACCACACATAAAGCATCAGTGTCGTTCCTGTTTCTTACATGATATTGTGTAACATGCCAGTTTAGGCAATAAATCACACTGGGTTGCTGTTAGATTTAGTCGACTCATCAGGTTTATTTTATGTTTAATAAGTAAATCAATATGTATAATAAGTAGTATAATATTAGAAATTTAGGTATAAAACTTATCAAGGCTGCAGTTACAGAAACCAGCCCTGTCTGTAAAAACGGAACTGAATGGAGCCAAGTTGGCACCAGATGTAGTAGATATGATAAGTATGAAGGACGGAGAACAGAAAATATGTTCTGTTAAAATACATCAATATAGCCACTGTTTGCCTTCCCAAGGGTGAGAAGTCATGGGGGGTAACAACAACAAATTACATTTATAGAGCGCCTTTCACGTCGGGAGGACGTCCCAAGGCGCTGCACAGGAGGCGTGTGACCCAAGCTGGGAGGGGAGTGTTTGGGAAGGGGTGAAACACGAAGGGGAGGTAAAAAAGTTTGGGGTGGAACAAAAGGCACAATCGAAGAGGAAAGTCTTCAAACCGGCCTTGAAAGAGGAAAGGGAAGAGGCGAAACGGAGGGATTGAGGGATGGCATTCCATAGGGTGGGAGCGGAGAAACTGAAGGCCCGGCCTCCGATGGTGGGGCGGTTCGGGCGGGGGGCTTGGAGCAGGCCAAGTCCTGTTGAACGGAGGGTCCGGGTGGGCGTGTAGGGGGAGAGTAGATCGGTTAAATAGGGTGGGGCAAGGCCGTGTAAGGCCTTGTAGGTGAGGACGAGGATCTTGAACTCGACAAAACAGACAAAACAGGCCTGCTTAGATGGTGGAGGTGTTTTACAATAAGATATTTAGAGAAAACAGGAATGTTTGAGAACCGCTCCGCTAGTCAAGATAAGAAAAGGGCTAATGAGAAACAGAGCAAGGATCACCAAGAATCAGGAGACACCAGGATGACCAATGAGGGACTAATCACATGTAAAAGGGTTTTGTTTTATTAGAGTAAGCGAGGCTGGTGGAGAAGTATAAAGATAAGGAAAGAGTGGCGCATCACAACAGTTTTGAGAATATCTCAAGGTGGAAGCTGAGATCTCCGGATCTGTTGTCCAGAACTCCTGGAACGGGTAGTATGGTTTCAGTTGTTCTGTTTTACAGGCTGGAAAGGGCCAGTTACAGAAGCAAGCCCCTGGTCTTACACTCAGTGAATAGGTTAAATAGAGCACGAGAGGGGTGCTGTGGCATGCTGTATATCCTGAGGTAGACGAGGTTGTTACCTGTGGTTGAAAGGTTGTTAGCGTAAGTAGCAGACCCAGCCGAGGGGAGACGTGCACAGACCACTGGGACTGACTGCTCAAAAACCAGTGGTAATATAACTTTGCTACATTGAGTAGCTTTTTTTAAAACTAGTTTTGTACTTGTTACTTTTGATTAATAAATCTCTATTGCACCTTAATTGGATTGTCGGGTCATATTTCGAACCATGGGATCGGAAATCCCAACAGTTGCCACAACAGCACGAAATTGCTACAGATGGCAAAGAATAAGCTGATGGATTTTTTGTGCCTTTGCATCTCAGGCTCATTGAGGCTGTTGCCACTGTTGTGGCCGTGGAGTGCCTTGCGGGCTCTGCTGGCTGGTAATATATGACTGAGAGTCAGCGCGTTGAACAGGGAGATTCAGATTGTGATCAGTAGCGGAGATGAGATAATAATAATCATCCTTGCATTTGATATAGTGTTTTGTACACCTTCTACATGTCTCAAAGCGAGTTACAGAATATACTGTGAAGATGTGGACAAACCATTCCCAACCCCCTCCAAAAAAAAGTGTTTGTTTCTCGAATGCAGTGGTACACTGTCAACTGCAATGTAAGGCTATGGCCTACTCCACGACCCCCGACCCACCCATCCCACCATTAACGGGCGAGCCTTTAGCCACTCTGGCCCCAATCTCTGGAACTCCATCTCACAGTCCCTCTGCCTCGCCCCCTCCATGGCCTCCTTCAAGTCTCGCCTCAAGACTCTCCTCTTTGATGGAACCATTGGTAACTCCTAATCCCCCCCTTCCCTCCCACTACCCTGTCCTCAGCTTGGGTCTGAAGCAATGACTGTCCAGCACCTTGGGACGCCCTACTTATGTGAAAGGCGCTATACAAGTGTAATGTTTTTGTTGATGTTGTTGTAAGTATCATAAAAGAAGTACTAGGGGATGCTTCACAAACTGCCCAACACAGACACCGTGAGAACCACTATAGAGAGCCATAGCTCGCTGTGGTTTGGGGGTTTCTATGAGCAGATGGCAACAACACAATGATCAAAAGTAAAGGCGACTGTTAACCAGATGGAGCTCTCGGCCGCAGAGAGCAATAGCACCTCGAGGGCAGGCTGGGGTGTAGAACAGATTAATAGCTGTTATTAATCTGATTCAGTATCACATTCAGTGCCATGACCACCAGGTAACGCATGACACATTTAGACAATCCGCATTTGCCTTGGGATAGGATTAGGGTGGCCACAAAATTAGCTGCAATGCACAACATCAGTGACACACACAGAAATTTATTGACTCGCCTGCCTTGATTGAGAGGACTTGTGTTTTGTGAAATTGACTGCACTTTTGGAATTGTCTCCAATGCTTTTCTGCCAGCCAAATGCACATGATTTTGATTTGTTAGTCATTATTTTGTTCTCTTTCCACTTAGTGTCATGCCAGCTCGGTAACCATGTGCGCAACTCCTTCACAATAAATCATCCTCCACTTTTTCACTAGGCTTCACTACACCAACACTACTTACCAGAGTTCCCTGGTTTTCAGTTCACAAGCTCTGACAATCCTCAGCTCTGCAGGTCAACACTCCTTTCGAATATCATCCCCCATCCTTGCTGAGCTCCATT
Source organism: Hydrolagus colliei (assembly GCA_035084275.1). NCBI lineage: Eukaryota > Metazoa > Chordata > Chondrichthyes > Chimaeriformes > Chimaeridae > Hydrolagus > Hydrolagus colliei. The sequence continues at coordinate 22,113,452 of CM068748.1, read as the reverse complement.
TGCTTCCTTCCCATCACTCTGCAGATTGAATTCAACATCCTCCTGCTTGCCTTCAAATTATTCCATATTTCCACAAATTATTCCATGTTTGGAAGGATTGGTTCCATGGACACAAAGCCACCTTATGATCTAATCCAAAGCAAGCTGATCATCTATTTTATGATTACTGCATGCTGGAGTCTTGTGCAATAGAAATCTTATGAAACCTTTTTTTGACTGACTATAACTCATGCTTTTGGAGTCCTGAGGCTCAAAAGAGTACTCACCTTACAAGCGAGACACCTGGGTTCAATTCCTGGCAGCTAATGAAACCTTGGACAAGTTTCCTTACACCACACACCTGATAATAATCTCTCAAAAAAAAAGAAAATTGGTCACTCAATCCACGATTGTGGGACACTGCTGTGCACAATTGGCTGTTGCATTTTGCCCACAAATATACAGTCAATTCACTTTATGATATATTCTGTAAAGCGCTTTGAGACGTCTAGAATACATGAAAAGCACTATATCAAATAAAATGATTATTATTATTATTACATTTCCCTCTCACCCCCATGATACCCAACCCTCAATTTGTGAGGCTATCTAGCAGTCAATGTGATTTAGTATGTTTTAAGATGTGAAAGGTTCTATATAAATATATTGTTTTAACTGTTACCTATTCAGAGAGATCGGAACTCTGTGCAATATCTCACTTTATCATTAAGTAGAACTATTAAAATAAAACAGCAAACAAGTTTTTAAAATAGTGACTGAAAAAATGAGACACATCACTGTGATAGAAACGATAGCTACAGTCAATGTAGCAATGATCGCATACCAGCAACTCCAATCACTGCAAGGATTAGGTAGTAACTAAATGGAATTGAAGACGAGGTCGTGTACCCAGCTAAAACGATATAGTGTGCCATTGAGAGCACTCTCCACCAAGACTCTCACTGATTTCCTCGCTGAGATCAGCCAACCCATTAGGGGCTTCGTTTTGTAAGCTAACTAGAGTGAGCGGGAAGAATGCCTTCCTCCAGTGACATTATTTTCAACATGAAAGGAGTGAAACGCAACTATTATCTGGCATATCTCTTGCCACAACAGAGCATTACCACAGTTGCTTGATCACGATAGTAATCTTTGCATTTTATATAGTGTTTTCCACATCTTCTAGATGTACTGTAAAGTGATTTGTCTGCACATTTATGGGCGAAATGGGGTAGCCAATTGCGCACAACAATGTCTCACAAACAGTGCCTGAGGTGTGAAGGTGCTGATGCGAGCCAGTCTTGTGGACATTCAACTGGAGAAAGTTGTCTCTCATCCAGGACTCGATGTCAGACAAGCAGCAGTCAGGACGCCGGTAGTCCTGGAGTTGAGGGTGGAAGCGGAAAGGTAGAGTTAGATGTCACCCATATACATGTGTGGATGATGTCACCGAGGGGGAGCATGCAGACGATGAAGGACCAAGGACAGAGCCCTGAAGAACGCCAAATGAGATGGTGTGGGGGCTGGAGGAGAAGCCGTTGATGGACACGAAGTGGAGGCGGTGTGAAAGATAGGACCAGAACCAGTCAAGGACAGAGCCTTGAAGGTTGAGGTGGGAGGAGAGATGGTGGAGAAGGATTGAATGGTTCACAGTGTTGAAAGCAGTGGATAGGTTGAGGAGGACGAGGAGGCAGAGGGAGCCCAAGACAGATATGGTCAGGATATCATTTGTTACTTTGACCAGAGTAGTTTCCATGTTGTGGGCAGCGCTGAAGCCCGATTGGAGGGGCTCATGGAGGGAGTGGAATGAGAGAAAGGAGCGAAGCTGGGAGACAATGATTTTGGTAAATGTGTTTTAAAAAATTGTCCTTGTGTCCCCTCTGGCTCCTCTACCAACCATGTTAAATCTGTGGCCTCCGATTACTGACCCACAATGATTCCACTCATAACATCAGAGTTGTGCACTGAAAATGTTGACAGTAAAATGAAAAACACCAATGAATTATGTGAGATGAGTGTTGCTGGCAAAGTGGAAACAAATCACGAGTAAAAAGTGAAATCGGTTTATTGCATTGAACTCTTGATTGCAGCATCAAATTGCATACATAATAAATTACTAGTAGATTTCTGGAGACCATTGTGTAATTGGAGTAGAGTTATACAGCTGGTGAGCGAGCACAAGCAAGGATGTGAAAGGAAAAATATATTAGTACTTCCATTTGATACATCAAATACATAATGGGATTTTTATTCTGATCAGCCAGGACACATCCTTCTTACCTAATTCCAGAATGAATTTGGTGCAAGTTGGCAAGTGCCAAGGCATGGGGAACACTTAACAGTAATATTTTTACTATCGTACTATATGTGGAATCCCGTGGCTCAGTGTTTGTGTAGGCGTTCGCCTACTCACACACCTGGGTTCAACTGTCGGCAGGGCGAATCTTTTGGGAAGATTCCTTACTCCATATGGGTGATAATAATCCCTCAAGGAAAAGAAAACAACAATAAATTGGTCACTTGAATCCACATATGTTTGTGAGACATTGCTGTGTATAATTGGTTGCCTTGATTTGCCCACAAATATATGGCCAATTCATTTTATGGTATATTCTGTGAAGCACGTTGAGATATCTAGAAGACACAAAAAGTGCTATCAAATGCAAGAAGAAGAAGAATAATAATCCTTGCATTTGATATAGCGCTTTTCACATCTTATCGACAAAGTGCTTCACAGAATATACTGTAAAATGAATTGACTGTATATTTGTGGGCGAATTGCGGCAGCCAATTGCACACAGCAGTGTCCCACAAACAGTCGTGGATTGAAATGACCAAGTTTATTATTGTGGCTTTTTAAAAATCTATTAAGATTATTGTCTATTATCAGCTATCTAGCGGACTTCTGTGCTTAGCGTGGAGGTCTTTGCGTATGATGCACCAGCCACCATAATGATCTCAAGGTCAACATACCAGGTTTCCTCAGCATCAGCTACTGAATTAACCAGTTCGTCATGCGATGGCATCAGAGCCAAGTCACTGTTAAAATAGTTTTAGCATCAAAACAAAGGGGTATTTCACTACCTTCTTCACCTCCTCTCTGAATTTTGTCTGTGTCACAGCGTAAATGCAAGTGTTTATGGCACTGTTTGAAAGCTGGAGCATTATACCCACATGATAGAGGACATATATTGGGTGGTTGTAACTTGTATAGTTATAATTGACAAATTGTCCATAGATGATGTAGACAACGTAAGCGCTCCAAAACAGCATGAAACTGCCAGATATAGCGAAGAGTAAAATTATACAATTTCTCCGGTTCTCCATTTCCGAGTCAGTGTTTCCAGCCTTACCGTGGCCCAACAAACTTCTGCGAACCTTATTAGCGGCCAATATGTGCCTGACAGTCAGAGCATTGAAGGCTAATATCAGGCCGAATGGAACAAATGGGGTCAGGATGATATCGACCCAGTTGAACACGGTCCACGGTGGGGAAGTGTAGAAGCTCTCCTTGGTGCTGCAGAACCATGACACGTTTCTGCTAACGAGCGATGGCTCGAAGGACAGGTACCAGGGAATGTTACTTGCGCAGCTGACTGCCCAGATCACTCCGATCACCGCGGCTGCCATCTTCTCACTGGAATATGTGCCATTTGCTCTCTGCCAGCAGATGGCCACAAAACGATCGAAGGTGAAGGCAGCAGTCAGCCAGGCCGAGCAATCTGCGCCCACACACAGCACGGTTGAACCCAGAGCGCAGACTTGCGTGAGATCCAGGAAGCAAACAGGATAGAAAAGGAAATTCATCCTTGTTAATATCACGTCAGCGACTACCACCACCAGGTCTGCTGTTGCCATGGCGATGAGATAGCGAGTGATACATTTGGAGAGGCCACAGTTTCCTCTGGACAGTATGATGATGGTCAGCAAATTACCTGGAAGACACAGGAGAGAGCGCGCAAACTCGTTGGTTTGGCTGGAAGGGTAATCGTCACATTTAAAAGCGTAATAGACACTCTGGAAAGACAATCTATGTTTTGGGTGTCACAGCAGATTGCTCGCACTCTGACACTCAAGTTAGAAGGTTGCGGCTTCAATCCCCACTTCGTGACTTGGAATCACATGATCTAATATGGCCTTCCAATACAGTGTTGGAGAGTGTTGTATTGTCAGAGGCGCTGTCCTGCATATCATTGTTAACGTAGTCCAATAGACGGCTTGGCGGGTGATCTTATCTGGCCTGAATCCATTTCCAACATCCGCTCCCACGCTTCCTTGTTAAATATTTCCCACAAACAGTGGCAGTAGCCGGTGGTTGGGAGGATGCAAGGTGTAGAGTGGAAATAATACCAACCATTACTGGAAGCCAGACGTGTCCCTTACCAAGCGTTTCCTGCTGCTGCAGACAGCCTACTGTTTGGCACATTGCTGATTAGGGAGAGAGGTAGAGAGGGTGTGAAGTGGGGGACATGGGGAAAGAGGGAGAAGTAAGACGAGAAAGATAGAGGCAGAGAGAGGGGGGTATGAATGGGAGGGAGGGGGAGGGAGGAGATTATGAATGTGGGAGAGATAACTGGGGGGAAGAGAAAGCCGTGCTGCTGATATTGGGAATAATGGAGTTGGGGACACTAACAAGCTCAGTGTTGGTCCAGAAATGGGAGCAACCAACTTGGTAAGAGTTTTATGAGGAAACAGAAGTGGATGAGAGCTTTTAAGGCGAGGATGAGGATTTTTAACATGATTCTCTGGGGGAAGAGAAGCCAGTGAAGTCGGGCTAAGGTGGGGCTGATCAGCTCACTGTGTGGCAAAGGACAGTCTTCAGAGTTCTGATTAAGCTGCATCTTGTGGGGGGAAGATTTTGGAAGTGCAATGATCAAGGAATTAGAGTAATCAATAATCAAGGCTGGACATGAGGAGGCATGGACGAGGACTTGTGGTGGGGATATCTGAGCGAATGAGGTTTGAGTGACAGCTGAGAAAGGGGTTGTCCACAGCCACTTGGAGAGGTGCAGTGCTGCATTCATTGAAGGTTGATGCTTCAGTGCTTGAGGTGAAAAGGAGCTGTCAGGAGCCCCAAAACAGTAATAATATAATAATGATCCTTGCATTTGATATAGCACTTTTCATGTCTTCTAGATGTCTCAGGGCACTTCACAGAATATACTGTGAAGTGAATTGACTGTATATTTGTGGGCAAAATGCGGCAGACAATTGTGCACAACAGTGTCCCACAAACAGTCGTGGATTGAGTGACCAAATTATTATTGGCTTTTTTGGGGATTACTATTGGGCATGTGGAATAAGGAAACTTGCCCAAGGTTTCACCCTCGCTGGAATTCAATCCAGGTATCTCGCTCGTAAGGTTAGTGCTCTAACCACTGAGCTGCTGAGCTAATGAATACTATCAAACAGAAGGAAGCAATGGGAAATGGATTTGATCAAGTGTAAGATAAAGGGAAGACAATAACATGAGAACTTAATGGACTCATTTCATAAAGAGTTAGTTACATACTTAAAGTGCTGAATGAATATGAAATTTGGGAGATGAGCTATCCAGGATGCACTTCTATGACCAACAGATCTGATACCATCAAGTTGAAAGAGTTACTTTGAAGCAAAAGACTAAATAAACCTGAACAAATAAATTATATGACTTTACTGGCTTCAGCCAATGGTTATCAAAATGATGCCATACTTTTTAAACATACAACAGAACACAGGTATAAGAGACCGCATAATTATCGTGGTTCCTCTCTATTCTACCATTCCCAGAGTTTAGATGGCTCCAACTCACTCCCATACAGCTGCTTCTACAATGGGTGAAAACAAGGATATTTATTATATGTTTGAATAAATGTGGACACAAGTGCTGTATGGATGGATAGCAGTTGTGTTGTACACACAACACGCCAGCAGGATTAGTGCAAATAAATCTAGTGACATAAGAATAAAGGTGTCAGGGTGACAAAGGATGACAAGCGCTCAGGCTGGGAAGCCAGTTCACAGAATCTGTTATATTTACACACAGAGTCAAAATGGAATCAAAAAGCATCGCGTCTCCGCTGACTCACCGAACAAGCCGACAACGGCGAGGACAGGGTATACAATGTACATTAACTGGAAAATGGTTTCTTTTCGGTAACTCTTCTCTGAGAAGCCATGTAACTTCTTCATGGTGAAGCAGAGGTTTGCACTGATGCGGGTGGAGCTTTATATCCAGCCACGAGTAGCCCCCAGTGACACCATTAATGTGCTCGGTGGCCGGGAATTACTCACAAGCGGCTGAACAAACAACCGTTACAGTCACGTCACTGGCTCCAGTCAACTGGACTAACTGCAGGATTCCCCACATGTTCAATCCAGAGCCTCCCACGTCGGGAGGACCTCTAATAATGTTTCACAGGATTCACTCTCATGTACAAAATATTGTGTGTATTGTCGTCAAATGCAGCAGCCAGTTTGAGCAGATTGACAACCACAGAAACAACTATAAGGAAAGTGTTCATGCCAACCGTGTCAACGTGAGTGTAAATAAGACACTGAAAGATCCTATGGTGGATACCAATCATTTGTTATCTTGTTATTCTACAAGGAACAGAACATGGTCAGGAATTGTTCCATCAATTGTTCCACTGCTGATCGTCATAAGGTCTTGAACAGTCTTCTGCGGGGAAGAGCTGCTAACATACACACACAAATGTGATTCAGATTTTTGATACAATTGAGAATGTTTTAGCCGGTGTGGGTGATGTGTAGATGTGACCGATTCCCAGATGTTCCTCTTCCAGGAGATATGTTACCATATCATACCATACCAATTCAATACTCAGTATTGAAAATTAATAAAACTGGTATTGAAGCAACTACATGCAAGAATAGTTGCTCCAGCAACAGTCATGTTGAGGTTGTTTGGTGACCAATATGGCACCACCGCAGGTCCATGGCCTGTGAGGGAGCGGGACTGACGAGGTGGGTGTGGCTGGCAGTGGGCGGATACAAACATTTTTGTTTAAACCAATGGCCAAGATAAACAGGGTGACATCACATCCTCCCATTCTGTTCTCCTGTCTTTACAGCCTCCCCACCTCCTCACCCTCCTTGACTGTCCAGCAGCTTAACTCTGTTCCAGACTGGAGCGCTCCACCTTCGTCATCATGACACACGCCTCAGCCACAATGGCTGCCCGATCCCCACATTCACTGCCAGGTTTATCAAATCCACTCCGCACGAATCAACCCCCCACCCCTCCCCACCACCCATCAACCCGTACGCCATGCAACTCTTTTCTTGCAAGACAATTGTGCCAGCTTCTCGCTTGCAAAGAGCATAATTGCATGGAGTTAATGTTGGAACCCAATTCTGCTTCCACCATCGACTCCAGAGCCAATCCTCTCCTAATGCATTGTTTGACAGATATCGAGCCCTGGACAGGAGCTCATATTCTTCAATTGAAGGTTGGCTAAACAGAGGTCCTCCTACTTGGCTCACCTCAGTGCTTCGTCATTTTAAGTGATAGTATCATTGATGGATGCACTTTGCACTACCTTGGAGCCAGTAAGGAAATTGGTCATCTTGTTCAACCCTCAATTGCCCTTTAAAGCTCACGTTCGTGCCATTCTATCTTCCTCACCTCCGCATTATTCCCCGTCCCCACCATTGACACTGCCCTCAGGCTGTGGAGACACGTATTCTTGATGTCTAGAATACAATATGCTAGCTCATGACTACAAAGCTACCACAGTAACTATCTTGATTTCTGTATCTTGATTTTGCTGTTTTCTCATTTGAACACCTAACCGATCTACTCTCCCCCTGCACGCCCACCCGGACCCTCCGTTCAACAGGACTTGGCCTGCTCCAAGCCCCCCGCCCGAACCGCCCCACCATCGGAGGCCGGGCCTTCAGTTTCTCCGCTCCCACCTTATGGAATGCCATCCCTTAATCCCTCCGTTTCGCCTCTTCCCTTTCCTCTTTCAAGGCCGGTTTGAAGACTTTCCTCTTTGATCGTGCCTTTTGTTCCACCCCGAACTCTTTTACCTCCCCTTCGTGTTTCACCCCTTCCCAAACACTCCCCTCCCAGCTCGGGTCACACGCCTCTTGTTCATCGCCTTCGGACGTCCTCCCGACGTGAAAGGCGCTCTATAAATGTAAATTGTTGTTGTTGAAAATTGCCCTACCAATTTTTATGTTTCGAGTACCTTTCCAATTTCCTCTTAAAAGCCACCATCAAATCTACTTCCATGACATTTTCAGGCAGAGCATTCCAGACCATAACTTTAAAAAACAAAATTCTCCTTGTGTCCCCTCTGGTCTTTCTATCAATCCAATTAAATCGGTGTCCTCTGATCATTCCACTCATCGCATCAGAGTTGTGGACTGGGAATGTTAACAGTATGTTGAACAATACCCATGAACTACATGAGATGAATTTTGCATGCAAAGTGAAAACAAACCATGAGTAAAAAGTGAAATCACTTTATTGTTTTGAACTAACCAATTACTGAGTTACACAGGTCCTCATGCGAGGCATCTTGGCAAATAGACTTGCTTATACTCGTATAAATAGAAACCAATCACATGTGAGGTATCATATCAAATGTTAGGATTGTTAATTTCATTCGTTCTAAAACCTGGAAATTATTGTTGATCCGGTGTTTTGACTTGCTGGCACATGAAAACTTTCAGTATCTAAGACCCAACACACCGGTAAAATAGTTTTAGCATGAAAACGAATGGGTATTTCACTGTCTTCTGCACTTCCTTTCTGAATTTTGTCTGTGTCACAGCGTAAATGCATGTATTTGTGGCACTGTTTGAAACCTGGAGCATTATGCCTGCCTGATACAGAACATAGAATGGGTGGTTGTACCTTCTGTAGTAATAATTAACAAATTGTCCGTAGATGATGTAGACAACATACCCGCTCCAAAACAGCATGAATATACTGTAAAGTGAATTGACTGTGTATTTGTGGGCGAATCGTGGCAGCCAATTGCGCACAGCAGTGTCCCACAAGCAGTCGTGGATTGATATGACCAATTTTATTATTGTGGCTTTTTTTCGGACAGATTATTAAGATTATTGTTTATGATCAGCTATCTAGCGGACTTCTGCGCTTAGCGTGGAGGTCCTTTGCGTATGATGCACCAGCCACCATAATGATCTCAAGGTCAATATACAATGTGGCATACCAGGTTTCCTTAGCTTCAGCTGCTGAATTAACCAATTCGTCATGCGATGGATGGGCTTTGACAAATTGACTTGCGCTATTTGTAGACATACAAATGGAAACTTGTAACGTGGAAACCATTAAAAAGTGTTAAATGTTAACATACCATATCAAATGTTAGGATTATTCATTTCTTTGGTTCTAAAACCCAGAAACGATCGTTGAACCAGCATTCAAAATGACATACTTTGACTTGCAGGAAGCTGAAAACTTTCAGTGCGTAAGACCCCAACAGAGCCAAGTCTCTGTTAAAGTAGTTTTAGCATCAAAACAAAGGGGTATTTCACTACCTTCTTCACCTCCTCTCTGAATTTTGTCTGTGTCACAGCGTAAATGCACGTGTTTATGGCACTGTTTGAAAGCTGGAGCATTATACCCACATGATAGAGGACATATATTGGGTGGTTGTAACTTGTATAGTTATAATTGACAAATTGTCCATAGATGATGTAGACAACGTAAGCGCTCCAAAACACCATGAAACTGCCAGATATAGCGAAGAGTAAAATGACACAATTTCTCCGGTTCTCCATTTCTGAGTCAGTGTTTCCCACCTTACCATGTCCTAACAAACTTCTGCGAACCTTGTTGGCGGCCAATATGTGCCTGACAGTCAGAGCATTGAAGGCTAATATCAGGCCGAATGGAACAAATGGGGTAAGGATGATGTCAACCCAGTTGAACACGGTCCATGGTGGGGAAGTGTAGAAGCTCTCCTTGGTGCTGCAGAACCACGACACGTTTCTGATCACGAGTGATGGCTCGAAGGACAGGTACCAAGGAATGTTACTTGCGCAGCTCACTGCCCAGATCACTCCGATCATCACGGCCGCCATCCTCTCACTGGAATATGTGCCATTGGCTCTCTGCCAGCAGATGGCCACAAAACGATCGAAGGTGAAGGCAGCAGTCAGCCAGGCCGAGCAATCTGCGCCCACACACAGCACAGTTGTACCCAGAGCGCAGACGTGCGTGAGATCCAGGAAGCAAACAGGATAGAAAAGGAAATTCATCCTTGTTAATATCACGTCAGCGACTACCACCACCAGGTCTGCTGTTGCCATGGCGATGAGATAGCGAGTGATACATTTGGAGAGGCCACAGTTTCCTCTGGACAGTATGATGATGGTCAGTAAATTACCTGGAAGACACAGGAGAGAGCGCGCAAACTCGTTGGTTTGGCTGGAAGGGTAATCTTCACATTTAAAAGCGTAATTGACACTTCAGAAAGACAATCTGTGTTTTGGGTGTCACAGCAGATTGCTCGCACTCTGACACTCAAGTTAGAAGGTTGCGGCTTCAATCCCCACTTCGTGACTTGGAATCACATGATCTAATATGGCCTTCCAATACAGTGTTGGAGGGTGTTGTATTGTCAGAGGCGCTGTCCTGAATATCATTGTTAACTTAGTCCAATAGGCGGCTTGGCGGGTGATCTTATCTGGCCTGAATCCATTTCCAACATCCGCTCCCATGCTTCCTCGTTAAATATTTCCCCCAAACAGTGGCAGGAGCCGGTGGTTGGGAGGTTGCAAGGTGGAGAGTGGAAATAATACCAACCATTACTGGAAGCCAATTGCGTCCTTTACTAACTGTTTCCTGCTGCTGCAGATAGCCTACTGTTTGGCACATTGCTGATTAGGGAGAGAGGTAGAGAGGGTGTGAAGTGGGGGACATGGGGAAAGAGAGAGAAGTAAGATGAGAAAGATAGAGGCAGAGAGAGAGGGGTATGCATGGGAGGAAGGGGGAGGGAGCATATTATGTATGTGGGAGAGATAACTGGGGGGAAGAGAAAGCCGTGCTGCTGATATTGGGAATAATGGAGTTGGGGACACTAACAAGCTCAGTGTTGGTCCAGAAATGGGAGCAACCAAGTTGGTAAGAGTTTTAAGAGGAAACAGAAGTGGATGAGAGCTTTCAAGGTGAGGATGAAGATTTTGAACATGATTCTCTGGGGGAATAGGAGCCAGTGAAGTCGGGCTAAGGTGGGGCTGATCAGCTCACTGTGTGGCAAAGGACAGTCTTCAGAGTTCTGATTAAGCTGCATCTTGTGGGGGTAAGATTTTGGAAGTGCAATGATCAAGGAATTAGAGTAATCAAGGCTGGACATGAGGAGGCATGGACGAGGTCTTGTGGTGGGGATATCTGAGCGGATGAGGTTTGAGTGACGGCTGAGAAAGGGGTTGTCCACAGCCACTTGGAGACGTGCAGTGCTGCATTCATTGAAGGTTGATGCTTCAGTGCTTGAGGTGAAAAGGAGCTGTCAGGAGCCCCAAAACAGTAATAATATAATAATGATCCTTGCATTTGATATAGCACTTTTCATGTCTTCTAGATGTCTCAGGGCACTTCACAGAATATACTGTAGAGTGAATTGACTGTATATTTGTGGGCAAAATGCAGCAAACAATTGCGCACAACAGTGTCCCACAAACAGTCGTGGATTGAGTGACCAAATTATTATTGGGTTTTTTAGGGGTTACTATTGGGCATGTGGAATAAGGAAAGTTGCCCAATGTTTCACCCATGCTGGAATTGAATCCAGGTCTCTCGCTTGTAAGGTGAGTGCTCTAACCACTGAGCTGCTGAGCTAATGAATACTATCAAACAGAAGGAAGCAATGGGAAATGGATTTGATCAAGTGTAAGATAAAGGGAAGACAATAACATGAGAACTTAATGGACTCATTTCATAAAGAGTTAGTTACATACTTAAAGTGCTGAATGAATATGAATTTTGGGAGATGAGCTATCCAGGATGCACTTCTACGACCAACAGATCTGATAGCATCAAGTAGAAAGAATTACTTTGAAGCAAAAGACCAAATAAACCTGAAGAAATGAATTATATGACTTTACTGGCTTCAGCCAATGGTTATCAAAATGATACCATACTTTTTAAACATACAACAGAACGCAGATATAGGTGACCACATAATTATCGTGGTTCCTCACTATTCTACCATTCCCAGAGTTTAGATGGCTCCAAATCACTCCCATACAGCTGCTTCTACAATGGGTGAAAACAAGGATACTTATTACGGTATATGTTTGAATAAATGTGGACACAAGTGCTGTATGGATGGATAGCAGTTGTGTTGTACACACAACACGCCAGCAGGATTAGTGCAAATAAATCTAGTGACATAAGAATAAAGGTGTCAGGGTGACAAAGGATGACAAGCGCTCAGGCTGGGAAGCCTGTTCACAGAATCTGTTATATTTACACACCGAGTCAAAATGGAATCACAAAGCATCGTGTCTCCGCTGACTCACCGAACAAGCCGACAACGGCGAGGACAGGGTATACAATGTACATTATCTGGAAAATGGTTTCTTTTCGGTAACTCTTCTCTGAGAAGCCATGTAACTTCTTCATGGTGCAGTGGAGGTTTGCACTGATGCGGGTGGAGCTTTATATCCAGCCACGAGTAGCCCCCAGTGACACCATTAATGTGCTCGGTGGCTGGGAATTACTCACAAGCGGCTGAACAAACAACCGTTACAGTCACGTCACTGGCTCCAGTCAACTGGACTAACTGCAGGATTCCCCACATGTTCATTCCAGAGCCTCCCACGTCGGGAGGACCTCTAATAATGCTTCACAGGATTCACTCTCATGTACAAAAGATTGTGTGTATTGTCGTCAAATGCAACATCCAGTTTGAGCAGATTGACAACCAAAGAAACCACTGTTAGGAAAGTGTTCATGCCAACCGTGTCAAAGTGAGTGAAAATAAGGCATTGAAAGATCCTATGGTGGATACCAATCATTTGTTATCTTGTTATTCTACAAGGAACAGAACACGGTCAGGAATTGTTCCATCAATTTTTCCACTGTTCATCGTCATAAGGTCTTGAACAGTCTTCTGCGGGGAAGAGCTGCTAATATACACACACAAATGTGATTCAGATTTTTGATACAATTGAGAATGTTTTAGCCAGTGTGGGTGATGTGTAGATGTGACCGATTCCCAGATGTTCCTCTTCCTGGAGATATGTTACCATATCATACCATACCAATTCAATACTCAGTATTGAAAATTAATAAAACTGGTATTGAAGCAACTACATGCAAGAATAGCTGCTCCAGCAACAGTCATGTTGAGGTTGTTTGGTTACCAACATGGCACCACCGCAGGTCCAGGGCCTGTGAGGGAGCGGGACTGACGAGGTGGGTGTGGCTGGCAGTGGGCGGATACAAACATTTTTGTGTAAACCAATGGCCAAGATAAACAGTGTGACATCACATCCTCCCATTCTGTTCTCCTGCCTTTCAGCCTCCCCACCTCCTCACCCTCCTTGACCGTCCAGCAGCTTGACTCTGTTCCAGACTGGAGCCCTCCACCTTCGTAATCATGACACACGTCTCAGCCACAATGGCTGCCCGATCCCCACATTCACTGCCAGGTTTATCAAATCCACTCCGCACGAATCAACCCCCCACCCCTCCCCACCACCCATCAACCCGTACGCCATGCAACTCTTTACTTGCAAGACAATTGTGCCAGCTTCTCGCTTGCAAAGAGCATAATTGCATGGAGTTAATGTTGGAACCCAATTCTGCTTCCACCATCGACTCCAGAGCCAATCCTCTCCTAATGCATTGTTTGACAGATATCGAGCCCTGGACAGGAGCTCATATTCTTCAATTGAAGGTTGGCTAAACGGAGGTCCTCCTACTTGGCTCACCTCAGTGCTTCGTCACTTTAAGTGATAGTATCATTGATGGATGCACTTTGCACTACCTTGGAGCCAGTAAGGAAATTGGTCATCTTGTTCAACCCTCAATTGCCCTTTAAAGCTCACGTTTGTGCCATTCTATCTTCCTCACCTTCGCAATATTCCCCGTCCCCACCATTGACACTGCCCTCAGGCTGCGGAGACACGTATGCTTGATGTCTAGAATACAATATTCTAGCTCATGACTAGAAAAGCTACCACAGTAACTATCTTGATTTCTGTATCTTGATTTTGCTATTTTCTCATTTGAAAATTGCCCTACCAATTTTTACGTTTCGAGTACCTTTCCAATTTCCTCTTAAAAGCCACCATTAAATCTACTTCCATGACATTTTCAGGCAGAGCATTCCAGACCATAACTTTTTTAAAAAAATTCTCCTTGTGTCCCCTCTGGTCTTTCTATCAATCCAATTAAATCGGTGTCCTCTGATCATTCCACTCATCGCATCAGAGTTGTGGACTGGGAATGTTAACAGTATGTTGAACAATACCCATGAACTACATGAGATGAATTTTGCATGCAAAGTGAAAACAAACCATGAGTAAAAAGTGAAATCACATTTTTGTTTTGAACTAACCAATTACTGAGTTACACAGGTCCTCATGCGAGGGATCTTGGCAAATAGACTTGCTTATACTCGTATAAATAGAAACCAATGACATGTGAGGTATCATATCAAATGTTAGGATTGTTAATTTAATTCGTTCTAAAACCTGGAAATTATTGTTGAGCCGGTGTTCAATGTGACGTACTTTGACTTGCTGGCACCTGAAAACTTTCAGTATCTAAGACCCAACACACTGGTAAAATAGTTTTAGCATGAAAACGAATGGGTATTTCACTGTCTTCTTCACCTCCTCTCTGAATTTTGTCTGCGTCACAGCGTAAATGCATGTATTTGTGGCACTGTTTGAAACCTGGAGCATTATGCCTGCCTGATACAGAACATAGAATGGGTGGTTGTAACTTGTGTAGTAATAATTAACAAATTGTCCGTAGATGATGTAGACAACGTACCCGCTCCAAAACAGCATGAAACTGCCAGATAGAGCGAAGAGTAAAATCACACAATTTCTCCGGTTCTCTATTTCTGAGTCAGTGTTTCCTGCCTTACTGTGGCCCAACAAACTTTTGCGAACGTTGTTTGCGGCCAATATGTGCCTGACAGTCACAGCATTGAAGGCTAACATCAGGCCGAAAGGAATAAATGGGGCCAGGATGAGGTCGACCCAGTTGAACACGGCCCATGGTGCAGAAGTGTAGACGCTCTCCTTTGTTTTGCAGAACCATGACATGTTTCTGATCATGAACCATGGCTCGATGGAGAGGTACCAGGGAATGTTACTCATGCAGCTCACTGCCCAGATCACCCCGATCACCACGGCCGCCATCTTCTCGGTGGAATATGTGCCACTGGCTCTCTGCCAGCAGATGGCCACAAAACGATCAAAGGTGAAGGCAACAGTCAGCCAGGCTGAGCAATCTGTGACCACACACACTACAGTTATACTCAGAGCGCAAACGTATGTGAGATCCAGGAAGCAAACAGGATAGAAAAGGAAATTCATCCGTATTAATATCACGTCAGTGACCACCAACATCAGGTCTGCTGTTGACATGGCAACAAGATAGCGAGTGATACATTTGGAAAGGCCACAGTTTCTTCTGGACAGTATGATGATGGTCAGCAAATTACCTGGAAGATACAAGTGAGAGATACAAGTGAGAGATACAAGTGAGAGTGCAAAAACTCGCTGGTTTGGCCGGAAGGGTAATCGTCATGTTTAAAAGCGCATGTTTTCACTCTGCAAAGACAATCTGTGATTTGGATGTCACTGCAAGTTGCTCTCACCCCTGAATTGAGAATCAATCCCCACTACATGACTTGGAATCACATAGTCTAATATGGCCCTCCAATGCAGTGCTGGATGGTGTTGTATTCTCGGAGGCGCTGTCATTGTTGAGCATGGTCCAACAGACAGTTTGGCGAGTGATTTTATCTGACCTGAGACCATTTCCAATATCCACTCCCACACTTCCTTGTAGAATATTCCCTTAATACAGCGACAATGCGGAGAGTGTAAATAATACCTGCCATTACTGGAAGGCAAGCTCATCCCTTACCAACTGTGTCCCTAACCAACATCATAGCAACCATCAGCTACTGCCGCAGTAGGTAGTGAATGGCACACGGCTGATTAACGACAGAGATTGAGAGGAGATGAACTGGGAGAAATGGGGAAAGATAGAGAAATGAGGGGAGAGCGATGAGCGATCATGGGGAGGTAAAGAGTGTGAGAGAGAGGTGTGAAGGGGTAGGAGAGGGAGAGAGTATGTATATGGGAGAGTTAACTTGAGGGAATAGAAAGCCAAGCTGCTGATCGTGGGAATGATGGAGTTGGGGACATGAACAAGGTCAGTATTCGTCCAGAAATGGGAACCACCAGGTTGGTAAGGGTTTCACAAGGATACAGAGAAAGCACGAGGGCTTTAAAAGTGAAGATGAGGATTTTTAACTTGATTCTCTGGGGGAAGAGGAGCCAGTGAAGCCGGGCAAGAGTGGGGTGATCAGCTCACTGTGTGGCAAAGGACAATCTTCAGAGTTCTGATTAAGGGGCAGCTTGTGGGGGGAGAATTGGGAAGTGCAGTGAGTTAGGAATTAGAGTAATCAAGGCTGGACATCCGGATGTCTGGAAGAAGTCTTATGGTGGGGATATCTGAGTGAGTGAGGTTTGAATGATATCTGAGAGAGGCAATGTCCACAGCCACTTGGAGAGGTGCAGTGCTGCATTCACTGAAGGTTGATGCTGTCAGTGCCTGAGGCAACAAGGAGCTGGTGATGGCCCAAATATTAAGATATTTATGATAAGTTTGAATAAATGTGGGCAGGAGCTCTGTATGGATGGATAGCAGTTGTATTGACAACACACCAGCAAGATTACTTCAAATAAATCTAGTGTCATTAGAATAAAGGTGTCAGGGCGACAAAGGCCTGTTATATTTGCACACAGAGCCAAAATGATCCCCGAAATGCAAAGCTTCGTGTCTTCGCTGACTCACCGAGAAAGCCGACAAGGGCGAGGACAGGGTAGACGATGTACATTATCTGGAAAATGGTTTCTTTGCGGTAACTCTTCTCTGAGAAGGTGTGTAACTTCTTCATGGTGCAGTGGAGGTTTGCACTGATGCGGGTGGAGCTTTATATCCAGCCACGAGTAGCCCCCAGTGACACCATTAATGTGCTCGGTGGCTGGGAATTACTCACAAGCGGCTGAACAAACAACCGTTACAGTCACATCACCTGCTCCAGTCAACTGGACTAACTGCAGGATTCCCCACATGTTCATCCAGAGCCTCCCACATCGGGAGGACGTCTCAAAGCGCTTCATAGGATTCACTTTCATGAGGAAAGATTGTGCATTTTGTTCTCAAACGCATGAGCCAGTTTGAGCAGATTGACAATCGCGGAAACAACTGTAAGGAAAGTGTTCATGCCAACGGTTTGAAAGTGAGCAAAAATAAGACACTGAAAGATCCAATGGTGGATGTATACCTATCATTTGTTATCTTGTTATTCTACAAGGAACAGAACTGGATCAGGATTGTTACCGCTGTTCGTCGACATAAAGTCTTGAATAGTCTTCTGCTGGGAAGAGCTGCTAACACCCACCCACAAATATGATTCATATTTTTGATAGAATTGAGGGGTGATATGCAGACATCCCAGCTATTCCTCTCTCAGGAGATCTGGTAACAGATCAATATCTGTATCCTGAAACCCAGTTACTCCCATTATCAAGTCTTGCGATTTTGGTCTTTACTCTTTGTATCATCATTGTCTGTGGAGCTATAATAAAGGAACTAATTATTTTACATCCACACTGTGCGGAACAATTCAGGATTAATTAAAAGATAGATAGTATTTCCTTATTAATTCGCAGCCCACATGGGAACCCAATTTTAACAACTGGCAAGAGGTACTAATGTAGAGTACTGTAGTTCTAACTGTCATTGGTTTCTGAAGTACATGGTAAGCAAGGAATGGAAGCAATTTACGGTCAGACAGAGGAAGGAACCCAGTTTAACCAAAAATGATTTTGATTGAAGATGATAGATTCTGCGGCTCGCTGCACACTCGGCTGGGATAGACTGAATAGAAGAATCAATGTGTTGTCCCTGTGAGTGGGACCCACATGGATGAGTTGTTGGAGGCATTGTGTGAAGCTAAATAAAGGAATTGGTTCAAGAAACAAAGCTCGGTAGCACAATGAGAAAGGGTGCAATTATACAGAGAAAACCATAGAGGTACAACGAATTACAAAACTGACACTGGACAAGATAGTCCAGGTTCTCTACAGGGTCTGGAAGAAAGCTAGAAACTGAAACTGATGAAAGTCAGTGTGGCTTTGTCAGCGACCGCTGCTTGGAAGGAAATGAACTGCGTGAAGTACTGAGTAGGGTTTCAACAACTGGCAAAATCTAATTCCATTTGCCAGACACGTATATATCATATGAGTCTCAGCAAGTGACTAACACAAAGCAAGTGCCCAACATAAAGCAAAGACCCACAATCACACATGATAAATGTAAGAATGCAATAAATATAGAACCAGAAAAATGTATGAAATATTAGCTAAAATGTTGCTAAATGAGCGAGGGCCCCAATAAGATTGATGAGCAAGGAATGAATTGCTCAAAGCAGAACACAACAGCAACCACAAGAAATTACATTTCTGGGGCGCTTTTCACATCGGGTGGACATCCCAACATATACACATTAATGTGTCACCATACTACATTGATGGGGATACATATACAGGATTTGCAGTGCACACTCCAAAAGGAAATTCTCAGTACAAATGTGTCCCACATTCTCTCCAATATTCAGAACTAACAGCTCTAATTACAGTAGTAAAATTGTCAAAAAAAACATTGATTAACATACATTTCAGTGTCTATGTCATCAATACAACTTTGTTATTGCTCTTATATAATTGAAATGCTTTCCGGACACCTGGTGGAAAGGTCTTGCTGTGTGTGATAATGTTATAAGAACCATCGATTGTTTGAAACAACGAGACAGTCTTTGTTATTTGGGAAATGTAAAGGCTCACAAACAAGCAGAGAACCATTCAGATAGTAATGGTGAGGCAGACTTACCAGCTGAAGAAGCTGCTGGAGATTGAGAAACATGGAAGTAACTGACGTGGTAAACACAATTTACAAAGGATGAAGGAGACTTCGGGGGAATTACAATATGATTATACACCATTTCAGATGCTAAGAGCAAGGTTAACCCCTGCCAGGACCATGTGAATGGGCAACAGACACAAAATTGGTGGGGAGGGTGAGGAAGAGATATTGATGTGGGAAAATGGGGTACGAGAATGATGGATGCTTGTATAACAATGTTCAGGGAGGAAATATATCACCTGCTCCACTCACACACAACAAGAGTTGGGTTTGGGGAGTCATAGGTCTCCAAATGTGCCTCTAGATAATATTACCAGGATGATTTGGTGGCCAGGCCAATGGTACAAAACATTGAACCACAATGCCTTAGATGCTTGGTCTGCTTCCAACATAACTTTGCAAGACTTTATGAAAATAGTACGGTAAGACACTGGTCTAGCATTTCAATTGAATTTAGTTGGCCATTGATTACTCAAATCGGAGTGTTATCAATATTGTTCAGTAATCGTGGACTAATTTACAAAATTTGTTAAAAAATTAAACTTGCTCAAAATGTACTAAATCCCGTGCAGACACTGTTTGAACAACAGCCAGAGGTTTGCTATGTGAGGCGCTAGGAATTTGGGGATTACCTCTGCAGGTGGATAGCATTCAAGGGCTTTATTTCCTGGATGCTGTGTTCTCTGAGTCGCAAAATATATTAGGGGTTGAGCAGCAATTACGTTGTTTATCACCCAATATCATCAGGAATGTTGAAGCGATGAAATGATTCACTCCAAATCGTGTTAAAGAACATTTTGAATGATTTTCAGCTCAGAAGAAGGAAAGGGATGATGGTGGGGTAGAGATAAAGGAGGTCACAGATATTAGGGAGTGTGAGATCATGGAAGAATTTGAAGGTGGGAAGGATAATGTTGAATTCAATCTGCAGGGTGATAGGAAGGAAGTAAATGGAGCTCAGCAAGGATGGGGATGATATTCCAAAGGAGAGTTGAGTTGTCGAGTGGTGGATTGTCTGAGCTTTTGTGTTGGCTTTGTTAGTGAGGCCTGATGATAGAGTAGAGGATGATTTCAAGGCAAGGGGAAAGAGGTTGCGAAGGAGGTGTGGGCAAGGGTGCTGAGCTGGCATGACACAAAGTGGAAAGAGAACAAAATCATGCTTAACAAGCCCAAACCATTTGCATTTGTCCGGTGGAACAGCATTGCAGACAATTCCGAAAGTGCGGTCAATTTCAGAAAATAAAACCCCCCCAACCAAGGTAGGTGTGTCAATAAGTATCTGTGTGTGTCATTGATATTGTGTAATACAGTTAGCTTTGTGGCCACCATGATATTCCAAGGCAAGTGTGGTCTGTCTAAATGTGAGAAACACATTACAGCATTTTTTCCAGCAGAATTAAAGCAGAATAACATTAACAAATAAACCAGTCTGTCAATTCACTTTCAGGCTCAGTCTCAGTCCACATGGTTATTTTAATATCTTTACAAAAGCAAGTAATTTATTTACAAAGGAATCCAGCTCCCTCATAATCCATGAAAAATGATCTACAAGTGTCAGGCGGGTGTATTGCCTTAGAGGGTGCGGATTCCAGCTCAAGTTGTTAGATATGAGATAACGATGGAGGCTGTCACTTTATTGTGTCAAGTCTCGTTTGTACAACACAAATTTACATTTAAATACTGATTTCATGTATGGAAGTTAATGCTACCTGGACAGCAGAGCTACAGTGGGAGTCAAAAAATGTCAGGAGAGGAAAGCCAACCAAAATTGTTGGTTGGCTTTATAAGATAGGTCTTGTAAACAGACCTTGAACAAGGTGAAGGAAGAAATGCGTATCAACCACTGCAATACGGAGTACTAGAGATCAAGTTCAGATAAACTGAAAACCTGACTGCCAATGGTGGGATCGGTAGAAGGCAATGTGAACCAGAGCAATGCATGCTGAGCAGTGGTAACTTATTACTTATTTACATACTCTATTACTTGCCTTCTTACTTGCTTTCTTTCCTTCCTTCTTTCTTTCATACTTTTGATTCTTTTGATTTGTTTTTGATTTTGTTTGATTGAAAAAACCCACAAAAATAAAAATCCATGACTGTTTTTTGGGATTCTGCTGTGCGCAATTGGCTGCCGTATTTTGCCCACAAATATACAGTCAATTCACTTTACAGTATGTTCTGTGAAGTGTTTTGAGATGTGTGGACAAGGAAAATCTGCCGAAAGTTTTGCCCTGGGAATCAAACCAAGGATTACCATCTACTCAGTATCGAAAATTAATAAAACTGGTATTGAAGCAACTACATGCAAGAATAGCTGTGACACAGCCAGATTCTAGGCTCCAGCAACAGTCAAGTTGAGGTTGGTTGGTAACCAACATGGCACCATCCCAGGTCCATGGCCTGTGAGGGAGCAGGACTGACAAAGTGGGTGTGGCTGCCAGTGGGTGGATACAAACATTTTTGTGTAAACCAATGGCCAAGATAAACAGGGTGACATCACATCCTCCCATTCCGTTCTCCTGTTTTTACAGCCTCCCCACCTCCTCACCTTCCTTGACCGTCCAGCAACTTCACTCTGTTCCAGACTGGAATCCTCCACCTTTGTCTTCATGACAAACACCTCAGCCAGAATGCCCCTTCCCCATATTCACTGCCAGGTTTATCAAACTCACCCCCCTCGAATCAAACCTCCATGCCATGCAATCCTTTATTTGTAAGACAATTGGGCGAATTACTTTGCTACTGGACTGGAAATAATCCACTTGGATTGAGTGAATGTTGGAACCAAATTCTGCTTCCACCATCAACTCGAGTGTCAATCCTCTCTAACTGCATTGTTTGACAGATATCATGCCTTGGACGGGAGCTAATATTCCTCAATTGAAGGTGGACTACGCAGACATTCTCCTATGTGGCTCACATCAGTGCTTCACCACTTCAAGTGATAGTACCATTGATAGATGCACTTTGCACAACCTTGGAGCCAGTAAGGAAATTGGTCCTCTTGTTCAACCCTCAATTGCCCATTAAAATTCATACCATTCTATTTTCTCACCTCATCCACTCATCATATCAGAGTTGTGGACTGGGACTGTTAACAGTATGTTGAAGAATACCTATGAGCTAGTTGAGACGAATTTTGGATGCAAAGTGAAAACAAACCTTGAGTAAAAAGTGAAATCAGTTTATTGTTTTGAAGTAACCAACTGCTAAGTTACACAGGTCCTCATATGAGGGGTCTTGGCAAATAGACTTGCCCTATAGATGTACAAATAGAAACTGGTAACATGTAATGTACCATATCAAATGTTAGGATTGTTAATTTGTTTCATTCTGAAACCTGGAAATTATTGTTGAGCCGGTGTTCAACGTGACGTACTTTGACTTTCTGGCACCTGAAAACTTTCAGTATCTAAGACCCAACACACTGGTAAAACAGTTTTAGTATGAAAACGAATGGGTATTTCACTGTCTTCTTCACCTCCTCTCTGAATTTTGTCTGTGTCACAGCGTAAATGCATGTATTTGTGGCACTGTTTGAAACCTGGAGCATTATGCCTGCCTGATACAGAACATAGAATGGGTGGTTGTAACTTGTGTAGTAATAATTAACAAATTGTCCATAGATGATGTAGACAACGTACCCGCTCCAAAACAGCATGAAACTGCCAGATAGAGCGAACAGTAAAATCACACAATTTCTCCGGTTCTCCATTTCCGAGTCAGTGTTTCCTGCCTTACTGTGGCCCAACAAACTTTTGCGAACCTTGTTTGCGGCCAATATGTGCCTGACAGTCAGAGCATTGAAGGCTAATATCAGGCCAAAAGGGATAAACGGGGTAAGGATGAGGTCGACCCAGTTGAACGCTATCCATGCCAGGGAAGAGTAGGAGCTCTCCTTGGTGTTGCAGAACCATGACACGTTTCTGATCACAAGTGACGGCTCAAAGGACAGGTACCAGGGAGTGTTACTTGCGCAGCTCATTGCCCAGATGACCCCAATCACGACAGCCGCCATCCTCTTGGTGGAATATGTGCCACTGGCTCTCTGCCAGCAGATGGCCACAAAACGATCAAAGGTGAAGGCAACAGTCAGCCAGGCTGAACAATCTGCAGCCACACACACTATGGTGGTACCCAGAGCGCAAACATGTGTGAGATCCAGGAAGCAAACGGGATAGAAAAGGAAATTCATCCGTATTAATATCACGTCAGTGACCACCAACATCAGATCTGCTGTTGACATGGCAACGAGATAGCGAGTGATACAATTGGAGAGGCCACAGTTTCTTCTGGACAGTATGATGATGGTCAGCAAATTACCTGGAAGATACAAGTGAGAGATACAAGTGAGAGATACAAGTGACAGTGCAAGAACTCGCTGGTTTGGCCGGAAGGGTAATCGTCATGTTTAAAAGCGCACGTTTGTACTCTGCAAAGACAATCTGTGTTTTGGATGTCACTGCAAGTTGCTCTCACCCCTGAATTGAGGCATCAATCTGCACTTCGTGACTTGGAATCACATAGTCTAATATGGCCGTCCAATGCAGTGCTGGATGGTGTTGTATTCTCGGAGGCGCTGTCATTGTTAAGCATGGTCCAACAGACAGTTTGGCGAATTATTTTATCTGGCCTGAGACCATTTCCAACATCCACTCCTGCACTTCCTTGTAGAATATTCCCTTAATACGCGACAGGAACAGGTGGTTGGCATGATAATACGCAGAGAGTGTAAATAATACCAACCATTACTGGAAGGTAATCTCATCCCTTACCAACTGTGTCCCTAACCAACATCAGCTACCGCCGCAGCAGGTAGTGAATGGCACACAGCTGATTAACGACAGAGATTGAGAGGGGGTGAACTGGGGGAGATGGTGAAAGATAGAGAAATGAGGGGAGAGTGATGAGCGATCTTGTGGAGGGTAAAGAGTGTGAGAGAGAGGTGTGAAGGGGAACGAGTGGGAGAGAGTATGTATATGGGAGAGTTAACTTGAGGGAATAGAAAGCCAAGCTGCTGATGGTGGGAATGATGGAGTTGGGGACATGAACAAGGTCAGTATTCGTCCAGAAATGAGAGCCACCAGGTTGGTAAGGTTTTCACAAGGATATAGAGAAAGCATGAGGGCTTTAAAGGTGAAGATGAGGATTTTGAACTTGATTCTCTGTGGGAAGAGGAGCCAGTGAAGCCGGGCAAGAGTGGGGTGATCAGCTCACTGTGTGGCAAAGGACAATCTTCAGAGTTCTGATTAAGGGGCAGCTTGTGGGGGGAGAATTGGGAAGTGCAGTGAGCAAGAAATTAGAGTAATCAAGGCTGGACATCAGGATGCCTGGATGAGGTCTTATGGTGGGGATATCTGAGCGAGTGAGGTTTGAATGATATCTGAGAGAGGCAATGTCCACAGCCACTTGGAGAGGTGCAGTGCTGCATTCACTGAAGGTTGATGCTGTCAGTGCTGGAGGCAACAAGGAGCTGGTGATGGCCCAAATATTAAGATATTTATGATAAGTTTGAATAAATTCATTAGAATAAAGGTGTCAGGGTGACAAAGGGTGACAAGCGAACAGGCTGGGAGGAAGCCTGTTCACCAAATCTGTTATATTTGCACACAGAGCCAAAATGATCCCCGAAATGCAAAGCATCGTGGCTTTGCTGACTCACCGAGAAAGCCGACAAGGGCGAGGACAGGGTAGACGATGTACATTATCTGGAAAATGGTTTCTTTGCGGTAACTCTTCTCTGAGAAGGTGTGTAACTTCTTCATGGTGCAGTGGAGGTTTGCACTGATGTGAGTGGAGCTTTATATCTAGACACGAGTATCCCCCAGTGACACCATTAATGTGCTCGGTGACTGGGAATTACTCACAAGCGGCTGAACAAACAACCGTTACAGTCACGTCACTGGATCCAGTCAACTGGACTAACTGCAGGATTCCCCACATGTTCAATCCAGAGCCTTCCACGTCAGGAGGACGTCTCAAAGCGCTTCCCAGGATTCACTCTCATGGGGAAAGATTGTGCGTTTTGTTCTCAAACGCAGAAGCCAGTTTGAGCAGATTGACAACCACAGAAATAACTGTAAGGAAAGTGTTCATGCCAACCGTGTCAAAGTGAGTGAAAATAAGACACTGAAAAATTCCATGGTGGATACCAATCACTTATTATCTTGCTATTCTACAAGGAACAGAACTGGGTTAGGATTGTTACCACTGTTCATCGTTGTAACGTCTTGAACAATCTTCTGCTGGGAATAACTTCTAAAATGCTCCAGTCATGGCATTCTGTATCATAACTTCTTGATGCAACGATAACATCATTAGATTTGATATAGCTCCCTATCATGTCATCGAGACATCTCAAAGCGCTTTCACTGTGTATACTGTAAAGTGAATTGACTATATTCTTCTGGACAAAATCCAGCAACCAGTTGTGCACAGCAGTGTCGTGCAAACTGTCATGGATTCAGTGACTAAATTATTATTATTTTTTCATTGTTTTTCCAATCTCATTGTTTCATATAGGTTATATGACCAATTATCTAATTTGTCTTATCCCATTTTGGACCATTTTAATGCTACATGATAATCTCTGATATCATTTTTAAATAGTAATGCTACCAATTTAATCGTATATAAAACAGAACAGTTTAAAATTGACAAACTTCCCACCTTGAGAGGGAGAAATCTAATTACTATTCTCTTACGTATTTAACGATTCTCTTAGCTTCAACATTCCCCACCTGTGTCCTTTCTTTGGAAGGGCTTTGAACACTTATCAGAGTAAATATCAAAACAATTAAGAAACTAATCTGAATTAAGGTTAATCCTGCTCAGGGAGATTTTCTGGCATTGCATACAGGCACCCATCACTGCTCATTACCTAACACATTACTCTTTTTCTCTCAATATTTCTATTGATTCAAACATTTTGATGAAGTGGTGTAACAATATGCACTATTACTGGAAACCCAATGTTGGCGCTCTGTGGTGCTATCCTGCATTATCCTGCTGTATAAATGTAGCATTTAGATGTAACTACCATATCATACGTATGGCATTCAGCATCAGTGGTAAATCCAAAAGCTGAAGGTTATTCATTTAGATGTATTGTTAGCCCCTATCTTATTATTTTTTATTATATCATTGATTTTATTCTGGGTGATATTAAATTCCAGCTAAATTTTGGCAACAGACGTTAAAGATTGCTTTCCTTCACTTATACGACCAACTAGCTGTACTATTTATATGTACTATTTATATGTATGACTGTGTGTGGGACACTGCTGTGTGCAATTGGCTGCCACGATTCGCCCACAAATATATACAGTCAATTCACTTTACAGTATATTCTGTGAAGCGCTTTGGGATGTTGATAAGATGTGGAAAGCGCTATATTCAAATACAAGGATTATTATTATTATTACTATTTCCCTGAATTGTCTAAGCATTTTTCACAATATGCTGCCTGAATATCTATGCAATTTAAAGTAACTCCCATTGCTCCTGCTACCGACGCAATGACTGCCAAACTCCCAGTTTCCTCGTAGCCCGTAATCCTGACCATCCTGCGAATCTTCAATTATTCTATCATTTGATACCTGATGGAATGCTATCAGATAATGTCTGATTACAACTTCAAACCAAGCTTTATACTGTAGTGTAAAAGCCCTTTCTGAGTTGCAACATTTATAAACTCAAACACAACAGGTACAGCTTTGACTGGTATATTCTGATAGAGCTGCTCGTGGGTAGTTATCAACAACAATCCATTAGCAGGTCCCTCAGTAACACTTTCTCAACTCCCTCTTCAATATCCATATCCATGTTAGTCAAAACATACACTTGTATAACGGATTGTCCAGTTGTCACATTCAGGCCAGTGTTGCACAAATAATTACGCAAATGTAATTTATGCATAGAGATATAGCAATGTCCATTAAGGCCAATTTAAGATGGGTGGTTCACCGAGGTACAGTGTACCTTGTCCTGTGCAGTGCATCCTTGAGAAAACCATAGTCTTTAAGATAGTACGGTGGACTGCCATTCACATTAGCACTAGCAAAACAAAGGACCTTTCATCCAGTGGTAGAGTGAGGAGTTCATCTGATTGCCATTAAACACATGGGTAATTAGAAACCAAGACAGAGTTGCTGAGATCACTCAGGAGATCAGGCAGCATCTATTGAGGAAGAAAAGTGAGTCAACGTTTCCTTTCACTCACTTTCCTCTCTCCATAAATGCTGCCTGACCTCCTGATTGTTCCCTGTGACTTCTGTCTTTGTTTCAGGCTTTCAGCATCTGCAGTATATTGCATTTTGTACATAAGTAACAAGCTCAATGAAATTTTAGGATTATCTGCACCACATTTTCCTTAACAAGATTTGGAGTGTCCAATTTCCTCACTCCAACATTCTTGGTGATTGTGGGTGATGTATTGAACGACATGTCATTCAATGCCTAATGCATTTCGCAACTCAAAGAACACAGCACCAGGAAAATAGAGCCCTCGGTCGCTAACCATCTGGGGAGGTGATGCCGAAAATCATAGTGCCTCACACATTAAACCTCTGGCTGTTGATCCAATGTGTCGCTTCTGCACGAGAACTCCGCAGTCCATTTAGTAAATTTGTCCATGATTACCAAACAATATTGATAACTCTCTGATTTAAGTAATAAATGGACCAATGAAATCAATTGATATGCGATTCTGGTGTCCTACTGAACTGTTCTCGTAAAGTCTTGTAGGGTTATATTGGAAGCAGACCAAGTATCTAAGGCATTGCAATTGAATATCTCGTTCCATTCCTGACCACCAAGCCATCCTCCTCATCTTATCCAGAAGCATATCGGACCACCTCCCCAACTCTGGTTGCGTGGAAGTGGTGCAGGTGATACATTTCCTCCCCTAACAATGGTGTTATGCAAGCAACCATCATTCGTGTACCCCCATCTTCCCACATCAGACCTTTCCACCAGGTGTCCGGAAAGCATTTGAATTATTCAAGGGCAATAACAAAGTTGCATTGATAACATATACACTGATACGTTTGTTAATCGGTGTATGTTTTGACAATCTTATTGCTGTAATTAGAGCTGCTAATTCTGAATATTCGACAGACTGTGGGACCCATTTGTACTGAAGATTGCCTTGCAAATTGTGACTGCAAATCCTGTATATGCCTCCCCATCAATGTGGTATGCCGCCCACATACTCACCCGCTCCAAGCTTCGCTCCCCCATTACCCCAGTCCTCGCCAGACTTCACTGGCTCCCTATCCCAGAGAGGATCGACTTCAAGATCCTCACCCTTGTTTTCAAATCCCTACACTCCTCTGCATCCCCCCTATCTTTCTGATCTCCTCTCCCCCCAACCCAGCACCCGCTGCCTTCGCTCCTCTGGGTCTGGCCTCCTCCATGTCCCCTGAATCTTTCTCTCCACCCTCGGCAGCCGTGCCTTCAGCCACTACACCCCGAGGCTCTGGAACTTCCTTCCTCACTCCCTTTGCCTCGCCCCCTCTCTTCCCAGTTTCAGGTCACAGCTGAAGACCTTTCTTTTCGACAGCGCTTTTGCTCACGTTTCTGCCCCTGCCCCTGGCTCGGTCCCAGGATCCACTATTGTAAAGCGCTCTGAGACGCCGTCCGGTGTGGAGGGCGCTATATAAATCAAAGTTGTTGTTGTATGGTGAGACATTAATGTGTATGTGTTGGGATGTCCACCCGACGTGAAAAGCGCCCTGCAAATGTGATTTGCTGTTGTATATAAATCAAAGTTGTTGTTGTTGTTGTTATGTTCTGCTTCAAGCAATTCATTCATTGCTCACCAATCTTTTCTGAAAGTCCATTGTGGGCAAAGGGCACATGTGTGGCCCTCCCTCATTTAGCAACATTTTAGGCAATAGTTTCTACGTTTTTCTGTTGCTGTGTTTATTGCATTCTTGCATTTATCATGCACGACTGTGGGTCCTCACTTTAAGTTGGTCACTTGGTATATGTTGGTGACTTGCTGAGACTCATATGATATATCCGTGTCTGTAAAATGTTATTTGATTTTTCCAGTTGTTGAAACCCTACTCAGTACTCAGTACAGTTCATTTCTTTCCAAACAGCGGGCGCTGACAAAGCCACACTGACTGTCATCAGTTTCAGTTTCTAGTTTTCTTCCAGACCTTGGACAGACCCTGCACTATCTTCTAAAATGTTGTCTCACTTTCCTTTCTCCATGGATGCTGCCTGACGTGCTGAGTTTTCCCAAAAACTTGTAGCCCGTAATCCTGACCATCCTGCGAATCTGTTCTACCATTTGATACCTAACGGAATGCTGTCAGATAGTGTCTGATTACAATTTCAAACCGAGCTTTATATTGTTGTGTAAAAGCTCTTTCTGAGTTGTAACCTTTATAACATCAAACACAACAGGTGTTTGTTTCAGATATCCAGCATGTAGTATTTTCTGTTTTGCCTTGGACTATCTTGTCCAGTGTCAACGAGTTTGTAACTTGTTGTACCTGCATGATTTTCTCTGTATAATTGCATCCTCTCTCATTGTGCTACCAAGCCTCATTTCTTGAACCAATCCTTTATTTAGCTTCACACAATGACCCCAAAGCTCATCCGTGTGGGTCGCACTCAGAGGCATAACATCCATTCTTCCATTCAGTCTATCCCGGTCGAATGTGGCAACGAGATATACCTGGGTCCTTCCTCTGTCTGACAGTAAATTGGTTAAATTCCTTGCTTACCATGTACTTTCCTAAACCAATGACTCTGAGAATTATTTTACATTAGTACCTCTTACCAGTTGTTGAAATTGGGTTCCCATTTAGGGTGTGAATTGATAGGGAAATGTGTATCTATCCTTTAATTAATCCTAAAAAGTTCTACACAGTTTGTGTATTAAACAATTGTAATTTATGGCAGCTCCATAGACACAAAAGAGCAAAGACCAAAACTACAAGACTCTATAATGGGAATAACTGGGTTTCAGGAAATAGATATTGATCTGTTACCATATCTCCTGGGAGAGGAACAGCTGGGAATCTGTCACATCTGCATATCACTGACACAGGCTAAAACATCCTCAATTATATTAAAATAATCACATTTGTGTGTGTGTTAGCAGCTCTTCCCAGCAGAAGACGATTCTAGAGGTTATGACTATCAACAGTGGTAACAATCCCAACCCAGTTTTGTTCCCTGTAGAACAACAAGATAACCACTTATTGCTATGTATTAAAGTATCTTTCTGTGTCTTATTTTCACTCACTTTCACCTGGGTGGCATTAACACTTTCATTATAGTTATTTCTGTGGTCGTCCATCTGCTCAAAACACGGCTGATCGACAAAACACACAATCTTTTCACATGAGAGTGAAGCGCTTTGAGACATCCTCCCTACATGGGAGGCTCTGGATTGAACATGTGGGGAATCCTGCAGTTAGTCCATTTGACTGGAGCCAGTGACGTGACTGTAACGGTTATTTGTTCAGCCGCTTGTGAGTAATTCCCAACCACCGAGCACATTAATGGTCTCACTGGGGGCTACTCGTGGCTGGATATAAAGCTCCACCCGCATCAGTGCAAACCTCTGCTTCACCATGAAGAAGTTACACACCTTCTCAGAAAAGAGTTACCGAAAAGAAACCATTTTCCAGATAATGTACATCATCTACCCTGTCCTTGCCCTTGTCGGCTTGCTTGGTGAGTCAGCGGAGACACGATGCTTTGTGATTCCAGGATTATTTCGGCTCCGTGTGTAAATATAACAGATTCGGTGAACAGGCTTCCCAACCTGAGTGTTTGTCACCCTTTGTCACCCTGACACCTTTATTCTAGTTACACTAGATTTATTTGCACTATTCCTGCTGATGTATTGTCTATCCAATAGAAATGCTATCCATCCATACAGCGTTCATGTCCACATTTATTCAAATATATCATAAATATTCTTGTTTTGGGCTCTCGCCAGCTCCTTCTCACCTCAGGCACTGACAGCATCAACCTGCAGTGAATGCAGCACTGCAGCTCTCCAAGTGGCTGTGGACAATCCCTCTCTCAGTTATCACTCAAACCTCACTCGCTCAGATATCCCCAACACAAGACCTCATCCATACATCCTTATGTCCAGCCTAGATTTTCCTAACTATTTATCCCCCAGAGGGTTCGCCTTTAAAGCCCTCAACCTCTCTCTGTATCCTTGTGAAATCCTTACCAACCTGGTTGCTGCAATTGGTGGACCAAAACTGACCTTGTTCGCGTCCCCAATTCCTTCACTCCCACCATCAGCATCTAGGCTTGCTCTTTCATAAGATAGCTCTCCCACATTCATACTCTCTCTGCTCTCTCCACTTCCCCCATCCACCCTCTCCATAACACCCCTCTTTCTCTCTCCGCCCCCCATCTCTCTCTCCTCCTTTCTATCTATTTCCCACTCTCCCCCACTTCTCATTCTCTCTCCCTAATCAGCCTTGTGCTAATCACTGTCTGCAGTGGCAGGAAATGGTCTCAGGCCAGATAAAAATCACCCACCAAGCTGCCTGTTGGACCTTACTTAACAATGATATGCACGATGGTACCTCTGACAATAAAACAAACTCCAACACTGCATTGGAGCGCCATATTAAACCACATGATTCCAAGTTGCAAAGTGGGGATTGAAGCCATAACCTTCTAACTCAGGGGTTAGAGCAAACTGTAGTGATACCCAAAACACAGATTGTCTTTCTGGAGTGAAAACGAATGCTTTTAAATGTAACAATTTCCGTTCCAGCCAAACCAGCAGTTTGTACCCTCTCTCTTGTGTCTTAAAGGTAATTTGCTGACCATCATCATACTGTCCAGAGGAAACTGTGGCCTCTCGAAATGCATTGCTCGCTATCTTGTTGCCATGGCAACAGCAGACCTGATGGTGTTAGTTGCTGACGTGATGTTAATACGGTTCAACTTCCTTTTCTATCCTGTTTGCTTCCTGGATCTTACTTACGTCTGCGCTTTGAGTACAACCTTGGTGGGTGTGGCTGATGATTGCTCGGCCTGGCTGACTGTCGCCTTCACCTTCGATCGTTTTGTGGCCATCTGCTGGCAGAGAGCCAATACCACGTATTCCACCGAGAGAATGGCGGCCGTGGTGATCGGGGTGATCTGGGCAGTGAGCTTCACAAGTAACATTCCTTGGTACCTGTCCTTCGAGCCATGGTTCGTGATCAAAAACGTGTCATGGTTCTGCAAAACCAAGGAGAGCGTCTACACTTCCCCCCAATGGGCCGTGTTCAACTGGGTCGACATCATCCTGACCCCGTTTATTCCTTTCGGCCTGATATTAGCCTTGAATGCTCTGACTGTCAGGCACATATTGGCCGCAAACAAAGTTCGCAGAAGTTTGTTGGGTCACGGTAAGGCGGGAAACACTGACTCAGAAATGGAGAACCGGAGAAATTGTGTCATTTTACTCTTCGCTATATCTGGCAGTTTCATGCTGTTTTGGAGCGGATACGTTGTCTACATCATCTATGGGCAGTTTATCAATTATTATTACACGAATTACAACCATCCATTCTATGTCCTCTATCATGTGGGTATAATGCTCCAGGTTTCAAACAGTGCCACAAACACATGCGTTTACGCCGTGACAGACAAAATTCAGAGAGGAGGTGAAGAAGGCAGTGCAATACCCCTTTGTTTTCATGTTAAAACTATTTTAACAGTGAGAAGAGAATGCTTTGTTGGGTCTTATGTACTGAACGTTTTCAGCTTCCAGCATGTCAAACTATGTCATCTGGTACCTCACACGTTACTAGTTTCCAATTGTATGTCTATAGGGCAAGTCTGTTTGACAAGGCCCCTCGCATGAGGACATGCTAATTCAGCAACTGGTGCTGAGTAAACCTGCTATGTAACATTGTATTTTGTCCTTGACAACATCATGGTGGCTGGCGCGTCATACGCAAAGGATCTTCACGCTGAATGCAGATGTCCACCAGAAAGCTGATGATATATAGTAATCATAATAATAATGATCCTTGCATTTGATAGCACATTTCATGTCCTCTAGACATCTCAACGCGCTTCACAGAAAATACCATAAAGTGAGTTGGCTGTGTATTTGTGATCAACCAATTATGGAAAAGCAGACATTGATTGCAGTCACCAATTTATTTTGAGTTTTTTTTTCCTTGAGGGATTATTATCCACTGTGTGGTGTAAGAAAACTTGGCCAAGGTTTGTTCTGCCAGGAATTTGACCAAGCTCAATCTCTTATGAGGCGAGCGCTCTCACCACTGAGCTACGAGTCTCTTCATATAGCAGGATAGTAGAAATACTGCTTTTACTTCCTTCACTTCTAGGCTCTACTATGAGAACTCTCTCCTCATCGCCCTCCCCAGCTTCTCACTTCACAGGCTGCAGATCATTTAGAACTTGCAGCTCGTGTACTCTCCCACACCAGGCTTTGCGACCACATCACTCCCACCCTCGCCCATCTCCACTGGCTCCCCGTCACCTTGAGAATCGAATTCAAGATCTTTGTCCTCTCTTTCAAGGCCATTCACGGCCTTGCCCCGCCTATCTCTCTGACCTACTGTCTCCCTATCAGCCTGCGCGCACCCTCCGTTCAGCAGACTCAGGCCTGCGCTGCGTCCACTGCCCTAACTGCCTAACCATCAGCAGCTGGGCATTCAGCCTCTCTGCTCCCACACTGTGGAAGTCCATCCCGCAGCTCCTCTGCCTTGCTTCCTCCCTTTCCTCCTTCAAGGCCGGTCTCAAGACCTTCCTCTACGACCAAGCCTTCGGCTGCCCCACTAACTATTCCCCCTCTCCCACTTTCCTTCCCATTCCCCCTACCCCGACACTCCCCCCCTCCCCCACCCACTCGTGTCCTGATCAGACTGTTCAGCGCTTTGGGACGTCCTCCCGACATGAAAGGTGCTATATAAGTGCAATTTGGTTGTGGCTGTTTTTGTTTTACGTGATCCCCTTGGGTCTTGCTAAGTTGCACCAAATTCATTCTGGGATTAGGTTATCAGAATGCATCCCTTCCAACAATATATCATTGAAACTTCCATTAATAGGTGGGAATGCATGCAATTGCCAGCTTGGTTCGGATACTCTTGAGTGTGGTGATGGGTATCCTCCACATGTGTCATGTTTCTGTATGTGTCCCAGATCATCAATGTATAAATCCTATTATGGTTTGGATCAAATGGAATTAATATATTTTTCCTTTCACATCCTTTCTTATGGTCACTCAGCAGATGTATAACTCTTCTCCAATTACCCAATGGTCTCTAAAAATCTAATCAAAATCAATTGTAATTTATTATATATGTGATTTGCTGCTTCAATCAAGAGATCAAAACAATAAATTGGTTTTAGGTTTTACTTGTGATTTGTTTCACTTTGCCAGCAAATCTCATCTCGCATAATTCATTGGTATATGGTTAACATTCCCTGTGCACAACTCAGATGTTATGAGTGGACTCATTGTGGGTCAGTAACCAGAGGCCACAGATTTAACATGATTTTGTAGACGGAACACAAGGAGATTTTAAAAAAAAAATGTACCCAGAGCATTATTATAGTCTGGAATTCTCTGCCTGAAAATGTGGTGGAAGTAGATTTGTTGGTATCTTTCAAAAGGAAATTGGATAGGTACTTGAAAAGTAAAAATTGGCAGGGGAATTTTCAAAAGAGCAAATAACTTTTGGCTGCTCCATAAATCAGGATAGTTATTGTGAGTAGCCTGTGTAGCCATGAGATACTGGATTCTAGACATCAGGAATATGTGCCTCAGTGGCCTGAGGGCAGAGTCAGTGGTGGAGACGGGCAATATTGCAGAGCTAAGGAAGATAGAATGGCATGAATGTGAGCTTTAAAGGGCAATTGAGAGTTGAACAACACAACCAGTTTCCTTACTGGCTCTATGTTGTGCAATGAAGGGTGATGCTTTAACTTGAAGTGACAAGGCTCTGAGGCGAGCCAAGTAGGAGGATCTCCGTCTTGTCAACCTTCAAATGGAGAATGTGGCTCCCATCCAGGGCATGATATCTGTCATACGGCCACCGGGAGAGGATTGGCACTAGAGTCGAGGGTTGAAGCAGAGTTAGGTGCCAACATTAACTCCATGCAAGTGGATTATGCTACTTTGCAGTCGTACTAACAAAAAGAACAACAATAACAAAATTACATCGATAGAGCACCTTCTCGTCGGGAGGACACTGAACAGTCAAGTTGGGACCCAAGCACGCGGAACAACTTGCATAGTGATCAGCACACTTCAATTGCAAGTAAAGGGACATGGGTTTGATGAGGTGGGGATTTATTGGTGGAGGATGGGGGGGTTTGATGAGTGTGGGGTGCATTTGATAAACCTGGCAGTGAATGTGGGGATGGGATAGCCTTTGTGGCCGAGGCGTGTGTGATGATGTCAAAGGTGGAGGATTCCAGTCTGGAACAGAGTGAAGTTGCTGGACAGTCAAGGAGGGTAAGGAGGTGGGCAGGCTGTAAAGACAGGAGAACAGAATGGGAGGATGTTATGTCACACTGTTTATGTTGGCCATTGGTTTACCTGGAAAAGTTTGTATCTGCCCACTGCCAGCCACGCCTCCCTCGTCAGTCCCACTCCCTCGCAGACCATGGTGGTCCCATTTGGTCACCAACCAACCTCAACTTGACCTACCTAACCGATCTACTCTCCCCCTGCACGCCCACCCGGACCCTCCGTTCAACAGGACTTGGCCTGCTCCAAGCCCCCCGCCCGAACCGCCCCACCATCGGAGGTCGGGCTTTCAGTTTCTCCGCTCCACCTTATGGAATGCCATCCCTCAATCCCTCCGTTTCGCCTCTTCCCTTTCCTCTTTCAAGGCCGATTTGAAGACTTTCCTCTTCGATCATGCCTTTTGTTCCACCCCGAACTCTTTTACCTCCCCTTTGTGTTTCACCCCTTCCCAAACACTCCCCTCCCAGCTCGGGTCACACGCCTCTTGTTTAGCGCCTTGGGACGTCCTCCCGACGTGAAAGGCGCTATATAAATGTAAATTGTTGTTGTTGTTGTTGCTGGAGCCAAGAACTATACCTGGGTTTGATTCCCAGCCAGGGCAAAACATTCCATAGGTTTTCATATTCCACAAACCTCTGTTACCAAACACCCAGGTCCTCTCACTTGCGAGGTGAGTGCTCTAACCAATATGTTCCAGGACACTTCAATAATACTCTATGCTTCCACTCCACTCACTAGGTCAACAGAAAAACTCAGACAATCCACAGTTCTACAACTCAAGGCCCCCTCGGGATATCAAATGGAGTTCAGCAATATCACTGCATCATTGCTCTCACCCTGCAGAATGAATTCAAACTCCTCCGTCTCGCCTTCAAATTCTTCCATGATCTCACTTTACACCAAGTTCTGTGAACTCCTTTATCCCTACCCTCCACTCCACTCCCTTTTCTTAGCTGAAAACCAATCTGCTTCATCTACCCCAATGTCTCCAACCAACCATAGGCAGGTGAGCTTTCTGCCATTCTGCTGTGTTCTGCAGAACTCCATAGCTGAGAACCTTTGACTCGAAATGACAGCTACAGACATGGCTATGACTGACAATATAAAGCTTGATATAAAGAGGTAATCAGACACTCACCAATTAATGGGACCATTCCATCAGGAAACACGAGGGTAGAAAAATTCTCTAGAAAGTTCAGGAAAATGGGCTACAAGGAAAACAGAGAGTTTGGCAGACATTGTGGCCAGGAGCAGGAGTAATAGGAGTTACTTTAAATCGCGTCGATGTTCAGTCAATGAGAAAGGAACATAGGAACGGTAGTAGGCCATTCAGTCCTTCGAGCCTCTTCCATTGAATTAGATCATGGCTGATTTGTACCTCTACTAATCCTTTGAATTCCAATTTCCCACTTTTTCCCCATATCCCTTAATACCCTGACCTACCAAAATTTATCAACCTCATTCTTGAAGGTGTGGTTGGATCCAGCAACCGCCTCTTTTTTTGGGAGAGAATTCCACATTTCTAACACCATTTGATTGAAAAAAAATGCTTCCTGGTTTCACTCTTAAATGGCCTGGTTCTAATTTTAATACTTTTTAAGAGTAATTATTTTGATATTTACTCTTGTGTGTCCCAAGGTGTTTAAAAAGAAAGTACACAGGAGGGAAATGTTGGGGCTAATGCAAGAAGAAAAAGAGATTATCATGTAGTATTAAAATGGTTAAACAGAAGATAAGAAAAAGTATATAAGAGGCCATATAACCCAATATAAAGTACCAAATTAGGATTAAACTTTTATAAATAATAACAATTTGGTCACTCAATCCATATAAATTTGTGGGAAACTTTGGCTGCCACATTTCGCCCAGAAAAAATATAGTCATTTCACTTTACAGTATATTCAGTAAAAGCGACATGATAGGATGTTATATCAAATACATTCATTTTATCCATGCATCAAATAGTTATGATATGGAATGCCACAACTGGAGCAGTGATTGAGGCAGAATCCATATTGGCCTATGCAAAGGAATTAGATAAATATCTTTCAAAAAAGTCAGCTACTTGTACAGACACAATGTGCCAAATGGCCTTGGTCTGTGAATTTCCACGGTGTTATAGACTATCTGGAGAACTGGAAAGTGAAACCAGCGAGTTGAATTGAAGAGCTTGACTGGCATGAAAATGGACCTACTGGATTGGCCAGGGGAAAAAGGAAATGACTGAGTGTTGTTTATTAGATTTGTTTTTGTTTGTTTCTTACCATTTTTGAAGAGATATGAGAATGATTGGACAGCTGGTGACCATGAGTGTGGAGTTGCAGAATTTCGGATGATTTGTATGTCATGTATGTCATATACAGGAGGCGGGTGGGTTTCTGAAATGTACTCTCTGGGTTTTGAATAATCACCCAGCAGACAGAGAGGGTGGGTGTGAAAGAGAGGTGGGTGATGGATTACCCTGTAGTCACATTCAGACCAGTATTGCACAAATAATTATCCTAATATAAATCATGCACATTGGAAAATATCAATATCCATCGAAGCTCAATAAAGCTAGTTGGTTCACCTAGATATAGTATACTTAGTCCAGTGGGAAGTGCATTCTTGAGAAAACCATAGTCATTAAGATAGTATGTTGGTCTGTCATTCATTTTAGCAATAGCAAAACAAAGCACCCTGATTGCCATGAAACACATGATTTGGAGTGTCCAATTTTCTCGATCCAACATTCCTGATGATTGTGGGTGATGGGTTGAACAATATCTAATTTCTTCTCAATATCTATTATATTTCGCGTCTCAGAGAACACAGCACCTGGACAATAGAGCCCTCGATCACTATCCACTTGGAGAGGTAATCCCTAAATTCATAGTACGTCACACAGTAAACCTCTTGGCTGTTGTTCCAAGAGTGTCTGTCACTTCTGCATGGGAACGCCTCTGTCCACTAAGTAAACTTGTCCATGATTACCAAACACGTTGATGACCCCCTGATTTAAGTAATGAATGGCCCAATGAAATCAATTGATATGTGATTCCAGTGTCCTTCGGGAGGTGGTGCTTGTTGGGATTTCTGATCCCAAGAGTTCAAATGATGACCCAACAATCCTTAATAAAAGGTACGATTTGTAATATATATATAAACTCACACAGTGAGAAATACAGACTGGTTAAAATACAGAGGTATACTACTGGTTAAAACAAGATTCAGCTGAATCAAATGTCGGTTAGTCTCAAGATGGTGTTCTTTCTGTCTGCTGCTACATAGATTCATAGATTCATAGATTCATAGAATTTTACGGCACAAAAGGAGGCCATTCGGCCCATCTAGTCTGTGCCGGCTCTTTGAAAAGAGCGATTCAATCCCACTGCCCTGTCCGCTCCCCTTAGCCTAATAGACCTGTTCTCCCTAAATAAAGATCTAATTCCCTTTTAAAAGTTGTTATCGAATCAGCCTCCACCACCTTTTCAGGCAATGCATTCCAGATTTGAACAACTCGCTGAGTGAAAAAAGTTCTCCTCAGCTCCCCTCTACTTCGCCTTGAAACTATTTTAAATCTGTGACCACGAGTCACAGATTCACACACGAGTGGAAATAGTTTTTCTCTATTTGCCCTGTCGAAACCCCTCATGATCTTATAAACCTCTATTAGGTCTCCCCTCAATCTTCTCTGCTCCAGAGAGAATAACCCTAGCCTATCTAGCCTCTCCTCATAGCTGAAGTCCCTCAATCCTGGCACCATCCTAGTAAATCTTCGTTGTACCCTTTCCAATGCCTTCACATCCTTTCTGTAGTGTGGTGACCAGAATTGAACACAGTATTCCAGCTGAGGCCTCACCAAAGTCTTATAGAGGTTAGTCAGCACTTCCTGACTTTTGTACTCTATACCCCTATTTATAAAGCCTAGTATCCCATATGCCTTCTTAACAGCCTTGTCTACCTGTCCTGCCACCTTCAACGAGTCACTAACACAAATCCCCAGGTCTCTCTGTTCCTTCACACCATTTAAAATTGTACTATCTAGCCTATATTGCCTCCCTTCATTTCTTCTCCCAAAATGCATCACCTCACACTTCTCTGCATTAAACTTCATCTGCCATGTGTCTGCCCACTTTACCAATTTGTCTATATCCTCTTGCAGATGGCTACTATCCTCCTCACTATTTACTATTCTCCCTAACTTAGTGTCATCTGCAAACTTGGAAACTGTACTCCGTACACCCAAGTCCAGATCATTGATGTAGATTACAAACAGCAATGGTCCCAAAACCGATCCCTGTGGCACACCACTGCTCACTTCCCTCCAATCTGAAAAACAGCCGCTCACTACAACTCTCTGCTTTCTGTCTCGCAGCCAGTTGTGGATCCACGCTGCCACTGTCCCTTTTACGCCATGGGCCTTTAATTTCATAATAAGTCTCTCATGTGGCACTTTGTCAAATGCCTTTTGAAAGTCCATGTAAACTACATCAACTGCGCTACCATTATCCACCCATTCCATTACCTGATCAAAAAATTCTATCAGATTTGTAAGGCAAGATTTGCCTTTAACAAATCCATGTTGGCTGTCCTTTATTAGCCTATATCTTTCTAAGTGAAGATCTACCTTGTCCCTGATTATGGACTCTAGAAGTTTGCCCACTACCGACGTTAGACTGACTGGTCTGTAGTTACCAGGCTTGTCCTTCTGCCACTTTTTATACAACGGAGTAACATTAGCTATCCTCCAGTCCTCTGGCACGACCCCTGTGTCCAAGGAAGATTGAAAGATCGTGGCCAGAGTCCCTGCTATTTGCTCCCGTGCCTCACTTAGTAACCTAGGGTGCATCCCATCCGGAACAGGTGACTTATCCACCTTGAGCAACGTCAACCTTTTTAGAACTTCCTCTCTGGTTATAATTATTCTATCCATTTCTCCTACCCTCTCCTCTAATACCATGGCATTGGTTGTATCCTTTTCTTTTGTGAAGACAGAGGCGAAGTACTCATTCAGTACATCAGCCATGCCCTCTGCCTCCACAATGAGATTTCCTCCTAGGTCCCTAATTGGCCCCATCCTATCCTTGACCAACCTTTTACTCTTAATATGTTGGTAAAAAACCTTAGGGTTCCCCTTAATCTTACTCGCTAATTGTTTTTCATGCAGTCTCTTTGCCCCTCTAACTTCCTTTTTTAGTTCTATCCTACACTTCCTATATTCTGCTTGGTTCCCTTCTGAATTTTGAGCCTGACACTTATCATAAGCCTCTTTTTTTTGTTTTATTTTGGCCCCGATTTCCTTAGTCATCCAGGGAGGTTTGGATGCCTTACATGTCACCTTTGTGGGGATGCTTTTGACCTGTGCCTGAACTATCTCCTCTTTGAACGCTGCCCACTGCTCGTTAGTTGTCTTACCTGCCAATTCTTCGTTCCAATCCACCTTGGCTAGGTCCCACCTCAACTCATTGAAATTAGCCCTTTTCCAGTTGAGTGTCCTCACCTGTGATCGTTCCTTATCCCTTTCCATAATTATTCTGAATCTAACGATATTGTGGTCACTATTCCCTAGATGCTCACCTACAGAAACCTGTTGAACTTGCCCTACCTCATTTCCCAAAACTAGATCCAGCAATGCTTCTTTCCTCGTTGGACTGGAAACATACTGATCAAGAAAGTTGTCCTGCACACACTTCAGGAATTCTTCTCCCTCCTTGCCCTTTACTCTACTATTCTGCCAGTCTATGTTGGGATAGTTGAAGTCACCCATTATCACTACTCTATTAGCTCTGCATTTCTCTGTGATACGCTTGCAGATCTGCTTGTCTATCTCCTCCCCACTATTTGGTGGTCTATAGTATACCCCTAACAGTGTAACTGCACCTTTTTTATTCCTCATTTCTAACCAGATAGATTCGGTTTTTAGTCCTTCTTCCACCTCGTTCCTTTCTAAGGCAGTCACTGAGTCCTTAACTAAAATTGCCACCCCGCCCCCTTTTCTCCCTTCTCTATCCCTCCTGAATATATTATAACCAGGAATGTTCAACTCCCATTCCTGCCCATGCTGGATCCAAGTCTCTGTTACTGCTATAACATCATATCGCCTCGCAGCAACCTGAGCCTGCAGCTCACCAATTTTGTTTCTCAAACTTCGTGCATTTACATACATGCACTCTAAGGCACAAATTACTTCCTCTGCACTTTTCTCCCGTCTTACCCTTACCCCTGTCCTCTTTTTTACCCCTCCCGTATCGGAACTACTGATCAGTTTCCCACCCTCACCCCCCGGGATTAGTTTAAAGCCCCCCCCACAAAACTCGACAACCTCCCTGTAAGGAGATTGGTTCCAGCCCTGTTCAGGTGTAACCCATCCATTTTGTACAGGTTCCACCTACCCCAGAATTGGTCCCAACGGTCGAGGAACCAGAAACCCTCCTTCCTACACCACTTCTCCAGCCATGCATTGATGTGCCTTATTCTAGCATTCTGGAACTGGCTTGCTCGAGGCACTGGAAGCAACCCAGAGATCACCACTCTCGAAGTTCCACTTTTCAGTTTACTCCCTAGTCTCTGGTACTCTCCCTGGAGCATCTCAGGTCTTTTCCTCTCAACTTCATGGGTCCCAACATGGACCAATACAAGTGGATTTTCCCCTTCCCCTAGCAGAATTTCATGCACCCGCTCAGTCAAGTCTTCAACCCTGGCACCTGGTAGGCAACACACCTCCCGAGATTCGCGTTTCCGTTCACAAAAACGCCTATCTATACCTCGGACAGTTGTATCTCCTATTAAAATGGTCTTTATGGAGTTGGTTTGTCCAACCTTCTCACAGACCTCCTTATCCAAACAGGTTGAAAGTACTTCATACCTGTTGGAAATGGTTACAGTTTGGGGTTTCTCTGCACCATTCTTGTGGCTCCGCATACCCGGTCGTCTGACTGTCACCCAGTCCTGACCGTGGCTGGCAACAGCGCACTCTTGTTCCCTAGGCCTTGGTGGAGTGTCAGGCTCTAGGATGAAACTATCTAAGAAGATCTCCCCTTCCTTGATGCACCGCAGTGTCTCCACCTGATACTCCAGCTCAGCTATTCTAAGCTGGAGCTTCCTCATGTGCAGACATTTGCTGCAGATGAACATGGCTTATCTGGACCAGTCCTGCAGGTCTACGGGTCTAACTGATCTAACTTAACTCTTAGATTAGGTCTAACTGATCTTGCAGGTCTAACTGATCTAACTCTGCCTGTAAAACAAAGCAACTGGAAACATGACCAGTTCCAGTGTCTTACATTAGTACCTCATACCAGTTGTTAAAATTGGGTTCCCGTCTGGGCTGCGAATTGATAAGGAAATGTGTATCTAGCCTTCAATTAATCATGAATGTTCCGCACAGTTTGGATGTTCTATTCCTTGTAGAATAACAAGATAACAAGTGATTGGTATCCACCAAAGGACAACTGGCTGCTGCGTTTGATGACAATACACACAATCTTTCCACATGAGAGTGAATCCTGTGAAGCGCTTTGAGACGTCCTCCCGACGTGGGAGGCTCTGGATTGAACATGTGGGGAATCCTGCAGTTAGTCCAGTTGACTGGAGCCAGTGTCGTGACTGTAAGGGTTGTTTGTTCAGCCACTTGTGAGTAATTCCCAGCCACCGAGCACATTAATGGTGTCACTGGGGGCTACTCGTGGCTGGATATAAAGCTCCACCCACATCAGTGCAAACCTCTGCTTCACCATGAAGAAGTTACACACCTTCTCAGAGAAGAGATACCGAAAAGAAACCATTTTCCAGATAATGTACATCTTCTACCCTGTCCTTGCCCTTGTCGGCTTGCTTGGTGAGTCAGCAAAGACGTGATTCTTTGTGATTCCAGGATCAGGTCAGCTCCGTGTGTAAATATAACAGAATCTGTGAGCAGGCTTCCCAGCCTAAACGCTTGTCACCTTTTGTCACCCTGACACCTTTATTCTAATTACACTAGATTTCTTTGCAGTAATTGTTGCTGGCGTGTTGTCTGTACATTACAACTGACATCCATCCATACAGTGCTCATGTCCACATTTATTCAAACTTATAATAAATATCCTTGTTTTTGGGCTCCCTACTGTTCCTTCTCACCTCAGGCATTGACAGCATCAACCTTTGGTGAATGCAGCACTGCACCTCTCCAAGTGGCTGTGGACAACCCCTCTGTTGGCTATCATTCAAACCTCATTCACTCAGATATCCCTACTACAAGACCTTGTCCATGCCTCCTTATGTCCAGCTTTGTTTACTCTAATTCCTTGCTCACTGCATTTCCAAATTCACCACCCCCACAAGCTGCCCCTTAATCAGAACTCTGAAAATTGTCCTTTGCTGCACAGTGAGCTGATCACCCCCACCTTAGCCTGGCTTCACCAGCTCCTCTTCTCCCAGAGAGAATCAAGTTCAAAATCCTCATCCTCGCAATTAAAGCTCTCACTGTTTCTCTGTGTCCCTTACCAACCTGGTCGCTCCGTTTGATGGACCAATACTGACCTTGTTAGTGTCCCAACTCGATCAAGCCCACCATCAGCAGTTTATTTCCCTGTTACCTCTCCAACATACATATTCTCTCTCATTTCTTTCCCCCACGCCCTCTCCTTCACATCCCTCTCTTTCTCCTCCCTTCATCTCTCTCCCCTCATTTCTCTCTCTTTACCCCCTTCATCCCCTCTCAATCTCTCCTGAATCATCCGTGTGTGAATCACTGTATGAAGCGGCAGGAAATGGTCAGATAATATCACCCGCCAAGCTGCCTGTTAGAGCACGCTTAACAATGATATGTAGAACAGCACCTCTGACAATACAACACCTTCTAACACTGTACTGGAGGGCTATATTTGCTCATGTGATTTCAAGTCACGAAGTGGGGATTACGCCACAACCTTCTAACTCGGGGGTTTCAGTACGAGCAACTTGCAGTGATACCCGAAATAAAGGCGACGATTTCCGTTCCAGCCAAACCAGCGAGTTTGTGCACTCTCTCTTGTGTCTTACAGGTAATTTGCTGACCATCATCATACTGTCCAGAGGAAACTGTGGCCTCTCCAAATGTATCACTCGTTATCTCGTCGCAATGGCAACAGCAGACCTGACGGTGGTGATCGCTGATGTGATATTAACACGGTTGAATTTCCTTTTCTATCCTGTTTGCTTCCTGGATCTCACGCAAGTCTGTGCTCTGGGTACAACCATGTTGTCTGTGGCTGATGATTGCTCGGCCTGGCTGACTGTCGCCTTCACCTTCGATCGTTGTTTCGCCATCTGCTG
The DNA here is from genome assembly GCA_035084275.1 of Hydrolagus colliei. Lineage (NCBI taxonomy): Eukaryota > Metazoa > Chordata > Chondrichthyes > Chimaeriformes > Chimaeridae > Hydrolagus > Hydrolagus colliei. The sequence continues at coordinate 22,068,543 of CM068748.1, read as the reverse complement.
GCAGAAGGCCAATGGCACATATTCCAGCGAGAGAATGGCGGCCGTGGTGATCGGGGCGATCTGGGCAGTGAGCTGCCTGAGTAACATTCCTTGGTACATGTCCCTCGAACCATCGTTCGTGATCAGAAATGTATCGTGGTTCTGTAACCCCACGGAAAGCTTCTACACTTCCCCCCAATGGGCCGTGTTCAACTGGGTCGATATCATCCTGACCCCATTTATCCCTTTCGGCCTGATATTAGCCTTTAATGCTCTGACTGTCAGGCACATATTGGCCGCAAACAAAGTTCGCAGAAGTTTGTTGGCCCACGGTAAGGTGGGAAACACTGACTCGGAAATGGAGAACCGGAAAAATTGTGTTATTTTACTTTTCGCTCTATCTAGCAGTTTCATGCTGTGTTGGAGCGGGTATGTTGTCTACATCATCTATGGACAATTTGTCAGTTATAACTACACAAGTTACAACCACCCAATCTTTGTCCTCTATCATGCGGGCATAATGCTCCAGCTTTCAAATAGTGTCACAAACACGAGCATTTACGCTATAACGCAGACAAAATTCAGAGAGGAGGTGAAGAAGGCAGTAAAATACCCCTTTATTTTCATGCTAAAACTATTTTAGCAGTGATAAGAGAATGCTCTGTTGAGTCTTATACAGTGAAAATTTCACAGTACAGTACTTCACATTGGACAGTGGTTCAACAATCATTTCCAGGTTTTACAACAAAATAAATTAATAATCCTAATATTTGATATGGTACCTCACATGTTACCAGTTTCTATTTGTATGTCTATGGGGCAAGTCTATTTGACAAGGCCCCTCGCATGAGGATCTGTGTAATTCCGCAACTGGTGTTGAGTAAACCTGCAACATTATCTTTTGACCTCAAGAATATTATGATGGCTGGCGCATCATACACAACGGACCTCTATGCTGAAGGCAGAGGTCCACCAGATAGCTGATAATATATAATAATCATAATACTAATAATCCTTGCATTTAGCATTTCACATTTTCTAGACATCTCAATGCACTTCACAAAATATACTGTAAATTGAATTGTCCATGTATTTGTGGTCAAATCAAGGCAACCAATTACCAGTATGCACAAACATACGTGAATTGAAGTTACCAATTTATTTATTTATTTTTCTTTGAGGGATTATTATCAGCTGTGTGGAGTGAGGAAACTTGCCCAAGGTTTCATTCTGAATTGGACCCAGTCCAATCTCTTGCAAGGCAAGTGCTCTAATCACTGAGCTATGAAACTCCACATAGGAGCAAGATAGTAGAAATGCTGCTTTTAAGGGATCCCTGAGCCTTGGCAGGTTAGCAGGTTAGTTCAAAACAATAAACTAATTTCACTTTTTACTCATGACTTGTTTCCACTTTACCAGCAAAATTCATCTCAGCTAGTGCATAGGTTTTTTTCATCATACTGTTCACATTCCCAGTCCAAAAATGATTGTTAGAAGAACCAGAGGGGGACAAGGAGAATTTTTTAAAAAAGTTTACCCAAGACGTTGTTATGGTCTGGAATGCTCTGCCGAAAAATATGGTGGAAGCAGGTTTGATGGTTGCTTTCAAGAAGAAATAGTTATCGTGATTCTGTAGCCAGTAGCTTGAGGACAGAGTCAGTGGTGGAGACTAGCAATATAGCAGAGGTGAGGAAGGTAGAATGGCATGAATGTGAGCTTTAAAGAGCAATTGAGGGTTAAACAAGATGACCAATTTCCTTACTGGCTCTAAGATTGTGCAAAGTGCATCTATCAATGATGATGCTATCATGTGAAGTGCTGAGGCACTGAAGCAAGTAGGAGTACCTCCATCTAGTCAACCTTCAACTGGAGAAAGTTTGCTCCCGTCCAGGGCATGATATCTATCATACAATGCATTAGGAGAGGATTGGCACTAGAGTCGACGGTGCAAGCAGAATTGGGTTCCAACATTAACTCCATGAGAGTGGATTATGCTACTTTGCAAGCGAATAGCAAAGTGATTGGCACTATTGTCTTGCAAGGAAAGGGTTGCATGGCATGGGGTTTGATTGGTGGTGGTGCGGGAGGTTGATTCATGCTGGGTGGGTTTGATAAACCTGGCAGTAAATGTGGGGATGGGGCAGCCATTGTGGCTGAGGCATTTGTCATGATGACAAAGGTGGAGAAGTTCCAGTCTGGAACAGAGTCAAGCTGCTGAACAGTCAAGGAGGGTGAGGAGGTGGGGAGGCTGTAAAGACAGGAGAATAGAATGGGAGGATGTGTTGTCACACTGTTTATCTTGGCCATTGGTTTACACGGAAAAGTTTGTATCCGCCCACTGCCAGCCACACCCCACTCGTCAGTCCCGCTCCCTCACAGGCCATGGATCTGCGGTGGTGCCATGTTGGTCACCAAACAACCTCAACTTGACTGTTGCTGGGGCAGCTATTCTTGCATGTAGTTGCTTCAATACCAGTTTTGTTAATTTTCAATACTGAGTAGATTGTATATCCAGGTCTGATACCCTGCCAGGGTGAAACATTTGGGAATTTTTCTTCTCCAAAACCCAGGTCCTCTCAATTTACAATGCAAGTGCTCTAACCATTATGCTCCAGGACACTCCAATAATACTCTATTCTTCCAATTAGTATTGTGGAGTCCTGCAGCTCAGTGGCCTGGCAAGATTGCAGCTTACAAGTGAGAGACCTGGGTTTCATTCCAGACATGGTGAAACCATGGATAAGTTTCCTTACTCCACATGCCTGGTAATAATAATTCTCAGATTTGATATAGCACTTTTCTCATCTTATCTATGTCTCAAAGCGCTACACAGAATATACTGTAAAGAGAATTGAATGTATATCTGTGGGCGAAACACGGCAGTCAATTGCACACAGCAGTATCCCACAAACAGTCGTCCATTGAAATGACCAATTTTTATTATTGTGGTTATTTTTTGGACGGATTAATATTAGGCATGTGGCGTAAGGAAACTTGCCCAATGTTTCACACTGATCTACTTGGATTCAAATAGAGCTCTCATGCTTATAAGGCGAGTGCTCTAACCACTGAGCTACAGGAGCTCCACAATAATCCCTCAAAAAAATTGGACACTTCATTCCAACAATGTTTGTGGGACTCAGATAGAAAATCAGTGAGAGTCTTGCTGGCTATCAATGGAAAGCAATATAGTTTTAGCTGGGTACGCTCCAACATTTATCCAAATACACACCTTGAGTTGTAAACCTTTTGTTCGGGCCAATTTAACTTCATGACCTCCAGACGACTGGAAAATTCCATGATTACTAGAAACAGTTAGCCAATCACTGTAACTTGTCTAAAATATAAAATTAAGAAGGAACAAAGAATCAACAGTATGAAAGAAAGAAGGAAGGAAAGAAGGCAAGTAATAGAGTATGTAAATAAGTAGTAAGCTACCACTGCTCAGCAGGCATTGCCCTGATTCACATTGACTTCTACCGATCCTATCATCAGCAGTCAGGTTTTAGTCTATCTGCACCTGATCTCTCGTACTCCATATTGCAGTGGTTGATACACATTTTTTCCTTCACCTCGTTCAAGGTCTGTTTACAAGACCTATCTTATTGATGGCAATTTTGGTTGGCTTTCCTCTCCTTACATCCTTCGGCTCGCACTATAGCTCTGCTGTCCAGGCAGCGTTGACTTCCGTAGGTGGAATCAGTATGTTAATGTAAATTTGTATTGTACACATGAGACTTGACACAATAAAGTGTCAGCCATCACCATTATCTCATATCTAACAACTGGAGCTGGAATCCACACCCTCTAAAGCAATGCACCTGCCTGACACTTGTAGATCCTTTTTCATGGATTATGAGGGAGCTGGATTCCTTTGTAAAGAAATTAATTATTTTTATAAAGAAATTAAAATAACTAGGTGGACTGAGTCTGAAAGTGATTTGACAGACTGGTTTATTTGTTTATATTATTCTACCATGGAAAAAATGCTTTAATGTGTTTCTCACATTTAGACAGACCACACTTGCCTCAGGATAGGATCATGGAGGCCAACAAGTTAACTGTAATACACAACATCAATGGCACATACAGATAGTTATTGACACACCTGCCTTGACTGAGAGGGTTTTATTTGATGAAATTGTCGGCACTTTCGGAATTCCCTGCCATGCTTTTCTGCTGGACAAATGCAAATGATTTGGGCTTGTTAAGCATTATTTTGTTCTCTTTCCACTTAGTGTCATGCCAGCTCAGCACCCTTGCCCACACCTCCTTTGCAACCTCTTTCTCCTTGCCCTGAAATCATCCTCCACTCAATCATCAGGCTTCACTAATAAAGCAAACACAAAAGCTTAGACAATCAACAGCTCTACAACTCAACGCTCCTTTGGAATATCACCCCCATCCTTGCTGAGCTCCATTTACTCCATTCCCATCACCTTGCAGATTGAATTCAACATCCTCCTTCCCGCCCTTCCTAATATCTGTGACCTCATTTATCCCTACCCCGCATCACCCCTTTCCCTCTTCTGAGCTGAAAATCGCTCAAGATGTTCCTTAACGCGATTTAGAGTGTCCGATTTCCTCGCTCCAACATTCCTGATGACATTGGGTGATAAAAGACGTAATTTCTGCTCAATGCCTAATATATTTAGTGACTCAGGAAACACAGAATCCGGGAAATAAAGCCCTAAATTCCTAACACCTCACACAGCAAACCTCTGGCTGTTATTCCAACAGTGTCACTTCTGCATGGTAAATCCTCTGTCCATTTAGGAAATTTTTCCATGATTACCAAACAATATTGATAACCCCCTGATTTAAGTAAGAAATGGCCCAATAAAATCAATTGATATACGAGTCCAGTGTCCTACTGTAATGTTCTCATAAAGTCTTGCAGAGTTATGTTGGAAGCAGACCAAGCATCTAAGGCATTGCAGTTCAATGTCTCGTTCCATTTCTGGCCACCAAGCCAGCTTGCTCATCTTTTCTCGAGGCACATTTGTAGACGTATGACTCCTTCACCAACTCTGGTTGTGTGTGAGTGGAGCAGGTGATACATTTCCTCCACTAACAATGGTGTTATACAGGCGACCATAATTTGTGTACCCCATCTTCCCACATCGGTATCTTTTGCTCACCCTCCCCACCAATTTTATGTCTGTTGCCCATTCATATTGTCCTGGCACTGGTTGACCAAGCTATTACCATCTGATATGGTGTGTAATCAATCATATTGTAATGTTGGTCACTTGCTTTATGTTGGTGACTTACTGAAATTCATATGATATACAAGTGTTTGTAACATGGAATTAGATTTTTCCAGTTGTTGAAACCCTACTCAATACTTCACGCAGTACATTTGCTTCCAAGCAGTGGTCGCTGACAAAGCCACACTGACTTTCATCAGTTTCAGTTTCTAGCTTTCTTCAGACCCTGGACAGACCCTGGACTATCTTGTCCAGTGTCAGTTTTGTAACTCATTGTACCTGTATGATTTTCTTTGTATAATTGCACCCTCTCTCATTTTGCTAACTAGCCTTGATTCTTGAACCAACTTCTTTCTTTTGCTTCACACAATGACCCCAACAGCTCATCCATGTGGGTCACACTCACATGCATAACATCCATTATTCTATTGGGTCTATCCTGGCTGAGTGTGGCAGCGAGTCGCAGAATCCATCACCCAAACCAAAATCATTTTGGGTTAAACTGGGATCCTTCCTCTGTCTGACCGTAAATTGGTTCCATTCCTTGCTTACCATGTACTTCAGAAACCAATGACGGTTAGAACTACAGTATTCGACATTATTACCTCTTGCTAGTTGCTAAAATTGGGTTCCCATGTGGGCTGCGAATTAATAAGGAAATGTGTATCTATCTTTAAATTAATCCTGAATTGTTCCGCACAGTTTGGATGTAAAACAATTAGTTCCTTTATTATAGCTCCACAGACAATGACTATAGAATGAGTAAAGACCAAAACCGCAAGACTTGATAATGGGAGTAACTGGGTTTCAGGAAATAGATATTGATGTGTTACCACATGTCCTGGGAGAGGAAAAGCTGGGAATCAGTCACATCAGCATATCACCCACACCGGCTAAAACATCTTCAATTGTATCAAAAATGTGAATCACATTTGTGTGTGTGTGTTAGCAGCTCTTCCCATCAGAAGACTGTTCAAGACCTTATGACGATGAACAGCGTCCTGACCCAGTTCTGTTTCTTGTAAAATAACAAGATAACAAGTGATTGGTATCCACCACTGGATCTTTCAGTGCCTTATTTTCACTCACTTTCACATGGTTGGCATGAACAATTTCTTTACAGTTGGTTCTGTGGTTGTCAATCTGCTCAAACTGGCTCCTGCGTTTATTCCCCATAAGAGTGAATCCTGGGAAGCGCTTTGAGATGTTCTCATGATGTGGGAGGCTCTGGATTGAACATGTGGGGAATCCTGCAGTTAGTTCAGTTGACGGGAGCCAGTGTCGTGACGGTAACGGTTGTTTGTTCAGCCGCTTGTGAGTAATTACCAGCCACTGAGCCGATTAATGGTCTCACTGGGGGCTACTTGTGGCTGGATATAAAGCTCCACCCACATGAGTACAAACCTCCACTTCACCATGAAGAAGTTGCACAGCTTCTCAGAGAAGAATTACCGAAAAGAAACCATTTTCCAGATAATGTACATTGTCTACCCTGTCCTCGCCCTTGTCGGCGTGTTCGGTGAGAAAGTGGAGATGCAATGCTTTGTGATTCCAAGATCATTTTGGCTCCGTGTGTAAATATAACAGATTTGGTGAACAGGCTTCCCAGCCTGACCACTTGTGATCCTATGTTACCCTGACACCTTCATTCTAATTACACTAGATTTATTTGTAATAATCTTGTTGTTGTGTTGTCTACCCAATAGAAATGCTATCCATCCATATAGCGCTTGTGTCCATATTTATTCAAACATATAATAAATATCATTATTTTGGGGCCCTCACCACCTCCTTGTCGCCTCAGGCAATGACAGCATCAACCTTCAGTGCTTCAGAGCACTGCACCTCTCCAAGTGCTGTGGACATCCCCTCTCTCAGATATCATTGAAACCTCACTCGCTCAGATATCCCCACCATAAGACCTCATCCAGGCATCCTGATGTCCAGCCTTGATTACTCTAATTTCTTGCTCACTGCACTTCCCAATTCTCCCCCCACAAGCTGCCCCTTAGTCAGAACTCTGAAGATTGACATTTGCCGCACAGTGAGCTGATCACCCCCATACTTACCCGGCTTCACAGGCTCCTCTTTCCCCAGAGAATCTAGTTCAAAATCCCTATCTTCACCATTAAAGCCCTCATGCTTTCTCTGTATCCTCAGGAAACTCTTATCAACCTGGTGGCTCCCATTTCTGGACCAACACTGACCTTGTTCATGTCCCCAACTCCATCATTCCCACCATCAGCAGCTCGGCTTTCTATTCCCTCAATCTACCTCTCCCATATACATACTCTCTTTCCTCTCTCCCATTCCCTCCTCTTCACATCTCTCTCTCACACTCTTTACCCCCCCCACCTCTCCCTTTGCTCTCCCCTCATTTCTCTATCTTTCCCCATCTCCCCCAGTTCACCCCCTCTCAATCTCTGTCGCTAATCAGCCATGTGCCATTCACTACCTGCTGTGGGAGTAGCTGATGATTGCTAAGACATTTGTAAAGGACACAGTTGGTAAGGGATGAGCTTGCCTTCCAGCAATGGCTGGTATTATTTACACTCTCCGCATTGTATCCTGCCAACCACCGGTTCCTGTCGCTTTAAGGGAATATTCTACAAGGAAGTGCAGGAGTAGATGTTGGAAATGGTCTCAGGTCAGATAAAATCACTCGCCAAGCAGCCTGTTGGATCCGCTTAACAATGACGGCACCTCTGACAATACAACACCATCCAGCACTGCATTGGAGGGCTATATTAGACTACGTGATTCCAAGTCACGAAGTGGGGATTGATGCCTCAACCTTGTAACTCAGGCGTGAGAGCAACTTGCAGTGACACCCAAGATAAGAATGACTTTCCTGAGTGAAAACTTGAGCATTTAAACACGATGATTACCCTTCCGGCCAAATCAGCGAGATTTTGCACTCTCGCTTGTATCTCTCACTTGTGTCTCTCACTTGTGTCTTACAGGTAATTTGCTGACCATCATCATACTGTCCAGAGGAAACTGTGGCCTCTCCAACTGTATCACTCGCTATCTTGTTGCCATGGCAACAGCAGACCTGATGTTGGTGGTCGCTGACGTGATATTAACAAGGATGAATTTCCTGTTCTATCCTGTTTGCTTCCTGGATCTCACATACGTTTGCGCTCTGAGTATAACCGTAGTGTGTGTGGTCACAGATTGCTCAGCCTGGCTGACTGTTGCCTTCACCTTTGATCGTTTTGTGGCCATCTGCTGGCAGAGAGCCAGTGGCACATATTCCACTGAGAGGATGGCAGCCGTTGTGATCGGGGTGATCTGGGCAGTGAGCTGCGTGAGTAACATTCCCTGGTACCTGTCCTTCAAGCCATGGCTTGTGATCAGAAATGTGTCATGGTTCTGCAACACCAAGGAGAGCTTCTACACTTCCCCCCCATGGGCCGTGTTCAACTGGGTCGACCTAATCCTGACCCCATTTATTCCTTTTGGCCTGATATTAGCCTTCAATGCTCTGACTGTCAGGCACATATTGGCTGCAAACAAGATTCGCAAAAGTTTGTTGGGCCACAGTAAGGCAGGAAACACTGACTCAGAAATGGAGAACCGCAGAAATTGTGTGATTTTACTCTTCGCTATATCTGGCAGTTTCATGCTGTTTTGGAGCGGGTACGTTGTCTACATCATCTATGGACAATTTGTTAATTATTACTACACAAGTTACAGCCACCCATTCTATGTCCTCTATCAGGCAGGCATAATGCTCCAGGTTTCAAACAGTGCCACAAATACATGCATTTACGCTGTGACGCAGACAAAATTCAGAGAGGAGGTGAAGAAGGCAGTGAAATACCCGTTCGTTTTCATACTAAAACTATTTTACCAGTGTGTTGGGTCTTAGATACTGAAAGTTTTCAGGTGCCAGAAAGTCAAAGTACGTCACGTTGAACACTGGCTCAACAGTAATTTCCAGTTTTAGAACGAAACAAATTTACAATCCTAACATTTGATATAGATTCATAGATTCATCTAATTTTACGGCACAAAAGGAGGCCATTCGGCCCATCTAGTCTGTGCCGGCTCTTTGAAAAGAGCGATTCAATCCCACTGCCCTGCCCGCTCCCCATAGCCTAATAGACCTGTTCTCCCTAAATAAAGATCTAATTCCCTTTTAAAAGTTGTTATCGAATCAGCCTCCACCACCTTTTCAGGCACTGCATTCCAGATTCGAACAACTCGCTGAGTGAAAACATTTCTCCTCAGCTCCCCTCTACTTCGCCTTGAAACTATTTTAAATCTGTGACCACGAGTCACAGATTCACCCACGAATGGAAATAGTTTTTCTCTATTTGCCCTGTCGAAACCCCTCATGATCTTATAAACCTCTATTAGGTCTCCCCTCAATCTTCTCTGCTCCAGAGAGAATAACCCTAGCCTATCTAGCCTCTCCTCATAGCTGAAGTCCCTCAATCCTGGCACCATCCTAGTAAATCTTCGTTGTACCCTTTCCAATGCCTTCACATCCTTTCTGTAGTTTGGTGACCAGAATTGAACACAGTATTCCAGCTGAGGCCTCACCAAAGTCTTATAGAGGTTAGTCAGCACTTCCTGACTTTTGTACTCTATACCCCTATTTATAAAGCCTAGTATCCCATATGCCTTCTTAACAGCCTTGTCTACCTGTCCTGCCACCTTCAACGAGTCACTAACACAAATCCCCAGGTCTCTCTGTTCCTTCACACCATTTAAAATTGTACTATCTAGCCTATATTGCCTCCCTTCATTTCTTCTCCCAAAATGCATCACCTCACACTTCTCTGCATTAAACCTCATCTGCCATGTGTCTGCCCACTTTACCAATTGGTCTATATCCTCTTGCAGATGGCTACTATCCTCCTCACTATTTACTATTCTCCCTAACTTAGTGTCATCTGCAAACTTGGAAACTGTACTCCGTACACCCAAGTCCAGATCATTGATGTAGATTACAAACAGCAATGGTCCCAAAACTGATCCCTGTGGCACACCACTGCTCACTTCCCTCCAATCTGAAAAACAGCCGCTCACTACAACTCTCTGCTTTCTGTCTCGCAGCCAGTTGTGGATCCACGCTGCCACTGTCCCTTTTACGCCATGGGCCTTTAATTTCATAATAAGTCTCTCATGTGGCACTTTGTCAAATGCCTTTTGAAAGTCCATGTGAACTACATCAACTGCGCTACCATTATCCACCCATTCCGTTACCTCATCAAAAAATTCTATCAGATTTGTAAGGCAAGATTTGCCTTTAACAAATCCATGTTGACTGTCCTTTATTAGCCTATATCTTTCTAAGTGAATATCTACCTTGTCCCTGATTATGGACTCTAGAAGTTTGCCCACTACCGACATTAGACTGACTGGTCTGTAGTTACCAGGCTTGTCCTTCTGCCCCTTTTTATACAAGGGAGTAACATTAGCTATCCTCCAGTCCTCTGGCACGACCCCTGTGTCCAAGGAAGATTGAAAGATCGTGGCCAGAGTCCCTGCTATTTGCTCCCGTGCCTCACTTAGTAACCTAGGGTGCATCCCATCCGGACCAGGTGACTTATCCACCTTGCGCAACGTCAACCTTTTTAGAACTTCCTCTCTGGTTATAATTATTCTATCCATTTCTCCTACCCTCTCCTCTAATACCATGGCATTGGCTGTATCCTTTTCTTTTGTGAAGACAGAGGCGAAGTACTCATTCAGTACATCAGCCATGCCCTCTGCCTCCACAATGAGATTTCCTCCTAGGTCCCTAATTGGCCCCACCCTATCCTTGACCAACCTTTTACTCTTAATATGTTGGTAAAAAACCTTAGGGTTCCCCTTAATCTTACTCGCTAATTGTTTTTCATGCAGTCTCTTTGCCCCTCTAACTTCCTTTTTTAGTTCTATCCTACACTTCCTATATTCTGCTTGGTTCCCTTCTGAATTTTGAGCCTGACACTTATCATAAGCCTCTTTTTTTTGTTTTATTTTGGCCCCGATTTCCTTAGTCATCCAGGGAGGTTTGGATGCCTTACATTTCACCTTTGTGGGGATGCTTTTGACCTGTGCCTGAACTATCTCCTCTTTGAACGCTGCCCACTGCTCGTTAGTTGTCTTACCTGCCAATTTTTCTTTCCAATCCACCTTGGCTAGGTCCCACCTCAACTCATTGAAATTAGCCCTTTTCCAGTTGAGTGTCCTCACCTGTGATCGTTCCTCATCCCTTTCCATAATTATTCTGAATCTAACGATATTGTGGTCACTATTCCCTAGATGCTCACCTACAGAAACCTGTTGAACTTGCCCTACCTCATTTCCCAAAACTAGATCCAGCAATGCTTCATTCCTCGTTGGACTGGAAACATACTGATCAAGAAAGTTGTCCTGCACACACTTCAGGAATTCTTTTCCCTCCTTGCCCTTTACTCTACTATTCTGCCAGTCTATGTTGGGATAGTTGAAGTCACCCATTATCACTACTCTATTAGCTCTGCATTTCTCTGTGATACGCTTGCAGATCTGCTTGTCTATCTCCTCCCCACTATTTGGTGGTCTATAGTATACCCCTAACAGTGTAACTGCACCTTTTTTATTCCTCATTTCTAACCAGATAGATTCGGTTTTTAGTCCTTCTTCCACCTCGTTCCTTTCTAAGGCAGTCACTGTGTCCTTAACTAAAATTGCCACCCCGCCCCCTTTTCTCCCTTCTCTATCCCTCCTGAATACATTATAACCAGGAATGTTCAACTCCCATTCCTGCCCATGCTGGAGCCAAGTCTCTGTTACTGCTATAACATCATATCGCCTCGCAGCAACCTGGGCCTGCAGCTCACCAATTTTATTTCTCAAACCAACCTCAACTTGACTGTTGCTGGAGCCTAGAACCTGGCTGGGTCACAGCTATTATCGCTTGTAGTTGCTTCAAAAGCAGTTTTATTCATTTTTGATACTGAGTAGATTGTAATTCCTGGTTTGATTCCCAGCTAGGGCAGATTTTTCTTCTCCACACAACTCAAAGCGCTTTACAGAACATACTATTAAGTGAATTGATTTAACATTTGTGGGTAAAATGTGGCAGCCAATTGTGCACAGCAGTGTCTCACAAACAGTCATGGATTGAAATGACGAATTTTTATTTTTGTGGTTTTTTTTGTATGGATTATTATTTGGAATGTGGACTAAGGAACCTTGAGCCAATGTTTCGCCCTGATCTGCTTGGATTCAAATGTAAGTCTAGTACTCTTACCACTGAGCCAAAGGAGTTCCACAATAATCCCTCCAAAAAAAATTTAAACTTGGACACTTCAATCCGCCCATGTTTGTGGGACTCAGGTAGAATATCAGTGAGAGTCTTGCTGGCTAACATTTATCCAAACACACATTTTGAGTCTCAAAGCTTTTGTTTTGGCGAATTTAAGCCTCATGACCTCCACACAAGGCATTCGTGATGTCAACCTTTCCAGATCACTGGAAAATTATATGATTACTGGAAACAGTTAGCCAATCACAGGAACTCGTCTAAAATATGAAATTAAGAAGGAACAAAGAATCAAAAGTATGAAAGAAAGAAGGAAAGAAAGAAAGCAAGTACCGGTAAGAAGGCAAGTAATAAGAGTAGGTAAATAAGTACAGTAATAAGCTACCATGCTCAGCAGGCATTGCCCTGGCTCACATTGCCTTCAACCGATCCTATCATCAGCAGTCAGGTTTTCAGTCTATCTGCACTTGATCTCTCGTACTCCATATTGCAGTGGTTGATGCGCAGTTTTCCCTTCACCTTGTTCAAGGTCTGTTTACAAGATCTATCTTATTTATGGCAATTTTGGTTGGCTTTCCTCTCCTAACATCCTTCTGCTCCCACTGTAGTTCTATTGTCCAGGCAGCTTTGACTTCCATAGGTGAAATCAGTAAATAAATTACTTTTGTAAATAAATTACTTGCTTTTGTAAAGAAATTAAAATAACCAGGTGGACTGAGACTGAGCCTGAAAGTAAGTTGACAGACTGGTTTAATTGTTAAACCATGTTATTAATGTCATTTTGCTATGGAAAAGATGCTTTGATATGTTTGTCACATTTGGATAGACCACACTTGCCTTGGGATAGGATCACAGCGGCCACAAAGTTAATTGTAATGCACAACACCAATGACACCTACAGAAAACTATTCACACACCTGCCTTGATTGAGAGGGTTTTATTTTGTGAAATTGACAGCACTTTTGGAATTCTCTGCAATGCTTTTCCACTGGATAAATGCAAATAATTTGGGCTTGTTAAGCGTTATTATGTTATCTTTCCACTTAGTGTCATGTCAGCTTTGTAACGTTGCCCGCACCTCCTTCGCAACCTCTTTCCCCTTCCCCTGATATCATTCCCCACTGAAACATCACTGTGCCAACACAAAAGCTCAGACAATCCACAGCTATACAACTCAATGCTTCGTTGGAATATCACCCCCAACCTTGCTGAGCTCCATTTACTTCCTTCCCATCACCCTGCAGATTGAATTCAATATCCTCCTTCCCACCTTCAAATTCTTCCATGATCTCACACTCCCTAACATTTGTGACCTCCCATATCCCTACCCCCACCCACCTCCCCACCACCCCTTTCCCTCTTCTGAGCTGAAAATCGCTCAAAATATACCTTAACACAATTTGGAGTGTCCGATTTCCTCGCTCCAATATTCGTGATGATTGTGCGTGATGTGATAAACAATGTAATTTCAATAAAATAAAATCAATTGATATGCGAGTCCAATGTCCTACTACAATGTTCTCATAAAGTCTCGCAGAGACTTATGTTGGAAGCAGACTAAGCATCTAAGGCATTGGCATTCAATATATTGTTCCATTCCTGGCCACCAAGCCAGCTTGCTAATCTTATCTCGAGGCACATTTGTAGACCTATGACTCCTTCCACCCAACTCTGGTTGTGTGGGATTGGAGCAGGTGATACATTTCCTTCCTAAACATTGGTGTTATATAGGCAACCATCATTCATGTACCCCATCTTCCCACATCGGTATCTCTTGCTCACTTTCCCCACCAATTTTGTGTATGTTGCCTATTCATATGGTCCAGGCAGTGGTTGACCTTGCTCTCACCATCTGATAAGGCACAAGGTCATATTGTAACTTCCCAAAATCTCGCTCAGACCTCGTAATTGTGTTTACCCCGTCAGTGACTTCCACGTTTCTCAATCTCTCACAGCTTCTTCGGCTGGTAGATCTGCCTCACCATTACTATCTGAATAGCTCTCTGCATGCTTGTGAGCCTTTACATTTTCCAAATAACACAGATTGTCTCGTTGCTTCAAAAACCAATAGTTCTTGTAACATTATCACACACAGAAAGATCTTTTCACCAGGTGTCTGGAAAGCATTTCAATTATACAAGATCAATAACAAAGTTGTACTGATGACATATACATTGTATGTTAATCAGTGTATTTGTTTTGAGAATTTTACTGCTGTAATTTGAGCTGTAAATTCCGAATATTGGGCAGACTGTGGGATACATTTGTACTGAGAATTTCCTTGTGGAGTGTGCACTGCAAATGTGCTTCCTCATCAATGTGGTATGGTGACACATTAATGTGTATATATTGGTTCGTCCACGCGATGTGAAAAGCGCCCCACAAATGTAATTTATTGTTGTTGTTCTGCTTTGAGCAATTCATTCCTTGCTCGCCAATCTACTGGGTATCTCCCTCATGTAGCAACATTTTAGGCAACAGTACCTGCATTTTTCTGTTTCTATGATTATTACATTCTTACATTTATCATGTGGACTGTGGGTCCTTGCTTTATATTGGTTATTTGCTTCATGTTGGTCACTTGCTGAGCCTGATATGATGTACATGTGTCTCTGCATAAAGGTTGTAATATTTTTTCAGTTGTTGAAACTCTACTGAGTGTTTCATGCAGTTCATTTCCTTCCAAGCAGCGGTTGCTGTCAAAGCCACATGACTTTCATCAGTTTCAGTTCCTAGTTTTCTTCCAGACCCTGGACAGACCCTGGACTATCTTATCCTGTGTCAGTTTTGTAACTCATTGTACCTGTATGATTTTCTCTGAATAATTGCACCCTTTCTCATCGTGCTACCGAGCTTTGTTTCTTGAACCAATTCCTTTATTTAGCTCCACACAATGCATCTGGATCATCCATGTGAGTCCCACTCACAGGGACAACACATTCATTCTTATATTCAGTTTATCCTGGCCGAGTGTGGAGCGAGCCGCAGAATCCATCACCATAAATCAAAGTCATTATCGGTTACACGGGGATTCTTCATCTGTCTGACAGTAAATTGGTTCCATTCCTTGCTTATCATGCACTTCAGAAATCAATGACTGGGAAAACTATTCTAACAACTATTTTAACAACTGGCAAGAGGTACATTAGTACCTCTTGCCAGTTGTTAAAATTGGGTTCCCATGTGGGCTGTGAATTAATAAGGAAATGTGTATCTATCTTTTAATTCCTCGAGTCCAAAATAGAGAGAATCCGCTCTGCGGTTTCCTCCCCGCACCACTCTTCCACCTCCGCGCCCTCATCAGTTACCTCAACACCTACTCACCCCCCATTTCACACTTTCAACCCCACCACCCCGTTTTCAGTCACAAAAATAATTGCCTCCATGAAACCCACCACGTGCTCATTGGACCCCATCCCCACCCCCCTCCTCCGCACCCAGCTCCATTTTTTAGCCCCGCTCATTTCTGACACCATTAACCTTTCCCTCTCCTCAGGCACCGTCCCTACCTCCCTTAAAACAGCCACCATCACCCCTATCCTGAAGAAACCCTCCCTTGATGCGTCGCAACCATCAAGCTATCGACCCATCTCCAACCTCCCGTTTTTATCCAAGGTCCTTGAAATAGTGGTTGCCTCCCAGCTCCGCTCTTTCCTTTCAACTCATTCACTCTTTGAACCCCTCCAATCAGGTTTCCGCCCAATTTATAGCACAGAAACTGCCCTGGTTAAGGTTACAAATGACATCCTAACCGCCTGTGACCAGGGCTCCCTCTGGCTCCTCATCCTCCTTGACCTGTCTGCTGCGTTTGACACAGTCGATCACACCATCCTCCTCCAACATCTTTCCTCCCACCTCAACCTTCAAGGCACAGTCCTTGACTGGTTCCATTCCTATCTGACCCACCATTTACACTTTGTTTCTTCCAACGGTTTTTCTTCAAACCCCCGCACAGTTTCTCACGGCGTCCCTCAGGGCTCTGTTTTAGGCCCACTCCTTTTCACCCTTTACACGCTCCATCTGGGCGATGTCATCCGCATACATGGGGTAAATTTCCACATGTATGCGGACGACACCCAGCTGTACCTTTCTGCCTCATCCCTCAACCCCCAGACAATCGATGTTCTGATGGCATGTCTGTCCGACATCGAGTCCTGGACGAGGGACAACTTCTTGCAATTGAACGTGAGTAAGCCCGAGGCCCTCCTGATTGGCTCAAGCCAGCGCCTCCGCACATCGGGCGCTGCCAGCCTCAACATCCAAGGCTGCACTCTCCACCTCACAAAGCCAATCAGGAACCTCGGCATCATGTTCGATCAAAAACTTTCCTTCCTCCCCCACATCCGTGCCTTGACTGGCACCGCTTATTTCCACCTGCACAACATTGCCAGGCTCCGCAATTATCTTACCCCCGCGCTGCCGAAACACTCGTGCACGCATACATCACCTCGAGGCTGGACTACGGAAACTCTCTCCTCGTCGGCCTCCCCAGTTCCTCCATTCACAGGCTGCAGGTCATTCAAAACTCTGCAGCCCGTGTATTATCCCGCACCTGCCTCCGCGACCATATAACCCCCACCCTCGCCCGTCTCCATTGGCTCCCCATTCTCCAGAGGATCGAGTTCAAGATCCTCGTCCTCACCTTCAAGGCCTTACACGGCCTTGCCCCGCCCTATTTAACCAATCTACTTTCCCCTTACAAGCCCACCCGGACCCTCCGTTCAACAGGAGTTGGCCTGCTCCAAGCCCCCCGCCCGAACCGCCCCACCATCGGAGGCCGGGCCTTCAGTTTCTCCGCTCCCACCCTATGGAATGCCATCCCTCAATCCCTCCGTCTCGATTCTTCCCTTTCCTCTTTCAAGGCCGGTTTGAAGACTTTCCTCTTCGACCGTGCCTTTTGTTCCACCCCGAATTTTTCGACCTCCCCTTCGTGTTTCACCCCTTCCCAAACACTCCCCTCTCAGCTCGGGTCACACGCCTCCTGTGCAGCGCCTTGGGACGTCCTCCCGACGTGAAAGGTGCTCTATAAATGTAATTTGTTGTTGTTGTTGTTGTTAATTAATCCTGAATTGTTCCGCACAGTTTGGATGTAACACAATTAGTTCCTTTATTATAGCTCCACAGACAATGATGATACAATGAGTAAAGACCAAAACCAAAATGTTGATAATGGGACTTGATAATGGGAGTAACTAGGTTTCAGAAAATAGATATTGATCTGTTACTATATGTCCTGGGAGAGGAACAGCTGGGAATCGGTCACATCTGCATATCACCCACACCAGCTAAAACATCCTCAATTGTATCAAAAATGTGAATCACATTTGTGTGTGTGTGTTAGCAGCTCTTCCCACAGAAGACTGTTCAAGACCTTATGATGATGAACAGCGTCCTGACCCAGTTCTGTTTCTTGCAGAATAACAAGATAACAAGTGATTGGTATCCACCACTGGATCTTTCAGTGTCTTATTTTCACTCACTTTCACATGGTTGGCATGAACACTTTCCCTACAGTCGTTTCTCTGGTTGTCAATCTGCTTAAACCAACTGCTGTTTTTGACGACAATACACACACTCTTTCCCCATGAGAGTGAATCCTGGGAAGCGCTTTGAGATGTCCTCCCGACGTGGGAGGCTCTGGATTGAACATGTGGGGAATCCTGCAGTTAGTCCAGTTGACTGGATCCAGTGACGTGACTGTAACGGTTGTTTGTTCAGCCGCTTGTGAGTAATTCCCAGCCACCAAGCACATTAATGGTGTCACTGGGGGCTACTCGTGGCTGGATATAAAGCTCCACCCACATCAGTGCAAACCTCTGCTTCACCATGAAGAAGTTTCACAGCTTCTCAGAGAAGAGTTACCGAAAAGAAACCATTTTCCAGATAATGTACATTGTCTACCCTGTCCTTGCCCTTGTCGGCTTGCTCGGTGAGTCAGTGGAGACGCGATGTTTTGTGATTCCAGGATCATTTCGGCTCCGTGTGTAAATATAACAGATTTGGTGAACAGGCTTCCCAGCCTGAGCGCTTGTCACCCTTTGTTACCCTGACACCTTCATTCTAATTACACTAGACATATTTGCATGAATCTTGCTGACATGTTGTCTATATATTACAACTGCTATCCATCCATACAGCACACATTTTTCATACACATTATAAATATCTTTATTTGGGGGCTCTCACCACCTCCTTGTCGCCTCAGGCACTGACAGCATCAACCTTCAGTGAATGCATGACTGCACCTCTCCAAGTGGCTGTGGACAATTCCTCTCTCAGTTGTCACTCAAACCTCACTCACTCAGGTATCCCCACTCCAAGACCTCATCCATGCATTCATATGTCCAACCTTGATTACTCTAATTCCTTGCTCACTGCAAGGGTCCTTTTTAGATCGGCAGATCTTGACTAGTGGAGTGCCGGAAGGATCAGTGCTTGAGAACTTAACGTATTTACAATCCCCATCAATGACTTAGATGAGGAAATAGAGTTTAATGTGTCCAAATTGGTGGATGATACAAAGCTAGGAGAGAGAGTAAGCTGTGAGGAGGACAAAAGGAGGATGCAAAGGGATATAGATAGGTTAAGTGAGTGGGCAAGAAGTTTGGCAGATAGAGTATTATGTGAGGCATTGTGAAGTTATTCATCCAGGTAGAAAAAATAGAAAAGCAGATTATTTTCTAGAGGGGAGACTAGATACGTTAGTATTCAGCGGGATTTAGGTGTGTCCTTGTACACCAATCACAGAAAGTTTGTATGCAGGTACAGCAGACAACTAGAAAGGCTAACAGCATGTTAGTATTTATTACAAAGCAGTTACATTATAAGAGTAGGAAAGTCTTGCTGCAATTTTATAGGGCTTTGATGAGGCTGGACCGAGAATACTGTTTACAGTTATGGTTTCCTTATCTTAGAAAAGATATACTCGCCTTAGACATGGTGCAACGATAGTTCACTATGTTGGTACCTGGGATGAGGGGGTTGACCTACAAGGAGAGGTTGAGTAGACTAAGCCTATATTCTATAGAATATAGAAGACTTAGAGATGACATGATAGAAACCTATAAGATTCTAAAGGGTTTTGACAGGGTAGATATTGTGAGACTATTTCCCCTTGTTGGAAAATCTAAAACTGGGGATTATAGTCTCAGTGTTAAAGGTCAGTTTTTCAAGACGGAGTTGAGAAAAAACATTTCATCACTCAGAGGGTTGTGAATTTATGGAATTCTCTACCCTAGAAGGCTGTGGATGCTCAGTCATTGAATATATTCAAGCCTGAGATCGATAGATTTTTAAAAGCCAAAAAGATTAAGGGATATGCGAACAGGGCAGGTAGGTGGAATTAGGTTAAAAGACCAGCCATGATCTTATCGAATGGCAGGGCAGGCTGGACGGGTCGAATGGCCAACTCCTGCTCCTATTTCTTATGTTGTCTGTTTCTTCTAACTCAGTGGTGAGAGTGTGAGCAACCCGCAAAAACACACAAAACACAGATTGTCTTTCTGGAGTGAAAACTGGCACTTTTAAACGTGGCGATTTCCGTTCCAGACAAATCAGCGAGTTTGCGTGCTCTCTTATGTGTCTTACAGGTAATTTGCTGACCATTGTCGTCCTGTCCAGAGGAAACTGTGGTCTCTCCAAATGTACTTCCTGCTATCTCATCGCCATGGCAACAGCAGACCTGCTGGTGGTAGTCGCTGACGTGATATTAACAAGGATGAATTTCCTTTTCTATCCTGTTTGCTTCTTGGATCTCACGCACGTCTGCGCTCTGGGTACAAGCGTACAGTGTGTGGCCGCGGATTGCTCAGCCTGGCTGACTGTTGCCTTCACCTTCGATCGTTTTGTGGCCATCTGCTGGCAGAGAGCCAATGGCACATATTCCAATGAGAGAATGGCAGCCGTTGTGATCGGGGTGCTCTGGGCAGTGAGCTGCGCGAGTAACATGCCCTGGTACCTGGCCTTTGAGCCATGGTTCGTGATCAGAAATGTGTCGTGGTTCTGCAACACCAAGGAAAGCTTCTACACTTCTTTGGCATGGAGCGTGTTCAACTGGGTAGACATCATCCTGACCCCGTTTATTCCTTTCGGCCTGATATTAGCCTTCAATGCTCTGACTGTCAGGCACATATTGGCCGCCAACAAAGTTCGCAGAAGTTTGTTGGGACACGGTAAGGCGGGAAACACTGACTCGGAAATGGAGAACCGGAGAAATTGTATGATTTTACTCTTCGCTATATCTGGCAGTTTCATGGTGTTTTGGAGCGCTTATGTTGTCTACATCATCTATGGTCAAATTGTCAATTATTACTACACAAGTTACAACCACCCAATATATGTCCTCTATCATGTGGCCATAATGCTCCAGCTTTCAAACAGTGCCACAAACACTTGTGTTTATGCCGTGACGCAGACAAAATTCAGAGAGGAGGTGAAGAAGGTAGTGAAATACCCTTTTGTTTCAATGCTAAAATTGTTTTAACGGTGTGAACACTCTGTTGGGGGTCTTATATCATTTATGGGATTTAGAATCAAAGAAAATAATAACCTTAACATCTGATATGGTGCCTTACATGTTCCAAGTTTCTATTTGAATATCTATAGAGCAAGTCTTTTTGCCAAGGCCCTTCGCATGAGGACCTGGTTAATTAAGCACCTCGTGCTTTCAACCTTGAGAATAGTGCGGTTGCTGGAATACCATCGCAGAGGACCTCGACGCTGAAGGCATATGTCCGCAATATAGTTGATAATTAGTAATAATGATAATAATACAGTACTTGCGTTTGATATAGCTTTTTTGTGTTTTCTAGACATATCAAATCGCTTCACAAAATATACTGTAAAGTGAATTGGCCATATACTTGTCGGCAAAATGAGACAAACAATTGCACACCGCAATGTCCCACAAATAGTTGTGGATTGAAGTGACTAATTTATTATTGCTCTCTTCCTCAAGGGATTATTACCAGAATTATCAGCATGTGGAGTAAGGAAACTTGCCCAAGTTTTCACCCTGCCGGATATTGAGCACAGTTCTCTCGCTTGCGAAGTTAGTTCTCTGACCACTGAGCTACGGGACTCCACATATAGACGAATAGTACAAACGCTGCTGTTAAGTGATCCCAAAACCTTGGCTCTTGCCAAATTGCACCAAATTCTTTCCGGAATTAGGTAAGCAAGATGCTCCCTTCCATGAACAATCTATCATTGGAATTTTCATGAGTAGGTGGGAAAGCATGGAATTGCCAGCTTGGTTTGGATACTCTTAAGGTATGGTATTGGGTAACCACATGTGTCATGTTTCTGTATGTGTCTCAGCTGATCAAAATAAAAATTGAATTATTTCGATTTTGATCAAATGAAAGTCAGATATTTTTCCTTTCACATTCTTGCTTGAGCACACAATCTAGCTGAATAACTCTAATTACTTAATGGTCTCTAAAATCGAATAAAATCAATTATATTTTATTATGTATAAGATTCCAGGCAGGGTGCAACCTTGGGCAAGTTTCCTTACTCCACATGCCTTATAATAACGCCTCAAAAAAATTGGCCATTTCAATTGGTGACTGTTTGTGGGACACTGCTGTGTGCAATTGCCTGCCGCATTTCGCATACAAATATTCTGTGAAGTGCTTTGAGACATCTAGAAGATGTGGAAAGCATTGTAATCAAATTAAGATTATTAGTTGCTGCTTCGATCAAGAGTTCAATATGATAAACTGATTTCACTTCTTACTCATGATTTCTTTTGCATTTTGCCAGCAAAACTCATTGCACATAATCTATTGGTATACAGTATTTAATTGTACTGTAAACATTACCAGTGCACAACTCTGATATGCTGAGTGGTATCATTGTGGGTCAGTACCACAGGGTCAATATGTTGTTAAAAGATGCAGAGGGGCACAACGAGAAATTTTAACAACAAGTTACGCAGGGGGTTGTTAAGGTCTGGAGTGCTCTGCCTGATACTGTGCTGGAAGTAGAGTTGATGATACCTTTCAAAAGGTGATTGGATAGGTGCTTGAAAAGTGAAAATTTGCAGCGTAATTCTCAAAGAGTAAATAGCTCTTGGTTGTTGCAGAAATCAGGATAGTTATTGTGAGTAGATAGTGAAGCTGTGAATTGGCCTGCTGGAGTCTGGACAGGAAGAATGCATGTCTCAGTGGTCTGAGGGCAGGGACAGTAGTGGAGACGGGAAATGTTGTTGAGGTGAGGAAGACAGAAAGGCATGAATATGGGCTTTAAAGGATAATTGAGGGTTGAGCAAGACAACAGGGTTCCATACTAGCTCTATGATGTGCAAGTGCATCTATGAATGGTGATATTATCAATTGAAGTGAGGATGCGCCAAGTTGGGCGTCCTCCATCTTATCTCCATCTTATCTCATCAACCTTCTGCTTGAGAGCGTTACTTCCCATCCAGGACTTGATATCTGACAGACAATCTATCAGGAGAGCATGAACACTAGAGTTGAGGGTGGAAGTAAGGAGATGGAGCTTGGTGTCATCTGCATATGTTAACAATAACCCAATGCCAGGGGATTTGTTTTGTGAAACTTGCTGCACTTTAGGAATTGTCTGCAATGATTTTCCACCAGACAGACACATGATTTGGATTTGTTAATAATTATTTTCTTCTCTTGTAATAATAAATAATAATAATAATCCTTGCATTTGATATAGCGCTTTTCACATCTTATCAACGTCTCAAAACGCTTCACAGAATATATTATAAAGTGAATTGACTGTATATTTGTGGGCGAAACGCGGCAGCCACTTGCGCAAAGCAGTGAGCCACAACAGTTGTAGATTGAAAATGATATTGAAAATGATAACTGTTTCCACTTAGTAATATGCCAGCTCAGTAACCTTCCCAGGACCTCCTTCCCAAACTCTTTCCCCTTCCTCTGAAATCAATATCCACTACACTACACTTTACTACATCAACACTGCTTATTAGAGTACTGTACCCTGATTTTCGGTGCACAAGCTCAGACAATCCAGAGATCTACAACTCAAGGCTCCTTCGGGATATCACCCAAATCATTCCTGAGCTCCATTTTCTTAGTTCCCATCACCCTGCAGATTGAATTCAACGTCCTCCTTCTCGCCTTCAAATTGTTCCATAGTCTCACTCTTCCTAACTTCTGTGTCCTCCTTTATCCCTACTTACCATTCCGCACTCACTTCTCAGCTGAAAACCAATCTGCTTTGTATACTCCAACTTCTCAAATGAACCAGAGGCAGCTGAGCTTTCTGCCATTCTCCTGTGTTCTGCAGAACTCCATAGCCAACAATCTTTGACTTGCCCCCTCCCTCTCCTCTTTGAGGGACAGACTCAAAATCTTCTCCTTTCACAGTACTTTCCCTCTCACCCCTTTGACCCTCAACTCGAGTGCCAATCTAGCAGTCAATGTGATTCAGTATGTTTTACGATGTGAATGATGCTATATATATTTTAAAAATATTGTTTTAACTGACACCTATATAGAGAGATCGGACCTCTGTGCAATATTTCATTTTATCATTGAATAGAACTGTTAAATAAATAGCAAACAAGTTTTTAAAATAATGACTAAACAAATGAGATGTGTCACTGTGATAGAAATGACAGCTACAGTCAATGTAGTAATGATAGCATACGAGCAACTCCAACCACTGCACAAATTGAGTATTAAATTGTAGCACTACTTCGCTGGCGTGGTAAATTTCTACGGTGTTACAGATTATCCAGAGAAATGGAAAATGGGACCGGCGAGAAGAGCCTGAGTGGCAACAAAATGGACCCACGGGATTGGACAGGGGAAAAGGTCATCGCAGAGTGCTTTTTTTTGTTTTTGTTTGTTTCTTACCATTTTTGAGGAGATATGAGAATGATGGAGCAGCTGGTGACCATGCAGTGTGGAGATGACCTCACCCCTCAAGCTGCTGAAACTCTCATTCATGCCTTCATGACATCCAGGCTCAACTATATCAATGCCCTGCTTGTTGGCCTTCCCAATTCCTCCCTTCATAGGCTGCAAAGTAGCATAATTCACTTGCATGGAGTTAGTGTTGGCACCTAACTCTGCTTCAACCCTCGATTCTAGTGCCAATCCTCTCCTGGTACATTAATTGACAGATATCATCCCCTAGATGGGAGCCAACATTCTCCATTTGAAGGTTGACTAGAGAGAGATCCTCCTACTTGGCTCGCCTCAGAGCTTTGTCATTTCAAATGATAGCATCACCCTTCATTGATGCACTTTGCACAACAAAGAGCCAGTAAGGAAACTGGTTGTGTTGTTCAACTCTCAATTGCCCTTTAAAGCTCACATTCATGCCATTCTATCTTCCTTAGCTCTGCAATATTGCCCGTCTCCACCACTGACTCTGCCCTCAGGCCACTGAGGCACATATCCCGGATGTCTAGAATCCAGTATCTCATGGCTACACAGGCTACTCACAATAACTATCCTGATTTATGGAGCAGCCAAAAGTTATTTGCTCTTTTGAAAATTCCCCTGCCAATTTTTACTTTTCAAGTACCTATCCAATTTCCTTTTGAAAGATACCAACAAATCTACTTCCACCACATTTTCAGGCAGAGAATTCCAGACTATAATAATGCTCTCGGTGAATTAATTTTTTTGAAAATCTCCTTGTGTACCTTCTACAAAATCATGTTAAATCTGTGGCCTCTGGTTACTGACCCACAATGAGTCCACTCATAACATCAGAGTTGTGCACTGAGAATGTTAACCAAACAATGACAAACACTAATGAATTATGTGAGATGAGATTTTCTGGCAAAGTGAAACAAATCACAAGTAAAACTTAAAACCAATTTATTGTTTTGATCTCTTGATTGAAGCAGCAAATCACATATATAATAAATTACAATTGATTTTGATTAGATTTTTAGAAACCATTGGGTAATTGGAGAAGAGTTATGCATCTGGTGAGTGACCATAAGAAAGGATATGAAAGGAAAAATATATTAATTCCATTTGATCCAAACCATAATAGGAATTATACATTGATGAGTTGGGACACAACAACAACAACAACTTAAACTTATAAAGCGCCTTTCACGTCGGGAGGATGTCCTAAGGCGCTGCACAGGAAGCGTGCGACCCGAGCTGCGAGGGGAGTGTTTGGGAAGGGGTGAAACACGTAGGGGAGGTCGAAAAATTCGGGGGGGAACAAAAGTCACGGTCGAAGAGGAAAGTCTTCAAACCGGCCTTGAAAGAGGAAAGGGAAGAAACGAGACGGAGGGATTGAGGGATGGCATTCCATAGGGTGGGAGCGGAGAAACTGAAGGCCCGGCCTCCGATGGTGGGGCGGTTCGGGCGGGGGGCTTGGAACAGGTCAACTCCTGTTGAACGGAGGGTCCGGGTGGGCTTATAGGGGGAGAGTAAGTCAGTTAAATAGGGCGGGGCAAGGCTGTGTAAGGCCTTCAAGGTGAGGACGAGGATCTTGAACTCGATCCTCTGGAGGATGGGGAGCCAGTGGAGACGGCTGAGGGTGGGGGTTATGTGGTCGCGGAGGCGGGTGTGGGAGAGTACACGGGCTGCAGAGTTTGGGATGACCTGCAGCCTGTGAATGGAGGAACTGGGGAGGCCGACGAGGAGAGAGTTTCCATAGTCCAGCCATGAGGTGATGTATGCGTGCACGAGTGTTTAGCAGCGTGAGGGGTGAGATAGTTGCGGAGCCTGGCAATGTTGCGTTGGTAGAAATAAGCAGTGCCAGTTAAGGCACGGATGTGGGGGAGGAAGGAGAGTTTATGGTCGAACGTGATGCCGAGGTTCCTGATTGGCTTTGTGAGGTGGAGAGTACAGCCTTGGATGTGGAGACTGGCAGCACCCGATGTGCGAAGGCGCTGGTTTGAGCCAATCAGGAGGGCCTCGGTCTTGCTTAAGTTCAATTGGAGGAAGTTGTCCCTCGTCCAGGACTCAATGTCGGACAGACATGCTATCAGAACATCGATGGTCTGGGGGTTGAGGGATGAGGCAGAAAGGTACAGCTGGGTGTCGTCCGCATACATGTGGAAATTTACCCTATGTTTGCGGATGACATCGCCCAGAGGGAGCGTGTAAATGAAGAGGAAGGTCTTGAGACCAGCCTTGAAGGAGGAAAAGGAGGAAGCAAGGTGGAGCGGCTGTGGGATGGAGTTCCACAGTGTGGGAGCAGAGAGGCTGAAAGCGCAGCCGCTGATGGTTGGGTGGTTAGGGCGGTAGACGCGGAGCATGCCTGAGTCTGCTGAATCGATGGTGCAGGCAGGCTGATAGGGAGACAGTAGGTCAGAGATAGGTGGGGGCAAGGCCGTGAATGGCCTTGAAAGTGAGGACAAGGATCTTGAATTTGATCCTCTGGGTGACGAGGAGCCAGTGGAGACGGGCGAGGGTGGGATTGATGTGATCTCAAAGCCTGGTAAAGGAGAGTACACGAGCTGCAGAGTTCTGAATGATCTGCAGCCTGTGAAGGGAGAAGCTGGGGAGGCCGATGAGGAGAGAGTTCCCATAGTAGAGCCTAGAAGTGAAGGAAGTAAAAGCAGTATTTCTACTATCCTGCTATATGAAGAGACTCGTAGCTCAGTGGTGAGAGCGCTCGCCTCGCAAGAGATTGAGCTTGGTCAAATTCCTGGCAGAACAAACCTTGGGCAAGTTTCCTTACACCACACAGTGGATATTAATCCCTCAAGGAAAAACCCCCCAAAATAAATTGGTGACTGCAATCAATGTCTGCTTTTCCATAATTGGTTGATCACAAATGCACAGCCAATTCACTTTATGGTATATTCTGTGAAGCGCGTTGAGATGTCTAGAGGACAATGAAATGTGCTATCAAATGCAAGGATTATTTTTATTATGATTACTATATATCATCAGCTTTCTGGTGGACATCTGCATTCAGCGTGAAGGTCCTTTGCGTATGATACGCCAGCCACCATGATGTTGTCAAGGACAATATAAAATGTTACATAGCAGGTTTACTCAGCACCAGTTGCTGAATTAGCATGTCCTCATGCGAGGGGCCTTGTCAAACAGACTTGCCCTATAGACATACAATTGGAAACTAGTAACGTGTGAGGTACCAGATGACAGAGTTTGACATGCTGGAAGCTGAAAACGTTCAGTACATAAGACCCAACAAAGCATTCTCTTCTCACTGTTAAAATAGTTTTAACATGAAAACAAAGGGGTATTTCACTGCCTTCTTCACCTCCTCTCTGAATTTCTTCTGTGTCACGGCGTAAACGCATGTGTTTGTGGCACTGTTTGAAACCTGGAGCATTATACCCACATGATAGAGGACATAGAATGGGTGGTTGTAACTCGTGTAGTAATAATTAGTAAACTGCCCATAGATGATGTAGACAACGTAAGCGCTCCAAAACAGCATGAAACTGCCAGATATAGCGAAGAGTAAAATGACACAATTTCTCCGGTTCTCCATTTCTGAGTCAGTGTTTCCCGCCTTACCGCGTCCCAACAAACTTCTGCGAACTTTGTTTGCGGCCAATATGTGCCTGACAGTCAGAGCATTCAAGGCTAATATCAGGCCGAAAGGAATAAACGGGGTCAGGATGATGTCGACCCAGTTGAACACGGCCCATTGGGGGGAAGTGTAGACGCTCTCCTTGGTGTTGCAGAACCATGACACGTTTCTGATCACAAACCATGGCTCGAAGGACAGGTACCAGGGAATGTTACTTGCGAAGCTCACTGCCCAGATCACCCCGATCACCACGGCCGCCATTCTCTCGGTGGAATACGTGGTATTGGCTCTCTGCCAGCAGATGGCCACAAAACGATCGAAGGTGAAGGCGACAGTCAGCCAGGCTGAGCAATCATCAGCCATAGCCACCATGGTTGTACTCAAAGCGCAGACGTAAGTAAGATCCAGGAAGCAAAGAGGATAGAAAAGGAAATTCAACCGTATTAATATCACGTCAGCAACTACCACCATCAGGTCTGCTGTTGCCATGGCAACAAGATAGCGAGCAATGCATTTCGAGAGGCCACAGTTTCCTCTGGACAGTATGATGATGGTCAGCAAATTACCTTTAAGACACAAGAGAGAGGGTACAAACTGCTGGTTTGGCTGGAACGGAAATTATTACATTTAAAAGCATTCGTTTTCACTCCAGAAAGACAATCTGTGTTTTGGGTATCACTGCAGTTTGCTCCAACCCCTGAGTTAGAAGGTTATGGCTTCAATCCCCACTTTGCAACTTGGAATCATGTGGTTTAATATAGCCCTCCAATGCAGTGTTGGAGTTTGTTATATTGTCAGAGGTACCATCGTGCATATCATTGTTAAGCAAGATCCAAGAGGCAGCTTGGTGGGTGATTTTTATCTGGCCTGAGACCATTTCCTGCCACTGCAGACAGTGATTGGCACAAGGCTGATTAGGGAGAGAGAATGAGAGGGGTTGTTGTGGGGGAGAGTGGGAAATAGATAGAAGTGAGGAGAGAGAGATGGAGGGCGGAGAGAGAAAGAGGGGTGTTATGGAGAGGGTGGATGGGGGAAGCGGAGAGAGCAACGAGAGTATGAATGTGGGAGAGCTAACTTGTGAAAGAGTAAGCCTAGCTGCTGATGGTGGGAGTGAAGGAGTTGGGGACATGAACAAAGTCAGTGTTGGTCCACCAATTGCAGCAACCAGGTTGGTAAGGATTTCACTAGGACACAGAGAGAGGTTGAGGGCTTTAAAGGCGAGGATGAGGATTTTGAATCCTCCGGGGGAAAAATAATTAGAATTATCTAGGCTGGACATGAGGATGCATGGATGAGGTCTTGTGTTGGGGATATCTGAGCGAGTGAGGTTTGAGTGACAACTGAGAGAGGGATTGTCCACAGCCACTTGGAGAGTTGCAGTGCTGCATTCACTGCAGGTTGATGCTGTCAGTGCCTGAGGTGAGAAGGAGCTGGCGAGAGCCCAAAACAAGAATATTTATGATATATTTGAATAAATGTGGACATGAACGCTGTATGGATGGATAGCATTTCTATTGGATAGAAAACACATATGCAGGATTAGTACAAATAAATCTAGTGTAATTTGAATAAAGGTTTCAGGGTGACAAAGGGTGACAAGCGTTCAGGCTGGGAAGCCTGTTCACAGAATCTGTTATATTTAGAAACGGAGCCGAAATAATCCTGGAATCACAAAGCATCGTGTCTCCGCTGACTCACCAAGCAAGCCGACAAGAGCAAGGACAGGGTAGATGATGAACATTATCTGGAAAATGGTTTCTTTGCGGTATCTCTTCTCTGAGAAGTTGTGTAACTTCTTCATGGTGAGGCAGAGGTTTGCACTAATGCGGGTGGAGCTTTATATCCAGCCACGAGTAGCCCCCACTGAGATCATTAATGTGCTCGGTGGCTGGAAATTACTCACAAGCGGCTGAACAAACAACCGTTACAGTCACGTCACTGGCTCCAGTCAACTGGACTAACTGCAGGATTCCCCACATGTTCAATCCAGAGCCTCCCACGTCAGGAGGACGTCTCAAAGCGTTTCACTCTCATGTGAAAAGATTGTGTGTTTTGTCGTTCAGCCATGTTTTGAGCAGATGGACGACCACAGAAATAACTATAATGAAAGTGTTAATGCCAACCGTGTGAAAGTGAGCCTGAGTCACTGTTATGCAGATGTGACAGATTCCCAGCTGTTTCTCTCCCAGAAGATAGGGCAACAGATCAATATCTGTTTCCTGAAACCCAGTTATTCCCTTTATAGAGTCTTGTGGTTTTGGTCTTTGTTCTTTGTATAGTCATGGTCTATGGAGCTACAATAAATTACAATTGTTTAACACACAAACTGTGTAGAACTTTTTAGGATGAATTAAAGGATAGATACACATTTCCCTATCAATTCACACCCTAAATGGGAACCCAATTTCAACAACTGGTAAGAGGTACTAATGTAAAATAATTCTCAGAGTCATTGGTTTAGGAAAGTACATGGTAAGCAAGGAATTTAACCAATTTACTGTCAGACAGAGGAAGGACCCAGGTATAACTCGTTGCCACATTTGACCGGGATAGACTGAATGGAAGAATGGATGTTATGCCTCTGAGTGCGACCCACATGGATGAGCTTTGGGGTCATTGTGTGAAGCTAAATAAAGGATTGGTTCAAGAAATGAGGCTTGGTAGCACAATGAGAGAGGATGCAATTATACAGAGAAAATCATGCAGGTACAACAAGTTACAAACTCGTTGACACTGGACAAGATAGTCCAGGGCAAAACTACATGCTGGATATCTGAAACAAACACCTGTTGTGTTTGATGTTATAAAGGTTACAACTCAGAAAGGGCTTTTATACAACAATATAAAGGTCGGTTTGAAATTGTAATGTAATCAGACACTATCTGACAGCATTCCGTTAGGTATCAAATAGTAGAACAGATTCACAGGATGGTCAGGATTACGGGCTACAAGTTTCTGGGAAAACTCAGCACATCAGGCAGCATCCATGGAGAAAGGAAAGTGAGTCAACATTTTGGAAGATAGTGCAGGGTCTGTCCAAGGTCTGGAAGAAAGCTAGAAACTGAAACTGATGAAAGTCAGTGTGGCTTTGTCAGCGACTGCTGCTTGGAAAGAAATGAACTGAGTTAAGTACTCAGTAGGGTTTCAACAACTGGAAAAATAAAATAACATTTTGCAGACACGGGTATATCATATGAGTCTCAGCAAGTCACCAACATACACCAAGTGACCAACTTAAAGTGAGGACCCACAGTCGTGCATGATAAATGTAAGAATGCAATAAACACAGCAACAAAAAAACGTAGAAACTATTGCCTAAAATGTTGGTAAATGAGGGAGGGCCCCACACGTGCCCTTTGCCCACAATGGACTTTCAGGAAAGATTGGTGAGCAAGGAATGAATTGCTTGAAGCAGAACATAACAACAACAACAACTTTGATTTATATACAACAGCAAATTACATTTGTAGGGCGCTTTTCACGTCGTGTGGACATCCCAACACATACACATTAATGTCTCACCATACCACATTGATGGGGAGGCATATACAGGATTTGCAGTCACAGTCTGCAAGGCAATCCAGAGCCTTCCACGTCGGGAGGACGTCTCAAAGTGCTTCCCAGGATTCACTCTCATGGGGAAAGATTGTGCGCTTTGTTCTCAAACGCAGCAGCCAGTTTGAGCAGATTGACAACCACAGAAACAACTGTAAGGAAAGTGTTCATACCAACCATGTCAAAGTGATTGAAAATAAGACACTGAAAGATCCAATGGTGGATACCAATCACTTATTATCTTGCTATTCTACAAGGAACAGAACTGGGTGAGGATTATTACCACTGTTCATCGTTGTAACGTCTTGAACAATCTTCTGCTGGGAAGAACTTCTAAAATACTCCATTCATGGCATTCTGTATCATAACTTCTTGATGCAACGATTATATCATTGCATTTGATATAGCTCCCGGTCATGTCATCGAGACGTCTCAAAGCGCTTTCACTGAGTATAGTGTAAAGTGAATTGACCATATTCTTCTGGATGAAATCCAGCAGCCAGTTGTACACAGCAGTGTCCCGCAAACTGTCACGGATTCAGTGACCAAATTATTATTTTTTAATTGTTAGTCCAATCTCGTTGTTTCATATAGGTTATATGGCCAATTATCTAATTTGTCTTATCTCATGTTGAGCACAATTCTCTCGCTTGCAAAGTTAGTCCTCTGACCACTGAGCTACGGGACTCCACATATAGAATAGTACAAACGCTGCTGTTAAGTGATCCCAAAACCTTGGCTCTTGCCAAATTGCACCAAATTCTTTCTGGAATTAGGTAAGCAAGATGCTCCCTTCCATGAACAATCTATCATTGGAATTTTCATGAGTAGGTGGGAATGCATGGAATTGCCATCTTGGTTTGGATACTCTTGAGGTATGGTATTGGGTAACCACATGTGTCATGTTTCTGTATGTGTCTCAGCTGATCAAAATAAAAATTGAATTATGCTTTTGATCAAATGAAAGTCAGATATTTTTCCTTTCACATTCTTGCTTGAGCACACAATCTAGCTGAATAACTCTAATTACTTAATTGTCTCTAAACTTGAATAAAATCAATTATATTTTATTATGTATAAGATTCCAGGCAGGGTGCAACCTTGGGCAAGTTTCCTTACTCCATATGCCTTATAATAACGCCTCAAAAAAATTTGGCCATTTCAATTGGTGACTGTTTGTGGGACACTGCTGTGTGCAATTGCCTGCCGCATTTCGTGCACAAATATTCTGTGAAGTGCTTTGAGACATCTAGAAGATGTGAAAAGCACTGTAATCAAATTAAGATTATTACTTGCTGCTTCGATCAAGAGTTCAATATGATAAACTGATTTCACTTCTTACTCATGATTTCTTTTACATTTTGCCAGCAAAACTCATTGCACATAATTTATTGGTATACAGTATTTCATTGTACTGTAAAGATTACCAGTGCACAACTCTGATATTCTGAGTGGTATCATTGTGGGTCAGTACCACAGGTTCAATATGTTGTTAGAAGATGCAGAGGGGACACAAGGAGAAATTTTAACAACAAGTTACGCAGGGGGTTGTTAAGGTCTGGAGTGCTCTGCCTGATACTGTGCTGGAAGTAGAGTTGATGATACCTTTCAAAAGGTAATTGGATAGGTGCTTGAAAAGTGAAAATGTGCAGCCTAATTCTCAAAGTGTAAATAGCTCTTAGTTGCTGCAGAAATCAGGATAGTTATTGTGAGTAGATAGTGAAGCTGTGAATTAGCCTGCTGGAGTCTGGACAGGAAGAATACATGTCTCAGTGGTCTGAGGGCAGGGGCAGTGGTGCAGATGGGAAGTGTTGTTAAGGTGAGGAAGACAGAAAGGCATGAATGTGGGCTTCAAAGGACATCGGACCTCTGAGCAATATTTCATTTTATTATTGAATAGAACTGTTAAATAAGTAGCAAACAAGTTTTTAAAATAATGACTAAACAAATGAGATGTGTTACTGTGATAGAAATGACAGCTCCAGTCAATGCAGTAATGATAGCATACGAGCAGCTCCAACCACTGCACAAATTGAGTATTAAATTGTAGCACTACTTCACTGGCGTGCTAAATTTCTACGGTGTTACAGACTATCCAGAGAAATGGAAAACGGGACCGGCGAGAAGAGCCTGAGTGGCAACGAAATGGACCCACGGGATTGGACAGGGGAAAAAGGTCATCACAGAGCGATTTGTTTTGTTTGTTTTTGTTTGTTTCTTACCATTTTTGAGGAGATATGAGAATGATGGAGCAGCTGGTGACCATGCAGTGTGGAGACTACCTCACCCCTCAGGCTGCTGAAACTCTCATTCATGCCTTCATGACATCCAGGCTCGACTATACCAATGCCCTGCTTGTTGGCCTTCCCAATTCCTCCCTTCATAGGCTGCATATCGTCCAGAACTCTGCATCCCATGTCCTCTACCACTGCAAGCTCACCTTCAAGGGAGTCTTCAACCACTCTGCCCCTAACATCTGGAATTCCATCCCACAGTCCCTCTGGCTCGCCCCCTCCCTAGCCTCCTTCAAATCCTGCCTCAAGACCCTCCTCTCTGATGGTCCGATGGGTCAGCCCAAATACCCTCTTTTCCCTCCACCCTCCCCGATCCAGACCCTAGCCTGGGTCTGAAAAATTGACTGTCCAGCTCCTTGGGACGCTATACAAATATAATTTTGTTGTTGTTGTGGAGTGGCAGCATTTGGGAAGTTTTGTATGTCATGTCCATCATATACAGGCAGATGGGTTCCTGATACGCACCCTCTGGGCTTTGAATAATCACCCAGCAGACAGATAGGATTGGGAAGGTGTGAATTGGGAAGGTGTGGAGGTGGGTGAGTGACGGTTTACTGTGGATGGAAGGGTGGACAGAATGTAGTGCAGATCCCCAGATAAATTTTGAATCAGCAAATGGGAATGTTTGCACATTGAAAACCCAGTGATTTGGGGTAGAGTTGCCATTAGGAAAGCCAGGACAGGGTACAGCAAGTGGTTCCAGCTTACGGCTTACGGCTTACGGCTCGCATGTAAGTAAATCGGTATAACTTTTTCAACATCTGCAGTACTTATCTAATTTAGCAACATTTTCGACAATAATTCCTACATTTTTCTGCTTCTATGTTTATTACATTCTTACATTCATTTATCATGCATGATCGTGGGTGGGTCCTCGCTTTATGTTGGTCACTTGCTGAGAATGATTAGATAGATGTACACTTGTCTCTTTAAACTTCCAGTTGTTGAAACCCTACTCACTCAGTACTTCGCGCAGTTTTCTTGCTTCCAAACAGTGGTCAGTGACTTTCATCAGTTTCCAGCTGTTCATTTTTCACGCACAGACTTCTGGGCAATTCACCAACCTTATCACTGAACCCCAGTTTCTCTGATTCCACTTGTTTTTTGCGGTTTCTGACAAAGGCTGGAATTTCTTTTGCAAGGTCTGTTTTTGGAACTCGTTGTACCTGTATGATTTTCTCTGTATAATTGCACTCTCTCTCATTTTGCTACCAAGCCTCATTTCTTGAACCAATTCCTTTATTTAGCTTCACACAATGCCCCCAAAAGCTCATCCATGTGGGACACACACACAGGCACGCATTCATTCTTCCATTCAGTCTATCCCAGCCGAGTGTGGCAGCGACCACAGAATCCATCACCTTAAATCAAAATCATTATCGGTTATAGTGGGATCCTTCCTCTGTTGGCAGTAAAATGTTTGCGGTCCTTACTAACTGTGAACTTTATGATGACTGTGAGAATTATTTTACTATTTTAGGACATTACATTAGTACCTCTTACCAGTTGTTAAAATTAGTTTCCCATTTGGGGTGAGAATTGGTAAGGAAATGTGTGTCTATCCTTTAATTAATCCTGAATTGTTCCGCAAGTTTGGATGTTAAACAATTGTTTCCTTTATTATAGCTCCACAGACAATAATTATGCAAAGAGTAAAGACCAAAACCACAAGACTTTCAGGAAATATAAATTAATCTGTTACCATATCTCCTGGGAGAAGAACAGCTGAGAATCTGTCACATCTGCATATCACCAACACCGGCTAAAACATTTTCAATTGTATCCAAAATCTGAATCACATTTGTATGTGTTAGCAGCTCTTCCCAGCAGAAAACTGTTCAAGACCTTATGTCGATGAACAGCGGTAACAATCCTGAACAGTTCTGTTCTTTGTAGTATAACAAGATAACAAGTGATTGGTAGCCACCATTGAATCTTTCAGTGTCTTATTTTTACTCACTTTCACACGGTTGGCATGAACACTTTCCTTACAGTTGTTTCTGTGGTTGTCAATCTGTTCAAACCAACTGCTGTTTTTGATGACAATACACACAATCTTTCCCCATGAGAGTGAATCCTGTGAAGCGCTTTGAGACGTCCTCCTGACGTGGGAGGCTCTGGATTGAACATGTGGGGAATCCTGCAGTTAGTCCAGTTGATTGGAGCCAGTAACGTGACTGTAACGGTTGTTTGTTCAGCCACTTGTGAGTAATTCCCAGCCACCGAGCACATTAATGATGTCACTGGGGGCTACTCGTGGCTGGATATAAAGCTCCACCTGCATCAGAACAAACCTCTGCTTCACCATGAAGAAGTTTCACAGCTTCTCAGAGAAGAGATACCGAAAAGAAACCATTTTCCAGATAATGTACATTGTCTACCCTGTCCTCGCACTTGTCGGCTTGCTCGGTGAGTCAGCAGAGACACGATGCTTTGTGATTCCAGGATCATTTTGGCTCCGTATGTAAATATAACAGATTCTGTGAACAGGCTTCCCAGCCTGAGCACTTGTCACACTTTATTCTAATTACACTAGATTTCTTTGCAGTAAGCATTGCTGGCGTGTTGTTTGTTTATCACAACTGCTATCCCATCCTCCGCCTCCACCGCCCTCCACAACACCCTCTCCGCTACCCTCGACACCATGGCCCCCCTCACCTCCAAAACCGTCTCCCATTCCCGATCATCACCGTGGTACACAACTCACCTCCACTCCCTCAAAAGCCAAGTGAGAGCAGTTGAACACACCTGGCTCAAATCTGGCCTCACGGTACACCGGCATATCTGGCTGGACCGCATCAAATTTTACCGCTCCGCCCTAGCCACCGCCAAATCAGCATTCTACTCCAGGATAATCCTGGAAGCGAAGGACAACCACCGCCTCCTCTCCGCCCCCCCCCCCCCCCCCCCCCCCCGCCTCACTTCGCAGATCCTCTCCTCCAACGATCGTTGTGAGGAAATGCTGGACTTCCTCGAGTCCAAAATAGAGAGAATCCGCTCTGCAGTTTCCTCCCCCTACCACTCCTCCACCTCCGCGCCCTCATCAGTTACCTCAACCCCTACTCACCCCCCATTTCACACTTTCAACACCACCACCACGTTTTCAGTCACAAAAAGAATTACCTCCATGAAA
This sequence comes from Hydrolagus colliei, assembly GCA_035084275.1. Taxonomy (NCBI): domain Eukaryota; kingdom Metazoa; phylum Chordata; class Chondrichthyes; order Chimaeriformes; family Chimaeridae; genus Hydrolagus; species Hydrolagus colliei. Next base: position 22,031,640 of record CM068748.1, on the reverse strand, counting down.
CCCACCACGTGCTCATTGGACCCCATGCCCACTCCCCTCCTCCGCACCCAGCTCCATTTTTTAGCCCCGCTCATTTCTGACACCATTAACCTTTCCCTCTCCTCAGGCACCGTCCCTACCTCCCTTAAAACAGCCACCATCACCCCTATCCTGAAGAAACCCTCCCTTGATGCCTCGCAACCATCAAGCTATCGACCCATCTGCAACCTCCCGTTTCTATCCAAGGTCCTTGAAAGAGTGGTTGCCTCCCAGCTCCGCTCTTTCCTTTCAACTCATTCACTCTTTGAACCCCTCCAATCAGGTTTCCGCCCAATTCATAGCTCAGAAACTGCCCTGGTTAAGGTTACAAATTACATCCTAACCACCTGTGACCAGGGCTCCCTCTGCCTCCTCGTCCTCCTTGACCTGTCTGCTGCGTTTGACACAGTCGATCACACCATCCTCCTCCAACATATTTCCTCCCACCTCAACCTTCAAGGCACAGTCCTTGACTGGTTCCATTCCTATCTGACCCACCGTTTACACTTTGTTTCTTCCAACGGTTTTCCTTCAAACCCCCGCACAGTTTCTCACGGCGTCCCTCAGGGCTCTGTTTTAGGCCCCATCCTTTTCACCCTTTACACGCTCCCTCTGGGCGATGTCATCCGCAAACATGGGGTAAATTTCCACATGTATGCGGACGACACCCAGCTGTACCTTTCTGCCACATCCCTCAACCCCCAGACAATCGATGTTCTGATGGCATGTCTGTCCGACATCGAGTCCTGGACGAGGGACAACTTCTTGCAATTGAACGTGAGTAAGACCGAGGCCCTCCTGATTGGCTCAAGCCAGCGCCTCCGCACATCGGGCGCTGCCAGCCTCAACATCCAAGGCTGCACTCTCCACCTCACAAAGCCAATCAGGAACCTCGGCATCATGTTCTATCAAAAACGTTCGTTCCTCCCCCACATCCGTGCCTTGACCGGCACCGCTTATTTCCACCTGAGCAACATTGCCAGGCTCCGCAACTATCTTACCCCCCGCGCTGCCGAAACACTCGTGCACGCATACATCACCTCGAGGCTGGACTACGGAAACTCTCTCCTCGTCGGCCTCCCCAGTTCCTCCATTCACAGGCTGCAAGTCATCCAAAACTCTGCAGCCCGTGTATTATCCTGCACCCGCCTCCGCGACCATATAACCCCCACCCTCGCCCGTCTCCATTGGCTCCCCATTCTCCAGAGGATTGAGTTCAAGATCCTCGTACTGACCTTCAAGGCCTTACACGGCCTTGCCCCGCCCTATTTAACCAATCTACTTTCCCCCTACAAGCCCACCTGGACCCTCCGTTCAACAGGAGTTGGCCTGCTCCAAGCCCCCTGCCCGAACCGCCCCACCATCGGAGGTCGGGCCTTCAGTTTCTCCGCTCCCACCCTATGGAATGCCATCCCTCAATCCCTCCGTATCATTTCTTCCCTTTCCTCTTTCAAGGCCGGTTTGAAGACTTTCCTCTTCGACCATGCCGTTTGTTCCACCACGAATTTTTCAACCTCCCCTTCGTGTTTCACCCCTTCTCAAACACTCCCTTCTCAGCTCAGTTCACACGCCTCCTGTGCAGCGCCTTGGGACGTCCTCCCGACGTGAAAGGCGCTCTATAAATGTAATTTGTTGTTGTTGTTGTTGTTATCCAGCCATCCAGTGCTCATGTCCACATTTATTCAAAAATATAATAAATATCCTTGTTTTGGGTTTCCTGACAGCTCCTTCTCACCTCAGGCACCGACAGTATTAACCTTCAGTGAATGCAGCACTGCACCTCTCCAAGTGGCTGTGGACAACCCCTCTCTCGGCTGTCACTCAAACCACAAGACCTCATCCATGCCTCTTTATGTCCAGCCTCGATTACTCTAATTCCTTGCTCGTTGCCTTTCCCACGCTGCCCCTGAATCAGAACTCTGAAGATTGTCCTTTGCCGCACAGTGAGCTGATCACCCCCACCCTAGCCCGGCTTCACTGGCTCCTCTTCCCCTAGAGAGAATCTAGTTAAAAATCATCATCCTTGCCTTTAAAGCTTTCACCCCCTTTCTCTGTGTTCTCCTTCCCAACCTGGTCCATTCCATTGCAACAACAAAATGACACTTGTTTAGTGCCTTTCATGTCAGGAGGAGGTCCAGAGATGCTGGATTACTGGACCAACACTGACCTTGTTGAAGTCCTCAGCTCCATCAGCCTCACCATCAGCAACTAGGCTTTCAGCACACAATTTCCACTCTCAGGACCCCAAATCCCAGATCCTACTCCTCGCTGATTCCACCCCACCTCTTTCCAGGGACACCTCAAAACAGTCTTGTTCATTTTTCACCTCAGTTCCCACTCTAAGCTCAATTGGCACAGACTTAGTGGGCCAAATGGCTTCCTTTTGTACCGTAAAATTCTATGATTCTATGAAAAGAGAAGATTGAGAGGCCATAAAACTGCTATGTTTGAGACTCTAAAGGGGCCAGACAATGTAGAAAATGACAGGCTGTTTCAACTGGTCCAGAATAGTAAAAGCTGCAGACACAGCCTGGGATTGAAGGAGGATAAATTCTGAATATATCTGCAAAAACACTATTTCAATGAACGACTAGTAAAGCAAGATGTTCACAAGGAAGATGGTTGAAGCAGGAACTGTTGATCCCTTCAAACACAGATTTGATAGTTTTCTTTTAGGAAATGACATTGTGGAATATAATACATATATAGTTTGGGACATATGTGCATGTGAACTCCAGAAAGGTGGAATGCATACTAGATAGATCTTATATTTTTGCCTAACGTTTTTTATTTTTTCATGTATAAAAGCTACTGCATATGTTGGGTTGTGCTACATTTGACACAGTGTCTTATCACATCTTAGAAATGCCTCATAAAACTTCATATAATTTACTTTAAAGTGGAGTGCCAGTTCGCACACAGCAATGTGCTATAAATTGCCCTGAACTAAGCTACAAATTCTATTGAGGAGATTGTTTGCCAGGACACCAGGAGAAACTACCTTCTCTTTTCCAAGAGCCCACTGGGAGATATTTAACATCCATCTGAATATGCAAACAGGTCCTCAATTTAATGTTTTATCTGTATCTTTCACTGACGTTCAATCCCTCCAACACTCTCTTTCACAGTTACATTTTCTCTCTCCCTCTCTCACACACACACTTTCTTCAATCTCTCTCTGCTCTCCAGCTCTCCCAATCACTCTCTCCCAGTCTATCACTTGCTCCTCCCACCTCACCCCCACCCCATTACTGCTCTCCCTCCTCCCTTCCCTTCCCACCTTTCTCTCTCCTCCCTCCATCTACCCTCTCCCACTCCCATTCCTCCTCCTCTCCCCCACTTCACCCCCTCTCAAACTCTCTCTTCCTAATCGGTCATGTGCCAATCATTATCTGCAGTGGCAGGTACCAGCTGTTGCTAAGGACACGGTTGGTAAGAAACATGCTTGCCTTCCATTTCCACTCCCCATGTTGCATCCTCTCAAACACCAGAAATTGACTCAGGACAGATAAAATCACCCACCAAGGTACCCGTTGGACTACACTTATCAATGATATGTAGGACGGCACCTCTGACAACGTAACACCCTGCAACACTGCATTGGAAGGCCATATTAGACCACATGATTCTAAGTTGAGAAGTGGGGATTGAAGCCACAACCTTCTACCTCATGTGTGAGAGTACGAGCAGCCTGCAGTGACACCCAAAACACAAATTGTCTTTCCGGAGTGAAAATGGGCGTTTTTAAACATGACGATTACCTTTCCAGCCAAGCCACGGGGTTTGAACGCTCTCTCTTGTGTCTTACAGGTAATTTGCTGACCATCATCATACTGTCCAGAGGAAACTGTGGCCTCTCCAAATGTATCACTCGTTATCTCATCGCAATGGCAACAGCAGACCTGACGGTGGTGGTCGCTGACGTGATATTAACACGGATGAATTTCCTTTTCTATCCTGTTTGCTTCCTGGATCTCACACATGTTTGTGCTCTGGGTACAAGTGTGCTGTGTGTGGGCGCAGATTGCTCGGCCTGGCTGACTGTCGCCTTCACCTTCGATCGTTTTGTGGCCATCTGCTGGCAGAGAGCCAATACTGCATATTCCACTGAGAAGACGGCGGCCGTGGTGATCGGGGTGATCTGGGCAGTGAGCTGCGCAAGTAACATGCCCTGGTACCTGGCCTTTGAGCCATCGCTCGTGATCAGAAATGTGTCATGGTTCTGCAACACCAAGGAAAGCTTTTACGCTTCCTTGGCATGGAGTGTGTTCAACTGGGTCGACCTCATTCTGACCCCGTTTATCCCTTTCTGCCTGATATTAGCCTTCAATGCTCTGACTGTCAGGCACATATTGGCCGCAAACAAAGTTCGCAGAAGTTTGTTGGGACACGGTAAGGTGGGAAACACTGACTCAGAAATGGAGAACCGGAAAAATTGTGTCATTTTACTCTTCGCTATATCTGGCAGTTTCATGGTGTTTTGGAGCGCTTACGTTGTCTACATCATCTATGGTCAAATTGTCAATTATTACTACACAAGTTACAACCACCCAATGTATGTCCTCTATCATGTGGCCATAATGCTCCAGCTTTCAAACAGTGCCACAAACACTTGTGTTTACGCCGTGACGCAGACAAAATTCAGAGAGGAGGTGAAGAAAGTAGTGAAATACCCTTTTGTTTTATTGCTAAAAGTGTTTTTAACAGTGAGAACGCTCTGTTGCTGAAAGTAAAATATGTCATCTTGAACACTGGTTGAACGATTGTTTCCAGGTTTTAGAAGCAAAGACAATAATAATCCTAACATCTGATATGGGGCCTTACACCTTCCAAATTTCTATTTGTATAACTATAGTTTGTTTGTCATGAGGACCTGTGAAATTTAGTAGTTGGTACTGAGAAAACCTGGTATGCAATATTGTATTTCGACAATATTGTATTTTGAGAACACTATGATGACTGGTACATCATGCACAAAGGATGTCCATCCTAAAGGCAGATGTCCACCACGTAGCTGCTAATAAATATTCATCATAATAATAATGATCCTTAAATATTTGATAGAATGATTTTCATGTCTTCCAGCCATCTCAAAGCGTTTGACACAATATAGTGCAAAGTGAATTAGCTGTATATTTGTGGGCAGACCGAAGCAGCCAATTATATAACAATATAATAATCGTTGCATTTGATATAGCGCTTTCCACATCTTATCAATGTCCCAAAGCGCTTCACAGAATATACTGTAAAGTGAATTGACTGTACATATTTGTGGGCGAATCGTGGCAGCCAATTGCGCACAGCAGTGTCCTACACACAGTCATGGATTGAAATGACCAATTTTATTATTGTGTTTTTTTTTGGAGGGATTATTATTAGGCGTGTGGAGTAAGGAAACTTGCCCAAGGTTTCGCCCCGACCTGCCTGGATTCGAACACAGGTATCCCCAGCTTGGTCTCCCCAGCTTGCAAGACAAGTGCTCTAACCACTGAGCCACAGGAGCTCCACACAGCAATGTCCCACCAACCATTGTGGATTGAAGTGACCAATTTATAATTGCGCTTTATCCTTGAGGGATTATTATCAGGTGTTTGGAGTAAGAAAACATGTCCAAGATTTCACCGTGCCTGGAATTGAACCCAGGTCTCTTGCTTCCAATGTGAGTGCTCAATCCACTGAACTTCAAGAATCCACATATACTGTAAATACCCACGTATAAGGTGCACTCGCGTATAAGGTGCACCACCCACTTTTGACCACCTCGTGGCGAAGATAAATGGAAGCATTTTCGATGATATTGCCAGCGGAATTTTTTTTTCCGCCAGCAATATCATCGAAAAAATATTTCCACCGAAAAAAACATCCATCAGCGGTGCAGCCCAGCATTACCGTGAAGTAAGAATTACCAGACATCGAAAGTGAGTGGCGCCTGATCTGCATTGCCGATCCTGGAGAGCGGGTAGTCTTACTGGCGGCGCAGTTTGATGACGTACCTCCAGGAGCTGGTCGTTTTTTCCTTGTATCTGCGTATAGGGCGCACCCCCCTCCTTCGAGACTTTACGACATGAAAAAAAGTGCGCCTTATACGTGGAGATTTACGGTAGTAGGATAGTAGAAATACTGCTGTTAAGTGATCCCCAATTGCCAAATTGCACCAAATTCTTTCTGCATTAAGTAAAAGCAGGATGCATTCCTCCATAGATTCGTGTCCATTTTATCCAATCAATCTGTCACTGGAATTTCCATGAATAGGTGGGAATGCATGGAATTGTCAGCTTGGTTTGTAAACTCTTGAGCACAGTGATGGGATTCCACATTTGTCATGTTTTTGTATGTGTCCTGGTTGATCAAAATAAAAATCCCATTATACTTTTCATCAAATGGAAGTGATATATTTTTCCTTTTCCGTCATTGCTTTTGCTCACTCACCAGCTGTATAACTCTACACCAATTGCCTATTGGTCCCTAAAATATAATCAAAATCCACCATAATTTATTATGTAAGTAATTTGGTGCTTCAATCAATAGTTCAATAATATAAACTGATTCCATTTCTTACCTACTTGTGATTTGTTTCCCTTTTGCCAGCAAAACACAGCTCACATAATTCATTGGTATTTTTCATTGTACTGTCAATATTTCCAGTCTGCAACTCTCATATTATGAGTAGAATCATTGTTGGTCAATAACCAGAGCCCACAGATTTAACACGATTATTAAGAGAACCAGAAAGGACACAAAAATACTTTTTAAAAACATATTTACCCAGAGAGTTGTTATGGTGCTGGAAGTAGATTTGATAGTAGCTTTCAAAAAGCAATTGAATAGGTACTTAAAGTAAAAATATACAGGGTAATTCTGAAAAGAGCAAATTCCTTTTGGTTGTAACAGAAATCTGGATAGTTATTGTGAATAGCTAGTGAAGCTATAGCCATGAGTTAGCATACTGGATTCTGGACATGATGAATGCGTGTCTCAGCGGCCTGGGGGCAGAGACAGTGGTGGAGATGTTGTGGAGGTGAGGAAGACAGAATGGCACTAATGTGAGATTTAAAAGATAATAGAGGATTGAACAAGACAACAGGATTCTCTATGATGTGCAAAGTGCATCTATGAATGGTAATGCTATAACTTGAAGTTTGGAGGTGCTGAGGTGAAACTAGTAGGAGGATTCAACTGGAGAAAGTTACTTCCCAACCAGGACTTGATATCTGACAATCTATCGGAATATAATTGGCATAAGTCAAGGATGAAAATAAACAGAGTTTTGTGACATCCACGTACATGTGAACAATAACCAATGCCAATGGTTGACGTTACTTTGGAGTTCTGTAGCATAGTGGTTGGCACACGTGTCATGGAAATACAGGGACCTGGGTTTAATGGGATGGCGGTTGATTGGTGGTGGGTTGGAGGGGGGGATGGGGGTGGGGGGAGTTGATTGGTGGGTGGATGGGTTTGATAACTTTGTGATGACTGTAGGGGTGGGGCAGTCATTGTGACTGATGTTATGATGACAAAGTTGACTGGAGAGTTCCAGTCTGGAGCAGAGTGAAGCTATTGCATGGTCAACAACAACAACAACAACAACAAATTACATTTATAGAGCGCCTTTCACGTCGGAAGGATGTCCCAAGGTGCTGCACATGAGGCGTATGACCCGAGCTGAGAGGGGAGTGTTTGGGAAGGGGTGAAAGACGAAGGGGAGGTAAAAGAGTTTGGGGTGGAACAAAAGGCACGATCGAAGAGGAAAGTCTTCAAACCGGCCTTGAAAGAGGAAAGGGGAGAAACGAGAGAGAGGGATTGAGGGTTGGCATTCCATAGGGTGGGAGCGGAGAAACTGAAGGCCCGGCCTCCGATGGTGGGGCGTTTCGGGCGGGGGGCTTGGAGCAGGCCAAGTCCTGTTGAACGGAGGGTTCGGGTGGGCTTGTAGGGGGAAAGTAAATCGGTTAAATAGGGCGGGGAAAGGCCGTGTAAGGCCTTGAAGGTGAGGACGAGGATCTTGAACTTGATCCTCTGGATTCTGGAGCAGAGAAGATTGAGGGGAGACCTAATAGAGGTTTATAAGATCATGAGGGGTTTCGACAGGGCAAATAGAGAAAAACTATTTCCACTCGTGGGTGAATCTGTGACTCGTGGTAACAGATTTAAAATAGTTTCAAGGCGAAGTAGAGGGGAGCTGAGGAGAATTTTTTTCACTCAGCGAGTTGTTCGAATCTGGAATGCATTGCCTGAAAAGGTGGTGGAGGCTGATTCGATAACAACTTTTAAAGGGGAATTAGATCTTTATTTGGGGAGAACAGGTCTATTAGGCTATGGGGAGCGGGCAGGGCAGTGGGATTGAATCGCTCTTTTCAAAGAGCCGGCACAGACTAGATGGGCCGAATGGCCTCGTTTTGTTCCGTAAAATTCTATGAATCTATGAATCTAAATTCTATGATGGGGATGCCAGTGGAGACGGGCGAGGGTAGGGGTTATGTGGTTGCGGAGGCGGGTGCGGGATAGTACACGGGCTGCAGAATTTTGAATGACCTGCAGCCTGTGAATGGAGGAACTGGGGAGGCCGATGAGGAGAGAGTTTCCGTAGTCCAGCCGTGAGGTGATGTATGCGTGCACGAGTGTTTCGGCAGCGCGGAGGGTAAGATAATTGCGGAGCCTGGCAATATTGCGCAGGTGGAAATAAGCGGTGCTGGTCAAGGCACGGATGTGGGGGAGGAAGGAAAGTTTTTGATCGAACATGATGCCGAGGTTCCTGATTGGCTTCGTGAGGTGGAGAGTGCAGCCTTGGATGTTGAGGCTGGCAGCGCCCAATGTGCGGAGGCGCTGGCTTGAGCCAATCAGGAGGGCCTCGGTCTTACTCACGTTCAATTGCAAAAAGTTGTCCCTCGTCCAGGACTCGATGTCGGACAGACATGCTGTCAGAACATCGATGGTCTGGGGGTTGAGGGATGAGGCAGAAAGGTACAACTGGGTGTCATCCACATACATGTGGAAATTTATCCCATGTTTGCGGATGACGTCGCCCAGAGGGAGCGTATAAAGGGTGAAAAGGAGGGGGCCTAAAACAGAGCCCTGAGGGACGCCATGAGAAACTGCGCGGGGGTTTGAAGAGAAACCGTTGGAAGAAACAAAATGTAAACGGTGGGTCAAATAAGAATGGAACCAGTCAAGGACTGTGCCTTGAAGGTTGAGGTGGGAGGAAAGACGTTGAAGGAGGATGGTGTGATCGACTGTGTCGAACGCAGCAGACAGGTCAAGGAGGACGAGGAGGCAGAGGGAGCCCTGGTCACAGGCGGTTAGGATGTCATTTGTGACCTTGACCAGGGCAGTTTCTGTGCTGTGGATAGCGCGGAAACCTGATTGGAGGGGTTCAAAAAGTGAGTGAGTTGAAAGGAAAGAGCGGAGCTGGGAGTCAACCACTCTTTCAAGGACCTTGGATAGAAACGGGAGGTTGGAGATGGGTCGATAACTTGATGGTTGCGACGCATCAAGGGAGGGTTTCTTCAGGATAGGGGTGAGGGTGGCTGTTTTAAGGGAGGTAGGGATGGTGCCTGAGGAGAGGGAAAGGTTAATGGTGTCAGAAATGAGTGGGGCTAACAAATGGAGCTGGGTGCGGAGGAGGGGGGTGGGGATGGGGTCCAATGAGCACATGGTGGGTTTCATGGAGGTAATTATCTTTGTGACTGAAAGCAGGGTGGTGTGGTTGAAATTGTGAAATGGGGGGTGAGTAGGGGTTGAGGTAGCTGATGAGGGCGCGGAGGTGGAGGAGTGGTGGGGGGAGGAAACCGCAGAGCGGATTTTTTCAATTTTGGACTCGAGGAAGTCCAGCATCTCCTCACAACGATCATTTGAGGAGAGGATCTGCGAGGTGAGGCAGGGGGGGGCGGAGGAGCTGGTTGGTGGTGATGAAGAGGAGTCGGTGGTTGTCCTTCGCTTCCAGGATTATCCTGGAGTAGAATGCTGATTTGGCGGTGGCTAGGGTGGAGCGGTAAAATTTGATGCGGTCCAGCTAGATTTGCCGGTGGACCGTGAGGCCAGATTTGAGCCAGGTGCGTTCCACTGCTCTCACTTGGCTTTTGAAGGAACGGAGGTGAGTTGTGTACCACGGTGATGATCGGGAATGGGAGACGGTTTTGGAAGTGAGGAGGGCCAGGGTGTCGAGGGTAGTTGACAGGGTGTTGTGGAGGGCGGTGGAGGCGGAGGATGGGTCGGTACAGAAAAAATGCCATTGTGGGAATAGGTTGGAGGTTTCTAGGACAGAGGTGAAAGTTTGAGGGGGAATCTTCTTCCAGGGCCGGTAGAAGATGGTGGTGGGTATGGAGGTGGAGGGGGGAGGGATAGAGGTGTTGCAGGAAATGAAAAAATGGTCGAAATGGCCTTGTCTGTGATGGTGACGCCAGAGACGTTGAGGCCTCGGGTGATCACCAGATCGAGAGGATGGCCGTGGGTGTGGGTGGCAGTGTTAATATGAAGGGAGAAGTTGAAAGATGAAAGTAAAGAGGAAAATTCAGAGGAAATGGGGCAGGAGGGGGTGAAATGGATGTTGAAATCGCCAAGAATAATAAGGCGATCAGAGGAGGCACAAAGGGAAGTTAAAAGTGAAGAAAAATCTGAAATGAAAGTGGGGGAGGGTTTGGGGGGGCGATAACCTAATAGGATTTTGAAAGAATCGTGGGAGGAGAGAGAGAGGGTGAGCTGTTCAAAAGAGGGGAAGGAGCCGGAGGAATAGGGGGATAGGTCGAGGGATGACTTTGGAATGAGGGCCACGCCACCGCCACAACGATTGGGTCGGGGAGCATGGTGGAATGCGTAGTTGGGTGGTGTGGCTTCAACAAGGGGGAAAGTGTCGCCTGGGGTGATCCAAGTCTCCGTCAGGGCCATGATGTCAACGTTCTCATCAAGGAGGATATGGAAGTGAAAAGACTGTAAAGAAAGAATAGTGTGGAAAATGATGTCGTGCTGTTGATCCTGGCCATTGGTTTACCCAGGAAACTTTGTCTCCGCCCACCGCCATCCATGACCCCCTTGTCAGCCCCGCTCACTCGCATGATTGACGGACATGCAATGGTCCCACATTGGTCACCAACTAACCTCAACTTGACTTCTGATGGAGCTTGTAACCTCACTGGGGCACAGTTATTCTCACTGGCTTATAGTTGGCAGTTTTACTAATTTTTGCTGGTGAGTGGATAATTATACCTGGGTTTGATTCCCGGCAACGATGAACTATCATAAGTTTTCCTACTCCACACACTTCTGTTTACCAAGAACCAAAGGCCTCTCACTTGCAAGATGAGTTCTCTAACCAATACACTCCAGGACCCTCCAGTGATCTTCTAATCTTCCAGTTGGCTATTGCTTTGTTGTGGTGAGAGACTTGCCAGATAACAATTATGTTTCTCTCCTTTCACATTGAAAACTATGAGCTGAAAGAAGGTGTGTACCAGTCACTAGCAAAACAAAGAACTGATGGGTTGGTTCCTCCCGGCTGGAAATGCCACAAGAGTCTTGGCAGAGATTGCTATAAAATGGCAAGCTATATGGTTTTAGCTGTGTACACAATAACATTTATCACAACACACACTTTGAGTCACAAAGCTTTGGTTTTTGCCAATTTAATGACCTCATGACCTCCAGAGGAGGCACTCGTGTTGCCAACCTTTCCAGACCACTGGGAAATTCGATGTTTACTGGAAACAGTTAGGCCATCACAGGAACTCGTCTAAGCTGAGGGAGGAATCGTCTAAGCTGAGGGAGGGAGGGAGGCAGGTAGGCAGGTAGGCAGGAAGGCTGGAAGGAAGGCAGGAAGGCAGGAAGGCAGGAAGGCAGGAAGGCAGGAAGGCAGGAAGGCAGGAAGGCAGGAAGGAAGGAAGGAAGGAAGGAAGGAAGGAAGGAAGGAAGGAAGGAAGGAAGGAAGGAAGGAAGGAAGGAAGGAAGGAAGGAAGGAAGGAAGGAAGGAAGGAAGGAAGGAAGGAAGGAAGGAAGGAAGGAAGGAAGGAAGGAAGGAATGGTGATGAATGGTTGTTTTTCTAACTGAGGAAAGTGTCCAGGGCTGTCGCCCCAAGGGGTCAGTACTGGGAACACTGCTCTTTTTGAGCCATAGAAATGATCTGAACTTGGGTATAGAGGGTACAATTTCCAACAACAACAACTTTGATTTATATAGCACCTTCCACACCCGATGGCATCTCAGAGCGCTTCCAAGTTGGTAAAGGAAGAGAGAGACTTGAGGATTCATATAAGTAAATCTTTGAAGGTGGCAGGGTCTGTCAAAAAAGCATCTGGGATACTGGACTTTATAAATCGAGACATAAAATACAAAAGTCAGACAATCATAATGAACCTTTATAAAACTTTGGTTAGGCTTCAGCTGGAGTACTATGTTCAGTTCTGGGCACCACACTTGAGCAAGGATGTCAAGCCATTGGAGAGGGTGCAAAGGATGGTGGCAGGATTGAGGGACTTCAGTTATGAGAAGAGGATAGAGAAGTAGGATTATTCTCCTTGGAGCTTAAGATGAGACTGAATAGAAGTTTTATTATGAGGGGATTCGACAGGGTGAACAAGAAGAAACTATTTCCACTGGCCAGTGCTTCGGTTACCTGAGGACATCAATTAGTTGTTAAAAGAAACAGAGGGGAGATGAGGAGAACTTTTCTTTCCCCACACATCGAGTTGTTCAGATCTGGGTTCCATTGCCTGAAAGGGTGGTAGCTGATTCAACAACTTAAGAGAAAAATAAGTAATTATTTGGGGAGGAGAAGTTTGCAGGGCTATGAGAATAGGGAATAGAGCGGGGAGGGATTGATTTGGGCAGCTTTCTTCAAAGACCTCTTACTGACATGGTGGGCTGAATGGCTTCCTCCTTTGCTGTATGATTCTATGAAGGGTCATGGGCCCAAAACGTTGACCCACTTTCCTTTTTCCATAGTTGCTGACTGATCTTGGTGTTTCCAGTAATCTGTGTTTTTTTCAGATTTCCAGGATCTGTAGTATTTTGCATTTTGTCATACTGGAATAATTAACAATATACTATTTTACTGCACTGGTAATCCAGCTATTAAACTTGGAGAACATTTACCTGATTTCACCCAGTTTTTACTCCACTCGTTATATTTCTTTTCATTACAAGGGGAACACTCCAATGTCAGGCACATTTTAATAGTCAGGAGGATTCGCAGTAGAATCCATGTCAATAAAAGTGGGGATAAATGAAATGATCCACAAATGTAAAATGGAAGAAAACCCATTATTTTACTCTGCAACTATAGCATCTAGTTTTGCACTATTATGGATAATGACTATTATCTATTCATTAAAATAGCGAATTATGAACTATAATGATCAAAATCTAGTCGATAAATCTTGATATACATCTTCCATCTTATCCAATCTAGTCAACAACTCTTGATATACATCTTATGGAGTCCTGTAGCTCATTGGTTAGAGTACACGCCTTGAAAGTGAGAGACCTAGGATCGATACCTTGCAGGATGAACTTGGGAAGTTTCCTTACTCCACATGTCTGATAATAATCTCAAGAAAACAAAATATAATAATAATTTGATTATTCTATCCACAACTGTTGGTGGGACACTACTATCCACAATTGGTTGCTGTGTTTCACCCACAAATGTACAGTCAATTCACTTTAGAGTATATTCTGTGAAGCGCTTTGAGACATCTAGAAGATGTGATAAGGCGTGATACCAAATGCAAGGATTATTATTATTATTCAAATCACTAATAATCAAGCAAAGTCCTGAGAGCATCAGCTTTGATGTTACGACCATCAGTGCTCAGCTCCCTTGGACTGGACATGTTGTTGGGATGAACAACATATAGTTGCTGAAGAAGGTAGGGTGGACAACAAAGGCACAACAAAGATACACCAAATAGACACTTGAAGCAGTGCAACATTGAGGCTTGGGATATGTTAATCACTGACAGATGTCAGTGGAGCATTAACATCAGAAAAGCAATGAAGGGCCATCAGGAGCACATTGCATGGAGGAAAAATGTGAAAAGCGGAAGGAACACAATGTCAATAATCAATAGGAACCTCCACCCAGACACAATGAACCACCCCCATTCCACCCCGGTGGATCTGCATAGTCAACAACATAGCCATTGGCAATAAATGTTGCTCTGATCCAGGTTAGCACCATCATCCTCCCAAAAAAGGGTCAAGTATTTACATCCAAAACAAATTCTAAAAGGAACTGATGATGTGCATTCATATAGCATTCTGAAGAGAACCTCCAGCTAATAATGCATGGATTCTCAACTTCAGCTACCAACTACTGGTTTTCTGTTAGTCTCAAGCAAACTGAAGCAAAATATCAACTTGGAAGCCATATCAATCTTTATTGGCAAAATTGAACTTTGTTGATCCATTCACCTCTTTTTGAAACCAACTAGGTTATTTAAATAGTTAAAGCCCTCCACAACTTTGCCCCACCCTGCATCCGTGACCACCTATACCCTTACCAAACTGCCCACCCCCTCCATTCATCCCCCGACCCACCCGCCCAACCATTGGTGGGTGACACTTCAGTCACTCTGCGCCCAACCTCTGGAACTCCATCACAAAGTCCCTCCACCGTGTCCCCTCCCTGGCCTCCTTCAAGTCTTGCCTCAAGACTCTCCTCTTCGATGAACCCATCGGCAAATCCTTCCCCATTCCCCCCACCCCTGTCCTCAGCTCGGGTCTGAAACAGTAACTGTCCAGCACCTTGGGACTTCCTCCTGACATGAAAGGCGCTATACAAATATAATTTTGTTGTTGTTGATAATGATCCAGTTAGGTTCCAAAAGATGCAAGAATCGATAAGGGAGCAATGGATCACATGCAGAAAACAAGCTTGTGGTTTTGGTAGATTGTGTAAATGTCAAAGCGCATTTGCAATTGGTGTGATAACACAATTGGCACTAGCCTGAAGTTTTATAACAACAACAACAAAATTACATTTATGGAGCGCCTTTCACATCGGGAGGATGTCCCAAAGCGTTGAACAGTCAGGTCGGGACCCGAGCATTGTGGGAAGGGTCAGGGTAGGGGGAAGGGGAAGGAGAGTAGTAGAGGTGGAAGAGTTTGAAGGGGAGCAGAGGTATGGTCGAAGAGGAAGGTCTTGAGACCGCCCTTGAAGGAAGAAAGAGAGGAAGTGAGGCGAAGGGATTGCGAGATGGAGTTCCACAGTGTGGGAGCAGAGAGTCTGAAAGGCCAGCCACCGATGGTGGGGCAGTTAGGGCATGGATGCAGAGCAGGCCAGAGCCTGCTGAGCAGAGGGGATAGGCGGACTGGTAGGGAGACAACAGGTCAAAGAGATAGGCGGGGGCAAGGCCTTGAATGGTCTTGAAGGTGAGGACGAGGATTTTGAATTTGATCCTCTGGGGGATGGGGAGCCAGTGGAGTTGGGCGAGGGTGGGAGTGATGTGGTCATGGAGCCTGGTGCAGGAAAGTACATGAGCTGCAGAGTTCTGGATGATCTGCAGCCTGTGGAGGGAGGAGCTAGGAAGGCCGACGAAGAGAGAGTTCCCGTTATAACACAGTTGTTGTTACCAATGTTCTTTATGGATGTGAAGAATGGACACTCTCTAGACCTGAACAACTGTAATTTATTTCAGATTTGGTGCCAGAACAAAATCACTAATAATCAAGCAAATTCCCGACAGCCTCAATTTGGAGGTCATATTCATCAACGCTCAGCTTCCAGATATTGATAGGATAGACAACATACCATTTGCCAACGTTAAATCTTGGGATATAGTGGCGACTAGCACACAGCATTGGAATGTTGATGTGAGAAAGGGAGTGAAGGACTTTCAGGTGCTGTAGTCATTTTTTGCCAAGCATTTCTCATATTCTTATGAATGATGTGAAAAACAGAAGGATCAGCAACGTCAGAGGAATCAACTAGAACTCCCCCCCACCCCAACCTCAAAACGTCACAGATACACATGTGCACACACCGCAACCTTGGTTATCTGCAGCATGGTCAATAAGCATGGCGGAGGGGGTGGGTGTGTGGGAATAGGCAAGTGTGGTTGGGATGAGGAGGACAAACAGGTAGGACTGCTAAAGGCACAGTCATCAAAAAGGAATGTCTTGAGACTGGTCTTGATGGAGGCAAGTGAGGGAGCAAAGCAAAGGGATTGTGGGATGGAGTTCCAAAGCCCTACCAGTAAGCAAGTCAAGGGAGGGAGTGATGGTGTCACACATCTTGAGTGGGAGAGTGCACAAGCTGCAGAGTTTTGGATGATCTGCAACTTGTGGAGAGAAGAGTTAGGGAGGCCAACAAGGAATCCATGTAAGGTTGTTAGCAGCCTGAATGGTGAGGCAGTGGCAGAGACGGACGATGTTGCAGAGGTGGTGGAAGGCGGTGCTGGTCATGGTATGACCAGTTCAGGGTCAAACAAGACACCCATGTGCCTGACTGGTTTCGTTAGGTGGACTGTGCATCCATGGATGTTGATAGTGCCTGAATGATAATGAGCTGGGGAGACATGTGGAGAAAATGAGACAAATCAAGAATGAACTAAAACATCAAACCACAATTCGTGGTGTCCTGCATCCCGATTTTGGATCTCGAACTTGTCCACATTAATTGAAGAAATGAATTTTGATGCTGGGGTCACAAGTACACACATAATCTAGGCAAAGTTAAACACCCTGAATCAGATAATCAATCCAGAGAAGACCCAGGGAGTCTCTACATGCTCTTAGAGCAAGGAATTCATGTCTTATCTCTGTACCTTTCAACCGTGCTTTTTGTTCCACCACAAATTTTTCGACCTCCACTTCATGCTTAACACCTTCCCAAACACTTCCCTCCCAGCTCAGGTCACACGCCTCCTGTGCAGCGCTTTGGGACGTCCTCCCGACGTGAAAGGCGCTCTATAAATGTAATTTGTTGTTCTTGTTGTACCCCTACAAGTTTCACATACCTAAACACTTCTCTCATGGAATCAACACAGACAACGCCCCACCATCTTACTTAATGTAATTAACTCCTAAATTCTCACATAATTGTTATTCAATGAAAAACCTAACACAGGCAATTCAAAATCTCACTTACTTATACAAAAATAGCTAAATATATTTGCTCTGAAACAAACATGGAAGTATCAGTGATTAGTTTATAATTTTTCAGATGTTCTTAGTCACATGTCAGAGACCTGATGTATATGCTACGTGTTTGTTCCATGACAGTGAAATGACATCTCCAATGGTACCACTAATTCCCCCCTGGAGATTTGCCATTGTAATAAAGATCTTATAAGAGGCTGCCATTTCAGTGTGCTCATTTGTGCCACCTGAAGAAGAAACGTACAAGAGCTTATCAGTTGGAAAACATGGTATATATCATAACCATTTACGATGTGGAAAGAATTTACTACCCCATTCTTGCAATAATTGGAGTTCCTGGTAAGATAGTCTGTGTGTATCCCATCGCTTAGTGTTTCGCACTGATGCTTCGATTAGCTGCATCTTGTTAATGGTGGAGCTGGGTAGAATGATGTGGATGGCATTTGAGAAGTCAAGTCGGGAAGAATGAAGTAAGTTTTTCAGCTACATCTGCGGTAAAGTACAGTCGGAGGCGGGAAATGTGGTGGAGGAAGGCAGCTATCATCAAGGACCAGATGTGGGGAACATAGGACAGCGGTGGGTCCAACTTGATGCTGATGTTGCACACCAGTTTGATGAGTTGGAGGCACAGGCTGAAGAGGTTGAGGAGGTCAAAGCCACCTCTGATTGCCCCAGCCCTTATAGGCAGGGTGGTCCTACCTGGAGAATTAGCAAAAACAAAGCTGGCCAGGCAGTGCTAGAAAGAATGCTGTTTAGCTGGTTATTTTTCAGCAATTCTCCAAAACACACCCTAATTTCAAGAAACAGTAATCATCGGCCACTCTGCGCTCAATCAATTTGGGTGTTTGGTAAGCAGGATGGGATGATCAAGGGACATATTGTCCAATGCACTTCAGGCTCAAGGAAATTCCATATTTAATAATAATAATAAGCCTTGTATTTGATGTAGCATTTTTCACTTCTTCCAGACATCTCAAAGAGCTTCGAAGAATCTCCTGTAAAGTACATTGATGGTATATTTGTCAGTGAAATGTGGCAGCCAATTCTGCACAGCAGTGTCCCACAAATGGTCGTGGATTGAAATGACCAATTTATTTATTAATTTTGTTTTTTTGGAGGGGTGGGCAGGGACCAATTTATTATTAGGCATGTGGAGAAAAGAAACTTGCCCAAGGTTTCACCCTGCCTGGAAATGCACCCATGCCGCTTGCTTGTAAGATGAGTGCTTTAAACACTGAGCTACAGGGCTCCATGTTTATGTGGAAATATGTGTGTGACTCTGTCAGGTTTCAATTTGTGCATCTGTCAGACAAAAACAAAATGACAGATTAATGAATTTGGAATAAGAATATTGTCAGTTCAAAGTTCATATTGGGGCTTTGATCTCACTCACAGTGTAATGCTGTCAAAACAGTCATTTAAAATTAGTCACTTACTTCATGGTTCTTTGTGGGCCATTGCCGCATTAGTTAGTTTCACTGTTTGCTTACTCGCTCACAGTCACTGTTTTACAGGAAAAATACTAAAGCATTTTGAGATGTTCATAGAATCATATGGCACAGAAGGAGGCCATTCTGCCCACTGTGTCTGCGCTGGCTCCAACAAGAGCTGTCCAATTCATTCTCACTGGCCCGCTTTCTCTCCATAGCCCTGCAATCTTGTCCTCCCCAAATACCCATCTACTCTCTTAAAAGTTGTTATTGAATTGACTTCCACTACCCTTTCAGGTTCCAACATATTACAACTTTGTGTCAAATGCAAGTATTATTCAATATTTAATTATATTGTATTGCAAGAATCACTGGAATTCATACAGTTCAGGTTGAGAGCGCAAGGCAGAATTCAAATTCAGTTGTATAATTTGATGTGAATTGTGCTTCTGATGGGACGTTAAACTGAATATTGTCCACATGTTCAGATGGACTTTAAGCATCTAAATCACACAATTCATGAAGGGAAGGAAGTTTCTGCCATGTTCTGGGCAACAAACCCCAAATGATATTGGTCAAATGTTCCATAGCTGCTTGTGGGACTTTGCTGCCCAGCACGTGGCTACCCCATTCACCCACAAAAATATTCCACTTTACGGTTTACCACATGAACCACTTTGATTCTTTGTATAACGTAGATTCCTCTATTTTTGTTTCCTTCCTAGTTAACATGATCGCAATTCTGGTCCTTTCGCGTGGAAATTGTGGTCTCTCCAAATGCATCAGCCTCTATCTAGTTACCATGGCAGCAGCAGATCTACTGGTGATTGTCACTGATGTAATATTGAAGCGCATTAATAATTTTTATTTCCCAATTAATTTCTTGTTCTACACTCCTGTGTGCAGTCTCAGGTTGGTTTTGATGGCTACAGCTGCAAAATGTTCTGTGTGGTACACAGTTGCCTTCACTTTCGATCGTTTTGTAGCAATTTGTTGTCACAAGATGAAAACTACCTATTGCTCTGTGAAAACTGCCTATCTGGTTGTAACAACATTGAGTGTCTTAAACATTTTCCAAAGTATTCCCTGGTACTTTGTCAATTCTCCTGTACTAATCATTAACAGTTTACCATTTTATTGCACTGCAAAACTCAGTTATCATACTTTGCCAGTGTGGAAGGTTTTTACATGGTTCAACCGAGTTTTTACTCCTATTGTTGCATTTCTTTTGATTTCTCTCTTCAATGTTCTGACTATCAGACACATTTTATCAGTCAGCAGGGTCCGAAAAAGCATGGGAGTTAATAAAAATGGGGGTAAACACAATGATCCGGAAATAGAAAAGCGAAGAAAATCCATTATTTTGCTGTTCGCTATCTCAGCCAGTTTTCTTCTATTGTGGGTGACAACTATTATGTATTCATTAATATGGCCAATTAAAAACTATAATTATGGAACACTAGTCAATACTGTCCAATATAAGATACAACAGTTGGGATTTATGCTTCAACTTTTCAGTTCATGCACAAACACCTGTATCTATGCTGTGACACAGACTAAGTTTAGAGAGGAGTTGAGGAATGTGTTTTGTTTTCCTTGTACTGTTAGGAAATGTAAATAAACAATATTAATAATAATAAAGAATTGTTGCTATGTTGGATACACGTTCATATGTTTGATTCATGCATTTGGTGGAATAAAACCCGTAGACAAAAAGGTGCTACCATCTTCTGTTCTGAGGTTCGCCAATTACAGGACATTGGCCTGGAGTGTAGGAAGGAACATCAGTCTGTCATGTGGCGGTGAGTGGCTTCATATGTCATATGCTTCTCAGTTGAGTTGTTCAGAGTAGCTGGGAAACCTCTGCCCACTGACCATGTCCCTTGGGATTAAATTCCTGTAGTTCTCACCCTGTGAGAACCCAAGGTATTGCTTCATGTTGGTTGTATTGCTGGCCATGAAGTGTATGACCAACTTTGTGGGAGGACTAGCAATTAGGATTGTCACAGTCTCCCTTTCAGTGAGGCATCAGTGAGAAGTCAGCTCGTCTGCCATGTACGAATAGTGGTTATTTGCTCGTCTGCTACACTACGCATAATAGTTACTTGCAAACCTGTACGCACGCTTTGATTTAACCTCTAGCCGACACCCGTGAGCCTGTTAAAGAAAGATGCGAATAACAGGGGCCATAAGGGTGTCTGGCAGGCATACCAAGGCTATGATATAATTGTAAAGCTCTAGGCTTGGTTATCTTATCTTACTTCTAGGCTATCTTATTCTTGTAAGCTGTAGCCGGCCTATATCTCATTAACTCCAAGGCCACGATGTTTTTGTAATACAGCTGCAAGACCATGTTGTTTGTAACCCAGCATGAGTCATGTAACTAAAAGTGTATACTTTTAAAATCTTTACCCATGTAAAGATTGTTCTAAGTGTGCACTTGGAGTAGACGGACGAGAGTCTGTACCTAAGGTGTACACCGCTTCGCGAACGCTAAATAAACTAGTTGGATTACACACCCGAGTCACATATTTGTGAACAGAACCACAAACCAAGGTACTGAGACAAATCAGAGTTTCACATTTGGCGAACAGAACCACCAACCGAGGTACTGAGACAAATCAGAGTTTCACATCAGGTTGTAAGGACCAATAAAACACCATTGTGTTTTCTAAAAAGTGTGTCTCAAATCTCTGTTAAATGCAACGAGGGAGAGAGAGACATTAACATATTATTGCAAAAGTCAGCTGTCTGATACTGCAAAGGACACTAATTAAACCATCCCATTGTTGCATTATTAGGCATTGGTATTACCTGTTGTCACATTAATTCTCATACAGTGGAGTTTCACTTAAAGAAGGAATTTGCAAGTCACAGACAATAATCAACATCGAGGCCACCTTGTTCACCATCCTCTTCACACAACACAGGTATACACTTAGGGGTGAGAGCCATCACAAAACTATCAACTTTCTGGCTCAGAGGCAAGACTATGAGTGAGTTGGCCAGTCTGAGACTCCCCATCAGTCTTTCTCGCTCACTCAGTCTGTCTCTCTCACTCGGTCTCTCTGTTGGCCTGTCACTCTCTCTCCCTCTGTCATGTTAGTGCCATTGCTTTGTGCAAATTGGCTGTCAAACTTGCCTACGAAATACAGTTAACACATTTTGAAGATGTATATACTACTAAACATCAAGATATCTTCCCAACAGGAAAGGCAATATATCAGAAGCACATCATTTTATACTAACGTTTTCGTTATCTGCATTGTGTTATATCAATGGTGAGTATGAAAAGCCGCAAAATAGAATCAAGCTTTAGTTAGCACCACAATGTTTCCCCATGTACCAGGCATGCTTACCTTGGGAAAGTCAGGTTGTTCTTCTTCCTCAAAAGCTGGAAAAATACCATGAGCATCATGGAATATCTCCACCTTCCCAGCTAATCCACAATAAACCTTGATCATTGGCACATATGAAACATTGAAAATAAAAAAGTAGGCAACTATTCATTGACCATTGGACAACTAAGCTGAGGTCCCCTCTGCCTGTTGGGGTGGACAAGAATGCACATCTCACTTTACCAAGCCAGTTAGGGAACATTGGCATCTTGTTTGACCCTCAAACATACATTCTACCCCACATCCATACCATGTCCCATTCTGCCTTCACCCACGTGTACAACATCACTCAATTCTGCCACCATCTCACACCATAGGCCACCAAGACCTTCATACACACATTTATAACATGCAGGTTTGACTACTCAAACTCCCTGCTTGTGGGCCTCCCCAAATCCTCCCTACATCAGTTGCAGATTATCCAGAACTCTGCAGCCTATGTCCTCTCCCACACTTGGCTTCACGGCTCTAACACCCCCATCCTCTCCAGAATCCACTGGCTTCCTATCACACAGAAGATAATGTTCAAAATTCTGGTCCTCATCTTTAAAGCCCACCCTCCATGAGCTGGCTCCCCACCACTGGAACCTATATTCCCCTACCAACATGTCCACTCCTTCCATTCCCTCCTGCTTCATATCCCCTAACTTGCCCACGCCACTTTTTGTATGCAAGGCTTCTGTTAATCTGGCGCACCCTCTGCAACTTCAACCTGCAGTCACTTGACCCCTCACTTGCCTCCTTCAAGACCCTCCCAAGATGCTCCTGTTCAAGCTTGGCTTCAGTCATCCTCCTTACTCCCCTGCCTTCGGCTCTCCCTGATTCAACCCCCCAGCTCAGGTTCAAAATAACAACAACATTAGACAGCCTTCGATAGTCCTTGAGACATCCCACAGATATGAAATAGGCTATATAATCTAATTTTGTTGTTGATGGTTGTTGATTGTTGAAGTGTCTTGGGACATCCTCCTGACCTGAAAGTATTTTGTTTAGTATGATGTTTGTTGATTTGACCAAAGCTTTCCTCACTATCAGTGGGTCTGAACTATGGAAACTTCGGAAGAAATTAGCTTGTCCAGAAAAGCTATAGTTTATGTTACAATTGGGGCCCTTAAATTAGGAATTGGTAATAGTTGGGATACGAAGCCTTGTAACTCAGAACCTGTTTGATCTATCAAGGTTTTGCACATTGAATAATGCCTCAAAACAAATTCTAAAAGGAACTGATGATGTGCATTCATATAGCATTCTGAAGAGAACCTCCAGCTAATAATGCATGGATTCTCAACTTCAGCTACCAGCCACTGGCTTTCTGCTAGTCTCAAGCAAACTGAAGCAAAATATCAACCGGCTCCTTGGAAGTCATATCAATCTTTATTGGCAAAATTTAACTAAGTTGATCCGTTCACCTCTTTTTGAACCCAACTAGGTTATTTAAATAGTTAAAGCCCTCCACAACGTTGCCCCACCCTATATCCGTGACCACCTATCCCCTTACCAAACTGCCCACCCCCTCCGTTCATCACCCAACCCACCCACCCAACCATTGGTGGGTGAGACTTCAGTCACTCTGTCCACAAACTCTGGAACTCCATCCCAAAGTCCCTCCACCTTGTCCCCTCCCTGGCCTCCTTCACGTCTTGCCTCAAGACTCTCCTCTTCGATGAACCCATCGGCAAATCCTTCCCCATCCCCCCCACCCCTGTCCTCAGCTCGAGTCTGAAACAGTAACTGTCCAGCACCTTGTGACTTCCTCCTGACATGAAAGGCGCTATACAAATATAATTTTGTTGTTGTTGATAATGATCCAGTTAGGTTCCAAAAGATGCAAGAATCGATAAGGGAGCAATGGATCACATGCAGAAAACAAGCTTGTGGTTTTGGTAGATTGTGTAAATGTCAAAGCGCATTTGCAAATGGTGTGAGAACACAGTTGGCACTAACCTGAAGTTTTATAACAACAACAACAAAATTACATTTATGGAGCGCCTTTCACATTGGGAGGGACCCGAGCATGGTGGGAAGGGTCAGGGTAGGGGGAAGGGGAAGAAGAGTAGGAGAGGTGGAAGAGTTAGGAGGGGAGCAGAGGCATGGTCGAAGAAAGGAAGAAAGAGAGGAAGTGAGGTGAAGAGATTGCGAGATGGAATTCCACAATGTGGGAGCAGAGAGCCTGAAAGGCCAGCCATCGATGGTGGGGCAGTTAGGGCATGGATGCAGAGCAGGCCAGAGCCTGCTGAGCAGAGGGGGTAGGCGGACTGGTAGGGTGACAACAGGTCAAAGAGATAGGCGGGGGCAAGGCCGTGAATGGTCTTGAAGGTGAGGATGAGGATCTTGAATTTGATCCTCTGGGGGGTGGGGAGCCAGTGGAGTTGGGCGAGTGTGTGATTGATGTGGTCATGGAGCAGGAAAGTACATGAGCTGCAGAGTTCTGGATGATCTGCAGCCTGTGGAGGGAGGAGCTAGGAAGGCCGACGAAGAGAGAGTTCCCGTTATAACGCAGTTGTTGTTACCAATGTTCTTTATGGATGTGAAGAATGGACACTCTCTAGACCTGAACAACTGTAAAGGTTTTATTAAAAACATCTTAGTAACTTATTTCAGATTTGGTGGCAGAACAAAATCACTAATAATCAAGCAAATTCCCGACAGCCTCAATTTGGAGGTTATATTCATCAATTCTCAGCTTCCAGATATTGATAGGATGGACAACATACCATTTGCCAACGTTAAAGCTTGGGATATAGTGGCCACTGGCAGACAGCATTGGAATGTTGATGTGAGAAAGGGAGTGAAGGACTTTCAGGTGCTGTAGTCATTTTTTGTCAAGCATTTCTCATATTCTTATGAACGACGTGAAAAACAGAAGGATCAGCAACATCAGAGGAATCAATTAGAACTCCCCCCCACTCCAACCCCAAAACCCCACAGATACACATGTGCACAAACAGCAACCTTGGTTATCTGCAGCATGGTCAATAAGCATGGCGGAGGGGGTGGGTATGTGGGAATAGGCAGGTGTGGTTAGGATGAGGAGGGCAAACAGGTAGGACTGCTAAAGGCACAGTCATCAAAAAGGAATGTCTTGAGACTGGTCTTGATGGAGGCAAGTGAGGGAGCAAAGCAAAGGGATTGTGGGATGGAGTTCCAAAGCATAGGGACAGAGAGGCTGAAAGCCCTACCAGTAAGCAAGTCAAGGGAGGGGGTGATGGTGTCACAGATCTTGAGTGGGAGAGTGCATAAGCTGCAAAGTTTTGGATGATCTGCAACTTGTGGAAAGAAGAGTTAGGGAGGCCGACAAGGAATCCATGTAAGGTTGTTAGCCAGCCTGAGTGTTGAGGCAGTGGCAGAGACGGACGATGTTGCAGAGGTGGTGGAAGGCGGTGCTGGTCATGGTATGAACAGTTCAGGGTCAAACAAGACACCCATGTGCCTGACTGGTTTCGTTAGGTGGACTGTGCATCCATGGATGTTGATAGTGCCTGAATGATAATGAGCTGGGGAGACATGTGGAGAAAATGAGACAAATCAAGAATGAACTAAAACATCAAACCACAATTTGTGGTGTCCTGCATCGCGATTTTGAATCTCGAACTTGTCCACATTATTTGAATAAATTAATTTTGATGCTGGGGTCACAAGTACACACATAATCTAGGCAAAGTTAAACACCCTGAATCAGAGATTCAATCCAGAGAAGACCCAGGAAGTCAGGAAGACTCTACATGCTCTGAGAGCAAGGAATTCATGTCTTATCTCTGTACCCCTCCAGGTTTCACGTACCTAAACACTTCTCTCATGGAATCAACACAGACAACGCACCACCATCTTACTTAATATAATTAACTCCTAAATTCTCACACAATTGTTATTCAATGAAAAACCTAACACAGGCAATTCAAAATCTCACTTACTTATACAAAAATAGCTAAATATATTTGCTCTGAAACAAGCATGGAAGTCTCAGTGATTAGTTTATAATTTTTCAGATGTTCTTAGTCACATGTCAGAGATCTGATATATATGCTACATGTTTGTTCCATGACAGTGAAATGACATCTCCAATGGTACCACTAATTCTCCCCTGGAGATTTGCCATTCTAATAAAGGTCTTATAAGAGGCTGCCATTTCAGTCCGTTCATTTGTGCCACCTGAAGAAGAAACGTACAAGAGCTTATCAGTTGGAAACCATGGTATATTTAACCATTTATGATGTGGAAAGAATTTACTACCCCATTCTTGCAATAATTGGAGTTCCTGGTAAGATAGTCTGTGTGTATCCCATCGCTTAGTGTTTCGCACTGATGCTTCGATTAGCTGCATCTTGTTAATGGTGGAGCTGGGTAGAATGATGTGGATGGCATTTGAGAAGTCAAGTCGGGAAGAATGAAGTAAGTTTTTCAGCTACATCTGCGGTAAAGTACAGTCGGAGGCAGGAAATGCGGTGGAGGAAGGCAGCTATCATCAAGGACCAGATGTGGGGAACATAGGACAGCTGTGGGTCCAACCTGATGCTGATGTTGCACACCAGTTTGATGAGTTGGAGGCACAGGCTGAAGAGGTTCAGGAGGTCAAAGCCACCTCTGATTTCCCCAGCCCTTATAGGCAGGGTGGTCCTACCTGGAGAATTAACAAAAAAAAAGCTGGCCAGGCAGTGCTAGAAATGCCGTTTAGTTGGTTATTTTTCAGCAATTCTCCAAAACACACCCTAATTTCAAGAAACAGTAATCATCGGCCACTCTGCGCTCAATCAATTTGGGTGTTTGGTAAGCAGGATGGGATGATCAAGGGAGAGATTGTCCAATGCACTTCAGGCTCAAGGAAATTCCATATTTAATAATAATAATAAGCCTTGCATTTGATGTAGCACTTTGCATTTCTTCCAGACATCTCAAAGAGCTTCACAGAATCTCCTGTAAAGTACATTGATGGTATATTTGTTAGTGAAACGCGGCAGCCAATTGTGCACAGCAGTGTCCCACAAATAGTTGTGGATTGAAATGACCAATTTATTTATTAATTTTGTTTTTTTGGAGGGTTGGGCAGGGACCAATTTATTATTAGGCATGTGGAGTAAAGAAACTTGCCCAAGGTTTCACCCTGCCTGGAACTGCACCCAGGCCTCTTGCTTGTAAGATGAGTGCTTTAACCACTGAGCTACAGGGCTCCATGGTTATGTGGAAATATGTGTGTGACTCTGTCAGGTTTCAATTTGTACATATGTCAGACAAAACAAAATGACAGATTAATGAATTTGGAATAAGAATATTGTCAGTTCAAAGTTCATATTGGGGCTTTGATCTCACTCACAGTGTAATGCTGTCAAAACAGTCATTTAAAATTAGTCACTTACTTCATGGTTCTTTGTGGGCCATTGCTGCGCATTAGTTAGTTTCACTGTTTGCTTACTAGCTCACAGTCACTGTTTTACAGGAAAAATACCAAAGCATTTTGAGATGTTCATAGAATCATATGGCACAGAAGGAGGCCATTCTGCCCACCGTGTCTGCGCTGGTTCCAAAAAGAGCTGTCCAATTCATTCTCACTGGCCCGCTTTCTCTCCAAAGCCCTGCAATCTTGTCCTCCCCAAATACCCATCAACTCTCTTAAAAGTTGGTATTGAATTGACTTCCACTACCCTTTCAGGTTCCGACATATTACAACTTTGTGTCAAATGCAAGTATTATTCAATATTTAATTATATTGTATTGCAAGAATCACTGGAATTCTTACAGTTCAGGTTGAGAGCGCAAGGCAGAATTCAAATTCAGTTGTATAATTTGATGTGAATTGTGCGTCTGATGGGACGTTAAACTGAATATTGTCCACATGTTCAGATGGACTTTAAGCATCTAAATCACACAATTCATGAAGAGAAGGAAGTTTCTGCCATGTTCTGGGCAACAAACCCCAAATGATATTGGTCAAATGTTCCATAGCTGCTTGTGGGACTTTGCTGCCCACCACGTGGCTACCCCATTCACCCACAAAAATATTCCTCTTTACGGTTTACCACATGAACCACTTTGATTCTTTGCATAACGTAGATTCCTCTATTTTTGTTTCCTTCCTAGTTAACATGATCGCAATTCTGGTCCTTTCGCGTGGAAATTGTGGTCTCTCCAAATGCATCAGCCTCTATCTAGTTGCCATGGCAGCAGCAGATCTACTGGTGATTGTCACTGATGTAATATTGAAGCGCATTAATAATTTGTATTTCCCAATTAATTTCTTGTTCTACACTCCTGTGTGCAGTCTCAGGTTGGTTTTGATGGCTACAGCTGCAAAATGTTCTGTGTGGTACACAGTTGCCTTCACTTTCGATCGTTTTGTAGCAATTTGTTGTCACAAGATGAAAACTACCTATTGCTCTGTAAAAACTGCCTATCTGGTTGTAACAACATTGAGTGTCTTAAACATTTTCCAAAGTATTCCCTGGTACTTTGTCATTTCTCCTGTACTAATCATTAACAATTTACCATTTTATTGCATTGCAAAACTCAGCTATCATACTTTGCCAGTGTGGAAGGTTTTTACATGGTTCAACCGAGTTTTTACTCCTATTGTTGCATTTCTTTTGATTTCACTCTTCAATGTTCTGACTATCAGACACATTTTATCAGTCAGCAGGGTCCGAAAAAGCATGGGAGTTAATAAAAATGGGGGTAAACACAATGATCCGGAGATCGAAAAGCGAAGAAAATCCATTATTTTGCTGTTCACTATCTCAGCCAGTTTTCTTCTCTTGTGGGTGACAACTATTATGTATTCATTAATATGGCCAATTAAAAACTATAATTATGGAACACTAGTCAATACTGTCCAATATAAGATCCAACAGTTGGGATTTATGCTTCAGCTTTTCAGTTCATGCACAAACACCTGTATCTATGCGGTGACACAGACTAAGTTTAGAGAGGAGTTGAAGAATGTGTTTTGTTATCCTTGCATTGTTAGGAAATGTAAATAAACAATATTAATAATAATAAAGAACTGTTGCTATGTTGGATACATGTTCATATGCTTATTCAGGCATTTGGTGGAATAAAACCCATAGACAAACAGCTGCTGCTAGCTTCTGTTCTGAGGTTCGCCAATTACAGGACATTGGCCTGGGGTGCAGAAAGGAACATCAGCCTGTCATGTGGTGGTGAGTGGCTTGGTATATCATATGCTCCTCAATTGAGTTGTTCAGAGTAGCTGGGAAACCTCTGCCCACTGACCATGTCCCTTGGGATTAAATTCCTTTGGTGTCATCAAGCAGGTACGTGCCTGACCTGAGACCCTGTCTCCACATCATTAATATTTATTCTTTGCCAACAAACATTTGGTAAACCAGCTAATGTCATAGTTATGGTGTTAATGTTTTCCTATTTCTAAACGTTGTGACCATTTATCTTATACATGAGGTTACAAGAACCAATAAGGTACTGTTGTGTTTTCTAACAAAAAAAGTGCATCTCGAGTCTCATTTAAATTCAAGGAGTGAGAGAGAGACATAAACATTATTGCAGGAGTCAGCTGTCTGGTAGTGTGAAGAACACTGATTGAAGCATCCTATTGTTACATTATGAGGCATTGGAATTACATGTCATTGTGTTAATTCTCATACAGTGGAGTTTCACATATAGAGGGAACTTGCAAATCACAGAGAATAATCAACAGTGAGGCCACTATGTTCTTTACATAACACAGTTATACACTTAGGGGGAGAGCCATCACATCCTCCTTACATGACATTTTTTTCTATAGTATGGTGTTTGTTAATTTGACCACAGCTTTGCTCATCACAGAACCCACAACTTTCTGACTCAGAGGTGAGAGTTTGAGTGACTCAGCCAATCTGAGACACCCCCATCAGTCTTTCACTCTCCATTAATCTGTCTCTCTCACTCAATCTCTCTGTCAGCACATCTCTCTCTCTCCATGTTAGTGCAATTGCTCTGTGCAAATTGACTGTCACACTTGCCTACAAAACACAGTTAACACATTTCAAGATGTATATAGTATTCAATGTCGAGACATCTCCCCAACTGGAAAGACAATCAGAGGCATGACTTCTTTTTATTAACATTTACATTATCTGCATCTTGTTATATTAGTGATGTGTGTGAATAGCTATTAAAGAGAACCAATGTGTACAAGCTTTAGTTAACATTGCAAGGTTTCCACATATACCAGGCATGTTTACCTTGGAAAAGTCAGGTTTTCTTTCTTCCTCAAAAGCTGGAAAAATACTAAGAGCATCGTGAAATAACTCCACAAAATTTTGGACATTCACAGTGATGCTTTCATGAAAACCATAAGTCACAATAAACTCTAATCATTAGCACATAGGAAACATTGAAAAAAAAGTAAGCAAATACTTGTTGACCATTACCCAACTAAGCTGAGGTCTCCTCTGCTTCATTGGGTGGGCAAGGATGTATATTTCACTTTATCAAGCCAATCCAGAAAATTGGCATCTTGTTTGACCCTCATCCAACCTTTCTACCCAACATCCAAGCTATGTCCCATTCTTCCCTTACATACCTCTGCAACATCACTCAACTCTGCAACCGCCTCCTCAAATCCTCCCTATATCAGCTGCAGATCATTCAGCCCATGTCCTCTTGCATACATGGCTTCATGATCTTATCACCACCATCCACACCAGAATCCACTAGCTTCCCATCATCTAGAGTATAATGTTCAAGATCCAAAGCCCTTCCACCATGAGCTTGCTCCCCACCACTTCTGCAACCTCCATATCCCCTACCAAGATGTCCACTCCCTTCACTCCCTCCTGCATCATGTCCCCTGCCTTGCCCACCACACCCTTGGTGGACGACACTTCTGTTACTCTGTCCCACCTTCTGGAACTTCATCCTGCAGTCCCTCCAGCTCAACCCCTCCCATTCAAGACCTGTCTCAAGATGCTCTTTTGCAATCTTGCCTTCGGTCACACTCCTTACTCAATACAGAACCTTGGGACATCCTCCCAACTTGAAAGGGACTCTATAAACGTCATTTTTTTGGTTTCTCCCCTCCCCAACCACACTCAGGTCCAAAACAACAAAACAACATTACTTGATAGCTTTTGATACTCCGGCACCTTGGGACATCCTACAGATGTGAAATTGGCTACATAAATCTAATTTTCTTCTTGTTGATTGTTCAGTGCCTTGGGCCATCCTCCTTACATGAATTTTTTTTCTAAAGTATGGTGTTTGTTAATTTGACCAAAGCTTTCCTCACTATCAGTTGGCCTGAACTCTGGAAACTTGGGAAGAAATTAGTTTGTCCAGAGAAGTTCTTATCAGTTCTGAAACAAGTCAATTATGGGATATGTGGCAGAGTGTGTATTGATAGTATTCTGTTTGATTTTTTCCCTGCGAATCATGTAAAGCTAGTCTGGGTGCTGTACCTGTCCAAGTCACTATCCACAAAATGAGAAACAAGTTACAGTACTAAGGTGTCTTTCATGCAACTATAGTGTATAGTACAACTGGGACCCTTAAGTTAGGAATTGGTAAGAGTTGGGATACAAAGCTTTATAAATCGGAACCTGTTTGGTCTATCAAGGTTTTGTGCATTGACTAACACCTCAAAACAACTTATAAAAGGAGCTGATGACTGTGCACTCATGTCTCATTCTGAAGAAAACCTCCAGCTAATGATGGATAGGTTCTCAACTTCCGCTATGAGCTACAGGCTTATAGTTATCTACAGGAAGAAAACGGGCAAAATATCAACCGGGTCCTTGAAAGCCGTGTCAATCTTTATTGGCAATCTTTATTGAACATGGTCAATCAGTTCACCTATTTTGGAAGCTAACTAGGTGATGACACAAGGATCGATAAGGGAACAATGGATCGTATGCAGAAAACAAGCTTGTGGCCTTTGATAGATTTTTTTTACGTGTCAAAGCTCGGGTCTGAAAAAATGACTATCCAATGCCTTGGGATGTCATCCTGACGTGAAAAGCGCTGTACAAGTGTAACTTTATAGTTGTTGTTGCCATTGGTGTGAAGGTTCATAATGCAGTTGTTGCTACCAATCTTCTTCATGGATGTGAAGAATGGACACTCTCAAGAGCTGAATAGCTGGAAAGGTTTCATCAAAGACATCTAAGTAATGTATTTCAGATTTGGTGGCAATATGAGAACATTAATAATCAAGCAAAGAGCCGACAGACTCAACCTTTAATGCTCAGCTCCCTTGGGCTGGACATGTTGTTAGGGTGGATGACATACAGTTGTCGAAGAAGGTACGATATGGACAACTGGTGGGTAGCAGAAAAAACAGGACAGACAATAAAGATACAATGAAGATACATTAAATATACATCTGAAGAGGTGCAACGTTAACTGTTGGGATATGGTGGCCACTGACAGAGAGAAGTGGAGTGTTGATGTGAGAAAAGGAGTGAAGGACGAAGTAATTTTTCATCAAACATTTCTTATGAAAGGATCAGCAATGTCTCAGGAATCAACAGGAATCCCTCATCCCACCACCCCACAGATGCATGCACACATAACGATTTTGGTTATGTGTGGTCTGTGGTCAACAATTTCCGTCACCTATAAATCAGCACAGTCAACAATGTAGCCATTTGCTATGACTGTTGTTCACATCATGGTTAGCACTGTCATCTTCCAGAAGGAGGGACATACATCACATACAATTGCTTATAATCAGCTCTGAAATATTCTACAAATCAAGTTAGGGTCTGTTTATACCTGAGCTTCTACCCATTATAATTCAGCTTCCGAATTCACAGTATGTGTAATAATGTTTACATGGGAGATATGTGGAGAAAATGAGATGAATCAAGAATGAACTGGAATATCAAGCCCCAATTTACGGGATCCTGCACCCGATTTCAAATCTCGAACTGGTTAACTTTATTTACAGAAATTAATTCTGATGCTGCGGTCACAAGTATACATCTAAACTAAGCAAATTTAAACAAATAGAATCAGAAATTTACGGCATTGATTCTCCACTTGCACTTCAAGTAAGGATTCATTCAATCCCACTGTTCCGCCTTATCTCCATGAACCTACAAGTTTCATGTACTTAAATACTTATCTCCTGGATTCAACATAGAACATGTTCTATCTTACTTAAAATTAATGTAACTTACTCCTAAATTCTCACACAATTGTTGTTCAATGAAAAACCTAACACAGGCAATTCAAAATCTCACTAATCTATACAAAAATAACTGAATATATTTCCTCTGAAACTAACATGGGAGTCTGTTGGAATGTAGCAGTTTTGTGTGTGACTCTGTAACAACACGTTTGTGTTTATCTGTCAGTTTAGACTGATTTAGACCAGATAACTATGTATTGTAGAAATATAACAAGTGTGTGTGACCATTGGATAACGCTCCTAATATGGGCATGTTGGTTGGGCAATACTGTCTTAACTGATTGGGTCCTGTAGGACAAAGAAAGCAAACTGAGTATATATGTGTTGAATCCTCCAAGATTCAACGGTTCGAACTAACAAGTAACTATTCGAATCACAAGAGGAGTGCCTGTACTATAACTGGGATGTAGTACTGAATAAAAAGATCATAAAACTCTGTGATGACTGAAGATCGTTCCTTTGAGAAAACTCCCATTTCTTCTGAATCTAACAATTTGGCGTAGTCGGCAGGATCACAGAAGGTAACAAGGACAGACATGGAACACGGTCTACCCCAGAAACGGTAAAGGTGTACGACTTGATTGATAAGGGCGGAACACGGTCTACCTCAATTGAATCGGTAAAGGTGTACGACTTGGTTAACAAGGGCGGAACACGGGCTACGCCAGATAAAGTTACGGAATCTTTGTTATAATTCCTCGGCACGTGTGGAGCTATTTGAACCTTCTCGTGATTCTTAAAGAAAGAACCGGATTTGCAGAAGACAAGAAAACAAAGTGCGGTCAGACGTAATCTCGACGTAAGAAATATCTCTTTTGTTTGAGTTTGGATCCTTAGGAGACGTTATACAAGCGGGTTTTAGGTTTTAGAAAATTACCAAGTTTGAGAAGCCCATTCAGATCCTCGGGGTGTAATCCTCTATCGGCGTTGAAATTGCCTAGGGCATCAAGAAAAATTGGTAAAAATGGTAGAAAAAAAAAGTGAAAAAAACACTTTACACAAAGGAGGGCAGGCACCTCCGGACGTGTCTGAAACCGAAATGTTGAGCGAACTAACACAAATCTTCCAGAAAAATATGAACTTACTTAAGCTCCAGCAGACTTTGGAAAATAAATATAACATGGGAACAGGACAGTGGTCTTTACCCAATATACAAAAATTATGGGGAAATACTACCCGCTCAAAGGGGAAGGAACGACCAGACAAGGTTGGCGATGATTGTCATGAGTCAGCTACGACAACGGAGTGAAATTATGCGTAATACCCAGTACGATACAGATATGAAGAAAGCAAAGGAACAATTAAATGCAATGGCAGAACAATTGAGTAAAAAGCAAGCTGAAATTGAAAAGCTTAAAACTGAACTGTTTAAGCAAAAGGAGACGGTCGTAAAAACATCGAGCGCTCCATCCGTACCGTACCAATCAGTATATCCATCTTTAAATGTGTTGCATGCATCTATTCCATCTTTACCTCCTGAGTATGCCAGTGATTATGAGTGTGATCCTTGGGACCCGTCGACTTGTCTACCGGACCCTTGGGGGGATGATAACCGTCCACCGCAATTGAGACCTATGGTCACCCGATATCGTGCCCGGCGCGGACAGGGACCAGCAGGTCTGCCGGCAGCACGACCCGAAGAAGGGGCGAACCTAGGTCCGGTGGGCGGGGCTCAGGCATTCGGAGCTGTTTGGGTATCTTTTCATGAACACCAACCTGCCGATCCGGACAGAATGGACAAATGGTCGAAAGCATTGCCAGACCCAAAGAAAGGGTCATTGAAAACATGGGAAGAGCTTAACCGAATACGCACCATCTATCGGCTGCATCCTCAAGATGGTGTGCAAGTTTTGTCAGTAATGGCAACCGGTCGAAACGCCCAAGAATTGCAACAACAAGTTTATACCGCATTGGGCGAAAATGGAAATAATTTGAACGCTGGATGGGGAGCGATCAGACAATGGCTGAGAAATCAAGGTCCGGCCCGGGTGGACTGGAAGAAAATATCAGGCTGTACCCAAGAACCGACCGAAACCATTGCTCAGTTTGATGAGCGCTTCAGGGCTGTGTGGATTGAACATTCGGGACTGGCTAACGACATGCAAAATGCAGACTTAGATGCTAATGAGGAGGGTTGGGCAATACTGTCTTAACTGATTGGGTCCTGTAGGACAAAGAAAGCAAACTGAGTATATATGTGTTGAATCCTCCAAGATTCAACGGTTCGAACTAACAAGTAACTATTCGAATCACAAGAGGAGTGCCTGTACTATAACTGGGATGTAGTACTGAATAAAAAGATCATAAAACTCTGTGATGACTGAAGATCGTTTCTTTGAGAAAAAAAACAATTTCTTCCGAATCTAACAGAGTCTCAGTGATTAGTTTATAATTTTTCAGATATTCTTTGTCACATGTCAGAGACCTGATGTATATGCTACACATTTGTTCAATGACAGTGAAATGGCATCTCCAATGGTACTACTAATTCCCCCCTGGAGATTTGCCAGTAAAATAAAGTTCTTACAAGAGGCTGCCATTTCACGCCGCTCATTTGAGGCCCAAAAGAAGAAACTTACAAGAGCTTATCAGTTGGAAAACATGGTATATTTAACCATTAAAGAATGGAAAGAATTTACGACCCTATTCTTGCAATAGTTGGAGTTCCTGTTAAGATAGTATGTCTGGAATCCCACAGCATAGATTTTAGCACTTGCCTCCCAATCAGGAGGACATGGGTTTGAGTCCTGGGCAGGAAAAATATAAGGCATGTTTCCTTAATCCACATGTTTCCATTTACCTAGCAGGATGTAGTAACCCAGTTGGTAGTCGATTGGTGGATCACTTTCTGGGGGTAATAACAACAAACAACAACAAATTACATTTATAGAGCGCCTTTCACGTCGGAAGGATGTCCCAAGGTGCTGCACATGAGGCGTATGACCCGAGCTGAGAGGGGAGTGTTTGGGAAGGGGTGAAACACGAAGGGGAGGTAGAAGAGTTTGGGGTGGAACAAAAGGCACGATCGAAGAGGAAAGTCTTCAAACCGGCCTTGAAAGAGGAAAGGGAAGAAACGAAACGGAGGGATTGAGGGATGGCATTCCATAGGGTGGGAGCGGAGAAACTGAAGGCCCGGCCTCCGATGGTAGGGCGGTTCGGGCGTGGGGCTTGGAGCAGGCCAAGTCCTATTGAACGGAGGGTCTGGGTGGGCTTGTAGGGGGAAAGTAGATCGGTTAAATAAGGCGGGGCAAGGCCATGTAAGGCCTTGTAGGTGAGGACGAGGATCTTGAACTCGATCCTCTGGAGGATGGGGAGCCAATGGAGACGGGCGAGGGTGGGGGTTATGTCAATCCACCAATCATAGTTAAGTGTTTCAGCTGCATCTGGGGTAAGATACATTTGGAGGCAGAAAATGTGATGGCGAAAGACCAGATGTGGGGAAGATAGGACAACTGTTGGTCCAACCAAACGCTGAAGTTGCACTCCAGTTTGGTGAGTTGGAGGGATAGGCTTGGGAGGATGAGGGGGTCAGGAAGCTACTGTTCATGCTGAGAGTCCCAACCGTTATGAGAAGGGTGGTCCTAGCTGGAAACTAGCAAGAATGCTGGCCAGTCAGTTCTGTAATCAATGCTCTTCAGCTGGTTATTATCCAGCAATGCCGCAAAACACACCCTAATATCCATTCTGCGCACAACAAACTTGGATGTTTCGTAAGCAGGATGGGGCAATCAAGGGAGAGATTGTCCAATGCACTTTAGCCTCTAGGAAATTCCATGTTTATGTGGAATATATATGTGTGAACTCTGTCAAGTTTCACTTTGTACATATGTTTCACCCACAAATGTACAGTCAATTTTCCCACTCTCCTTCCCCCTACCCCAAATCCTCCCACTCTGCTCTGGTCCCAACCTGACTGTTCAGTGCCTTGGGACGTCCTCTCGACGTGAAAGGCGCTATATAAATGTAGTGATTGATTCATTGATGTCAGACAAAACAAAAGCTCACTTTGAAGTAAAAATATCATCAGTTGAAGCTTCATGTTGGAACATTGACCTCATAGCCAAGGCTGATAGAATAATGTTGTCCATACAGTCAATAAAAATTAGTCAATTACTTCATGGTTGTTTGTGGGACATTGTTGTGAATAAATTAGTTTCATGGTCTGCTTACACATTCACAGTTGTTGTGTTTTACAGGAAAAATACTAAAGCATTTTGCGATATTCCGACACAATAACAACAACTTAAAAATCATATTTCTGGCAATGTGACCTTGTGTCAAAAGCAAGCATTATTCAAAATTTAATTACACTTCAATAGTCACTAGTTCAAAATGTAATATGTCTCAGTGGAAAGGAAGAAATTTGATACATTTGGGATTAACCTGTCATTTTCAGAATCAGCTAGAATCATTTGGTAGAATTGTTGCCTGAAAAGATTCTGATGTTCAGCTCCAAGACAGGACACGGAAATCATATAGTGCAGGTTCAGAACACAAGGCAGAATTGGAAGTGAGTTGCATAAATGGATGTGAATTCTGCTGCTGATGCGATGTTAAACCGAGATACGGCTGCCTGTTCAGGTGGACTTTAAATATCTAAATCACACTGATCATCAAAAGAAGGCGGTTTCTCCGATGTCCTGAGCAACAAACCCCAAATGATATTCGGCAAACGTTCCATGGCTATTTCTGGGACCTTGCTGCCTGCCACTTGGCTACCCCATTCAGCCACACAAAACTGCTCCACTTCATGGTGTACTCTATGAACTGTTTTGAGTCCCTGTATAACTCTGATTCTTCTTTTCCTAGTGAACTTGATCGGGATTCTGATCCTTTCACGTGGAAATTGTGGTTTCTCCAAAGGCATCACCATCTACCTAGAAGCCATAGCAGCAGCAGATCTACTGGTCATTATCATTGATGTAATATGGAATCGTATTAATAATTTGTATTTCCCAATTAGTTTCTTGTTCTACACTCCTGTGTGCAGTCTCAGGTTGGTTTTGATGGCGACAGTCACGAAATGTTCTGTGTGGTACACAGTTGCTTTCACTTTCCATCGTTTTGTAGCAATTTGTTGTCAGAAGATGAAAACTACCTATTGCTCTGTGAAAACTGCAATCTGATTATAACAACATTGAGTGTCTTAAATTTTTTTCAAAGTATTCCCTGGTACTTTGTTTTTTCTCCTGTACTACTCATTAACAATTTAT
The DNA here is from genome assembly GCA_035084275.1 of Hydrolagus colliei. Classification (NCBI taxonomy): domain Eukaryota; kingdom Metazoa; phylum Chordata; class Chondrichthyes; order Chimaeriformes; family Chimaeridae; genus Hydrolagus; species Hydrolagus colliei. The sequence goes on along the minus strand of CM068748.1, from coordinate 21,993,355 downwards.
CATTTTATTGCACTGGAAAACCCAGCTATTATACTTTGCCAGTGTGGAAGATTTTTACATGGTTCAACCGAGTTTTTACCCCTGTTCAATTTTTTTGATTTCCCTCTTCAATGTTCTGACTATCCGACACATATTAACAGCCAACACAGTCCGAACAAAAATAATGGTCAATAAAAATGTGGGTAAGCAGAATGATCCAGAGATAGAAAAGCAGAGAAAATCCATCATTTTGTTGTTCGCTATCTCAGCCAGTTTTCTTCTATTGTGGGTGACAACTATTATATATTCATTGATATGGCCAATTATAAACTATAATTATGAAACACTCATCAATATCGTCAAATATAACGTCCAGCAGTCGGGATTTATGCTTAAGCATTTGAGTTCATGTACAAAAACCTGTATCTATGCGGTGACACAGACTAAGTTTAGAGAGGAGCTGTGGAAAGTGACTAAATATCCTTGTACTGTTAGGAAATGTAAATAAGTAATATTATTAATAATAAAAATATTGTTGGAACATTGGATACATCTTGATGTGTTTGATTCATGCATTTGGTGGAACAAAACGCTTAGACAAAGGTGCTACCTTTCTGTCCGAGGTTTGCCAATTACAAGCCATTGGCCTGGAGTGCAGGAAGGAACATCAATCTGTCATGTGGTAGTGAGTGGTTTGGTATGTTATATGCTCCTCAATTGAGTTGTTCAGGGTAGCTGGGAAACCTCTGCCCACTGAACATTTCGCTTGGGTTTAAATTCCTGTCGTTCTTACCCAGTTACAAGCCAAGGTATTCCTTCATGTTGGTTGCACTGTTGGCCATCAAGTGTACTCACATAAATTTAAAAAGTGAAGACAACGCGGCGTCACAAACAAACAAAAACAACTAACCCACACGACCCGACCCCTCTCCCCCCCCACCAATAACAGTGCATCAGCATTAACACCTCATCACTACTAACCGCGCATTAACAATTCAGCTCCTGTGGCTCAGTGGTTAGATCACTAGCAAGCTGGGGAGACCAAGCAGGGGAGACCTATGTTCAAATCTAGGCAGGTCAGGGTGAAATCTTGGGCAAGTTTCCTTACTCCACATGCCTAATAATAATCCCTCAAAAAAAAACACAATAAAAAATTGGTCATTTCAATCCACGACTGTTTGTAGGACACTGCTGCGTGCAATTGGCTGCCAAAATTTGCCCACAAATATATACAGTCAATTCACTTTACAGCATACTCTGTGAAGCGCTTTGGGACATCGATCAGATGTGAAAAGCGCTATATCAAATCCAAGGATTATTATTAATAACATTATAATTAGATCACTAGCACCTCAAATTAACAGATCATTAGCCTCCCTCAACCCACCCTCAGGATAGGTGACAATGGCAGCGCTGACTTGGCTCATCACCTCCTAGCCATGGCCACACATCCACTAGAATGATGCCACTCCAATGATCCCTCGCTCTCGGCTCCCTGTGTGTGCACTTTGGCTGTCGCCCCAACTAGAGCCTTTCCCCACCACCCTAATTGTCTGTTCTCCCAGGCACTTCTATCCACTACTCCCACCCTGTCCTACTCTCACACTTTCCCCACTGCCTACCAACCCCACCCCCCAGCCTCCCTCTGCCGATCTGCACTGCTCTCTCTCCGCCCTTCCCACCTCCTATCCCCACTTGACCCTCCCACAGCCTCCCACTGCTCCAGCCTGGGAATCCTCCACTGGGCTCATTGTGGCACTCGGCGTTGGCTGTCCAGCAGTAGCCATACCGACTGCCTCATTCCCCATCATCGCTGCCAGCCACAGACATGGGGGAGATAACCTCTCCTCCCTCATCCCCATCCCCTCCACCCCTGCTGCCCTATCCGGTCCCCCCTCGCATCCCTCTGCCAACTGCTCGCTCTGCATTGGCCTCCAAAATGTCCACTCCCACTGTAACAAGACCCTGGCCATCAACGATTTCATCGTTGATGAGAACATTGACATCATGTCACTAACTGAAACCTGGATCACGGCAGGGGACAAAGAGGCCATAGCACCTGTCTACACCTCCCACCACGTCCCTTGCCCCAACCGGCGTGGTGGTAGCATGGCCCTCATCTCTAGGGCGCCACTTGCCCTTTCCCCTTATTCCTCAGGTTCCTTCCCCTCTTTCCAACACTACATCCTCTCCTACACCTCCCATCTCTCCCTTAAAATCCTCCTTGTTATCCGGACCCCAAAACCCTCCCCTACCGTCATCTCTGATTTATCCACTCTCCTTGCCTCATCCTATGTCTCTTCCAATGGCCTCATTATCCTCGGTGACTTTAACTCCACTTCAACCCCTCATGCTCCACCTCCTCAGAATTCTCCTTCCTCCTCTCTCAACCTCTCCCTCCACATCCGCTCTGCCATCCACATTCATGGCCACCCACTTGAACTGGTGATCAACTGGGGCATTAGCATCTCAGATGTCACCATCTTTGACAAGGCCATATCCGACCACCACTTCATTTCTTTCAACTCCTCTAACCCTCTCCCTTCTACCCCCAAACCTACCACCATCTTCTACCATCCATGGAAGAAGATCCCTTCACAACCTTTCTCCGCTGCCTTGGAGTCCTCCGAACTCCTTTCCCTCTGGCCCACCTCCTGCACTAACCCATCCTCTGCACTTACCCTACTCAACAACACTCTCTCCATCACATTCAACACTCTTGTTCCCCTCACTTCCCGAACTGCTTCCTAATCCCAAACCTTACCCTGGTTCACCACCTACCTCTGTTCCCTCAAGGGCCAGGTGTGGGCCACTGAACACACCTGTCCCAAATCCGGCCTCACTGTCCACCGGCGCATCTGGCCGGACCTCACATCCTCCTACCCTTCTGCACTATGCTCCATCAAACTTACTTTCTACTCCAAAATAATCCTGGAGGTGGAGGAAAACCCCCAGCTTCTCTTCTCCACCACCATCTACCTCCTCCATCCACCACGCCTCGCTTCATAGATCCTCTCCTCCAACTCCCACTGTGAGGAGATGCTGGATTTCCTCATGACCAAAATCAAGTGAATCCGCTCTGCAGTCATTGTCCCCCCAACTTCCACCCCCTCCCCACCTCCGCCCCCACACACCATCTCCTACCCACCCCTCCTTCCACATCTTCGACCCCGTCTCCCCATCCTCCATCATTGAGACCATCTCCTCAATGAAGCTCACCACCTGCTCCCTAGATCCCATCCCCATCCCTCTCTTTACCACCCAGCTCCAACTTCTAGCCCCTCTAATCATTGACACTATCAACCTATCCATCTCATGTGGACTGTTCCCACTGCCTTCAAAACTGCCACCTTCACCCCCATCCTAAAAAAGCCTTCCTTCGATGTATCACAGCTATCCAGCTACTTGCCCATCTCCAACCTCCCCTTCCTTTCCAAGGTTCTTCAAAGAGTGGATGCCTCCCAGCTCGACTCGTTCCTCTCACAACTCTCACTCCTAAAACAACTCTCACTCCTCGAACCACTGCACTCGGGTTTCCATGCATCCCACATCACGGAAACTGCCCGGGTCAAGTTCACAAACGACATCCTGACCATCTGTGACCAGGGCTCCCTCTGCCTCCTCATCCTCCTCGACCTATCCGCAGCCTTCAATACCTTGCACCATGGTATCCTCCTCCACCGCCTCTCCTCCCTCCTCAACCTGCAAGGATCTGTCCTCAAATGGTTCCGATCCTTTCTCTCCCACCGCCTTCAATTTGTCTCTTCCAACGGCTTCTCGTCCAGTCCCCGCACAGTCACATGCAGCGTTCCACAGGGATCTGTCCTTGGCCGCCTGTTCTTCACCCTTCACACTCTCCCCCTGGGCGACATCATCTGAAGACATGGGGTAAATTTCCACATGTATGCGGATGACACTCAACTCTACCTGTCCACGTCAATCCTCAATTCCAGGACCACTGGCATTCTGACTGCCTGTCTGTCCTGGATGAGGGCAAATTTCCTACAATGCAAAGTCAACAAGATGGAAGCCCTCCTGATTGGATCAAGTCGCGCCTCCGCACCTCAGGTGCTGACAACATCAGTGTTCAAGCATGCTCTCTCCACCTCTCAAAGCCACTCAGGAATCTGGGCATCTTGTTCGACCCCAAGCTATCCTTCCTCCCCCACATCTGCTCCATGACCGGCACAGCCTTCCATCACCGCTGCAATATTGCCACTACTTCACCCCCCATGCCACCGAAACCCTCATCCACACTTTTATCATTTCCACACTCGACTACAGGAATTCTCTCCTTGTCGGCCTCCCCAGCTTCTCCCTTCACAGGCTGCAGATCAATCAGAACTCTGCAGCTCTTGTACTCTCCAGTACCAGGCTTCACCCACCCTCGCCCGTCTCCACTGGCTCCCCGTCACCCAGAGGATCAAATTCAAGATATTTGTCCTCACTTTCAAGGCCATTCACAGCCTTTCCCCCACCTATCTTTCTGACCTACTGACTCCCTATCAGCCTGCCCGCACCCTCCGTTCAGCAGACTCAGGCCTGTTCCGCGCCCACCGCCCTAACCACCTAACCATCGGCAGCCAGGCGTTCAGCCTCTCTGCTCCCACACTGTGGAATTCCATCTTGCAGCCCTCTACACAGAGGCCATCTGGCACACCGTGCTCTTCACATAACACAGGTATAAACTTGGGGGAGATAGCAAAGATAGAACCCACACTCTCAGAAGTGAGAGTGTGAGTGACTGAGCCGTTCTGAGACACACCATCTGTTTTTCTCATTCGTCTCTTTGTCAGCCTGCCTCTCTCTCTCACACTGTTTCTCTGTCAGATCGTCTCTCCTCTGTTTGTGCTATTTCTCTGTACAAATTGGTTGTAATGCTTGCCTACAAAATGCGCTTAACATATTGCAACATGGATAAACTATTAAACATCTTCAGGTATCTGCCCGACAGCAAAGGCTGTATATCAGATGCACATCATTTTATTATCATTTATGCTGTCTGCATTGTGCTATACGAGTGGCGAGTGTGAAAAGCTACTGAAGTGAACCAAGGCGGTACAAGCTTTAGATAAAGTTGCAAGTTTTTCACGTGTACCAGGCATGCTTACCTTGGAAAAGTCAAGATTTCTGCAAAAGCTGAAAATGTATCAAGAGCATCGTGGAATGTCTCCACAACATATTGGACCTTCACAGCGATGCTCTCATCAAAACCATAAGCCATAATAAACGCTAATCATTGGCACATATAAAACATTGAAAATACCAAAGAAGGCAAACACTCTTTGACTGTTAGAAAACTACACCGAGGTCCTCTCTGCCTCTTGGGGTAGACAAAGATGCATATTTAATGTTAGCAAAATTCCAGTGCAGAACGTTGGCATTTTGCTTGACCCCTCAACTTTTCTTTCTACCCCACATCCTTGCCATGTCCCGCTCTTCCTTCATCCACTTATGCAACATCACCCAGCTCTGCCATCATTTCACACCATAGGCTGTTGAGACCCTGATGAATGCATTTATAACATACAGATTCAACTATGCAAACTCTCTGCTTGGGTCAGCCTCCCAAAATCCTCCCTCCATTAGCTGCAGATTATCCAGACCTCTGCATCCCATGTCCTCTCCCACACTTGGCTTGACTTCAACAACAAAGTTACAGTTGTAGAGCACCTTTTGAGTTGGGAGTACATCCCAAGGTGCTCAACTATATGGGTTCACGAACCCAGCATGGGGTGTATGTTGGGATAAGGGAGGACAGACAAGTAGGACGGAGGCTAAAGGCACAGTTGAAGCCGCGGGTCTTGAGATCCGTCTTGATGGAGTCAAATGTGGTAGCAATGTGAAGGGATTATGGGATGGAGTTCCAGAGCAAGAGTTTTGGATGATCTGCAGCTTGTGGAGGGAAGAGTTGGGGAGCCCAACACAGAGGGAGTTGCCATAATCAAGCTATGAAGTGCGAATCACATGTGTAAGGGGTTTCAGCAGTCTGATGGGTGAGGCAGTGGCGAAGATGAGCAATGTTGAGGAGTTGGTGGAAGTCTGTGCTGGTCATTGAATGGATATGGTGCAATTGGACAGTTCAGGGTCAAATAAGACACTCAGGTTCCTGACTGGCTTCATTACGTGGAGTGTCCATCCATCAATGCTGATGCTGCAAATACCTGGATAATAACGTGCTGGGGAGATATGTGTAGGAAATGAGAATGAACTAAAATATTAAACCACAGCTTTTGTTCTCCTGCATCCCAATTTTGAATCTTAAACTTGGTAATTATATTTGAAGAAATGAATTTTCATACTAGGATCACAAGTACACTCATAATCTAGGCAAAGTTAAACAAAAAGAATAAAACATTTACTGCTCAGAAGAGTCTCCACATGCTATTAGAGCAAGGAATTCATTCATTCTAACTGCCCTTCCCTTATCTCTGTACCTCTGCAAGCTTTATGCACGTGATTGCTTCTCTCCTGGAATCAATATAGATTATGCCACACTATCTTACTTAACAGAGTTGGCAATTAATCTAATAAACTCCTAATTTCTCCTACAATTGTTATTCAGTGAAAAACCTAACACAGGCAATACAAAATCTCACTAATCTATACAAAAATAATTCAATATATTTGCTCTCAAACCAACATAGAAGTTTCAATGATTAGTTTATAATTTTTCAGACTTTCTTCGTCACATGTCAAAGACCTGATGTATATGCTACGTGTTTGTTCCATGACTGTGAAATGATATCTCCAATGGTACCACTAACTCCCCCCTGGAGATTTGCCATTGTAATAAAGATCTTATAAAAGGCTTCCATTTCAGTACGGTCATGTGAGACCCAGAAGAAGAAATTACAAGAGCCTATCAGTTGGAAAACATGGTATATTTAACCATTTATGACGTGGAAATAATTTTCTACCCCATTCTTGCAATGGTTGGAGTTCCTGGTAAGATAGTCTGTTTTGGTCACAGATGATGACACTGAGGGCAGAAGGAATATGTCAGGGAAGCCGGGGAGTGTGTTCACGAAATAGAAATTGGTCAATCCACCAATTATAGTTAAGTGTTTCAGCTGCATCTGGGGTAAGGTATAGTTGGAGGCAGGAAATATGATGGAGGAAGGCAGTCCCGGTCAGGGACCAGATGTGGGGAAGATTGGACAACTGTTGGTCCAACCAGACGCTGAAGTTGCACACCAGTTTGGTGAGTTGCAGGGATAGGCTTCGGAGGATGTGGGGGGTCAGCTAGCTCCTGTTAATGCTGAGAGCACCAGCTGTTATGGGAAGGGTGGTCCTAGCTGGAGAACTATCAAGAACGCTGGCCGGTCAGTGGTGTAATCAATGCTCTTTTGCTGGTTATCATCCAGCAATGCCCCAAAACAATACCCATTCTGCACACAACAAACTTGGATGTTTTGTAAGCAGGCTGGGACAATCAAGGGAGAGATTGTTCAAGTGCAATTTTTGATCAAGGAAATTCCATATTTATGTGGAATATATGTGTGTGAACTCTGACAGGTTTCAATTTGTACATAGGTTTCGCCAAAAAATATACAGTCAATTTTCTTACTCTCCTTCCCCCTAACGCAACCCCTCCCCCCACCCGCTCTGGTACCTATTTGACTGTTCAGTGCCTTGGGACGTCCTGCCGACGTGAGAGGCACTATATAAATGTAATGATTCATTGATGTCAGACAAAATAAAATCTCACTTCGAAGTAAAAATACCGTCAGTTGAAGCTTCATGTTGGAACATTGACCTCATAGCCAAGGCTGATAGTGTAATGCTGTCCATACAGTCAATAAAAATTAGCAATATTATAATAATCCTTGCATTTGATATAGTGCTTTTCACATCTTATCGACGTCCCAAAGCACTTCACAGAATATACTGTAAAGTGTATCATGGTTGTTTGTGGGACATTATTGTCCATAAATTAGTTTCATGGTTTCTTTACTCATTCACAGTTATTGTGTTTAACGCAAAAAATACGAAACCATTTTGAGATACTCTGACACCTTGTATCAAATGCAAGCATTATTCAATATTTAATTATACTCCAATAATCACTGTAGTTCAAAATGTAACATGTCTCAGTGGAACGGAACAAATTTGACACATTTGGGAGCAACCTGTCATTTTGAGTATCAACCAGACTCATTTGGTAAATTGTTCCCTGAAAAGATTCTGATGCCCAGCTCCAAGCCAGGACACGGAAATCATATACTGCAGGTTCAGAACACAAGGCAGAATTGGAAGTGAGTTGCATAAATGGATGTGAATTCTGCTGCTGATGCGATGTTAAACCGATATACGGCTGCCTGTTCAGGTGGACTTTAAATATCTAAATCACAATGATCATCAAAAGAAGGCGGTTTCTCTGATGTCCTGAGCAACAAAACCCAAATGATATTCGGCAAACGTTCCTTGGCTATTTGTGGGACCTTGCTGCCTGCCACTTGGCTACCCCATTTAGCCACACAAAACTGCTCCACTTCATGGTGTACTCTATGAACCGTTTTGAGTCCCTGTATAACGCTGATTCTTCTTTTCCAAGTGAACTTCATCGGGATTCTGATCCTTTCACGTGGAAATTGTGGTCTCTCCAAAGGCGTCACCATCTACCTAGCAGCCATAGCAGCAGCAGATCTCCTGGTCATTGTCATTGATGTAATATTGAATCGTATTAATAATTTATATTTCCCGATTAGTTTCTTGTTCTACACTCCTGTGTGCAGTCTAAGAATTGTTTTGATGGCTACAGTTGCAAAATGTTCTGTGTGGTACACAGTTGCTTTCACTTTCGATCGTTTTGTAGCAATTTGTTGTCAGAAGATGAAAACGACCTATTGCTCTGTGAAAACTGCCTATCTGGTTATAACAACATTGAGTGTCTTAAATTTTTTTCAAAGTATTCCCTGGTACTTTGTTTTTTCTCCTGTACTAATCATTAACAATTTACCATTTTATTGTACTGGAAAACCGAGCTATTATACTTTGCCAGTGTGGAAAGTTTTCGCATGGTTGAACCGAGTTTTTACCCCTGTTGTTGCATTTCTTTTGATTTCCCTCTTCAATGTTCTGACTATCAGACACATATTAACAGCCAACAGAATCCGAACAAAAATAATGGTCAATAAAAATGGGGGTAAACAAAATGATCCAGAGATAGAAAAGCGGAGAAAATCCATCATTTTGTTGTTCGCTATCTCAGCCAGTTTTCTTCTATTGTGGGTGACAACTATTATATATTCATTAATATGGCCAATTAGAAACTATAATTATCAAACACTGGTCAATAACGTCCAATATAATGTCCAACAGTCGGGATTTATGCTTAAGCATTTGAGTTCATGTACAAACACCTGTATCTATGCGGTGACACAGACTAAGTTTAGAGAGGAGTTGAGGAAAGTGATTAAATATCCTTGTTCTGTTAGGAAACGTAAATAAGTAATATTATTAACAATAAAAATATTGTTGGAACATTGGATACATCTTGATGTGTTTGATGCATGCATTTGGTGGAACAAAACCCTTAGACAAAGGTACTACCTTTCTGTCCGAGGTTTGCCAATTAAAAGGCATTGGCCTGGAGTGCAGGAAGGAACATCAATCTGTCATGTGGTAGTGAGTGGTTTGGTATGTTATATGCTCCTCAATTGAGTTGTTCAGGGTAGCTGGGAAACCTCTGCCCACTGAACATTTCGCTTGGATTTAAATTCCTGTCGTTCTTACCCAGTTACAAGCCAAGGTATTCCTTCATGTTGGTTGCACTGTTGGCCATCAAGTGTACGATGCTACTCACATAAATTTAAAAAGTGAAGACAACGCGGCGTCACAAACAAACAAAAACAACTAACCCACGCGACCCGACGCCTCTCCCCCCCACCAATAACAGTGCATCAGCATTAACACCTCATCACTACTAACCGCGCATTAACAATTCAGCTCCTGTGGCTCAGTGGTTAGATCACTAGCAAGCTGGGGAGACCAAGCAGGGGAGACCTATGTTCAAATCTAGGCAGGTCAGGGTGAAATCTTGGGCAAGTTTCCTTACTCCACATGCCTAATAATAATCCCTCAAAAAAAAACACAATAAAAAATTGGTCATTTCAATCCACGACTGTTTGTAGGATACTGCTGTGTGCAATTGGCTGCCAAAATTTGCCCACAAATATATACAGTCAATTCACTTTACAGCATACTCTGTGAAGCGCTTTGGGACATCGATCAGATGTGAAAAGCGCTATATCAAATCCAAGGATTATTATTAATAACATTATAATTAGATCACTAGCACCTCGAATTAACAGATCATTAGCCTCCCTCAACCCACTCTCAGGATAGGTGACAATGGCAGCGCTGACTTGGCTCATCACCTCCTAGCCATGGCCACACATCCACTAGAATGATGCCACTCCAATGATCCCTCGCTCTCGGCTCCCTGTGTGTGCACTTTGGCTGTCGCCCCAACTAGAGCCTTTCCCCACCACCCTAATTGTCTGTTCTCCCAGGCACTTCTATCCACTACTCCCACCCTGTCCTACTCTCACACTTTCCCCACTGCCTACCAACCCCACCCCCCAGCCTCCCTCTGCCGATCTGCACTGCTCTCTCTCCGCCCTTCCCACCTCCTATCCCCACTTGACCCTCCCACAGCCTCCCACTGCTCCAGCCTGGGAATCCTCCACTGGGCTCATTGTGGCACTCGGCGTTGGCTGTCCAGCAGCATCCATACCGACTGCCCCATTCCCCATCATCACTGCCAGCCACAGACATGGGGGAGATAACCTCTCCTTCCTCATCCCCATCCCCTCCACCCCTGCTGCCCTATCCGGTCCCCCCTTGCATCCCTCTGCCAACTGCTCCCTCTGCGTTGGCCTCCAAAATGTCCACTCCCACTGTAACAAGACCCTGGCCATCAACGATTTCATCGTTGATGAGAACATTGACATCATGTCACTAACTGAAACCTGGATCACGGCAGGGGACAAAGAGGCCATAGCACCTGTCTACACCTCCCACCACGTCCCTTGCCCCAACCGGCGTGGTGGTAGCATGGCCCTCATCTCTAGGGCGCCACTTGCCCTTTCCACTTATTCCTCAGGTTCCTTCCCCTCTTTCCAACACTACATCCACTCCTACACCTCCCATCTCTCCCTTAAAATCCTCCGTGTTATCCGTACCCCAAAACCCTCCCCTACCGTCATCTCTGATTTATCCACTCTCCTTGCCTCATCCTATGTCTCTTCCAATAGCCTCATTATCCTCGGTGACTTTAAACTCCACTTCAACCCCTCATGCTCCACCTCCTCAGAATTCTCCTTCCTCCTCTCTCAACCTCGCCCTCCACATCCGCTCTGCCATCCACATTCATGGCCACCCACTTGAACTGGTGATCAACTGGGGCATTAGCATCTCGGATGTCACGATCTCTGACAAGGCCATATCCGACAACCACTTTATTTATTTCAACTACTCTAACCCTCTCCCTTCTACCCCCAAACATACCACCATCTTCTACCATCCATGGAAGAAGATCCCTTCACAACCTTTCTCCGCTGCCTTGGAGTCCTCCGAACTCCTCTTCCTCTGGCCCACCTCCTGCACTAACCCATCCTCTGCACTTTCCCTACTCAACAACACTCTCTCCACCACATTCAACACTCTTGTTCCCCTCACTTCCAGAACTGCTTCCTAATCCCAAACCTCACCCTAGTTCACAACCTACCTCTGTTCCCTCAAGGGCCAGGTGTGGGACACTGAACGCACCTGTCCCAAATCCGGCCTCACTGTCCACCAGCACATCTGGCCGGACCTCAAATCCTCCTACCCTTCTGCACTGTGCTCCGTCAAACTGACTTTCTACTCCAAGATAATCCTGGAGGCAAAGGAAAACTCCCGGCTTCTCTTCTCCACCACCATCCACCTCCTCCGTCCACCACACCTCGCTTCATAGATCCTCCCCTCCAACTCCCACTGTGAGAAGATGCTGGATTTCCTCATGACCAAATCAAGGGAATCCGCTCTGCAGTCATTGTCCCCCCAACTTCCACCCCCTCCCCACCTCCCCCCCACACCCCATCTCCTATCCACCCCTCCTTCCACATCTTCGACACCGTCTCCCCATCCTCCATCATTGAGACCATCACCTCAATGAAGCTCACCACCTGCTCCCTAGATCCCATCCCCACCCCTCTCTTTACCACTCAGCTCCAACGTCTAGCCCCTCTAATCATTGACACTATCAACCTATCCATCTCATCTGGGACTGTTCCCACTGCCTTCAAAACTGCCACCATCACCCCCATCCTAAAAAAGCCTTCCTTCGATGCATCACAGCTATCCAGCTACTGGCCCATCTCCAACCTCCCCTTCCTTTCCAAAGTTCTTCAAAGAGCGGATGCCTCCCATCTCCACTCATTCCTCTCACAACTCTCACTCCTAAAACAACTCTCACTCTTCGAACCCCTCCACTCGGGTTTCCGTGCATCCCACATCACGGAAACTGCCTGGGTCAAGTTCACAAATGACATCCTGACCATCAGTGACCAGGGCTCCCTCTGCCTCCTCATCCTCCTCGACCGATCCGCAGCCTTCAATACCATGGATGGTATCCTCCTCCACCGCCTCACCTACCTCCTCAACCTGCAAGGATCTGTCCTCAAATGGTTCCGATCCTTTCTCTCCCACCGCCTTCACTTCGTCTCTTCCAACGGCTTCTCCTCCAGCCCCCGCACAGTCACATGCAGCGTTGCACAGGGATCTGACCTTGGCCGCCGGTTCTTCACCCTCCACACTCTCCCCCTGGGTAACATCATCCAAAGACATGGGGTAAATTTCCACAAGTATGCAGATGACACTCAACTCTACCTATCCACGTCAATCCTAGATTCCAGGACCACTGGCATTCTGACGGCCTGTCTGGACGTCATCGAGTCCTGGATGAGGGCAAATTTCCTACAATGCAAAGTCAACAAGGTGGAAGCCCTCCTGATTGACTCAAGTCAGCGCCTCCGCACATCAGGTGCTGACAACTTCAGTGTTCATGGCTGCTCTCTCCACATCTCAAAGCCACTCAGGAATCTGGGCATCTTGTTCAACCCCAAGCTATTCTTCCACCCCAACATCTGCTCCATGACCGGCACAGCCTTCCATCGCCTCTGCAATATTGCCAGACTCCGCCACTACCTCACCCCCACGCCGCCAAAACCCTCATCCACACTTTTATCACTTCCACACTCGACTACAGGAATTCCCTCCTTGTCGGCCTCCCCAGCTTCACCCTTCACAGGCTGCATTTCAATCAGATCTCTGCAGCTCTTGTACTCTCCCGTACCAGGCTTCGCGACCACATCATGCCCACCCTCGCCCGTCTCCACCGGCTCCCCATCACCCAGAGGATCAAATTCAAGATCCTTGTCCTCACTTTCAAGGCCATTCTCGGCCTTGCACCCGCCTATCTTTCTGACCTACTGACGCCCTATCAGCCTGCCCGCACCCTCCGTTCAGCAGACTCAGGCCTGTTCCGTGCCCACCACCCTAACCGCCCAACCATCGGCAGCCAGGCTTTGAGCCTCTCTGCTCCTACACTGTGGAATTCCATCTTGCAGCCCTCTGCACAGAGGCCATCTGGTACACCGTGCTCTTCACATAACACAGGTATAAACTTGGGGGAGAGAGAAAACATAGAACCCACACTCTCAGAAGTGAAAGTGTGAGTGACTGAGCCGTTCTGAGACACCCCATCAGTCTTTCTCATTCGTCTCTTTGTCAGCCTGCCTCTCTCTCTCACACTGTTTCTCTGTCAGATCATCTCTCCCCTGTTTGTGCTATTTCTCTGCACAAAATTGATTGTTACGCTTGCCTACAAATTACACTTAACATATTTCGACATGGATAAACTATTAAACATCTTCAGCTACATTCCCGACAGGAAAGGATGTATATCAGATGCACATCATTTTATTAACATTTATTCTATCTGCATTCTGTTATATGAGTGGCGAGTGTGAAAAGCTGCTGAAGAGAACCAAGGCGGTACAAGCTTTAGATAAAGTTGCAAGTTTTTCTCATGTACCAGGCATGCTTACGTTGGGAAAGTCAGGATTTCTTCAAAAGCTGGAAATGTATCAAGAGCATCGTGGAATATCTCCACAACATATTGGACCTTCACAGCGATGCTCTCATCAAAACCATAAGCCATAATAAACGCTAATCATTGGCACATATAAAACTTTGAAAATAACAAAGAAGGCAAACACTCATTGACTGTTAGAAAACTAAGCCGAGGTCCCCTCTGCCTGTTGGGGTAGACAAACATGCATATTTCATGTTAGCAAAATTCCAGTGCAGAACGTGGCATTTTGCTAGACCCCTCAACATTTCTTTCTACCCCACATCCTTGCCATGTCCCACTCTTCCTTCATCCACTTATGCAACATCACCCAGCTCTGCCATCATTTCACACCATAGGCTGTTGAGACCCTTACGGATGCATTTATAACATACAGATTCAACTATGCAAACTGTCTGCTTGGGTCGGCCTCCCAAAATCCATTAGCTGCAGATTATCCAGAACTCTGCATCCCATGTCCTCTCCCACACTTGGCTTGACTTCAACAACAAATTTAAAGTTGTAGAGCACCTTTTGAGTTGGGAGTACATCCCAATGTGCTCAACAATATAGGTTCACGACCCCAACATGGGGTGTATGTTGGGATGAGGGAGAACAGACAAGTAGGACGGAGGCTAAAGGCACAGTTGAAGATGCAGGTCTTGAGATCCGTCTTGATGGAATCAAATGTGGTAGCAAGGTGAAGGGATTATGGGATGGAGTTCTAGAGCAAGAGATTTGGATAATCTGCAGCTTGTGGAGGGAAGAGTTGGGGAGGCCAACACGGAGGGAGTTGCCATAATCAAGCTATGAGGTGCGAAACACATGTGTAAGGAGTTTCAGCAGCCTGAGGGGTGAGGCAGTGGCGAAGATGAGCAATGTTGAGGAGTTGGTGGAAGTGCGTGCTGGACATTGAATGGATATGGTGCAATTGGACAGTTCAGGGTCAAACAAGACACTCAGGTTCCTGACTGGCTTCATTAGGTGGAGTGTCCATCCATCAATGCTGATGCTGCAAATACCTGGATAATAATGTGCTGGGGAGATATGTGGAGGAAATGAGAATGAACTAAAATATCAAACCACAACTTTTGTTGTCCTGCATCCCAATTTTGAATCTTAAAGTTGGTAATTTTATTTGAAGAAATGAATTTTGATACTAGGATCACAAGTACACACATAATCTAGGCAAATTTAAACAAACAGAATAAAACATTTGCTGCTCAGAAGAGTCTCCACATGCTGATAGAGCACGGAATTCGTTGATTCCCACTGCCCTTCCCTTATCTCTGTACCTCTGCAAGCTTTATGCACGTGAATGCTTCTCTCCTGGAATCAACATAGATTATGCCCCACTATCTTACTTAACAGAGTTTGCAATTAATCTAATAAACTCCTAAATTCTCATACAATTGTTATTCAGTGAAAAACCTAACACAGGCAATACAAAATCTCACTAATCTATACAAAAATAATTCAATATATTGGCTCTGAAACCAACATGCAATTCTCAATGATTAGTTTATAATTTTTCAGACATTCTTAGGCGCATGTCAGAGACCTGATGTATATGCTACGTGTTTGTTCCATGACTGTGAAATGATATCTCCAATGACACCACTAATTCCCCCCTGGAGATTTGCCATTGTAATAAAGATCTTATAAGAGGCTGCCATTTCCGTCCGCTCATGTGAGACTCAGAAGAAAAACTTACAAGAGCCTATCAGTTGGAAAACATGGTATACTTAACCATTTATGACGTGGAAAGAATTTTCTACCCCATTCTTGCAATGGTTGGAGTTCCTGGTAAGATAGTCTTTCTGTAAACCCATAGCATAGTTTTTAGCAATGAATATGAAGATAACCCCTTAGGTGGAGGGACATCAGAAGAGTTTTCCAGAATATAGGGTGTAGTGGCTGAATGCTTGGTCACAGATATGAAACTGAGGACAGAAGGAATATGTCAGGGAAGCCGGGGAGTGGGTTCACGAAATAGAAATTGGTCAATCCACCAATCATAGTTAACTGTTTCAGCTGCATCTGGGGTAAGGTATAGTTGGAGGCAGGAAATATGATGGAGGAAGGCAGGCCCGGTCAGCGACCAGATGTGGGGAAGATAGGACAACTGTTGGTCCAACCAGATGCTGAAGTTGCACACCAGTTTGGTGAGTTGGAGGGATAGGCTTCGGAGGATGTGGGGGGTCAGCTAGCTCCTGTTCACGCTGAGAGCCCTAGCTGTTATGGGAAGGGTGGTCCTAGCTGGAGAACTATCAAGAACACTGGCCGGTCAGTGATGTAATCAATGCTCTTTTGCTGGTTATCATGCAGCAATGCCCCAAAACAATATCCATTCTGCACACAACACACTTGGATGTTTCGTAAGCAGGCTGGGACAATCAAGGGAGAGATGGTTCAAGTGCAATTTTAGATCAAGGAAATTCCATGTTTATGTGGAATATATGTGTGTGAACTCTGACAGGTTTCAATTTGTACATAGGTTTCGCCAAAAAATATACAGTCAATTTTCTTACTCTCCTTACCCCTAATGCAACCCCTCCCCCCACCCGCTGTAGTCCCTATCTGACTGTTCAGTGCCTTGGGACGTCCTGCCGACGTGAGAGGCACTATATAAATGTAATGATTCATTGATGTCAGGCAAAATAAATTCTCACTTCGAAGTAAAAATACCGTCAGTTGAAGCTTCATGTTGGAACATTGACCTCATAGCCAAGGCTGATAGTGTAATGCTGTCCATACAGTCAATAAAAATTAGCAATATTATAATAATCCTTGCATTTGACATAGTGCTTTTCACATCTTATCGACGCCCAAAGCACTTCACAGAATATACTGTAAAGTGTATCATGGTTGTTTGTGGGACATTATTGTGCATAAATTAGTTCCATGGTTTCCTTACTCATTCACAGTTGTTGTGTTTCATGCAAAAAATACTAAATCATTTTGAGATATTCTGACACCTTGTGTCAAATGCAAGCATTATTCAATATTGAATTATACTGCAATAATCACTGTAGTTCAGAATGTAATATGTCTCAGTGGAAGGGAAGAAATTTGACACATTTGGGATTAACCTGTCATTTTGAGTATCAACCAGAATCATTTGGTGAATTGTTGCCTGAAAAGATTCTGATGCCCAGCTGCAAGCCAGGATACGTAAATCATATAGTGCAGGTTCAGAACACAAGGCAGAATTGGAAGTGAGTTCCATAAATGGATGTGAATTCTGCTGCTGATGCGATGTTAAACCGAGATACATCTGCCTGTTCTGGTGGACTTGAAATATCTAAATCACACTGATCATCAAAAGAAGGCAGTTTCTCTGATGTCCTGAGCAACAAAACCCAAATGATATTCGGCAAACGTTCCATGGCTATTTAGATTCATAGATTCATAGAATTTTACGGCACAAAAGGAGGCCATCTGGCCCATCTAGTCTGTGCCGGCTCTTTGAAAAGAGCGATTCAATCCCACTGCCCTGCCCGCTCCCCATAGCCTAATAGACCTGTTCTCCCTAAATAAAGATCTAATTCCCTTTTAAAAGTTGTTATCGAATCAGCCTCCACCACCTTTTCAGGCAATACATTCCAGATTCGAACAACTCGCTGAGTGAAAAAAATTCTCCTCAGCTCCCCTCTACTTCGCCTTGAAATTATTTTAAATCTGTGTCCACGAGTCACAGATTCGCCCACAAGTGGAAATACTTTTTCTCTATTTGCCCTGTCGAAACCCCTCATGATCTTATAAACCTCTATTAGGTCTCCCCTCAATCTTCTCTGCTCCAGAGAGAATAACCCTAGCCTATCTAGCCTCTCCACATAGCTGAAGTCCCTCAATCCTGGCACCATCCTAGTAAATCTTCTTTGTACCCTTTCCAATGTCTTCACATCCTTTCTGTAGTGTGGTGACCAGAATTGAACACAGTATTCCAGCTGAGGACTCACCAAAGTCTTATAGAGGAAAAGTCAGCACTTCCTGACTTTTGTACTCTATACCCCTATTTATAAAGCCTAGTATCCCATATGCCTTCTTAACAGCCTTGTCTACCTGTCCTGCCAACTTCAACGAGTCACTAACACAAATCCCCAGGTCTCTCTGTTCCTTCACACCATTTAAAATTGTACTATCTAGCCTATATTGCCTCCCTTCATTTCTTCTCCCAAAATGCATCACCTCACACTTCTCTGTATTAAACTTCATCTGCCATGTGTCTGCCCACTTTACCAATTTGTCTATATCCTCTTGCAGATGGCTGCTATCCTCCTCACTATTTACTATTCTCCCTAACATAGTGTCATCTGCAAACTTGGAAACTGTACTCCGTACACCCAAGTCCAGATCATTGATGTGGGACCTTGCTGCCTGCCACATGGATACCCCATTCAGCCACACAAATTACTCCACTTCATAGTGTCCTCTATGAACCACTTTGAGTCCCTGTATAACGCGGATTCTTCTTTCCCTAGTGAACTTAATCGGGATACTGATCCTTTCACGTGGAAATTGCGGTCTCTCCAAAGGCATCACCATCTACCTAGAAGCTATAGCAGCGGCAGACCTACTGGTCATTGTCATTGATGTAATATTAAATCGTATTATTAATTTATATTTCCCAATTAGTTTCTTGTTCTGCACTCCTGTTTGCAGTCTCAGAATTGTTTTGATGGCTACAGTTGCAAAATGTTCTGTGTGGTACACAGTTGCCTTCACTTTCGATCGTTTTGTAGCAATTTGTTGTCAGAAGATGAAAACTACCTTTTGCTCTGTGAAAACTGCCTATCTGGTTATAACAACATTGAGTGTCTTAAACGTTTTCCAAAGTATTCCCTGGTACTTTGTTTTTTCTCTTGTACTAATCATTAACAATTTACCATTTTATTGCTCTGCAAAACCCAGCTATTATAATTTGCCAGTGTGGAAAGTTTTTACATGGTTCAACCGAGTATTTACTCCTGTTCTTGCATTTCTTTTGATTTTGCTCTTCAATGTTCTGACTATTAGACACATATTAACAGCCAGCAGGGCCCGCAAAAGGATAATGGTCCATCACAATGGGGATAAACAGAATGATCCGGAAATAGAAAAGCGAAGAAAATCGATTATTTTGCTGTTCGCTATCTCAGCCAGTTTTCTTCTCTTGTGGGTGACAACTATTATATATTCATTAATATGGCCAATTAAAAACTATAATTATGGAACACTAGTCAATAACTTCCAATATAACGTCCAACAGTCGGGATTTATGCTTCAGCTCTTCAGTTCATGCACGAACACCTGTATCTATGCTGTGACACAGACTAAGTTTAGAGAGGAGTTGAAGAAAGTGGTTAAATATCCTTGTACTGTTAGGAAATGTAAATAAATAATATTATTAAAAATAAAATGATTGTTGGTACATTGGATACAACTTGACGTGTTTGATTCATGCATTTGGTGGAACAAAACCCTGAGACAAATGTGCTGGCTCCCCATCCCCCAAAGGATCGATTTGAAGATCATCGTCCTCACTTTCAAGGCCATTCATGGCTTTGCCCTGCCTATGTCTCTGACGTGATTTCTCCCTCTCAGCCTGCCCACTCTCTCTGTTCAGCAGACTAATTACAATTGTATAGCACCTTTTGTGTTGGAAGGACTTCCCAAGGTGTTCAACATTATGGGTTCAGGACCCGAGCAAGGGGTGTATGTTGGGATGAGGGAGGAGAGACGGGTAGATCGGAGGCTGAAGGCACAGTTGAAGAGGGCATCTTGAGACTGGTCTTGATGGAGGTGCGTGAGGTAGCAAAGCATTATGGGATGGAGTTCCAAAGCATAGGCACAAATAGACTGAAAGCCCATCTTTCACTTGTCAGGAGGGATGGCGGGAGACATGTAGTGGGCTGGACCCTGCTGAACAGAGTGAGTGGACGGGTTGATAGGGGATCAGCATGTCAGAGAGGTAGGAAGCGGTAAGGCCGTGGAATGACAGAACAAGGAGCTTGAATTCTTCGATCGGTCAAAGTCTCAGTCATTATCCCCCCAACTCCCACACCCTCCCCATCTCCCCTCCACACCCCATCTCCTACCCACCCCTCCTGCCACAGCTTCAACCCCATCTCCTCATCCTCCGTCATTGAGACCATCTCCTCAATGAAGCTCACCACCTGCTCTCCAGATCCCATCCCCACCCATCTCCTCATCACCTATCTCCACCTACTAGCCCCTCTAATCACTGACACTATCAACCTCGCCCTCTCATCAGGGACTGTTCCCACTGCTTTCAAAACAACCACCATCACCCCCATCCAAAAAAAGCCTTCCCTCAATGCGTCGCAGCTATCTAGCTATCGGCCCATCTCCAACCTCCCCTTCCTTGAAAGGTCCTTGAAAGAGTGCTTGACTCCCAGCTCTGCTCTTTCCTCATACAACACTCACTCCTCTAACCTCTCCAATCGAGAGTCCATGCCTCCCAAAACACAGAAACTGCCCTGGTCAAGGTCACAAAAGACATCCTGACCATCTGTGACCAGGGCTCCCTCTGCCTCCTCGTCCTATCCGCTGCCTTCGATACCATGGTATCCTCCTCCACCACCTCTCCTCCCTCCTCAACCTGCAAGGCTCTGTCCTCAAATGGTTCCGATCTTATCTCTCCCGTCGCCTTCACTTTTTCTCTTCCAACGACTTCTCCTCCAGGATCCCACCCCACAGTCACATGCGGCATTCTCCAGGGCTCTGTCCTTGGCCCCCTGTTCTTCACCCTCTACACTCTCCCCCTGGGCGACATCATCCATAGACATGGGGTAAATTTCTACATATGTGCAGATGACACTCAACTCTACCTATCAGCATTAAACCTAGATTCCAGGACCACTGGTATTCTGACTGCCTGTCTGTCCTGGATGAGGGCAAATTTCCTACAACGCAACGTCAACAAGATGGAAGCCCTCCTGATTGGCTGGAGTCAGCGCCTCCGCACCTCAGGTGCTGACAACATCAGTGTTCAAGGCTGCTCTCTCCGCCTCTCAAAGCCACTCAGCAATCTAGGCATCTAGTTCGACCGCCAAGCTATCCTTCCTCCCCCACATCTGCTCCATGACCGGCACAGCCTTCCATCACCTCTGAAATATTGCCAGACTCCGCCACTACCTCACCCCCACGCCGCCAAAACCCTCATCCATGCTTTTATCACTTCCAGGCTCGACTACAGGAATTCTCTCCTTGTTGGCCTCCCTAGCTTCTCCCTTCACAGGCTGCACATCAATCAGATCTCTGCAGCTTTTGTACTCTCCAGTACCAGGCTTCGCGACCACATCACGCCCACCCTCGCCCATCTCCACTAGATCCCCATCACCCAGAGGATCAAATTCAAAATCCTTGTCCTCACTTTCAAGGCCATTCACGGCCTTGCTCCGGCCTATCTCTCTGATCTACTGACTCCCTATCAGCCTGCCCGCACCCTCCGTTCAGCAGACACAGGCGTGTTCCGCGCCCACCGCACTAACCGACCAACCATCGGCGGCCAGGCTTTCAGCCTCTCTACGCCCACACTGTGGAATTCCATCTTGCAGCCCTCTGCACAGAGGCCATCTGGTACACCGTGCTCTTCACATAACACAGGTATAAACTTGGGGGAGAGGGAAAACATAGAACCCACACTCTCAGAAGTGAAACTGCGAGTGACTGAGCCGTTCTGAGACACCCCATCAGTCTTTCTCATTCGTCTCTTTGTCAGCCTGCCTCTCTCTCTCACACTGTTTCTCTGTCAGATCATCTCTCCCCTGTTTGTGCTATTTCTCTGTGCAAATTGACTCATACTTGCCGACAAAGTACGCTTAACATATTTCAACATGGATAAACTATTAAACATCTTCAGGTACATTCCCGACAGGAAAGGCTGTATATCAGATGCACATCATTTTATTAACATTTATGCTGTCTGCATTGCGTTATACGAGTGGCGAGTGTGAAAAGCTGTTGAAGAGAACCAAGGCGGTACAAGCTTTAGATAACGTTGCAAGTTTTTCACATGTACCAGGCATGCTTACCTTGGAAAAGTCAGGATTTCTTCAAAAGCTGGAAATGCATCAAGAGCATCGTGGAATATCTCCACAACATATTGGACCTTCACAGCGATGCTCTCATCAAAACCATAAGCCATAATAAACGCTAATCATTGGCACATATAAAACATTGAAAATAACAAAGAAGGCAAACACTCATTGACTGTTAGAAAACTAAGCCGAGGTCCCCTCTGCCTGTTGGGGTCGACAAAGATGCATATTTCATGTTAGCAAAATTCCAGTGCAGAACGTTGGCATTTTGCTTGATCCCTCAACTTTTCTTTCTACCCCACATCCTTGCCATGTCCCGCTCTTCCTTCATCCACTTATGCAACATCACCCAGCTCTGCCATCATTTCACACCATAGGCTATTGAGACCCTTACGGATGCATTTATAAAATACAGATTCAACTATGCAAACTCTCTGCTTGGGTCAGCCTCCCAAAATGCTCCCTCCATTAGCTGCAGATTATCCAGAACTCTGCATCCCATGTCCTCTCCCACACTTGGCTTGACTTCAACAACAAAGTTACAGTTGTAGAGCACCTTTTGAGTTGGGAGTACATCCCAAGGTGCTCAACAATATGGGTTCACGATCCCAGCATGGGGTGTATGTTGGGATTAGGGAGGAGAGACAATTAGGACGGAGGCTAAAGGCACAGTTGAAGACGCGGGTCTTGAGATCAGTCTTGATGGAATCAAATGTGGTAGCACGGTGAAGGGAATATGGGATGGAGTTCCAGAGCAAGAGTTTTGGATGATCTGCAGCTTGTGGAGGGAAGAGTTGGTGAGGCCAACACGGAGGGAGTTGCCATAATCAAGCTATGAGGTGCGAATCACATGTGTAAGGAGTTTCAGCAGCCTAAAGGGTGAGGCAGTGGCAAAGCTGGGCACTGTTGAGGAGTTGGTGGAAATCTGTGCTGGTCATTGAATGGATATGGTGCAATTGGACAGTTCAGGGTCAAACAAGACACTCAGGTTCCTGACTGGCTTCATTACGTGGAGTGTCCATCCATCAATGCTGATGCTGCAAATACCTGGATAATAATGTGCTGGGGAGATATGTGGAGGAAATGAGAATGAACTAAAATATCAAACCACAACTTTTGTTGTCCTGCATCCCAATTGTGAATCTTAAAGTTGGTAATTTTATTTGAAGAAATGAATTTTGATACTAGGTTCACAAGTACACGCATAATCTAGGCAAATTTAGTCAAACAGAATAAAACATTTACTGCTCAGTAGAGTCTCCACATGCTATTACAACAAGGAATTCATTGATTCCCACTGCCCTTCCCTTATCTCTGTACCTCTGCAAGCTTTATGCACGTGAATGCTTCTCTCCTGGAATCCACATAGATTATGCCCCACTATCTTATTTAACAGAGTTTGCAATTCATCTAATAAACTCCTAAATTCTCCTACAATTGTTATTCAGTGAAAAACCTAACACAGGCAATACAAAATCTCACTAATCTATACAAAAATAATTCAATATATTGGCTCTCAAACCAACATAGAAGTTTCAATGATTAGTGTATAATTTTTCAGACTTTCTTAGTCACGTGTCAAAGACCTGATGTATATGCTACGTGTTTGTTCCATGACTGTAAATTGATATCTCCAATGATACCACTTATTCCCCCCTGGAGATTTGCCATTGTAATAAAGATCTTATAAGAGGCTTCCATTTCAGTCCGCTGATGTGAGACCCAGAAGAAGAAATTACAAGAGCCTATCAGTTGGACAACATGGTATATTTAACCATTTATGACGTGGAACGAATTTTTTACCCCATTCTTGCAATGGTTGGATTTCCTGGTAAGATAGTCTTTCTTGGTCAGAGATGATGACCAAGAACGATGAAGTTTAATGCAGAGAAGTGTGAGGTGATGCATTTTGGGAGAAGAAATACAGGGAGGCAATATAGGCTAGATAGTACAATTTTAAATGGTGTGAAGGAACAGAGAGACCTGGGGATTTGTGTTAGTGACTCGTTGAAGGTGGCAGGACAGGTAGACAAGGCTGTTAAGAAGGCATATGGGATACTAGGCTTTATAAATAGGGGTATAGAGTACAAAAGTCAGGAAGTGCTGACTAACCTCTATAAAACTTTGGTGAGGCCTCAGCTGGAATACTGTGTTCAATTCTGTTCACCACACTACAGAAAGGATGTGAAGACATTGGAAAGGGTACAAAGAAGATTTACGAGGATGGTGCCAGGATTGAGGGACTTCTATGAGGAGAGGCTAGATAAGCTAGGGTTATTCTCTATGGAGCAGAGACGATTGAGAGGAGACATAATAGAGGTTTATAAGATCATGAGGGGTTTCGACAGGGCAAATAGAGAAAAACTATTTCCACTCGTGGGCAAATCTATGACTCATGGTCACATATTTAAAATAGTTTCAAGGCGAAGTAGAGGGCAGCTGAGGAGAAATGGTTTCACTCATCGAGTTGTTCGAATCTGGAATGCATTGCCTGAAAAGGTGGTGGAGGCTTATTCGATAACAACTTTTAAAAGGGAATTAGATCTTTATTTAGGGAGAACAGGTCTAGTAGGCTATGGGGAGTGGGCAGGGCAGTGGGATTGAATCGCTCTTTTCTGAAGAGCCGGCACAGACTAGATGGGCCGAATGGCCTCCTTTTGTGCCGTAAAATTCTATGAATCTATGAATCTATGATGAAACTGAGGGCAGAAGGAATATATCAGGGAAGCCGGGGAGTGGGTTCACGAAATAGAAATTGGTCAATTCACAAATTATAGTTAAGTGTTTCAGCTGCATTTGGGGTAAGGTATAGTTGGAGGCAGAAAATATGATGGAAGAAGGCAGTCCCTGTCAGGGACCAGATGTGCGGAAGATAGGACAACTGTTGGTCCAACCAGATGATGAAGTTGCTCACCAGATTTCTGAGTTGGAGGGATACGCTTCGGAGGATGTGGGGGGTCAGATAGCTCCTGTTAATGCTGAGAGCCCCAGCTGTTATGGGAAGGGTGGTCGTAGCTGGAGAACTATCAAGAACGCTGGCCGGTCAGTGATGTAATCAATGCTCTTTTGCTGGATAGCATCCAGCAATGCCCCAAAACAATATCCATTCTGCACACAACAAACTTGGATGTTTCGTAAGCAGGCTGGGACAATCAAGGGAGAAATTGTTCAAGTGCAATTTAAGATCAAGAAAATTCTATGTTTATGTGGAATATATGTGGGTGAAATCTGATAGGTTACAATTTGTACATAGGTTTCATCCAAAGATATACAGTGAATTTTCTTACTCTCCTTCCCCCTAACGCAACCCCTCCCCCCACCCGCTCTGGTCCCTATCTGACTGTTCAGTGCCTTGGGACGTCCTGCCGACGTGAGAATCGCTATATAAATGTAATGATTCATTGATGTCAGACAAAATAAAATCTCACTTCGAAGTAAAAATACCTTCAGTTGAAGCATCATGTTGGAACATTGACCTCATAGCCAAGGCTGATAGTGTATTGCTGTCCATACAGTCAATACAATTAGCAATATTGTAATAATACTTGCATTTGATATGGTGCTTTTCACATCTTATCGACGTCCCAAAGCACTTCACAGAATATACTGTAAAGTGAATCATGGTTGTTTGTGGGGCATTATTGTGCATAAATTAGTTTAATGGTTTCCTTACTCATTTACAGTTATTGTGTTTCACGCAAAAAATACTAAAACATTTTGAGATATTCTGACACCTTGTGTCAAATGCAAGCATGATTCAATATTTAATTATACTCCAATAATCACTGTAGTTCAGAATGTAATATGTCTCAGTGGAAGGGAAGAAATTTGACACATTTGGGAGCAACCTGTCATTTTGAGTATCAACCAGAATCATTTGGTACATTGTTGCCTGAAAAGATTCTGATGTCCAGCTCCAAGCCAGGACACGGAAATCATATAGTGCAGGTTCAGAACACAAGGCAGAATTGGAAGTGAGTTGCATAAATGGATGTGAATTCTGCTGCTGATGCGATGTTAAACCGAGATACGTCTGCCTCTTCAGGTGGACTTTAAATATCGAAATCACACTGATCATCAAAAGAAGGCGGTTTCTCTGATGTCCTGAGCAACAAAACCCAAATGATATTCAGCAAACGTTCCATGGCTATTTGTGGGACCTTGCTGCCTGCCACTTGGCTTCCCCATTTAGCCATGCAAAACTACTCCACTTAATGGTGTACTCTATGAACCACTTTGAGTCCCTGTATAATGCAGATTCTTCTTTTCCAAGTGAACTTCATCGGGATTCTGATTCTTTCACGTGGAAAATGTGATCTCTCCAAAGGCGTCACCATCTACCTAGAAGCCATAGCAGCGGCAGATCTACTGGTCATTGTCATTGATGTAATATTGAATCGTATTAATAATTTATATTTCCCAATTAGTTTCTTGTTCTACACTCCTGTGTGCAGTCTCAGAATTGTTTTGATGGCTACAGTTGCAAAATGTTCTGTGTGGTACACAGTTGCTTTCACTTTCGATCGTTTTATAGCAATTTGTTGTCAGAAGATGAAAACTACCTATTGCTCGGTGAAAACTGCCTATCTGGTTATAACAATATTGAGTGTCTTAAACGTTTTCCAAAGTATTCCCTGGTACTTTGTTTTTTCTCCTCTACTAATCATTAACAATTTACCATTTTATTGCTTTGGAAAACCCAGCTATTATATTTTACCAGTGTGGAAAGTTTTTACATGGTTCAACCGAGTATTTACTCCTGTTCTTGCATTTCTTTGGATTTCCCTCTTGAATGTTCTGACTATTAGACACATATTAACAGCCAGCAAGGCCCGAAAAAGGATAATGGTCCATAAAAATTGGGATAAACAGAATGATCCGGAAATAGAAAAGCGAAGAAAATCGATTATTTTGCTGTTCACTATCTCAGCCAGTTTTCTTCTCTTGTGGGTGACAACTATTATACATTCATTAATATGGCCAATTAAAAACTATAATTATGGAACACGAGTCAATAACTTCCAATATAACGTCCAACAGTCGGGATTTATGCTTCAACTTTTCAGTTCATGCACAAACACCTGTATCTATGCTGTGACACAGACTAAGTTTAGAGAGGAGTTGAAGAAAGTGGTTAAATATCCTTGCACTGTCAGGAAATGTAAATAAAATTATTTAAAATAAAATGATTATTGGTACATTGGATACAACTCGACGTGTTTGATTCATGCATTTGGTGGAACAAAACTCTGAGACAAATGTGCTGGCTCCCCATCCCCCAAAGGATCGATTTGAAGATCCTCGTCCTCACTTTCAAGGCCATTCATGGCCTTGCCCTGCCTATGTCTCTGACCTGCTGTCTCCCTCTCAGCCTGCCCACTCTTTCTGTTCAGCAGACTAATTACAATTGTAGAGCGCCTTTTGTGTTGGAAGGACATCCCAAGGTGTTCAACATTATGGGTTCAGGATCCGAGCAAGGGGTGTATGTTGGGATGAGGGAGGACAGACAGGTAGATCAGAGGCTGAAGGCACAGTTGAAGAGGGCATCTCGAGACTGGTCTTGATGGAGGTAAGTGAGGTAGCAAGGGATTATGGGATGGAGTTCCAAAGCATAGGCACAAATGGACTGAAAGCCCAGCTTTCACTTGTCGGGAGGGATGGCGGGAGACATGTAGTAGGCTGGACCCTGCTGAACAGAGTGAGTGGATGGGTTGATAGGGGATCAGCATGTCAGAGAGGTAGGAAGCGGTAAGGCCGTGGAAAGAACCAGGAGCTGGAATTCTTCGATCGGTCAAAGTCTCAGTGACTCTGCAGTCATTATCCCCCCAACTCCCACACCCTCCCCATCTCCCCTCCACACCCCATCTCCTACCCACCCCTCCTGCCACAGCTTCAACCCCATCTCCTCATCCTCCGTCATTGAGACCATCTCCTCAATGAAGCTCACCACCTGCTCTCCAGATCCCATCCCCACCCATCTCCTCACCACCTATCTCCACCTACTAGCCCCTCTAATCACTGACACTATCAACCTCGCCCTCTCATCAGGGACTGTTCCCACTGCTTTCAAAACAACCACCATCATCCACATCCTAAAAACGCCTTCCCTCAATGCGTCGCTGCTATCTAGCTATCGGCCCATCTCCAACCTCCCCTTCCATGAAAGGTCCTTGAAAGAGTGCTTGACTCCCAGCTCTGCTCTTTCCTCACACAACACTCACTCCTCTAACCTCTCCAATCGAGTTTCCATGCCTCCCAAACCACAGACACTGCCCTGGTCAAGGTCACAAAAGACATCCTGACCATCTGTGACCAGGGCTCCCTCTGCCTCCTCGTCCTATCCGCTGCCTTCGATACCATGGTATCCTCCTCCACCGCCTCTCCTCCCTCCTCACCCTGCAAGGATCTGTCCTCAAATGGTTCCCATCCTATCTCTCCCTATCTCTCACTTTTTCTCTTCCAACGACTTCTCCTCCAGGATCCCACCCCACAGTCACATGCAGCATTCTCCAGGGCTCTGTCCTTGGCCCCCTGTTCTTCACCCTCTACACTCTCCCCCTGGGCGACATCATCCATAGGCATGGGGTAAATTTCTACATGTATACAGATGACTCTCAACTCTACCTATCCACATCAACCCTAGATTCCAGGACCACTGGGGTTCTGACTGCCTGTCTGTCCTGGATGAGGGCAAATTTCCTACAAGGCAACGTCAACAAGATGGAAGCCCTCCTGATTGGCTCAAGTCAGCGCCTCCGCACCTCAGGTGCTGACAACATCAGTGTTCAAGGCTGCTCTCTCCACCTCTCGAAGCCACTCAGGAAACTGGGCATCTAGTTCGACCCCCAAGGTATACTTCCTCCCCCACATATGCTCCATGTCAGGCACAGCCTTCCATCACCTCCGCAATATTGCCAGAATCCGCCACTACCTCACCCTCATGCCGCCGAAACCCTCATTCATGCTTTTATCACTTCCAGGCTCAACTACAGGAACTCTCTCCTTGTCGGCCTCCCCAGCTTCTCTCTTCACAGGCTGCAGATCAATCAGAACTCTGCAGCTCGTGTACTCTGCCGTAGCAGGCTTCGCGACCACATCACGCCCACCCTCGCCCATCTCCACTGGCTCCCCGTCACCCAGAGGATCAAATTCAAGATCCTTGACCTCACTTTCAAGGACATTCACAGCCTTGCCCCAGCCTATCTCACTGATCTACTGACTCACTATCAGCCTGCCAACGCCTGTTAGAGTTGGTGACGAACTTGATAAAATTAGTATAGACTGTTAAAAACAGAGAGTGGGCTAGAATGATGCTATGTGATGTTTTTGTATAACTGCTGTATAAGCTAAGGGAAGTTGCTGCACATAGTTTGAGTTGTCAAGGTCACCATTAGAAACCAGTTAGAACAGACTGCGATAAGAAGAGCTCATTAGCGAAGGAAGGCAGAGTTGGGTGTAAAAGAGAATGTGAATAAGCACGAGAGTGGCATGAGATGTTCATGTGAACACCATGTGTCCAAGAAAGGATAAAAGTGTTGAGACAAAGGAATCGAACAGAGCGGAGACGGAGGAGAAGGACCTGATGGAAGATACTGTAACGTGACAGTAGCCAAACCGCTCTCGAGAAGGAGAACCAACTGATGGAAGAAACTGTAACTGACAGTAGCCAAACCGCTCTCGAGAAAGGGAACCAACTGATGGAACAGCTGTATCGTGACAGCAGACCCCCAAAGAGATCAATACCCCTACTTTTCCCCGAGACCGACTGAGAGGAGGCAAGGAAGAGAAAGGACTATTCCCTTTTAACCTGAAGAATGTGTGCCGGGTAGTATATTGTAGTCGTTGTAGTCGTTTTATATGCTTTAGTGTCAGCTCAATGAGTACACCTGAATAAAGAACCTGTTTTAAAAGAAATGAATCAGTCGTACCTGGTCAATCGGAGGCTGGCTGTAACCTAATTATTGACTGGAGAAATTGATATTTTCAACCTGAGAATTTAATCTCTAACAATTGGCGTAGTCGGCAGGATTCAGGTGACACTAAAGTTTCTGTTAAGAAAGTTAAGTGAGATATTGATTCAAGGCAGATGTGAAACGGAGCGTCATCACGGAAGGTGAATGACGGGGAGACTCCGACATAAAAGTTAACTCGACATTGAATTGTTTGGTTACCGAAGACGACGTTGTGTAGTCATTCAATTGTCTTGTAACGGGCGTAGTGTATGAAAATGGCATAGTGTAGTCATTGAATTGTCTTGTGATGGGCGTTGAATTAACTAACGGCATTGTAGGATCAGGTTGGGGGAAATAAATCAAATGAGCGAATAGTTGAATATGGGGGTGGAAGAAGTTGGCAGCTATCGGACAGAAAAGACCACCACCTAAATCGGAAGGGAACAGAAATAATGGAGTGGTTGGCTTTTGTATGCATTAATGATAGTGATAGCGATATTGTTACTTTGTTGCGTATTGTTTAATGTTGTGAAGATTTGTTTGACGTGTTGCATCACGGCCCCGGTGTTCAGAAAGAAAGGGATTATGTATGCAAACAAGTCTAAAGATTGTGTGATACCTCATGTTAATTCGGTATCAAGGTGGGGACTGTTAGAGTTGGTGAAGAACTGGTTAAAATTACTATAGACTGTTAAAAACAGAGAGTGGGCTAGAATGATGCTATGTGATGTTTTTGTATAACTGCTGTATAAGATAAGGGAAGTTGCTGCACATAGTTTGAATTGTCAAGGTCACCATTAGAAACCAGTTAGAACAGACTGCGATAAGAAGAGCTCTTTAGCAAAGAAAGGCAGAGTTGGGTGTAAAAGAGAATGTGAATAAGCACGAGAGTGACATGAGATGTTCACGTGAGCACCATGTGTCCAAGAAAGGATAAAAGTGTTGAGACAAAGGAATCGAGTAGAGCGGAGACGGAGGAGCAGAAGGAGAAGGACCTGATGGAAGATACTATAACGTGACAGTAGCCAAGCCACTCTCGAGAAGGAGAAACAACTGATGGAAGAAACTGTAACTGACAGTAGCCAAACCGCTCTCGAGAAAGGGAACCAACTGATGGAAGAGCTGTAACGTGACAGCAGACCCTCAAACAGATCAACACCACTACTTTTCCCCGAGACCGACTGAGAGGAGGCAAGGAAGAGAAAGGACTATTCCCTTTTAACCTGAAGAATGCGTGCCGGGTGGTATATTGTAGTCGTTGTAGTCGTTTTATATGCTTTAGTGTCAGCTCAGTGAGCATACCTGAATAAAGAACCTGTTTTAAAAGAAATGAATCAGTAGTACCTGGTCAATCGGAGGCTGGCTGTAACCTAAATTTTGACTGGAGAAATTGATATTTTCAACCTGAGAATTTAATCTCTAACACACCCTCCGTTCAGCAGACTCAGGCCTGTTCCGCGTCCACCGCCCTAACCACCCAACCATCGGCGGCCAGGCTTTCAGCCTCTCTGCTCCCACACTGTGGAATTCCATCTTCCAGCCCTCTACACAGAGGCCATCTGGTACACCGTGCTCTTCACATAACACAGGTATAAACTTGGGGGGGAGAGAAAACACAGAACCCACACTCTCAAAAGTGAGAGTGTGAGTGACTGAGCCATTCAGAGACACCCCATCAGTCTTTCTCATTCGTCTCTTTGTCAACCTGCCTCTCTCTCTCACACTGTTTCTCTGTCAGATCGTCTCTCCCCTGTTTGTGCTATTTCTCTGTACAAATTGATTGTCACGCTTGCCTACAAAATATGCTTACCATATTTCAACATGGATAAACTATTAAACATCTTTAGGTATCTTCCCAACAGGAAAGGCTGTATATCAGATGCACATCATTTTATTAACATTTATGCTGTCTGCATTGTGTTATATGAGTGGCGAGTGTGAAAAGCTGTTGAAGAGAACCAAGGCAGTACAAGCTTTAGATAACGTTGCAAGTTTTTCACATGTACCAGGCATGCTTACCTTGGGAAAGTCAGGATTTCTTCAAAAGCTGCAAATGTATCAAGAGCATCGTGGAATATCTCCACAACATATTGCTCTCATCAAAACCATGACCCCAGCATGGTGTGTATGTTGGGATGAGGGAGGACAGACAGATAGGATGTAGTTTAAAGGCACAGTTGAAGATGGGAGTTTTGAGACCCGTCTTGATGGAGTCAAATGAGATAGCATGTTGAAGGGATTATGGGATGGAGTTCCAGAGCAAGGGTTTTGGATGCTCTGCAGCTTATGGAGGGAAGCGTTGGGGAGGCCAACAAGGAGGGAGTTGCCATAAACAAGCGATGAAGTGCGATTCACATGAGTAACGGGTTTCAGCAGCCTGAGGGGTGAGGCAGTGGCGAAGATGGGCAATGTTGAGGAGTTGGTGGAAGTCTGTGCTGGTCATTGAATGGATATGGTGCAATTGGACAGTTCAGGGACAAACAGGGTTCAGGTTCCTGACTGGCTTCATTAGGTGGAGTGTCCATCCATCAATGCTGATACTGCAAATGCCTGGATAATAATATACTGGGGAGATACGTGGAGGAAATGAGAATGAACTAAAATATCAAACCACAACTTTTGTTGTCCTGCATCCCAATTTTGAATCTTAAACTTGGTAATTTTATTTGAAGAAATGAATTTTGATACTAGGATCACAAGTACACACATAATCTAGGCAAATTTAAACAAACAGAATAAAACATTTACTGCTCAGAAGAGTCTCCACATGCTATTAGAGCAAGGAATTCATTCATTCTAACTGCCCTTCCCTTATCTCTGTACCTCTGCAAGCTTTATGCACGTGAATGCTTCTCTCCTGGAATCAACATAGATTATGCCCCACTATCTTACTTGACAGAGTTTGCAATTAATCTAATAAACTCCTAAATTCTCCTACAATTGTTATTCAGTGAAAACCTAACACAGGCAATACAAAATCTCACTAATCTATACAAAACTAATTCAATATATTTGCTCTGAAACCAAGATGGAATTCTCAATGGTTAGTTTATAATTTTTCAGACGTTCTTAGTCACTTGTCAGAGACCTGATGTATATGTTACGTGTTTGTTCCATGACAGTGAAATGATATCTCCAATGGTAGCACTAATTCCCCCCTGGAGATTTGCTATTGCAATAAAGATAGTATAAGAGGCCGTCATTTCAGTCCGCTCATGTGAGACCCAGAAGAAGAAACTTACAAGAGCCTATTAGTTGGAAAACATGGTATACTTAACCATTTATGACGTGGAAAGAATTTACTACCCCATTCTTGCAATGGTTGGAGTTCCTGGTAAGATAGTATTTCTATAAACCCATAGCATAGTTTTTAGCAATGAATATGAAGATAAGGAAGGGGCAAGGTGGAGGGACAGTAGAAGAGTGTTCCAGAATATAGGGTGTAGTGGCTGAATGCTTGGTCACAGATATGAAACTGAGGGCAGAAGGAATATGTCAGGGAAGCCGGGGAGTGGGTTCACGAAATAGAAATTGGTCAATCCACCAATCATAGTTAAGTGTTTCAGCTGCAGCTGGGGTAAGGTATAGTTGGAGGCAGGAAATGTGATGGAGGAAGGCAGTCCCGGTCAGGAACCAGATGTGGGGAAGATAGGACAACTGTGGGTCCAACCAGATGCTAAAGTTGCACACCAGTTTCGTGAGTTGCAGGGATAGGCTTGGGAGTATGTGGGGGGTAAGCTAGCTCCTTTTAAAGCTGAGAGCCCCAGATGTTATGGGAAGGGTGGTCCTAGCTGGAGAACTATCAAGAACGCTGGCCGGTCAATGATGTAATCAATGCTCTTTTGCTGGTTATCATCCAGCAATGCCACAAAACAATATCCATTCTGCACACAACAAACTTGCATGTTTCGTAAGCAGGCTGGGACAATCAAGGGAGAGATTGTTCAAGTGCAATTTAAGCTCAAGGAAATTCCATGTTTATGTGGAATATATGTGGGTGAACTCTGACAGGTTACAATTTGTACATAGGTTTCGCCAAAAGATATACAGTCAATTTTCTTACTCTCCTTCCCCCGACCGCAACCCCTCCCCCCCAACCCGCTCTGATCCCTATCTGACTGTTCAGTGCCTTGGGACGTCCTGCCGACGTGAGAGGCACTATATAAATGTAATGATTCATTGATGTCAGACAAAATAAAATCTCACTTCAAAGTAAAAATAACGTCAGTTGAAGCTTCATGTTGGAACATTGACCTCATTGCCAAGGCTGATAGTGTAATGCTGTCCAAACAGTCAATAAAAATTAGTAATATTATAATAATCCTTGCATTTGATATATCGCTTTTCACATTTTATCGACGTCCCAAAGCGCTTCACAGAATATACTGTAAAGTGAATCATGGTTGTTTGTGGGATATTGTTGCGCATAAATTAGTTTCATGGTTTCCTTACTCATTCACAGTTATTGTGTTTCACGCGAAAAATACTAAAGCATTTTGAGATATTCTGACACCTTGTGTCAAATGTAAGCATTATTCAATATTTAATTGTACTGCAATAATCAATGTAGTTCAAAATGTAATATGTCTCAGTGGAAGGGAAGAAATTTGACACATTTGGGAGCAACCTGTCATTTTGAGTAGCAACCAGAATCATTTGGTAGAATTGTTGCCTGAAAACATTCTGATGTTCAGCTCCAAGCCAGGACACGGAAATCATATAGTGCAGGTTCAGAACACAAGGCAAAATTGGAAGTGAGTTGCATAAAAGGATGTGAATTCTGCTGCTGATGCGATGTTAAACCGAGATACTTCTGTCTGTTCAGGTGGAATTTAAATAACTAAATCACACTGATCATCAAAAGAAGGCGGTTTCTCTGATGTCCTGAGCAACAAAACCCAAATGATATTCGGCAAACGTTCCATGGCTATTTGTGGGATCTTGCTGCCTGCCACATGGCTAACCCATTCAGCCACACAAAACTACTCCACTTAATGGTGTACTCTATGAACCGCTTTGAGTCCCTGTATAACGATGATTCTTCTTTCCCTAGTAAACTTGATCGGGATTCTGATCCTTTCACGTGGAAATTGTGGTCTCTCCAAAGGCATCACCATCTACCTAGAAGCCATAGCAGTCGCAGATCTACTGGTAATTATCATTGATGTAATATTGAATCGTATTAATAATTTGTATTTCCCAATTAGTTTCTTGTTCTACACTCCTGTGTGCAGTCTCAGAATTGTTTTGATGGCTACAGTCGTGAAATGTTCTGTGTGGTACACAGTTGCTTTCACTTTCGATCGTTTTGTAGCAATTTGTTGTCAGAAGATGAAAACTACCTATTGCTCTGTGAAAACTGCCTATCTGGTTATAACAACATTGAGTGTCTTAAACTTTTTTCAAAGTATTCCCTGGTACTTTGTTTTTTCTCCTGTACTAATCATTAACAATTTACCATTTTATTGTACTGGAAAACCCAGCTATTATACTTTGCCAGTGTGGAAAGTTTTCGCATTGTTCAACCGAATTTTTACCCCTGTTGTTGCATTTCTTTTGATTTCCCTCTTCAATGTTCTGACTATCAGACACATATTAACAGCCAACAGAATCCGAACAAAAATAATGGTCAATAAAAATGGGGGTAAACAAAATGATCCAGAGATAGAAAAGCGGAGAAAATCCATCATTTTGTTGTTCGCTATCTCAGCCAGTTTTCTTCTATTGTGGGTGACAACTATTATATATTCATTAATATGGCCAATTAGAAACTATAATTATCAAACACTGGTCAATAACGTCCAATATAACGTCCAACAGTCGGGATTTATGCTGAAGCATTTGAGTTCATGTACAAACACCTGTATCTATGCTGTGACACAGACTAAGTTTAGAGAGGAGTTGAGGAAAGTGATTAAATATCCTTGTACTGTTAGGAAACGTAAATAAGTAATATTATTAACAATAAAAATATTGTTGGAACATTGGATACATCTTGATGTGTTTGATGCATGCATTTGGTGGAACAAAACCCTGAGACAAAGGTGCTACCTTTCTGTCCGAGGTTTGCCAATTAAAAGCATTGGCCTGGAGTGCAGGAAGGAACATCAATCTGTCATGTGGTAGTGAGTGGTTTGGTATGTTATATGCTCCTCAATTGAGTTGTTCAGGGTAGCTGGGAAACCTCTGCCCACTGAACATTTCGCTTGGATTTAAATTCCTGTCGTTCTTACCCAGTTACAAGCCAAGGTATTCCTTCATGTTGGTTGCACTGTTGGCCATCAAGTGTACGATGCTACTCACATAAATTTAAAAAGTGAAGACAACGCGGCGTCACAAACAAACAAAAACAACTAACCCACGCGACCCGACGCCTCTCCCCCCCACCAATAACAGTGCATCAGCATTAACACCTCATCACTACTAACCGCGCATTAACAATTCAGCTCCTGTGGCTCAGTGGTTAGATCACTAGCAAGCTGGGGAGACCAAGCAGGGGAGACCTATGTTCAAATCTAGGCAGGTCAGGGTGACATCTTGGGCAAGTTTCCTTACTCCACATGCCTAATAATAATCCCTCAAAAAAAAACACAATAAAAAATTGGTCATTTCAATCCACGACTGTTTGTAGGACACTGCTGTGTGCAATTGGCTGCCAAAATTTGCCCACAAATATATACAGTCAATTCACTTTACAGCATACTCTTTGAAGCGCTTTGGGACATCGATCAGATGTGAAAAGCGCTATATCAAATCCAAGTATTATTATTAATAACATTATAATTAGATCACTAGCACCTCGAATTAACAGATCATTAGCCTCCCTCAACCCACCCTCAGGATAGGTGACAATGGCAGCGCTGACTTGGCTCATCACCTCCTAGCCATGGCCACACATCCACTAGAATGATGCCACTCCAATGATCCCTCGCTCTCGGCTCCCTGTGTGTGCACTTTGGCTGTCGCCCCAACTAGAGCCTTTCCCCACCACCCTAATTGTCTGTTCTCCCAGGCACTTCTATCCACTACTCCCACCCTGTCCTACTCTCACACTTTCCCCACTGCCTACCAACCCCACCCCCCAGCCTCCCTCTGCCGATCTGCACTGCTCTCTCTCCGTCCTTCCCACCTCCTATCCCCACTTGACCCTCCCACAGCCTCCCACTGCTCCAGCCTAGGAATCCTCCACTGGGCTCATTGTGGCACTCAGCGTTCGCTGTCCAGCACTATCCATATCGATTGCTACATTCCCCATCATCACTGCCAGCCACAGACATGGGGGAGATAACCTCTCCTCCCTCATCCCCATCCCCTCCACCCCTGCTGCCCTATCTGGTCCCCCCTCGCATCCCTCTGCCAACTGCTCGCTCTGCATTGGCCTCCAAAATGTCCACTCCCACTGTAACAAGACCCTGGCCATCAACGATTTCATCGTTGATGAGAACATTGACATCATGTCACTAACTGAAACCTGGATCACTGCAGGGGACAAAGAGGCCATAGCACCTGTCTACACCTCCCACCACGTCCCTTGCCCCAACCGGCGTGGTGGTAGCATGGCCCTCATCTCTAGGGCGCCACTTGCCCTTTCCACTTATTCCTCAGGTTCCTTCCCCTCTTTCCAACACTACATCCTCTCCTACACCTCCCATCTCTCCCTTAAAATCCTCCTTGTTATCCGTACCCCAAAACCCTCCCCTACCGTCATCTCTGAATTATCCACTCTCCTTGCCTCATCCTATGTCTCTTCCAATGGCCTCATTATCCTCGGTGACTTTAAACTCCACTTCAACCCCTCATGCTCCACCTCCTCAGAATTCTCCTTCCTCCTCTCTCAACCTCTCCCTCCACATCCTCTCTGCCATCCACATTCATGGCCACCCACTTGAACTGGTGATCAACTGGGGCATTAGCATCTCAGATGTCACCATCTCTGACAAGGCCATATCCGACCACCACTTCATTTCTTTCAACTCCTCTAACCCTCTCCCTTCTACCCCCAAACCTACCACCATCTTCTACCATCCATGGAAGAAGATCCCTTCACAACCTTTCTCCGCTGCCTTGGAGTCCTCCGAACTCCTTTCCCTCTGGCCCACCTCCTGCACTAACCCATCCTCTGCACTTACCCTACTCAACAACACTCTCTCCACCACATTCAACACTCTTGTTCCCCTCACTTCCCAAACTGCTTCCTAATCCCAAACCTCACCCTGGTTCACAACCTACCTCTGTTCCCTCAAGGGCCAGGTGTGGGCCACTGAACGCACCGTGCTGTCCCAAATCCGGCCTCACTGTCCACCAGCACATCTGGCCGGACCTCAAATCCTCCGACCCTTCTGCACTATGCTCCGTCAAACTGACTTTCTACTCCAAAATAATCCTGGAGGCGAAGGAAAACCCCCGGCTTCACTTCTCCACCACCATCCACCTCCTCCATCCACCACACCTCACTTCATAGATCCTCCCCTCCAACTCCCACTGTGAGAAGATGCTGGATTTCCTCCACCAAATCAAGGGAATCCGCTCTGCAGTCATTGTCCCCCCACCTTCCACACCCTCCCCACCTCCCCCCCACACCCCATCTCCTATCCACCCCTCCTTCCACATCTTCGACACCATCTCCCCATCCTCCATCATTGAGACCATCTCCTCAATGATGCTCACCACCTGCTCCCTAGATCCCATCCCCACCCCTCTCTTTACCACCCAGCTCCAACGTCTAGCCCCTCTAATCATTGACACTATCAACCTATCCATCTCATCTGGGACTGTTCCCACTGCCTTCAAAACTGCCACCATCACCCCCATCCTAAAAAAGCCTTCCTGCGATGCATCACAGCTATCCAGCTACTGCCCCATCTCCAACCTCCCCTTCCTTTCCAAAGTTCTTCAAAGAGAGGATGCCTCCCATCTCCACTCGTTCCTCTCCCAACTCTCACTCCTCAAACAACTCTCACTCTTCGAACCCCTCCACTCGGGTTTCCGTGCATCCCACATCACGGAAACTGCCTGGGTCAAGTTCACAAACGACATCCTGACCATCTGTGACCAGGGCTCCCTCTGCCTCCTCATCCTCCTCATCCTCCTCGACCGATCCGCAGCCTTCAATACCATGGATGGTATCCTCCTCCACTGCCTCTCCTCCCTCCTCAACCTGCAAGGATCTGTCCTCAAATGGTTCCGATCCTTTCTCTCCCACCGCCTTTACTTCGTCTCTTCCAACGGCTTCTCCTCCAGCCCCCGCACAGTCACATGCAGCGTTCCACAGGGATCTGACCTTGGCCGCCTGTTCTTCACCCTCCACACTCTCCCCCTGGGTAACATCATCCGAAGACATGGGGTAAATTTCCACATGTATGCAGATGACACTCAACTCTATCTATCCACGTCAATCCGAGATTCCAGGACCACTGGCATTATGACGGCCTGTCTGCACATCATCGAGTCCTGGATGAGGGCAAGTTTCCTACAATGCAAAGTCAACAAGATGGAAGCCCTCCTGATTGGCTCAAGTCAGCGCCACTACTTCACCACCCAGGCCGCCGAAACCCTCATCCACACTTTTATCACTTCCACACTCGACTACAGGAATTCCCTCCTTGTCGGCCTCCCCAGCTTCTCCCTTCACAGGCTGCATTTCAATCAGATCTCTGCAGCTCTTGTACTCTCCCGTACCAGGCTTCGTGACCACATCATGCCCACCCTCGCCCGTCTCCACCGGCTCCCCGTCACCCAGAGGATCAAATTCAAGATACTTGTCCTCACTTTCAAGGCCATCCACAGCCTTGACCCCGCCTATCTCTCTGACCTACTGACTCACTATCAGCCTGCCCGCACCCTCCGTTCAGCAGACTCAGGCCTGTTCCGTGCCCACCGCACTAACCACCCAACCATCGGCAGCCAGGCTTTCAGCCTCTCTGCTCCCACACTGTGGAATTCCATCTTGCAGCCCTCTAAACAGAGTCCATCTGGTACACCGTGCTCTTCACATGACACAGGTATAAACTTGGGGGGGAGAGAAAACATAGAACCCACACTCTCAGAAGTGAGAGTGTGAGTGACTGAGCCATTCTGAGACACCCCATCAGTCTTTCTCATTCGTCTCTTTGTCAGCCTGCCTCTCTCTCTCACACTGTTTCTCTGTCAGATCATCTCTCCCCTGTTTGTGCTATTTCTCTGTACAAAATTGATTGTTACGCTTGCCTACAAATTACACTTAACATATTTCGACATGGATAAACTATTAAACATCTTCAGGTACATTCCCGACAGGAAAGGATGTATATCAGATGCACATCATTTTATTAACATTTATTCTATCTGCATTGTGTTATATGAGTGGCGAGTGTGAAAAGCTGCTGAAGAGAACCAAGGCGGTACAAGCTTTAGATAAAGTTGCAAGTTTTTCACATGTACCAGGCATGCTTACGTTGGGAAAGTCAGGATTTCTTCAAAAGCTGGAAATGTATCAAGAGCATCGTGGAATATCTCCACAACATATTGGACCTTCACAGCGATGCTCTCATCAAAACCATAAGCCATAATAAACGCTAATCATTGGCACATATAAAACATTGAAAATAACAAAGAAGGCAAACACTCATTGACTGTTAGAAAACTAAGCCGAGGTCCTCTCTGCCTGTTGGGGTAGACAAAGATGCATATTTCATGTTAGCAAAATTCCAGTGCAGAACGTTGGCATTTTGCTTGACCCCTCAACATTTCTTTCTACCCCACATCCTTGCCATGTCCCGCTCTTCCTTCATCCACTTATGCAACATCACCCAGCTCTGCCATCATTTCACACCATAGGCTGTTGAGACCCTTACGGATGCATTTATAACATACAGATTCAACTATGCAAACTCTCTGCTTGGGACGGCCTCCCAAAATCCTCCCTCCATTAGCTGCAGATTATCCAGAACTCTGCATCCCATGTCCTCTCCCACACTTGGCTTGACTTCAACAACAAATTTACAGTTGTAGAGCACCTTTTGAGTTGGGAGTACATCCCAATGTGCTCAACAATATGGGTTCACGAGCCCAACATGGGGTGTATGTTGGGATGAGGGAGGACAGACAAGTAGGACGGAGGCTAAAGGCACAGTTGAAGACGCAGGTCTTGAGATCCGTCTTGATGGAATCAAATGTGGTAGCAAGGTGAAGGGATTATGGGATGGAGTTCTAGAGCAAGAGATTTGGATAATCTGCAGCTTGTGGAGGGAAGAGTTGGGGAGGCCAACACGGAGGGAGTTGCCATAATCAAGCTGTGAGGTGCGAAACACACGTGTAAGGAGTTTCAGCAGCCTGAGGGGTGAGGCAGTGGCGAAGATGAGCAATGTTGAGGAGTTGGTGGAAGTGCGTGCTGGACATTGAATGGATATGGTGCAATTGGACAGTTCAGGGTCAAACAAGACACTCAGGTTCCTGACTGGCTTCATTAGGTGGAGTGTCCATCCATCAATGCTGATGCTGCAAATATCTGGATAATAATGTGCTGGGGAGATATGTGGAGGAAATGAGAATGAACTAAAATATTAAACCACAACTTTTGTTGTCCTGCATCCCAATTTTGAATCTTAAAGTTGGTAATTTTATTTGAAGAAATGAATTTTGATACTAGGATCACAAGTACACACATAATCTAGGCAAATTTAAACAAACAGAATAAAACATTTGCTGCTCAGAAGAGTCTCCACATGCTATTAGTGCAAGGAATTCGTTGATTCCCACTGCCCTTCCCTTATCTCTGTACCTCTGCAAGCTTTATGCACGTGAATGCTTCTCTCCTGGAATCAACATAGATTATGCCCCACTATCTTACTTAACAGAGTTTGCAATTAATCTAATAAACTCCTAAATTCTCATACAATTGTTATTCAGTGAAAAACCTAACACAGGCAATACAAAATCTCACTAATCTATACAAAAATAATTCAATATATTTGCTCTCAAACCAACATAGAAGTTTCAATGATTAGTTTATAATTTTTCAGACTTTCTTAGTCACGTGTCAAAGACCTGATGTATATGCTGCGTGTTTGTTCCATGACTGTGAAATGATATCTCCAATTATACCACTAATTCCCCCCTGGAGATTTGCCATTGTAATAAAGATCTTATAAGAGGCTTCCATTTCATTCCGCTTATGTGAGACCCAGAAGAAGAAACTACAAGAGCCTATCAGTTGGAAAACATGGTATATTTAACAATTTATGACGTGGAAAGAATTTTCTACCCCATTCTTGCAATGGTTGGATTTCC
This sequence comes from Hydrolagus colliei, assembly GCA_035084275.1. NCBI lineage: Eukaryota > Metazoa > Chordata > Chondrichthyes > Chimaeriformes > Chimaeridae > Hydrolagus > Hydrolagus colliei. The sequence continues at coordinate 21,950,993 of CM068748.1, read as the reverse complement.
TGGTAAGATAGTCTTTCTTGGTCACAGATGATGACCAAGAACGATGAAGTTTAATGCAGAGAAGTGTGAGGTGATGCATTTTGGGAGAAGAAATACAGGGAGGCAATATAGGCTAGATAGTACAATTTTAAATGGTGTGAAGGAACAGAGAGACCTGGGGATTTGTGTTAAAGACTCGTTGAAGGTGGCAGGACAGGTAGACAAGGCTGTTAAGAAGGCATATGGGATACTAGGCTTGATAAATAGGGGTATAAAGTACAAAAGTCAGGAAGTGCTGACTAACCTCTATAAAACTTTGGTGAGGCCTCAGCTGGAATACTGTGTTCAATTCTGGTCACCACACTACAGAAAGGATGTGAAGACATTGGAAAGGGTACAAAGAAGATTTACTAGGATGGTGCCAGGATTGAGGGACTTCTATGAGAGGCTAGATAAGCTAGGGTTATTCTCTCTGGAGCAGAGAAGATTGAGAGGAGACCTAATAGAGGTTTATAAGATCATGAAGGGTTTCGACAGGGCAAATAGAGAAAAACTATTTCCACTCGTGGGCAAATCTGTGACTCATGGTCACAGATTTAAAATAGTTTCAAGGCGAAGTAGAGGGGAGCTGAGGAGAAATTATTTCAATCATCGAGTTGTTCGAATCTGGAATGCATTGCCTGAATAGGTGGTGGAGGCTTATTCGATAACAACTTTTAAAAGGGAATTAGATCTTTATTTAGGGAGAACAGGTCTAGTAGGCTATGGGGAGTGGGCAGGGCAGTGGGATTGAATCGCTCTTTTCTGAAGAGCCGGCACAGACTAGATGGGCTGAATGGCCTCCTTTTGTGCCGTAAAATTCTATGAATCTATGATGAAACTTAGGGCAGAATGAATATATCAGGGAAGCCGGGGAGTGGGTTCACGAAATAGAAATTGGTCAATTCACCAATTATAGTTAAGTGTTTCAGCTGCATTTGGGGTAAGGTATAGTTGGAGGCAGAAAATATGATGGAAGAAGGCAGTCCCTGTCAGGGACCAGATGTGCGGAAGATAGGACAACTGTTGGTCCAACCAGATGATGAAGTTGCTCACCAGATTTCTGAGTTGGAGGGATACGCTTCGGAGGATGTGGGGGGTCAGATAGCTCCTGTTAATGCTGAGAGCCCCAGCTGTTATGGGAAGGGTGGTCGTAGCTGGAGAACTATCAAGAACGCTGGCCGGTCAGTGATGTAATCAATGCTCTTTTGCTGGATATCATCCAGCAATGCCCCAAAACAATATCCATTCTGCACACAACAAACTTGGATGTTTCATAAGCAGGCTGGGACAATCAAGGGAGAAATTGTTCAAGTGCAATTTAAGATCAAGAAAATTCTATGTTTATGTGGAATATATGTGCGTGAAATCTGACAGGTTCCAATTTCCAATTTCCAATTTGTTCCAATAGGTTTCATCCAAAGATATACAGTCAATTTTCTTACTCTCCATCCCCCTAACGCAACCCCTCCCCCCACCCGCTCTGGTCCCTATCTGACTGTTCAGTGCCTTGGGACGTCCTGCCGATGTGAGAATCGCTATATAAATGTAATGATTCATTGATGTCAGACAAAATAAAATCTCACTTCGAAGTAAAAATACCGTCAGTTGAAGCATCATGTTGGAACATTGACCTCATAGCCAAGGCTGATAGTGTAATGCTGTCCATACAGTCAATACAATTAGCAATATTGTAATAATCCTTGCATTTGATATGGTGCTTTTCACATCTTATCGACGTCCCAAAGCACTTCACAGAATAAACTGTAAAGTGAATCATGGTTGTTTGTGGGACATTATTGTGCATAAATTAGTTTAATGGTTTCCTTACTCATTTACAGTTATTGTGTTTCACGCAAAAAATACTAAAACATTTTGAGATATTCTGACACCTTGTGTCAAATGCAAGCATGATTCAATATTTAATTATACTCCAATAATCACTGTAGTTCAGAATGTAATATGTCTCAGTGGAAGGGAAGAAATTTGACACATTTGGGAGCAACCTGTCATTTTGAGTATCAACCAGAATCATTTGGTACATTGTTGCCTGAAAAGATTCTGATGTCCAGCTCCAAGCCAGGACACGGAAATCATATAGTGCAGGTTCAGAACACAAGGCAGAATTGGAAGTGAGTTGCATAAATGGATGTGAATTCTGCTGCTGATGCGATGTTAAACCGAGATACGTCTGTCTCTTCAGGTGGACTTTAAATATCGAAATCACACTGATCATCAAAAGAAGGCGGTTTCTCTGATGTCTTGAGCAACAAAACCCAAATGATATTCGGCATACGTTCCATGGCTATTTGTGGGACCTTGCTGCCTGCCACTTGGCTACCCCATTTAGCCATGCAAAACTACTCCACTTAATGGTGTACTCTATGAACCACTTTGAGTCCCTGTGTAATGCAGATTCTTCTTTTCCAAGTGAACTTCATCGGGATTCTGATTCTTTCACGTGGAAAATGTGATCTCTCCAAAGGCGTCACCATCTACCTAGAAGCCATAGCAGCGGCAGATCTACTGGTCATTGTCATTGATGTAATATTGAATCGTATTAATAATTTATATTTCCCAATTAGTTTCTTGTTCTACACTCCTGTGTGCAGTCTCCGAATTGTTTTGATGGCTACAGTTGCAAAATGTTCTGTGTGGTACACAGTTGCTTTCACTTTTGAGCGTTTTGTAGCAATTTGTTGTCAGAAGATGAAAACTACCTATTGCTCGGTGAAAACTGCCTATCTAGTTATAACAACATTGAGTGTCTTAAACGTTTTCCAAAGTATTCCCTGGTACTTTGTTTTTTCTCCTCTACTAATCATTAACAATTTACCATTTTATTGCTTTGGAAAACCCAGCTATTATATTTTACCAGTGTGGAAAGTTTTTACATGGTTCAACCGAGTATTTACTCCTGTTCTTGCATTTCTTTGGATTTCCCTCTTTAATGTTCTGACTATTAGACACATATTAACAGCCAGCAAGGCCCGAAAAAGGATAATGGTCCATAAAAATTGGGATAAACAGAATGATCCGGAAATAGAAAAGCGAAGAAAATCGATTATTTTGCTGTTCACTATCTCAGCCAGTTTTCTTCTCTTGTGGGTGACAACTATTATACATTCATTAATATGGCCAATTAAAAACTATAATTATGGAACACGAGTCAATAACTTCCAATATAACGTCCAACAGTCGGGATTTATGCTTCAACTTTTCAGTTCATGCACAAACACCTGTATCTATGCTGTGACACAGACTAAGTTTAGAGAGGAGTTGAAGAAAGTGGTTAAATATCCTTGCACTGTCAGGAAATGTAAATAAAATTATTTAAAATAAAATGATTATTGGTACATTGGATACAACTTGACGTGTTTGATTCATGCATTTGGTGGAACAAAACCCTGAGACAAATGTGCTGGCTCCCCATCCCCCAAAGGATCGATTTGAAGATCCTCGTCCTCACTTTCAAGGCCATTCATGGCCTTGCCCTGCCTATGTCTCTGACCTGCTGTCTCCCTCTCAGCCTGCCCACTCTTTCTGTTCAGCAGACTAATTACAATTGTAGAGCGCCTTTTGTGTTGGAAGGACATCCCAAGGTGTTCAACATTATGGGTTCAGGATCCGAGCAAGGGGTGTATGTTGGGATGAGGGAGGACAGACAGGTAGATCAGAGGCTGAAGGCACAGTTGAAGAGGGCATCTCGAGACTGGTCTTGATGGAGGTGCGTGAGGTAGCAAAGCATTATGGGATGGAGTTCCAAAGCATAGGCACAAATGGACTGAAAGCCCAGCTTTCACTTGTCGGGAGGGATGGCGGGAGACATGTAGTAGGCTGGACCCTGCTGAACAGAGTGAGTGGATGGGTTGATAGGGGATCAGCATGTCAGAGAGGTAGGAAGCGGTAAGGCCGTGGAAAGAACCAGGAGCTGGAATTCTTCGATCGGTCAAAGTCTCAGTGACTCTGCAGTCATTATCCCCCCAACTCCCACACCCTCCCCATCTCCCCTCCACACCCCATCTCCTACCCACCCCTCCTGCCACAGCTTCAACCCCATCTCCTCATCCTCCGTCATTGAGACCATCTCCTCAATGAAGCTCACCACCTGCTCTCCAGATCCCATCCCCACCCATCTCCTCACCACCTATCTCCACCTACTAGCCCCTCTAATCACTGACACGATCAACCTCGCCCTCTCATCAGGGACTGTTCCCACTGCTTTCAAAACAACCACCATCACCCACATCCTAAAAACGCCTTCCCTCAATGCGTCGCTGCTATCTAGCTATCGGCCCATCTCCAACCTCCCCTTCCATGAAAGGTCCTTGAAAGAGTGCTTGACTCCCAGCTCTGCTCTTTCCTCACACAACACTCACTCCTCTAACCTCTCCAATCGAGTTTCCATGCCTCCCAAACCACAGACACTGCCCTGGTCAAGGTCACAAAAGACATCCTGACCATCTGTGACCAGGGCTCCCTCTGCCTCCTCATCCTATCCGCTGCCTTCGATACCATGGTATCCTCCTCCACCGCCTCTCCTCCCTCCTCACCCTGCAAGGATCTGTCCTCAAATGGTTCCCATCCTATCTCTCCCTATCTCTCACTTTTTCTCTTCCAACGACTTCTCCTCCAGGATCCCACCCCACAGTCACATGCAGCATTCTCCAGGGCTCTGTCCTTGGCCCCCTGTTCTTCACCCTCTACACTCTCCCCCTGGGCGACATCATCCATAGGCATGGGGTATATTTCTACATGTATACAGATGACTCTCAACTCTACCTATCCGCATCAACCCTAGATTCCAGGACCACTGGGGTTCTGACTGCCTGTCTGTCCTGGATGAGGGCAAATTTCCTACAAGGCAACGTCAACAAGATGGAAGCCCTCCTGATTGGCTCATGTCAGCGCCTCCGCACCTCAGGTGCTGACAACATCAGTGTTCAAGGCTGCTCTCTCCACCTCTCGAAGCCACTCAGGAAACTGGGCATCTAGTTCGACCCCCAAGCTATACTTCCTCCCCCACATATGCTCCATGTCAGGCACAGCCTTCCATCACCTCCGCAATATTGCCAGAATCCGCCACTACCTCACCCTCACGCCGCCGAAACCCTCATTCATGCTTTTATCACGTCCCGGCTCAACTACAGGAACTCTCTCCTTGTCAGCCTCCCCAGCTTCTCTCTTCACAGGCTGCAGATCAATCAGAACTCTGCAGCTCGTGTACTCTGCCGTAGCAGGCTTCGCGACCACATCACGCACACCCTCGCCCATCTCCACTGGCTCCCCGTCACCCAGAGGATCAAATTCAAGATCCTTGACCTCACTTTCAAGGACATTCACAGCCTTGCCCCAGCCTATCTCACTGATCTACTGACTCCCTATCAGCCTGCCAACGCCTGTTAGAGTTGGTGAAGAACTTGATAAAATTAGTATAGACTGTTAAAAACAGAGAGTGGGCTAGAATGATGCTATGTGATGTTTTTGTATAACTGCTGTATAAGATAAGGGAAGTTGCTGCACATAGTTTGAGTTGTCAAGGTCACCATTAGAAACCAGTTAGAACAGACTGCGATAAGAAGAGTTCATTAGCGAAGAAAGGCAGAGTTGGGTGCAAAAGAGAATGTGAATAAGCACGAGAGTGGCATGAGATGTTCACGTGAACACCATGTGTCCATGAAAGGATAAAAGTGTTGAGACAAAGGAATCGAGCAGTGCGGAGACGGAGGAGCAGAAGGAGAAGGACCTGATGGAAGATACTGTAACGTGACAGTAGCCAAACCGCTCTCGAGAAGGAGAAACAACTGATGGAAGAAACTGTAACTGACAGTAGCCAAACCGCTCTCGAGAAAGGGAACCAACTGATGGAACAGCTGTATCGTGACAGCAGACCCCCAAAGAGATCAATACCCCTACTTTTCCCCGAGACCGACTGAGAGGAGGCAAGGAAGAGAAAGGACTATTCCCTTTTAACCTGAAGAATGTGTGCCGGGTAGTATATTGTAGTCGTTGTAGTCGTTTTATATGCTTTAGTGTCAGCTCAATGAGTACACCTGAATAAAGAACCTGTTTTAAAAGAAATGAATCAGTCGTACCTGGTCAATCGGAGGCTGGCTGTAACCTAATTATTGACTGGAGAAATTGATATTTTCAACCTGAGAATTTAATCTCTAACAATTGGCGTAGTCGGCAGGATTCAGGTGACACTAAAGTTTCTGTTAAGAAAGTTAAGTGAGATATTGATTCAAGGCAGATGTGAAACGGAGCGTCATCACGGAAGGTGAATGACGGGGAGACTCCGACATAAAAGTTAACTCGACATTGAATTGTTTGGTTACCGAAGACGACGTTGTGTAGTCATTCAATTGTCTTGTAACGGGCGTAGTGTATGAAAATGGCATAGTGTAGTCATTGAATTGTCTTGTGATGGGCGTTGAATTAACTAACGGCATTGTAGGATCAGGTTGGGGGAAATAAATCAAATGAGCGAATAGTTGAATATGGGGGTGGAAGAAGTTGGCAGCTATCGGACAGAAAAGACCACCACCTAAATCGGAAGGGAACAGAAATAATGGAGTGGTTGGCTTTTGTATGCATTAATGATAGTGATAGCGATATTGTTAGTTTGTTGCGTATTGTTTAATGTTGTGAAGATTTGTTTGACGTGTTGCATCACGGCCCCGGTGTTCAGAAAGAAAGGGATTATGTATGCAAACAAGTCTAAAGATTGTGTGATACCTCATGTTAATTCGGTATCAAGGTGGGGACTGTTAGAGTTGGTGAAGAACTGGTTAAAATTAGTATAGACTGTTAAAAACAGAGAGTGGGCTAGAATGATGCTATGTGATGTTTTTGTATAACTGCTGTATAAGATAAGGGAAGTTGCTGCACATAGTTTGAATTGTCAAGGTCACCATTAGAAACCAGTTAGAACAGACTGTGATAAGAAGAGCTCTTTAGCAAAGAAAGGCAGAGTTGGGTGTAAAAGAGAATGTGAATAAGCACGAGAGTGGCATGAGATGTTCAGGTGAGCACCATGTGTCCAAGAAAGGATAAAAGTGTTGAGACAAAGGAATCGAGTAGAGCGGAGACGGAGGAGCAGAAGGAGAAGGACCTGATGGAAGATACTATAACGTGACAGTAGCCAAGCCACTCTCGAGAAGGAGAAACAACTGATGGAAGAAACTATAACTGACAGTAGCCAAACCGCTCTCGAGAAAGGGAACCAACTGATGGAAGAGCTGAAACGTGACAGCAGACCCTCAAACAGATCAACACCACTACTTTTCCCCGAGACCGACTGAGAGGAGGCAAGGAAGAGAAAGGACTATTCCCTTTTAACCTGAAGAATGCGTGCCGGGTAGTATATTGTAGTCGTTGTAGTCGTTTTATATGCTTTAGTGTCAGCTCAGTGAGCATACCTGAATAAAGAACCTGTTTTAAAAGAAATGAATCAGTAGTACCTGGTCAATCGGAGGCTGGCTGTAACCTAAATTTTGACTGGAGAAATTGATATTTTCAACCTGAGAATTTAATCTCTAACACACCCTCCGTTCAGCAGTCTCAGGCCTGTTCCGCGTCCACCGCCCTAACCACCCAACCATCGGCGGCCAGGCTTTCAGCCTCTCTGCTCCCACACTGTGGAATTCCATCTTGCAGCTCTCTACACAGAGGCCATCTGGTACACCGTGCTCTTCACATAACACAGGTATAAACTTGGGGGAGAGAGAAAACATAGAACCCACACTCTCAAAAGTGAGAGTGTGAGTGACTGAGCCATTCAGAGACACCCCATCAGTCTTTCTCATTCGTCTCTTTGTCAGCCTGCCTCTCTCTCTCACACTGTTTCTCTGTCAGATCGTCTCTCCCTTGTTTGTGCTATTTCTCTCTACAAATTGATTGTCACGCTTGCCTACAAAATATGCTTACCATATTTCAACATGGATAAACTATTAAACATCTTTAGGTATCTTCCCAACAGGAAAGGCTGTATATCAGATGCACATCATTTTATTAACATTTATGCTGTCTGCATTGTGTTATATGAGTGGCGGGTGTGAAAAGCTGCTGAAGAGAACCAAGGCACTACAAGCTTTAGATAACGTTGCAAGTTTTTCACATGCTTACCTTGGGAAAGTCAGGATTTCTTCAAAAGCTGGAAATGTATCAAGAGCATCGTGGAATACCTCCACAACATATTGCTCTCATCAAAACCATGACCCCAGCATGGTGTGTATGTTGGGATGAGGGAGGACAGCCAGATAGGATGTAGTTTAAAGGCACAGTTGAAGATGGGAGTTTTGAGACCCGTCTTGATGGAGTCAAATGAGATAGCATGTTGAAGGGATTATGGGATGGAGTTCCAGAGCAAGGGTTTTGGATGCTCTGCAGCTTATGGAGGGAAGCGTTGGGGAGGCCAACAAGGAGGGAGTTGCCATAAACAAGCGATGAAGTGCGATTCACATGAGTAACGGGTTTCAGCAGCCTGAGGGGTGAGGCAGTGGCGAAGATGGGCAATGTTGAGGAGTTGGTGGAAGTCTGTGCTGGTCATTGAATGGATATGGTGCAATTGGACAGTTCAGGGACAAACAGGGTTCAGGTTCCTGACTGGCTTCATTAGGTGGAGTGTCCATCCATCAATGCTGATACTGCAAATGCCTGGATAATAATATACTGGGGAGATACGTGGAGGAAATGAGAATGAACTAAAATATCAAACCACAACTTTTGTTGTCCTGCATCCCAATTTTGAATCTTAAACTTGGTAATTTTATTTGAAGAAATGAATTTTGATACTAGGATCACAAGTACACACATAATCTAGGCAAATTTAAACAATCAGAATAAAACATTTACTGCTCAGAAGAGTCTCCACATGCTATTAGAGCAAGGAATTCATTCATTCTAACTGCCCTTCCCTTATCTCTGTACCTCTGCAAGCTTTATGCACGTGAATGCTTCTCTCCTGGAATCAACATAGATTATGCCCCACTATCTTACTTGACAGAGTTTGCAATTAATCTAATAAACTCCTAAATTCTCCTACAATTGTTATTCAGTGAAAACCTAACACAGGCAATACAAAATCTCACTAATCTATACAAAAATAATTCAATATATTTGCTCTGAAACCAAGATGGAATTCTCAATGGTTAGTTTATAATTTTTCAGACGTTCTTAGTCACTTGTCAGAGACCTGATGTATATGTTACGTGTTTGTTCCATGACAGTGAAATGATATCTCCAATGGTAGCACTAATTCCCCCCTGGAGATTTGCTATTGCAATAAAGATAGTATAAGAGGCCGTCATTTCAGTCCGCTCATGTGAGACCCAGAAGAAGAAACTTACAAGAGCCTATTAGTTGGAAAACATGGTATACTTAACCATTTATGACGTGGAAAGAATTTACTACCCCATTCTTGCAATGGTTGGAGTTCCTGGTAAGATAGTATTTCTATAAACCCATAGCATAGTTTTTAGCAATGAATATGAAGATAAGGAAGGGGCAAGGTGGAGGGACAGTAGAAGAGTGTTCCAGAATATAGGGTGTAGTGGCTGAATGCTTGGTCACAGATATGAAACTGAGGGCAGAAGGAATATGTCAGGGAAGCCGGGGAGTGGGTTCACGAAATAGAAATTGGTCAATCCACCAATCATAGTTAAGTGTTTCAGCTGCAGCTGGGGTAAGGTATAGTTGGAGGCAGGAAATGTGATGGAGGAAGGCAGTCCCGGTCAGGAACCAGATGTGGGGAAGATAGGACAACTGTGGGTCCAACCAGATGCTAAAGTTGCACACCAGTTTCGTGAGTTGCAGGGATAGGCTTGGGAGTATGTGGGGGGTAAGCTAGCTCCTTTTAAAGCTGAGAGCCCCAGATGTTATGGGAAGGGTGGTCCTAGCTGGAGAACTATCAAGAACGCTGGCCGGTCAATGATGTAATCAATGCTCTTTTGCTGGTTATCATCCAGCAATGCCACAAAACAATATCCATTCTGCACACAACAAACTTGCATGTTTCGTAAGCAGGCTGGGACAATCAAGGGAGAGATTGTTCAAGTGCAATTTAAGCTCAAGGAAATTCCATGTTTATGTGGAATATATGTGGGTGAACTCTGACAGGTTACAATTTGTACATAGGTTTCGCCAAAAGATATACAGTCAATTTTCTTACTCTCCTTCCCCCGACCACAACCCCTCCCCCCCAACCCGCTCTGATCCCTATCTGACTGTTCAGTGCCTTGGGACGTCCTGCCGACGTGAGAGGCACTATATAAATGTAATGATTCATTGATGTCAGACAAAATAAAATCTCACTTCAAAGTAAAAATATCGTCAGTTGAAGCTTCATGTTGGAACATTGACCTCATTGCCAAGGCTGATAGTGTAATGCTGTCCAAACAGTCAATAAAAATTAGTAATATTATAATAATCCTTGCATTTGATATAGCGCTTTTCACATTTTATCGACGTCCCAAAGCGCTTCACAGAATATACTGTAAAGTGAATCATGGTTGTTTGTGGGATATTGTTGCGCATAAATTAGTTTCATGGTTTCCTTACTCATTCACAGTTATTGTGTTTCACGCGAAAAATACTAAAGCATTTTGAGATATTCTGACACCTTGTGTCAAATGTAAGCATTATTCAATATTTAATTGTACTGCAATAATCAATGTAGTTCAAAATGTAATATGTCTCAGTGGAAGGGAAGAAATTTGACACATTTGGGAGCAACCTGTCATTTTGAGTATCAACCAGAATCATTTGGTAGAATTGTTGCCTGAAAACATTCTGATGTTCAGCTCCAAGCCAGGACACGGAAATCATATAGTGCAGGTTCAGAACACAAGGCAAAATTGGAAGTGAGTTGCATAAAAGGATGTGAATTCTGCTGCTGATGCGATGTTAAACCGAGATACTTCTGTCTGTTCAGGTGGAATTTAAATAACTAAATCACACTGATCATCAAAAGAAGGCGGTTTCTCTGATGTCCTGAGCAACAAAACCCAAATGATATTCGGCAAACGTTCCATGGCTATTTGTGGGATCTTGCTGCCTGCCACATGGCTAACCCATTCAGCCACACAAAACTACTCCACTTAATGGTGTACTCTATGAACCGCTTTGAGTCCCTGTATAACGATGATTCTTCTTTCCCTAGTAAACTTGATCGGGATTCTGATCCTTTCACGTGGAAATTGTGGTCTCTCCAAAGGCATCACCATCTACCTAGAAGCCATAGCAGTCGCAGATCTACTGGTAATTATCATTGATGTAATATTGAATCGTATTAATAATTTGTATTTCCCAATTAGTTTCTTGTTCTACACTCCTGTGTGCAGTCTCAGAATTGTTTTGATGGCTACAGTCGTGAAATGTTCTGTGTGGTACACAGTTGCTTTCACTTTCGATCGTTTTGTAGCAATTTGTTGTCAGAAGATGAAAACTACCTATTGCTCTGTGAAAACTGCCTATCTGGTTATAACAACATTGAGTGTCTTAAACTTTTTTCAAAGTATTCCCTGGTACTTTGTTTTTTCTCCTGTACTAATCATTAACAATTTACCATTTTATTGTACTGGAAAACCCAGCTATTATACTTTGCCAGTGTGGAAAGTTTTCGCATTGTTCAACCGAATTTTTACCCCTGTTGTTGCATTTCTTTTGATTTCCCTCTTCAATGTTCTGACTATCAGACACATATTAACAGCCAACAGAATCCGAACAAAAATAATGGTCAATAAAAATGGGGGTAAACAAAATGATCCAGAGATAGAAAAGCGGAGAAAATCCATCATTTTGTTGTTCGCTATCTCAGCCAGTTTTCTTCTATTGTGGGTGACAACTATTATATATTCATTAATATGGCCAATTAGAAACTATAATTATCAAACACTGGTCAATAACGTCCAATATAACGTCCAACAGTCGGGATTTATGCTGAAGCATTTGAGTTCATGTACAAACACCTGTATCTATGCTGTGACACAGACTAAGTTTAGAGAGGAGTTGAGGAAAGTGATTAAATATCCTTGTACTGTTAGGAAACGTAAATAAGTAATATTATTAACAATAAAAATATTGTTGGAACATTGGATACATCTTGATGTGTTTGATGCATGCATTTGGTGGAACAAAACCCTGAGACAAAGGTGCTACCTTTCTGTCCGAGGTTTGCCAATTAAAAGCATTGGCCTGGAGTGCAGGAAGGAACATCAATCTGTCATGTGGTAGTGAGTGGTTTGGTATGTTATATGCTCCTCAATTGAGTTGTTCAGGGTAGCTGGGAAACCTCTGCCCACTGAACATTTCGCTTGGATTTAAATTCCTGTCGTTCTTACCCAGTTACAAGCCAAGGTATTCCTTCATGTTGGTTGCACTGTTGGCCATCAAGTGTACGATGCTACTCACATAAATTTAAAAAGTGAAGACAACGCGGCGTCACAAACAAACAAAAACAACTAACCCACGCGACCCGACGCCTCTCCCCCCCACCAATAACAGTGCATCAGCATTAACACCTCATCACTACTAACCGCGCATTAACAATTCAGCTCCTGTGGCTCAGTGGTTAGATCACTAGCAAGCTGGGGAGACCAAGCAGGGGAGACCTATGTTCAAATCTAGGCAGGTCAGGGTGACATCTTGGGCAAGTTTCCTTACTCCACATGCCTAATAATAATCCCTCAAAAAAAAACACAATAAAAAATTGGTCATTTCAATCCACGACTGTTTGTAGGACACTGCTGTGTGCAATTGGCTGCCAAAATTTGCCCACAAATATATACAGTCAATTCACTTTACAGCATACTCTTTGAAGCGCTTTGGGACATCGATCAGATGTGAAAAGCGCTATATCAAATCCAAGTATTATTATTAATAACATTATAATTAGATCACTAGCACCTCGAATTAACAGATCATTAGCCTCCCTCAACCCACCCTCAGGATAGGTGACAATGGCAGCGCTGACTTGGCTCATCACCTCCTAGCCATGGCCACACATCCACTAGAATGATGCCACTCCAATGATCCCTCGCTCTCGGCTCCCTGTGTGTGCACTTTGGCTGTCGCCCCAACTAGAGCCTTTCCCCACCACCCTAATTGTCTGTTCTCCCAGGCACTTCTATCCACTACTCCCACCCTGTCCTACTCTCACACTTTCCCCACTGCCTACCAACCCCACCCCCCAGCCTCCCTCTGCCGATCTGCACTGCTCTCTCTCCGTCCTTCCCACCTCCTATCCCCACTTGACCCTCCCACAGCCTCCCACTGCTCCAGCCTAGGAATCCTCCACTGGGCTCATTGTGGCACTCAGCGTTCGCTGTCCAGCACTATCCATATCGATTGCTACATTCCCCATCATCACTGCCAGCCACAGACATGGGGGAGATAACCTCTCCTCCCTCATCCCCATCCCCTCCACCCCTGCTGCCCTATCTGGTCCCCCCTCGCATCCCTCTGCCAACTGCTCGCTCTGCATTGGCCTCCAAAATGTCCACTCCCACTGTAACAAGACCCTGGCCATCAACGATTTCATCGTTGATGAGAACATTGACATCATGTCACTAACTGAAACCTGGATCACTGCAGGGGACAAAGAGGCCATAGCACCTGTCTACACCTCCCACCACGTCCCTTGCCCCAACCGGCGTGGTGGTAGCATGGCCCTCATCTCTAGGGCGCCACTTGCCCTTTCCACTTATTCCTCAGGTTCCTTCCCCTCTTTCCAACACTACATCCTCTCCTACACCTCCCATCTCTCCCTTAAAATCCTCCTTGTTATCCGTACCCCAAAACCCTCCCCTACCGTCATCTCTGAATTATCCACTCTCCTTGCCTCATCCTATGTCTCTTCCAATGGCCTCATTATCCTCGGTGACTTTAAACTCCACTTCAACCCCTCATGCTCCACCTCCTCAGAATTCTCCTTCCTCGTCTCTCAACCTCTCCCTCCACATCCTCTCTGCCATCCACATTCATGGCCACCCACTTGAACTGGTGATCAACTGGGGCATTAGCATCTCAGATGTCACCATCTCTGACAAGGCCATATCCGACCACCACTTCATTTCTTTCAACTCCTCTAACCCTCTCCCTTCTACCCCCAAACCTACCACCATCTTCTACCATCCATGGAAGAAGATCCCTTCACAACCTTTCTCCGCTGCCTTGGAGTCCTCCGAACTCCTTTCCCTCTGGCCCACCTCCTGCACTAACCCATCCTCTGCACTTACCCTACTCAACAACACTCTCTCCACCACATTCAACACTCTTGTTCCCCTCACTTCCCAAACTGCTTCCTAATCCCAAACCTCACCCTGGTTCACAACCTACCTCTGTTCCCTCAAGGGCCAGGTGTGGGCCACTGAACGCACCGTGCTGTCCCAAATCCGGCCTCACTGTCCACCAGCACATCTGGCCGGACCTCAAATCCTCCGACCCTTCTGCACTATGCTCCGTCAAACTGACTTTCTACTCCAAAATAATCCTGGAGGCGAAGGAAAACCCCCGGCTTCACTTCTCCACCACCATCCACCTCCTCCATCCACCACACCTCACTTCATAGATCCTCCCCTCCAACTCCCACTGTGAGAAGATGCTGGATTTCCTCCACCAAATCAAGGGAATCCGCTCTGCAGTCATTGTCCCCCCACCTTCCACACCCTCCCCACCTCCCCCCCACACCCCATCTCCTATCCACCCCTCCTTCCACATCTTCGACACCATCTCCCCATCCTCCATCATTGAGACCATCTCCTCAATGATGCTCACCACCTGCTCCCTAGATCCCATCCCCACCCCTCTCTTTACCACCCAGCTCCAACGTCTAGCCCCTCTAATCATTGACACTATCAACCTATCCATCTCATCTGGGACTGTTCCCACTGCCTTCAAAACTGCCACCATCACCCCCATCCTAAAAAAGCCTTCCTGCGATGCATCACAGCTATCCAGCTACTGCCCCATCTCCAACCTCCCCTTCCTTTCCAAAGTTCTTCAAAGAGAGGATGCCTCCCATCTCCACTCGTTCCTCTCCCAACTCTCACTCCTCAAACAACTCTCACTCTTCGAACCCCTCCACTCGGGTTTCCGTGCATCCCACATCACGGAAACTGCCTGGGTCAAGTTCACAAACGACATCCTGACCATCTGTGACCAGGGCTCCCTCTGCCTACTCATCCTCCTCGACCGATCCGCAGCCTTCAATACCATGGATGGTATCCTCCTCCACTGCCTCTCCTCCCTCCTCAACCTGCAAGGATCTGTCCTCAAATGGTTCCGATCCTTTCTCTCCCACCGCCTTTACTTCGTCTCTTCCAACGGCTTCTCCTCCAGCCCCCGCACAGTCACATGCAGCGTTCCACAGGGATCTGACCTTGGCCGCCTGTTCTTCACCCTCCACACTCTCCCCCTGGGTAACATCATCCGAAGACATGGGGTAAATTTCCACATGTATGCAGATGACACTCAACTCTATCTATCCACGTCAATCCGAGATTCCAGGACCACTGGCATTATGACGGCCTGTCTGCACATCATCGAGTCCTGGATGAGGGCAAGTTTCCTACAATGCAAAGTCAACAAGATGGAAGCCCTCCTGATTGGCTCAAGTCAGCGCCACTACTTCACCACCCAGGCCGCCGAAACCCTCATCCACACTTTTATCACTTCCACACTCGACTACAGGAATTCCCTCCTTGTCGGCCTCCCCAGCTTCTCCCTTCACAGGCTGCATTTCAATCAGATCTCTGCAGCTCTTGTACTCTCCCGTACCAGGCTTCGTGACCACATCATGCCCACCCTCGCCCGTCTCCACCGGCTCCCCGTCACCCAGAGGATCAAATTCAAGATACTTGTCCTCACTTTCAAGGCCATCCACAGCCTTGACCCCGCCTATCTCTCTGACCTACTGACTCACTATCAGCCTGCCCGCACCCTCCGTTCAGCAGACTCAGGCCTGTTCCGTGCCCACCGCACTAACCGCCCAACCATCGGCAGCCAGGCTTTCAGCCTCTCTGCTCCCACACTGTGGAATTCCATCTTGCAGCCCTCTAAACAGAGGCCATCTGGTACACCGTGCTCTTCACATGACACAGGTATAAACTTGGGGGGGAGAGAAAACATAGAACCCACACTCTCAAAAGTGAAAGTGTGAGTGACTGAGCCATTCTGAGACACCCCATCAGTCTTTCTCATTCGTCTCTTTGTCAGCCTGCCTCTCTCTCTCACACTGTTTCTCTGTCAGATCATCTCTCCCCTGTTTGTGCTATTTCTCTGTACAAAATTGATTGTTACGCTTGCCTACAAATTACACTTAACATATTTCGACATGGATAAACTATTAAACATCTTCAGGTACATTCCCGACAGGAAAGGATGTATATCAGATGCACATCATTTTATTAACATTGATTCTATCTGCATTGTGTTATATGAGTGGCGAGTGTGAAAAGCTGCTGAAGAGAACCAAGGCGGTACAAGCTTTAGATAAAGTTGCAAGTTTTTCACATGTACCAGGCATGCTTACGTTGGGAAAGTCAGGATTTCTTCAAAAGCTGGAAATGTATCAAGAGCATCGTGGAATATCTCCACAACATATTGGACCTTCACAGCGATGCTCTCATCAAAACCATAAGCCATAATAAACGCTAATCATTGGCACATATAAAACATTGAAAATAACAAAGAAGGCAAACACTCATTGACTGTTAGAAAACTAAGCCGAGGTCCTCTCTGCCTGTTGGGGAAGACAAAGATGCATATTTCATGTTAGCAAAATTCCAGTGCAGAACGTTGGCATTTTGCTTGACCCCTCAACATTTCTTTCTACCCCACATCCTTGCCATGTCCCGCTCTTCCTTCATCCACTTATGCAACATCACCCAGCTCTGCCATCATTTCACACCATAGGCTGTTGAGACCCTTACGGATGCATTTATAACATACAGATTCAACTATGCAAACTCTCTGCTTGGGACGGCCTCCCAAAATCCTCCCTCCATTAGCTGCAGATTATCCAGACCTCTGCATCCCATGTCCTCTCCCACACTTGGCTTGACTTCAACAACAAATTTACAGTTGTAGAGCACCTTTTGAGTTGGGAGTACATCCCAATGTGCTCAACAATATGGGTTCACGAGCCCAACATGGGGTGTATGTTGGGATGAGGGAGGACAGACAAGTAGGACGGAGGCTAAAGGCACAGTTGAAGACGCAGGTCTTGAGATCCGTCTTGATGGAATCAAATGTGGTAGCAAGGTGAAGGGATTATGGGATGGAGTTCTAGAGCAAGAGATTTGGATAATCTGCAGCTTGTGGAGGGAAGAGTTGGGGAGGCCAACACGGAGGGAGTTGCCATAATCAAGCTGTGAGGTGCGAAACACACGTGTAAGGAGTTTCAGCAGCCTGAGGGGTGAGGCAGTGGCGAAGATGAGCAATGTTGAGGAGTTGGTGGAAGTGCGTGCTGGACATTGAATGGATATGGTGCAATTGGACAGTTCAGGGTCAAACAAGACACTCAGGTTCCTGACTGGCTTCATTAGGTGGAGTGTCCATCCATCAATGCTGATGCTGCAAATATCTGGATAATAATGTGCTGGGGAGATATGTGGAGGAAATGAGAATGAACTAAAATATTAAACCACAACTTTTGTTGTCCTGCATCCCAATTTTGAATCTTAAAGTTGGTAATTTTATTTGAAGAAATGAATTTTGATACTAGGATCACAAGTACACACATAATCTAGGCAAATTTAAACAAACAGAATAAAACATTTGCTGCTCAGAAGAGTCTCCACATGCTATTAGTGCAAGGAATTCGTTGATTCCCACTGCCCTTCCCTTATCTCTGTACCTCTGCAAGCTTTATGCACGTGAATGCTTCTCTCCTGGAATCAACATAGATTATGCCCCACTATCTTACTTAACAGAGTTTGCAATTAATCTAATAAACTCCTAAATTCTCATACAATTGTTATTCAGTGAAAAACCTAACACAGGCAATACAAAATCTCACTAATCTATACAAAAATAATTCAATATATTTGCTCTCAAACCAACATAGAAGTTTCAATGATTAGTTTATAATTTTTCAGACTTTCTTAGTCACGTGTCAAAGACCTGATGTATATGCTGCGTGTTTGTTCCATGACTGTGAAATGATATCTCCAATTATACCACTAATTCCCCCCTGGAGATTTGCCATTGTAATAAAGATCTTATAAGAGGCTTCCATTTCAGTCCGCTTATGTGAGACCCAGAAGAAGAAACTACAAGAGCCTATCAGTTGGAAAACATGGTATATTTAACAATTTATGACGTGGAAAGAATTTTCTACCCCATTCTTGCAATGGTTGGATTTCCTGGTAAGATAGTCTTTCTTGGTCACAGATGATGACCAAGAACGATGAAGTTTAATGCAGAGAAGTGTGAGGTGATGCATTTTGGGAGAAGAAATACAGGGAGGCAATATAGGCTAGATAGTACAATTTTAAATGGTGTGAAGGAACAGAGAGACCTGGGGATTTGTGTTAAAGACTCGTTGAAGGTGGCAGGACAGGTAGACAAGGCTGTTAAGAAGGCATATGGGATACTAGGCTTTATAAATAGGGGTATAAAGTACAAAAGTCAGGAAGTGCTGACTAACCTCTATAAAACTTTGGTGAGGCCTCAGCTGGAATACTGTGTTCAATTCTGGTCACCACACTACAGAAAGGATGTGAAGACATTGGAAAGGGTACAAAGAAGATTTACTAGGATGGTGCCAGGATTGAGGGACTTCTATGAGAGGCTAGATAAGCTAGGGTTATTCTCTCTGGAGCAGAGAAGATTGAGAGGAGACCTAATAGAGGTTTATAAGATCATGAAGGGTTTCGACAGGGCAAATAGAGAAAAACTATTTCCACTCGTGGGCAAATCTGTGACTCATGGTCACAGATTTAAAATAGTTTCAAGGCGAAGTAGAGGGGAGCTGAGGAGAAATTATTTCAATCATCGAGTTGTTCGAATCTGGAATGCATTGCCTGAATAGGTGGTGGAGGCTTATTCGATAACAACTTTTAAAAGGGAATTAGATCTTTATTTAGGGAGAACAGGTCTAGTAGGCTATGGGGAGTGGGCAGGGCAGTGGGATTGAATCGCTCTTTTCTGAAGAGCCGGCACAGACTAGATGGGCTGAATGGCCTCCTTTTGTGCCGTAAAATTCTATGAATCTATGATGAAACTTAGGGCAGAATGAATATATCAGGGAAGCCGGGGAGTGGGTTCACGAAATAGAAATTGGTCAATTCACCAATTATAGTTAAGTGTTTCAGCTGCATTTGGGGTAAGGTATAGTTGGAGGCAGAAAATATGATGGAAGAAGGCAGTCCCTGTCAGGGACCAGATGTGCGGAAGATAGGACAACTGTTGGTCCAACCAGATGATGAAGTTGCTCACCAGATTTCTGAGTTGGAGGGATACGCTTCGGAGGATGTGGGGGGTCAGATAGCTCCTGTTAATGCTGAGAGCCCCAGCTGTTATGGGAAGGGTGGTCGTAGCTGGAGAACTATCAAGAACGCTGGCCGGTCAGTGATGTAATCAATGCTCTTTTGCTGGATATCATCCAGCAATGCCCCAAAACAATATCCATTCTGCACACAACAAACTTGGATGTTTCATAAGCAGGCTGGGACAATCAAGGGAGAAATTGTTCAAGTGCAATTTAAGATCAAGAAAATTCTATGTTTATGTGGAATATATGTGCGTGAAATCTGACAGGTTCCAATTTCCAATTTCCAATTTGTTCCAATAGGTTTCATCCAAAGATATACAGTCAATTTTCTTACTCTCCATCCCCCTAACGCAACCCCTCCCCCCACCCGCTCTGGTCCCTATCTGACTGTTCAGTGCCTTGGGACGTCCTGCCGATGTGAGAATCGCTATATAAATGTAATGATTCATTGATGTCAGACAAAATAAAATCTCACTTCGAAGTAAAAATACCGTCAGTTGAAGCATCATGTTGGAACATTGACCTCATAGCCAAGGCTGATAGTGTAATGCTGTCCATACAGTCAATACAATTAGCAATATTGTAATAATCCTTGCATTTGATATGGTGCTTTTCACATCTTATCGACGTCCCAAAGCACTTCACAGAATAAACTGTAAAGTGAATCATGGTTGTTTGTGGGACATTATTGTGCATAAATTAGTTTAATGGTTTCCTTACTCATTTACAGTTATTGTGTTTCACGCAAAAAATACTAAAACATTTTGAGATATTCTGACACCTTGTGTCAAATGCAAGCATGATTCAATATTTAATTATACTCCAATAATCACTGTAGTTCAGAATGTAATATGTCTCAGTGGAAGGGAAGAAATTTGACACATTTGGGAGCAACCTGTCATTTTGAGTATCAACCAGAATCATTTGGTACATTGTTGCCTGAAAAGATTCTGATGTCCAGCTCCAAGCCAGGACACGGAAATCATATAGTGCAGGTTCAGAACACAAGGCAGAATTGGAAGTGAGTTGCATAAATGGATGTGAATTCTGCTGCTGATGCGATGTTAAACCGAGATACGTCTGTCTCTTCAGGTGGACTTTAAATATCGAAATCACACTGATCATCAAAAGAAGGCGGTTTCTCTGATGTCCTGAGCAACAAAACCCAAATGATATTCGGCATACGTTCCATGGCTATTTGTGGGACCTTGCTGCCTGCCACTTGGCTACCCCATTTAGCCATGCAAAACTACTCCACTTAATGGTGTACTCTATGAACCACTTTGAGTCCCTGTGTAATGCAGATTCTTCTTTTCCAAGTGAACTTCATCGGGATTCTGATTCTTTCACGTGGAAAATGTGATCTCTCCAAAGGCGTCACCATCTACCTAGAAGCCATAGCAGCGGCAGATCTACTGGTCATTGTCATTGATGTAATATTGAATCGTATTAATAATTTATATTTCCCAATTAGTTTCTTGTTCTACAATCCTGTGTGCAGTCTCAGAATTGTTTTGATGGCTACAGTTGCAAAATGTTCTGTGTGGTACACAGTTGCTTTCACTTTTGAGCGTTTTGTAGCAATTTGTTGTCAGAAGATGAAAACTACCTATTGCTCGGTGAAAACTGCCTATCTAGTTATAACAACATTGAGTGTCTTAAACGTTTTCCAAAGTATTCCCTGGTACTTTGTTTTTTCTCCTCTACTAATCATTAACAATTTACCATTTTATTGCTTTGGAAAACCCAGCTATTATATTTTACCAGTGTGGAAAGTTTTTACATGGTTCAACCGAGTATTTACTCCTGTTCTTGCATTTCTTTGGATTTCCCTCTTGAATGTTCTGACTATTAGACACATATTAACAGCCAGCAAGGCCCGAAAAAGGATAATGGTCCATAAAAATTGGGATAAACAGAATGATCCGGAAATAGAAAAGCGAAGAAAATCGATTATTTTGCTGTTCACTATCTCAGCCAGTTTTCTTCTCTTGTGGGTGACAACTATTATACATTCATTAATATGGCCAATTAAAAACTATAATTATGGAACACGAGTCAATAACTTCCAATATAACGTCCAACAGTCGGGATTTATGCTTCAACTTTTCAGTTCATGCACAAACACCTGTATCTATGCTGTGACACAGACTAAGTTTAGAGAGGAGTTGAAGAAAGTGGTTAAATATCCTTGCACTGTCAGGAAATGTAAATAAAATTATTTAAAATAAAATGATTATTGGTACATTGGATACAACTTGACGTGTTTGATTCATGCATTTGGTGGAACAAAACCCTGAGACAAATGTGCTGGCTCCCCATCCCCCAAAGGATCGATTTGAAGATCCTCGTCCTCACTTTCAAGGCCATTCATGGCCTTGCCCTGCCTATGTCTCTGACCTGCTGTCTCCCTCTCAGCCTGCCCACTCTTTCTGTTCAGCAGACTAATTACAATTGTAGAGCGCCTTTTGTGTTGGAAGGACATCCCAAGGTGTTCAACATTATGGGTTCAGGATCCGAGCAAGGGGTGTATGTTGGGATGAGGGAGGACAGACAGGTAGATCAGAGGCTGAAGGCACAGTTGAAGAGGGCATCTCGAGACTGGTCTTGATGGAGGTAAGTGAGGTAGCAAGGGATTATGGGATGGAGTTCCAAAGCATAGGCACAAATGGACTGAAAGCCCAGCTTTCACTTGTCGGGAGGGATGGCGGGAGACATGTAGTAGGCTGGACCCTGCTGAACAGAGTGAGTGGATGGGTTGATAGGGGATCAGCATGTCAGAGAGGTAGGAAGCGGTAAGGCCGTGGAAAGAACCAGGAGCTGGAATTCTTCGATCGGTCAAAGTCTCAGTGACTCTGCAGTCATTATCCCCCCAACTCCCACACCCTCCCCATCTCCCCTCCACACCCCATCTCCTACCCACCCCTCCTGCCACAGCTTCAACCCCATCTCCTCATCCTCCGTCATTGAGACCATCTCCTCAATGAAGCTCACCACCTGCTCTCCAGATCCCATCCCCACCCATCTCCTCACCACCTATCTCCACCTACTAGCCCCTCTAATCACTGACACGATCAACCTCGCCCTCTCATCAGGGACTGTTCCCACTGCTTTCAAAACAACCACCATCACCCACATCCTAAAAACGCCTTCCCTCAATGCGTCGCTGCTATCTAGCTATCGGCCCATCTCCAACCTCCCCTTCCATGAAAGGTCCTTGAAAGAGTGCTTGACTCCCAGCTCTGCTCTTTCCTCACACAACACTCACTCCTCTAACCTCTCCAATCGAGTTTCCATGCCTCCCAAACCACAGACACTGCCCTGGTCAAGGTCACAAAAGACATCCTGACCATCTGTGACCAGGGCTCCCTCTGCCTCCTCATCCTATCCGCTGCCTTCGATACCATGGTATCCTCCTCCACCGCCTCTCCTCCCTCCTCACCCTGCAAGGATCTGTCCTCAAATGGTTCCCATCCTATCTCTCCCTATCTCTCACTTTTTCTCTTCCAACGACTTCTCCTCCAGGATCCCACCCCACAGTCACATGCAGCATTCTCCAGGGCTCTGTCCTTGGCCCCCTGTTCTTCACCCTCTACACTCTCCCCCTGGGCGACATCATCCATAGGCATGGGGTATATTTCTACATGTATACAGATGACTCTCAACTCTACCTATCCGCATCAACCCTAGATTCCAGGACCACTGGGGTTCTGACTGCCTGTCTGTCCTGGATGAGGGCAAATTTCCTACAAGGCAACGTCAACAAGATGGAAGCCCTCCTGATTGGCTCATGTCAGCGCCTCCGCACCTCAGGTGCTGACAACATCAGTGTTCAAGGCTGCTCTCTCCACCTCTCGAAGCCACTCAGGAAACTGGGCATCTAGTTCGACCCCCAAGCTATACTTCCTCCCCCACATATGCTCCATGTCAGGCACAGCCTTCCATCACCTCCGCAATATTGCCAGAATCCGCCACTACCTCACCCTCACGCCGCCGAAACCCTCATTCATGCTTTTATCACGTCCCGGCTCAACTACAGGAACTCTCTCCTTGTCAGCCTCCCCAGCTTCTCTCTTCACAGGCTGCAGATCAATCAGAACTCTGCAGCTCGTGTACTCTGCCGTAGCAGGCTTCGCGACCACATCACGCACACCCTCGCCCATCTCCACTGGCTCCCTGTCACCCAGAGGATCAAATTCAAGATCCTTGACCTCACTTTCAAGGACATTCACAGCCTTGCCCCAGCCTATCTCACTGATCTACTGACTCCCTATCAGCCTGCCAACGCCTGTTAGAGTTGGTGAAGAACTTGATAAAATTAGTATAGACTGTTAAAAACAGAGAGTGGGCTAGAATGATGCTATGTGATGTTTTTGTATAACTGCTGTATAAGATAAGGGAAGTTGCTGCACATAGTTTGAGTTGTCAAGGTCACCATTAGAAACCAGTTAGAACAGACTGCGATAAGAAGAGTTCATTAGCGAAGAAAGGCAGAGTTGGGTGCAAAAGAGAATGTGAATAAGCACGAGAGTGGCATGAGATGTTCACGTGAACACCATGTGTCCATGAAAGGATAAAAGTGTTGAGACAAAGGAATCGAGCAGTGCGGAGACGGAGGAGCAGAAGGAGAAGGACCTGATGGAAGATACTGTAACGTGACAGTAGCCAAACCGCTCTCGAGAAGGAGAAACAACTGATGGAAGAAACTGTAACTGACAGTAGCCAAACCGCTCTCGAGAAAGGGAACCAACTGATGGAACAGCTGTATCGTGACAGCAGACCCCCAAAGAGATCAATACCCCTACTTTTCCCCGAGACCGACTGAGAGGAGGCAAGGAAGAGAAAGGACTATTCCCTTTTAACCTGAAGAATGTGTGCCGGGTAGTATATTGTAGTCGTTGTAGTCGTTTTATATGCTTTAGTGTCAGCTCAATGAGTACACCTGAATAAAGAACCTGTTTTAAAAGAAATGAATCAGTCGTACCTGGTCAATCGGAGGCTGGCTGTAACCTAATTATTGACTGGAGAAATTGATATTTTCAACCTGAGAATTTAATCTCTAACAATTGGCGTAGTCGGCAGGATTCAGGTGACACTAAAGTTTCTGTTAAGAAAGTTAAGTGAGATATTGATTCAAGGCAGATGTGAAACGGAGCGTCATCACGGAAGGTGAATGACGGGGAGACTCCGACATAAAAGTTAACTCGACATTGAATTGTTTGGTTACCGAAGACGACGTTGTGTAGTCATTCAATTGTCTTGTAACGGGCGTAGTGTATGAAAATGGCATAGTGTAGTCATTGAATTGTCTTGTGATGGGCGTTGAATTAACTAACGGCATTGTAGGATCAGGTTGGGGGAAATAAATCAAATGAGCGAATAGTTGAATATGGGGGTGGAAGAAGTTGGCTGCTATCGGACAGAAAAGACCACCACCTAAATCGGAAGGGAACAGAAATAATGGAGTGGTTGGCTTTTGTATGCATTAATGATAGTGATAGCGATATTGTTAGTTTGTTGCGTATTGTTTAATGTTGTGAAGATTTGTTTGACGTGTTGCATCACGGCCCCGGTGTCCAGAAAGAAAGGGATTATGTATGCAAACAAGTCTAAAGATTGTGTGATACCTCATGTTAATTCGGTATCAAGGTGGGGACTGTTAGAGTTGGTGAAGAACTGGTTAAAATTAGTATAGACTGTTAAAAACAGAGAGTGGGCTAGAATGATGCTATGTGATGTTTTTGTATAACTGCTGTATAAGATAAGGGAAGTTGCTGCACATAGTTTGAATTGTCAAGGTCACCATTAGAAACCAGTTAGAACAGACTGTGATAAGAAGAGCTCTTTAGCAAAGAAAGGCAGAGTTGGGTGTAAAAGAGAATGTGAATAAGCACGAGAGTGACATGAGATGTTCAGGTGAGCACCATGTGTCCAAGAAAGGATAAAAGTGTTGAGACAAAGGAATCGAGTAGAGCGGAGACGGAGGAGCAGAAGGAGAAGCACCTGATGGAAGATACTATAACATGACAGTAGCCAAGCCACTCTCGAGAAGGAGAAACAACTGATGGAAGAAACTATAACTGACAGTAGCCAAACCGCTCTCGAGAAAGGGAACCAACTGATGGAAGAGCTGAAACGTGACAGCAGACCCTCAAACAGATCAACACCACTACTTTTCCCCGAGACCGACTGAGAGGAGGCAAGGAAGAGAAAGGACTATTCCCTTTTAACCTGAAGAATGCGTGCCGGGTAGTATATTGTAGTCGTTGTAGTCGTTTTATATGCTTTAGTGTCAGCTCAGTGAGCATACCTGAATAAAGAACCTGTTTTAAAAGAAATGAATCAGTAGTACCCGGTCAATCGGAGGCTGGCTGTAACCTAAATTTTGACTGGAGAAATTTATATTTTCAACCTGAGAATTTAATCTCTAACACACCCTCCGTTCAGCAGTCTCAGGCCTGTTCCGCGTCCACCGCCCTAACCACCCAACCATCGGCGGCCAGGCTTTCAGCCTCTCTGCTCCCACACTGTGGAATTCCATCTTGCAGCTCTCTACACAGAGGCCATCTGGTACACCGTGCTCTTCACATAACACAGGTATAAACTTGGGGGAGAGAGAAAACATAGAACCCACACTCTCAAAAGTGAGAGTGTGAGTGACTGAGCCATTCAGAGACACCCCATCAGTCTTTCTCATTCGTCTCTTTGTCAGCCTGCCTCTCTCTCTCACACTGTTTCTCTGTCAGATCGTCTCTCCCCTGTTTGTGCTATTTCTCTCTACAAATTGATTGTCACGCTTGCCTACAAAATATGCTTACCATATTTCAACATGGATAAACTATTAAACATCTTTAGGTATCTTCCCAACAGGAAAGGCTGTATATCAGATGCACATCATTTTATTAACATTTATGCTGTCTGCATTGTGTTATATGAGTGGCGGGTGTGAAAAGCTGCTGAAGAGAACCAAGGCACTACAAGCTTTAGATAACGTTGCAAGTTTTTCACGTGCTTACCTTGGGAAAGTCAGGATTTCTTCAAAAGCTGGAAATGTATCAAGAGCATCGTGGAATACCTCCACAACATATTGCTCTCATCAAAACCATGACCCCA
The DNA here is from genome assembly GCA_035084275.1 of Hydrolagus colliei. Lineage (NCBI taxonomy): Eukaryota > Metazoa > Chordata > Chondrichthyes > Chimaeriformes > Chimaeridae > Hydrolagus > Hydrolagus colliei. The sequence continues at coordinate 21,924,367 of CM068748.1, read as the reverse complement.
GCATGGTGTGTATGTTGGGATGAGGGAGGACAGCCAGATAGGATGTAGTTTAAAGGCACAGTTGAAGATGGGAGTTTTGAGACCCGTCTTGATGGAGTCAAATGAGATAGCATGTTGAAGGGATTATGGGATGGAGTTCCAGAGCAAGGGTTTTGGATGCTCTGCAGCTTATGGAGGGAAGCGTTGGGGAGGCCAACAAGGAGGGAGTTGCCATAAACAAGTGATGAAGTGCGATTCACATGAGTAACGGGTTTCAGCAGCCTGAGGGGTGAGGCAGTGGCGAAGATGGGCAATGTTGATGAGTTGGTGGAAGTCTGTGCTGGTCATTGAATGGATATGGTGCAATTGGACAGTTCAGGGACAAACAGGGTTCAGGTTCCTGACTGGCTTCATTAGGTGGAGTGTCCATCCATCAATGCTGATACTGCAAATGCCTGGATAATAATATACTGGGGAGATACGTGGAGGAAATGAGAATGAACTAAAATATCAAACCACAACTTTTGTTGTCCTGCATCCCAATTTTGAATCTTAAACTTGGTAATTTTATTTGAAGAAATGAATTTTGATACTAGGATCACAAGTACACACATAATCTAGGCAAATTTAAACAAACAGAATAAAACATTTACTGCTCAGAAGAGTCTCCACATGCTATTAGAGCAAGGAATTCATTCATTCTAACTGCCCTTCCCTTATCTCTGTACCTCTGCAAGCTTTATGCACGTGAATGCTTCTCTCCTGGAATCAACATAGATTATGCCCCACTATCTTACTTGACAGAGTTTGCAATTAATCTAATAAACTCCTAAATTCTCATACAATTGTTATTCAGTGAAAACTTAACACAGGCAATACAAAATCTCACTAATCTATACAACAATAATTCAATATATTTGCTCTGAAACCAAGATGGAATTCTCAATGGTTAGTTTATAATTTTTCAGACGTTCTTAGTCACTTGTCAGAGACCTGATGTATATGTTACGTGTTTGTTCCATGACAGTGAAATGATATCTCCAATGGTAGCACTAATTCCCCCCTGGAGATTTGCTACTGCAATAAAGATAGTACAAGAGGCCGTCATTTCAGTCCGCTCGTGTGAGACCCAGAAGAAGAAACTTACAAGAGCCTATTAGTTGGAAAACATGGTATACTTAACCATTTATGACGTGGAAAGAATTTACTACCCCATTCTTGCAATGGTTGGAGTTCCTGGTAAGATAGTCTTTCTATAAACCCATAGCATAGTTTTTAGCAATGAATATGAAGATAAGGAAGGGGCAAGGTGGAGGGACAGTAGAAGAGTGTTCCAGAATATAGGGTGCAGTGGCTGAATGCTTGGTCACAGATATGAAACTGAGGGCAGAAGGAATATGTCAGGGAAGCCGGGGAGTGGGTTCACGAAATAGAAATTGGTCAATCCACCAATCATAGTTAAGTGTTTCAGCTGCAGCTGGGGTAAGGTATAGTTCGAGGCAGGAAATGTGATGGAGGAAGGCAGTCCCGGTCAGGAACCAGATGTGGGGAAGATAGGACAACTGTGGGTCCAACCAGATGCTAAAGTTGCACACCAGTTTGGTGAGTTGCAGGGATAGGCTTGGGAGTATGTGGGGGGTAAGCTAGCTCCTTTTAAAGCTGAGAGCCCCAGATGTTATGGGAAGGGTGGTCCTAGCTGGAGAACTATCAAGAACGCTGGCCGGTCAGTGATGTAATCAATGCTCTTTTGCTGGTTATCATCCAGCAATGCCACAAAACAATATCCATTCTGCACACAACAAACTTGCATGTTTCATAAGCAGGCTGGGACAATCAAGGGAGAGATTGTTCAAGTGCAATTTAAGCTCAAGGAAATTCCATGTTTATGTGGAATATATGTGTGTGAACTCTGACAGGTTTCAATTTGTACATAGGTTTCGCCAAAAGATATACAGTCAATTTTCTTACTCTCCTTCCCCCGACCGCAACCCCTCCCCCCCAACCCGCTCTGATCCCTATCTGACTGTTCAGTGCCTTGGGACGTCCTGCCGACGTGAGAGGCACTATATAAATGTAATGATTCATTGATGTCAGACAAAATAAAATCTCACTTCAAAGTAAAAATATCGTCAGTTGAAGCTTCATGTTGGAACATTGACCTCATTGCCAAGGCTGATAGTGTAATGCTGTCCAAACAGTCAATAAAAATTAGTAATATTATAATAATCCTTGCATTTGATATAGCGCTTTTCACATCTTGTCGACGTCCCAAAGCACTTCACAGAATATACTGTAAAGTGAATCATGGTTGTTTGTGGGATATTGTTGCGCATAAATTAGTTTCATGGTTTCCTTACTCATTCACAGTTATTGTGTTTCACGCGAAAAATACTAAAGCATTTTGAGATATTCTGACACCTTGTGTCAAATGCAAGCATTATTCAATATTTAATTGTACTGCAATAATCAATGTAGTTCAAAATGTAATATGTCTCAGTGGAAGGGAAGAAATTTGACACATTTGGGAGCAACCTGTCATTTTGAGTATCAACCAGAATCATTTGGTAGAATTGTTGCCTGAAAAGATTCTGATGTTCAGCTCCAAGCCAGGACACGGAAATCATATAGTGCAGGTTCAGAACACAAGGCAAAATTGGAAGTGAGTTGCATAAAAGGATGTGAATTCTGCTGCTGATGCGATGTTAAACCGAGATACTTCTGCCTGTTCAGGTGGAATTTAAATAACTAAATCACACTGATCATCAAAAGAAGGCGGTTTCTCTGATGTCCACAGCAACAAAACCCAAATGATATTCGGCAAACGTTCCATGGCTATTTGTGGGACCTCGCTGCCTGCCACATGGCTACCCCATTCAGCCACACAAAACTGCTCCACTTCATGGTGTACTCTATGAACCGCTTTGAGTCCCTGTATAACGCTGATTCTTCTTTCCCTAGTAAACTTGATCGGGATTCTGATCCTTTCACGTGGAAATTGTGGTCTCTCCAAATGCGTCACCATCTACCTAGAAGCCATAGCAGTGGCAGATCTACTGGTAATTGTCATTGATGTAATATTGAATCGTATTAATAATTTGTATTTCCCAATTAGTTTCTTGTTCTACACTCCTGTGTGCAGTCTCAGAATTGTTTTGATGGCTACAGTCGTGAAATGTTCTGTGTGGTACACAGTTGCTTTCACTTTTGATCGTTTTGTAGCAATTTGTTGTCAGAAGATGAAAACTACCTATTGCTCTGTGAAAACTGCCTATCTGGTTATAACAACATTGAGTGTCTTAAACTTTTTTCAAAGTATTCCCTGGTACTTTGTTTTTTCTCCTGTACTAATCATTAGCAATTTACCATTTTATTGCACTGTAAAACCCAGCTGTTATACTCTGCTACTGTGGAAAGTTTTCACATGGTTCAACCGAGTTTGTACCCCTGTTGTTGCATTTCTTTTGATTTCCCTCTTCAATGTTCTGACTATCAGAAACGTATTAACAGCCAACAAAGTCCGAACAAAAATAATGGTCAATAAAAATGGGGGTAAACAGAATGATCCGGAGATCAACAAGCGAAGAAAATCCATTATTTTGCTGTTCGCTATCTCAGCCAGTTTTCTTCTCTTATGGATGACAACCATTATATATTCATTAATATGGCCAATTATAAACTATAATTATGAAACACTCATCAATAACGTCCAATTTAATGTCCAACAGTCGGGATTTATGCTGAAGCATTTGAGTTCATGTACAAACACCTGTATCTATGCGGTGACACAGACTAAGTTTAGAGAGGAGTTGAGGAAAGTGATTAAATATCCTTGCACTGTTAGGAAATGTAAATAAATAATATTATTAATAATAAAAAAGATTGTTGGAACATTGGATGTGCCTTGATGTGTTTGATTGATGCATTTGATGGAATAAAACCCTAAGAAAAATGTGCTACTTTTCTGTCCGAGGTTTGCCAATTACAGGGATTTAGCCAGGAGTGTAGGAAGGAACATCAATCTGTCATGTGGTGGTGAGTGGTTTGGTATGGCATATGCTCCTCAATTAAGTTGTTCAGAGTAGCTGGGAAACCTCTGCCCACTGACCATGTTCCTTGGGATTAATCTCCTGTGGTTCTCATCCAACTAGAACCCAACGTATTCCTTCCTGCTGGTTGAATTATTGGCCATGAAGTGTACAACTAATTCTGTGGAAGGACTGACAGTGAGGACTTGTCACAGTCACACTTTAACTGAGGCATTGTGTTGTAAGGACCTATCAAATAACATTGTGTTTTCTGAAAAGTGCATCTTGAGTCTCTGTTAAATTCAAGGAGGGAGGCAGAGATAAAACCATTATTGCACAAGTCATCTGTCAAGGACCCTGATTGAAGTATCCCATTGTTGCAGTATAAGGCATTGTTATTACCTGTCGTTGTGTTAATTCTCACACAGTGGAGCTTCACATAGAGAGGGAACTTACACATCACAGAGACAAATCTACACAGAGGCCATCTGGTACACCGTGCTCTTTACATAACACAGGTATAAACTTGGGGGAGAGAGCCATCACAGAACCCACAACATTCTGTCTTTCTCATTCGTCTCTTTGTCATCCTGCCTCTGTCTCTTGCACTGTATTTCTGTCAGATCGTCTCTCTCTCCTGTTTGTGCTATTTCTCTGTGCAAATTGACTCATACTTGCCTACAAAATACACTTAACATATTTCAATATGGATAAACCATTAAACATCTTGAGATATTTTCCCGACAAGGCTCTATATCAGATGCACATCATTTTATTAACATTTATGCTATCTGAACTGTGTTATACGAGTGGCGAGTGTGAAAAGCTGCTGAAGAGAACCAAGGCGGTACAAGCTTTAGATAACGTTGCAAGTTTTTCACATTTACCAGGCATGCTTACCTTGGGAAAGTCAGGATTTCATCAAAAGCTGGAAATATATCAAGAGCATTGTGGAATATCTCCACAACATATTGGACCTTCACAGCAATGCTGTCATCAAAACTATAAGCCACAGTAAAGCCTAATCATTGACACATATAAAACATTGAAAATAACAAAGTAGGCAAACACTTGTTGACTATGAGAAAATCAAGCTGAGGTCCCCTCTGCCTGTTGGGGTAGACAAAGATGCACATTTCATTTTACCAAGCCAGTCCAGAACATTAGCATTTTACTTGACCTTCAACCATCCTTTCTACCCCACATCAATGCCATGTCCCACTCTGCCTTCACCCATCTATGCAACAAAACCCAGCTCTGCCACCATTTCACATCATGCCTGTCGAGACACTTACAAACGCATTCATCCCATATCCATCCCATATGGGATGGAGTTCCAAAGCATAGGCACAAAGAGACTGAAAGCCCAGCCTCCAATTGTAGGGAGGGATGGCCGGAGACATGGAGTAGGCTGGCCCCTGCTGAACGGAGTGAGTGACGGGTTGATAGGGGATCAGCATGTCAGAGAGGTAGGAAGGGGCAAAGCTGTTTAAAGGGAGAATTAGGAGCTTGGATTCAATCCTCTAAGGAATGGAGAGCCAATAGAGCTCGGCGAGGGAGTGGGTGATGGGTTCGCGAAACCTGGTGCGGGTGAGGACACAAGCTGCAAAGTTTTTGATGATCTGAAGGTTATGGAGGGAAGAGTTGGGGAGGCCAACAAGGAGGGAAGTGCGATAGTCAAGCTTTGAGGTGACAGCCGCATGGGTAAGAGGTTTCCCATGTGAAAACTTTCAGCAGTCTGAGGAGTGAGGCAGTGGCAAAGATGGGCGATGTTGAGTTGATGGATGTACTGGTCATGGTATGGATATGGGTCAATTGAACAGGTCAGAGTCAAGCAAGACACCCAGGTCCCTGACTGGCTTCATTAGGTGGAGTGTCCATCCATGGATGCTGATGCTGCAAATGCCTGGATAATAATGTGCTGGGGAGATATGTGGAGAAAATGAGACAAATCAAGAATCAACTAAAATATCAAGCCACAACTTGTGGTGTCCTGCATCCCGATTTTGAATCTTGAACTTGTTAACATTACTTAAAAAAAACCTGAATATATTTGCTCTGAAACCAATATGTGAAACCACTCTCAGTCTATGTGTGTGTCTCTCTCAGTCTGTGTGTGTGTGTGTCGCTCTTTCTCTCTCAGTCTCTGTTTGTGTGTGTATCTCTCTCTCAGTCTATGTGTGTGTGTGTATGTGTCTGTCTCTCAGTGTGTCTCTCTCAGTCTGTGTGTCTCTCTCAGTTTGTGTCTCTTTGCGTGTGTGTGTGTGTGATTGTTATTGTTGTTTTTTATTCTTGTTTGATTCCCCCCCTTGCCCCCTTGCCTTCCCCCCTCTTCTTCTTCCCTCACTCCCTTCCCCCCTTGCCTTCCCCCCTCTTCTTCGTCCCTCACTCCCTTCCCCACTTTCTCTCCTCCCTTTCCCCACTTTCTTGCCCCCCTTTCCCTTTCTCTCCCTCTTCCCCCCCTTTTTCCCTGATCTTGCTCCCCACCCACATTTCCCTCCCTCTCTCCCTTACCTCCCTCTTCCTCGCTGACTTTACCCCACCTTTCCCTCCCTCTCATACCTTGCCCTCTTTCTCCCCTGGCCCCATTTCCGCGATTGTTTGTGGGACACTGATGTGCGCAATTTGTCTGCCACATTTCGCCCACAAATATAGAGTCGGCTTTCCTGCTCTCCTTACCCCTACCCCAACCCCTTCCGTTGCCATCTTTCCCCCCTTTTCCCCCTAATATCACTTTAATGACTGTTTTTGGGACACTGCTTTGCGTAATTCTGCTGCCAAGTTTCGCCCACAAATATACAGTCAATTTTCCTACTCTTCTTCATCCTGCCCCAACCTCTCCCACCCTCCTCTTGTCCCTACCTAACTGTACGCCTTTGGACGTCCTCTTGACATGAAAGGCACTATATAAATGTAAAGACTGACTAACGTCTCAGTAATCAGATTATGATTTTTCGGATGATCTTTGTCACATATCACAGAGCTGATGTGTATGCAACATGTTTGTTCAATGACTGTAAAGTGATTTCCCTAATGATACCTCGTTGGAGATTTGCCATTGTAATAAAGATCTTATAAGAGGCTGCCATTTCAGTCCGCTCATTTGAGCTACCTGAAGAAGGATCTTACAAGAGTTCATCAGTTGGAAAATATGACATATTTAACCATTTATAATGTGGAAAAAATTTACTATCCCATTCTTGCAATCATTGGAGTTCCTGGTAAGATAGTCTGTGTGGAATCTCATCGGATAGTGTTTAGTTCTCACCTCCCAAGCAAGAGGACATGGGTTTTAGACATGGGCAGATGAATTCCTTAAGCCACATACCTCTGTTTATCTCGCAATAAGTAGAAAACCAGTTGGTAGTCGATTGGTGGAATGCTTACCAGAGATACGAATCCCTCAACCACATGATAGAGCATGATATAAAATGCAAGGATAATATATAATAATTAATATTATTAATAATATCTCATTGATTTCCTGTGCATTCCATTAATTGCTGTTTGGCTGGAGTTTTCGTCTGGCTCAGTTGATAGCGTTTAATACTTGATGGTGGTGGGGTCCGGGGGTACAGAAAATGCTTGGTAAATGAAATCCTTATGGCAGTCTCAATAGTCGGTTTATGAGCCTTGTCATTTCGAGTGACTGAAAGTGATGAGCTGAAGGTAGCCAAGATCAAATAGGAAGTTTCTGGCTCAATCTAATAATAAGGAAGGGACAAGGAGGAGGGATAGCGGAGGAGTGTTCCAGAACATCAGCTGTAGTGACTGAATGTTCAGTCACATATGGTGGAACTGCGGGCACATGGGACATGCTGGAGGCCATGGAGTGGGTTTGACAATTAGCAGGTCATAAACTTGAAGAGATTTGAAAATGCGTGAAATTGATCCATTCAGAGGAGGGAACCAGTGGAGCCGCTCCTGTTAGTGCTGAAAGCTCCAGCCCTTATGGGAAGTGTGGTCTGAGAATTAGCAAGAAACTGTCCAGACAGTGCTATCATCAATGCTGTTTTAGCTGGTAATTTTCCAGCGATGCCCCGAAACATACTCTAATATCAAGAAACATTAACCCACTGGCAGCCACTCTCCATTTTGCACACAATAAACTTGGGTGTTTGGTAAGCAGGATGGGACAATCGAGGAAGAGATTGTCCAATGTACTTCAGGCTCAAGAAAACTCCATGCTTATGTGGAAATGTGTTTGTGAACTCTGTCAAGTTTCAATTTAAGCATATGTTAAACAAAAACAAATTCTCATTTCAAAGTAAAAATATTGTCAGTTCTTCACGTTGGAACTTTGATCTCGTAGCCAAGGCTGATGGTGTAATACAGTATAATGCTGTCTAAACATCACGTAAAATTAATCATTTACTTCATGGTTGTTTCTGGGACATTGTCATGCATTAATTAGTTTTACAGTTGCCTACTGTTTCCCACAGTTACTTTACAGGAAAAAAAACTAAAGTATTTTGAGATTTTCAAATACATTACAACTTTGGGTCAAATGTAATCAGAATTCAATATTTAATTATACTGCAATAACTGTAGTTATTGGACTAGTTATTACTCCACTTGATGGTATACCACATGAACCACTTTGAGTCTTTGTATAATGCGGATTCCACTATTCTTGTTTCCTTCCTAGTTAACATGATCGCAATTCTGATCCTTTCACGTGGAAATTGTGGTCTCTCCAAAGGCGTCACCCTCTATCTAGTTGCCATGGCAGCGGCAGATCTACTGGTGATTGTCAATGATGTAATATTGAATCGCATTAATAATATGTATTTCCCAATTAGTTTCTTGTTCTACACTCCTGTGTGCAGTCTCAGGTTGGTTTTGATGGCTACAGTCGCAAAATGTTCTGTGTGGTACACAGTTGCTTTCACTTTTGATCGTTTTATAGCAATTTGTTGTCAGAAGCTGAAAACTACCTATTGCTCTGTGAAAACTGCCTATCTGGTTATAACAACATTGAGTATCTTGAACTTTTTCCAAAGCATTCCCTGGTACTTTGTCGTTTCTCCTGTACTAATTATTAACAATTTACCATTTTATTGCTCTGCAAAACCCAGCTATTATACTTTGCCAGTGTGGAAAGTTTTTACATGGTTCAACCGAGTTTTTACTCCTATTGTTGCATTTCTTTTGATTTCCCTCTTCAATGTTCTGACTATCAGACACATTTTATCAGCCTGCAGGGTCCGCAAAAGGATGAGGGCCAATAAAAACCGAGATAAACAGAATGATCCAGAGATAGAAAAGCGAAAAAAATCCATTAGTTTGCTGTTTGCTATATCGGCCAGTTTTCTTCTCTTGTGGATGACAACTATAATATATTCATTAATATGGCCAATTATAAACTATAATTATAAAACACTAGTCAATAACATCCAATACAATGTCCAACAGTCGGGATTTATCCTTAAGCATTTGAGTTCATGTACAAACACCTGTATCTATGCGGTGACACAGACTAAGTTTAGAGAGGAGTTGAGGAAAGTGGTTAAATATCCTTGTACTGTTAGAAAATGTAAATAAATAATATCGTTAATTAAAAAAATGTTGGTACATTGGTTACAACTTGATGTGTTTGATTCATGCATTTGGTGGAACAAAACCCTTAGACAAAGTTGCTACCTTTCTGTTCCGATGTTCGCCAATTACAGGGCATTGGCCTGGAGTGCAGAAAGCAACATTAATCTGTCTGTGTGGCGGTGAGTGGCTTCGTATGTCATATGCTCCTCAATTGAGTTGTTCAGAATAGCTGGGAAAACTCTGCCCACTGACCATGTCCCTTGGGATTAAATTCCTGTTCTCACCTAGTTAGAACCCAAGGTTCCAATTGCTGGTTGCATTATTCGCCATGAAGTGTAAGATCAATTCTGTGGAAGGACTGACAGTGAGGACTTATTACAGTCACCCTTTAAGTGAGGTGTTGGGTTGTAAGGACCTATCAAATAGCATTGTGTTTTCTGAAAAGTGCATCTCAAGTCTCTGCTAAATTCAAGGAGGGAGGCAGAGATATAAACATTATTGAACAAATCATCTGTCAAGGACCCTGATTTAAGTATCCCATTGTTGCAGTATAAGGCATTGGTATTACCTGTCGTTGTGTTAATTCTCACACAGTGGAGCTTCACATAGAGAGGGAACTTACACATCACAGAGACAAATCTACACAGAGGCCATCTGGTACACCATGCTCTTTACATAACACAGGTATAAACTTGGGGGAAGAGAGCCATCACAGAACCCACAACATTCTGTATTTCTCATTCGTCTCTTTGACAGCCTACCTCTCTTTTTCTCACTGTTTCTCTGTCAAATCGTCTCTCTCCTGTTTGTGCTATTTCTCTGTGCAAATTCACTGTCACGCTTGCCTACAAAATACACTTAACATATTTCAACATCGATAAACTATTAAACATCTTCAGGTACATTCCCGACAGGAAAGGATGTATATCAGATGCACATAATTTTATTAACATTTATGCTGTCTGCATTGTGTTATATGAATGGCGAGTGTAAAAAGCTGCTGAAGAGAACCAAGGCGGTACAAGCTTTAGATAACGTTGCAAGTTTTTCACATGTACCAGGCATGCTTACCTTGGGAAAGTCAGGATTTCTTCAAAAGCCTGAAATGTATCAAGAGCATCGTGGAATATCTCCACAACATATTGGACCTTCACAGCGATGCTGTCATCAAAACCATAAGCCACAGTAAAGCCTAATCATTGACACATATAAAACATTGAAAATAACAAAGTAGGCAAACACTTGTTGACTGTGAGAAAATCAAGCTGAGGTCCCCTCTGCCTGTTGGGGTAGACAAAGATGCACATTTAATTTTACCAAGCCAGTCCAGAACATTAGCATTTTACTTGACCTTCAACCATCCTTTCTACCCCACATCCATGCCATGTCCCACTCTGCCTTCACCCACCTATGCAACATCACCCAGCTCTGCCACCATTTCACATCATGGCTGTCGAGACACTTACAAACGCATTCATAACATACAGGTTCAACTGCACAAATTCTCTGCTTGGGTCGGCCTCCCAAAATCCTCCCTCCATTAGGCTGCAGATTATCCAGAACTCTGCATCCCATGTCCTCTCCCACATTTGGCTTCACTTCAACAACAAAATTATATTTGTAGAGTGCCTTTTGTGTTGGAAGGACATCCCAAGGTACTCAACAATAAGGGTCCAGGACCCGAGTATGCGGTTTATGTTGGGATGAGGGAGGACAGACAGGTTGGATGGTGGCTGAAGGCACAGTTGAAGTTGGGAATCTTGAGATCCATTTTGATGGAGTCAAGTGAGGTAGCAAGATGAAGGGATTATGGGATGGAGTTCCAAAGCATAGATGCAGAGAGGTTGAAAGCCCAACAACCGATTGTAGGGAGGGATGGGCGGGAGAGATGGAGTAGGCTGGACCCTGCTGAATGGAGTGAGTAGATGGATTGATAGGGGCTAGCATGTCAGTGAGGTAGGAAGCGGCAAGGCTGTGGAGAGGGAGGACGAGGAGCTTCAATTCAATCCTCTGAGGAATGGGGAGCCAGTAGAGCCAGATGAGGGAGTGCATGATGGGTTTGTGGAGCCTGGTGCGGGCAAGGACACAAGCTGCAAACTTTTGGATGATCTGCAGGTTGTGGAGGGAAGCGTTGGGGAAGCCAACAAGGAGGGTGTTGCCATAGTCAAGCTATGAGGTGCGAATCACATGTGTAAGGGGTTTCAGCAGCCTGAGGGGTGAGGTAGTGGCGAAGATGGGTGATGTTGAGGAGTTGGTGGAAGTCTGTGCTGGTCATGGCATGGATATGGTGCAATTGGCCAGTTCAGTGTCAAACAAGACACCCAGGTTCTTGACTGGCTTCATTAGGTGGAGTGTCCATCCGTGGATGCTGATGCTGCAAATGCCTGGATAATAGTGTGCTGGGGAGATTTGTGGAGTAAATGAGACAAATCAAGAATGAACTAAAATATCAAACCACAATGTTGCTAATATCACAGGTACACACATAATCTGGACAAATTTAAACAAACAGAATAAAACATTTACTGCACAGAAGAGTCTCCAAATGCTATTAGAGCAACGAATTAATTCATTCCCACTGCCTTTTCCTTATTTCTGTACCCTTACAAACTTTTTGCATTTGAATACTTCTCTCCTGGTATCAACATAGATGATGCCCCACTGTTTTACTTAACAGGGTGTGCATTTAATCTAGGTTACTCCTAAATTCTCATCCAATTGTTATTTAATGAAAAGCCTAACACAGGCAATTCAGAATCTCACTAATCTATACAAAAATAACTAAATATATTTGCTCTGAAACCAAGATGGAAGTCTCAGTATTCAGATTGTGATTTTTCAGATTATCTTTGTCACATATCAGAGACCTGATGTATATGCTACATGTTTGTTCCATGATTGTAAAATGACATCCCCAATGGTACTGTACTTCCCTGGAGATTTACCATTGTAATAAAGGTCTTATAAGAGGCTGCCATTAAAGTCCGCTCATTTGAGCCATCTGAAGAAGGAATTTCCAAGAGTTTATCAGTTGGAAAACATGACATATTTAACCATTTATGCCGTGGAAAACATTTACTATCCCATTCTTGCAATCATTGGAGTTCCTGGTAAAATAGTCTGTGTGGAATCTCATCGCATAGTTATCAGCTCTCACCTCCCAAGCAAGAGGACATGGGTTTTAGACATGGGCAGATGAACATTAGGTAGAATTCCTTAAGCCACATACCTCTGTTTTCACCTCACAGCAAGTAGAAAACCAGTTGGTAGTCTTTTGGTGGATCGCTTACCAGAGATAAGAATCCCTCAACCACATGATAGAACGTGATATAAAATGCAAGGATAATATATAATAATTAATATTATTAATAATATCTCATTGATTTCCTGTGCATTCCATTAATTGTTGTTTGGCTGGAGTTTTAGTCTGCCTCAGTTGGTAGTGCTTAATACTTGGTGGTGGTGGGGTCCGGGGGACAGAAAAAGCTTGGTAAATTAAATCCTTATGGCAGTCTCAATAGTCGGTTTATAAGCCTTGTCATTTCGAGTGACTGAAAGTGATGAGTTGAAGGTAGCCACGATCGAATAGGAAGGTTTCTGGCTCAATCTAATAAAAGGAAGGGACAAAGTGGAGGGATAGCGGAGGAGTGTTCCAGAACTTCGGCTGTAGTGCCTGAATTTTCAGTCACATATGGTGGAATTGAGGGCATACGGGAAATCCTGGAGCCCATGGAGTGGGTTTGACAATTAGCAGGTCATAAAGGTGGACCAGAGCATGAAGAGATTTGAAAATGTGTGTGTGGATCTTGAAATTGATCCGTTCAGAGGAGGGAACCAGTGAAGCCACTCCTGTTAATGCTGAAAGCTCCAGCCCTTATGGGAAGGGTGTCCCAGCTGGAGAATTAGCAAGAAACTGTCCAGACAGTGCTATCATCAATGCTGTTTTAGCTGGTAATTTTCCAGCGATGCCCCGAAACATGCCCTAATATCAAGAAACATTAACCCACTGGCAGCCACTCTCCATTTTGCACACAATAAAGTTGGGTGTTTGGTAAGCAGGATGGGACATTTGAGGAAGAGATTGTCCAATGCACTTCAGGCTCAAGAAAACTCCATGTTTATGTGGAAATATATGTGTGTGAACTCTGTCAAGTTTCAATTTAAGCATATGTTAAACAAAAACAAATTTTCATTTCAAAGTAAAAAATATTGTCAGTTCTTCATGTTGGAACTTTGATCTCGTAGCCAAGGCTGACTGTGTAATACAGTATAATGCTGTCTAAACATCACATAAAATTAGTCATTTACTTCATGGTTGTTTCTGGGATATTAATTAGTTTTACAGTTGCCTACTGTTTCCCCACAGTTACTTTACAGGAAAAAAACTAAGGTATTTTGAGATTTTCAGATACATTACAACCGAGGGTCAAATGTAAGCAGAATTCAATATTTAATTATACTGCAATAATCACTGTAGACCAAATGTAATATGTATCTCAGTGAAAGGAGTTTGATACATATGGAAATAATCCATGGTTTGGGGTAACTGCCTGGTCCATTTGGTCGAATTCTGCCTGAAAGGATTCTGATGTCCAGATAGACACCAGGATGTAGAACACATAGAGTCCAAGTTGAGAGTGCAAGGCACAACAGAACACAACTAGGCAAAGCAGAATAACACTTATAGAGCACCTTTCACATTGGGAGGACATCCCAGGGCTCTGAAAGTGTGGTAGAATTGGAAGTGTGTTGCATAATTGGATGTGAATTGTGCTTCTGATGGGACGTTAAACTGAGGTATTATCTGCCTGCTGAGGTGGGCTTTAAACATCTAAATCACACAATTCATCAAGAGAAGGACAATTCTCTGATGTCCTAGGCAACAAATCCCAAATGATATTGGTCAAATGTTCAATGGCTGCTTATGGGACTTTGCTACCTGCAACATGGCTACCCCATTCACGCACAAAAATATTCCACTTGATAGTACACCACATGAACCACTTTGAGTCCCTGTATAATGCGGATTCCTCTATTCTTGTTTCCTTCCTAGTTAACATGATCGCGATTCTGATCCTTTCACGTGGAAATTGTGGTCTCTCCAAAGGCGTCACCCTCTACCTCGAAGCAACGGCAGTGTGGAAACCATGTTAAACATCGGCAACCATGTTAGCTGTTTCTTCGCTTCCCCTGGACATTGTTAGCTGTTTCTTAGTCTCCCTTAGAAATTCCAGAGGTCAATAGGGGTATCAGCAAACGTCAGTTGTATGACATAGTCCAGACCAAGAAGGGAGAAAGGCTTGTGCTTGAGTAAATTAGACATTCCCTGCTTGTTATTCTTTAGGTGATCAATTGCTTCAGTATATGCCTGCTCATTAAAGACGATTTACTTCTTACTTTGAAAATGGTAATCTATCAATTAGCAACTTGTGGTTGTCTAGTTTTGTTTTAATAGATGCTGCCTTTTTTGCACCACATGAATAGTGTAAATAGAGTTCAACTCTCTTCCCACATTCACTTTTATTGATTAGGTGGATTGCTGTAATTGGTTAAAGGAACTTATACTACTGTCACGTGGTGTGCAAACGAATAAGATATAAACTGTTGTATTTCTGTTAGTTCTTTAGAAGTATCAACTCGGGTGTCTGACCTGTGAGGGTATTTCTCCTTTCGGCCGTTAGTATATTAAATGACTGTTTGTGCTTTACATGAATAACCTGATCTCTTTGTGAGTTATTCCACGACAGCAGCAGCAGATCTACTGGTCATTGTCATTGATATAATATTGAATTACATTAATAATTTGTATTTCCCAACTAGTTTCCTGTTCTGCACTCCTGTGTGCAGTCTTTGGTTGGTTTTGATGGCTATAGTCACTAAATGTTCTGTGTGATACACAGTTGCTTTCACTTTCGATCATTTTGTAGAAATTTGTTGTCAGAAGATGAAAACTATCTATTGCTCTGTGAAAACTGCCTATCTGGTTATAACAACATTGAGTATCTTAAACATTTTTCAAAGTATTCCCTGGTACTTTGTCATTTCTCCTGTACTAATCATTAACAATTTACCATTTTATTGCTCTGCAAAACCCAACTATTATACTTTGCCAGTGTGGAAAGTTTTTACATGGTTCAACCGAATTTTTACTCCTGTTCTTGCATTTCTTTTGATTTTCCTCTTTAATGTCCTGAGTATCAGACATATTTTAACAGTCAGCACGGCTGGCTCCGCAAAAGGGTGAGCCAATAAAAACCGGGATAAACAGAATGATCCGGAGATAGAAAAGTGAAGAAAATCCATTATTTTGCTGTTTGCTATCTCGGCCAGTTTTCTTCTCTTGTGGATAACAACTATTATATATTCATTAATATGTCCAATTATAAACTATAATTATGAAACACTAGTCAATAACATCCAATATAACTTCCAACAGTTGGGATTTATGCTTAAGAATTTGAGTTCACGTAGAAACACATGTATCTATGCGGTAACGCAGACTAAGTTTAGAGTTGATTTGAGGAATGCGGCCAAATATCTTTGTACTGTTTGTAAATGGATATAAACAATATTGTTAATTACAAACACATCTTGATATGTTTGATTCATGCATTTGTTGGAACAAAACCCTTAGACAAAAGTGCTGCCAGCTTCTGGTCCGAGGTTCGCCAATTACAGGGGATTGGACTCGAGTGCAGAAAAACATCAGTCTCTCATGTGGCTTGGTATGTTATTGAGTTGGTCAGCGTAGCTGGGAAACCTCGGCACATTGACTATGTCCCTTTGGTTTCAAGAGGGCGGTTGTTAAAATTGCTGTGGTTCTCACCGTGATGGTTTTTCGATTTCTAAACTTTGTGACCATTTATCTTGCAAGTGAGGCATAGGGTTGTAAGTACCAATAAAATAGTGTTGTGTTTTCCAAAAAATGCATTTGTCAAATTGACGGAGGGATGGAGAGACACACAAACCTTTTACCGCAGAAGTCAGCTGTCTGGTAGTGCAAAGGACACTATTTGAAGCATCCCATTGTAAGGCTTTGGGATAACCTGTCATTGTGTTAATTCTCACATGGTGGAGTTTCACATAGAAAGCAAACTTGCACATCACAGAGAAAACTCTACACAGAGGTCACCTTATACACTGTGCTCTTTACAGAACAGGTATACGCTTAGAGGTGAGAACCATCACAGAACCCACAACTTTCTGACTCAGAGACTGAGAGTGTAAGCCACTGAGAAAGTCTAAGTCACTCCACTCGTTCACTCTCACTCATTCTCTCTTATCGGCCCATGTCTCTCTCTGTCACGTTGTGTGCCATTGCTGTGTGCAAATTGACTGTCAGCGCCTTGGGATGTCCTCTCGACGTGAAAGGCGCTATATAAATGTAAGTTTTGTTGTTTGTTGTTGTCACACTTGCCTAAACAATACACAGTTCAAGATATACACTATTAAGCATCTTAAGACATCTTCCTGACAGGAAAGGCAATATATCAGAGCCACATCTTTTTTTTATTAACTTTTACGTTATCTGCATCATGTTTTATCAGTGTGAAAAGCTGCTAAAGAGAACCAAGGTGGTACAAGCTTTAGTTAGCACCTGAAGGTTTCCACATGTTCCAGGCATGCTTACCTTGGAAGAGTGAGGTTTTCTTTCTTCCGCAAAATCTGGAAAAAAAACAAGAGTATCATGGAATATCTCCACAAGATATTGGACTTTCAAGAAAACCATCAGCCACAATAAGCCCTAAGCATTGGCACATATGTGACATTGAAAATAACAAAATAGGCAAATACTCGATGACCATTAAACAACTAAGCTGAAGTCTCATCTGCCTGTTCGGGTCAACATTGAAGATCCCATCGTGCTATTTAAAAAGAGAAGGGAGTTTCTCCCTATGTCCTTGTCAAGAATCCCACAAATTAAATTTGTAATTCCTTTCATGACTGTTTGCAGAGATGATGCAGTGTACAGCATTTGCCTACAAACACACATTCACTCCACTTTACAGTGTTTCCTATGTAAACTCTTTGAGACATCACAGCAACACGATAAGATGCTGCATCAAATGCCAGGATTATTTTTGTCATTATTTTGATAACTCCTAAACTGTGATTGTGAGGGTTGAAAGCGTTGACAGTGTGGTGTTTCAACAACGACTTGCAACAACACGATCTTCACTCCACTTTCTAGTGTATCTTGTGCAGTGCTTTGAGGTGTCTTGGTGACATAAGGTGCTGTGACATGACAAGCACTCTGAGATGCTATCCTGCATGGAGGGCTATACAAAGTTGTTGCTAAGGCACAGTGATGATATGACTTCTGATGATTTATTTTAATAATAATCCTTGCATTTGATATAGTGCCTTATCATGTCATTGAGACATCTCAATATGCTTCATAAATATACTGCAAAGAGGAGTGACTGTATTTTATAGTGTGCTCTCTAGGCCATGTGTAACTTGGGTGATGCCCAGTTATATACCCTTTATGTTTATCCACGATGACCTGTTTCAATGACTGTAGTGCACGCAATTGACCCTCAATTCCATCAAAACCTTCAATAGTTGCATGGAGCATCACTGCCATCACTTGACCATCCTGTGGTAATGCAATTGGATCAGCATAAAACATTATACATTTCACTGAATATTTTCAGAAGGCGGGCTGCAGAGTGGGTTGAGTAAGGGGAAGGGATACGGAGTTGTTAAGGAAGATAAAGTGGTGGTCTAAGATGGCTTTATCAGGAAGATGGTCATATGCACGGTCTTCAGGCACAATCTGAAAGTGGGGAGAAAAAGGGCAAGGTGAAGGGATTGAGGAAATTAAGTGGTTAGAGAATTCACTTCATAAGCGAAAGGATCTGTGTTTCATTCCCAAGCAGGGTGAATTGTTGGGCAAGTTTCCTTATTCCATATGCCTCTGTTTACCTGGCAGTAAGTACCCGGTTGTTAGTCAATTGAGGGATTGTTTTTCCTGGGTAATAATCCCTTCCCCAAAAAAATACACCAATAACAAAATTACATTTGTTGTGCACCTTTCAGGTTGGGAGGACATTCCAAGGCATTGATTAGTTGGGGGTCAGAAGCATGGGGGGAGGGGGGTGGGCAGGGATGGGGTGAGCAGCAGTAGGAGTGTAACAGAAGGCACAGTCAAGTCTTGAGACTGGTCGGGAGGCAAGGGATGGAGCAAGGCAAAGGAATTGTGGGATGGGGTTCCAAAGGGTAGAGCAGAGGCTAAAAGCCTGGCCACTAGTGGTAGGATGGAAGACATGGAGCAGGCTAGTGCCTGCAGAAAAGAGGAACTGGACAGGTTGATAGAGGGTCAGCATGTAAGAGAGGAAGGGGCAAGGCTGTGGAGAGCCTTGAAAGTGAGAACAAGGATCTTAAATTTGATCTCCTGAATAATGGGGAGATGGGTGAGGGTGGGGGTGATGGGCTTGTGCAGCCTAGAGCAGGAGAGGACACAAGCTGCAGAATTTTGGATGATGATCTGCAGTTTGTGTAGGGAAGAGTTGGGAAGCCGACAAGGAGGGAGTTGTTGTAGTCAAGCCTAGTGGTGATAAACGCATGTGCGGTTTTCAGCAGCCTGAGCGGTGAGGCAGTGACAGAGACAGGCGATGTTTCAGAGGTGGTGGAAGGTGGTGCTGGTCATGGCACAGATATGGGGGAGAAAGGACAGCTAAGGGTCAATCAAGACACCCAGGTTCCTGACTGGCTTGGTTAGGTGGAGTGTGCATCCATAGATGCTGATGCTGCTGGTGCCTGAGATGCAGAGGCGCTGGCATGAGCCAATCAGGAGGGCCTCAGTTTTGCTGATGTTCAACTGTAGAAAGTTGTCTCTCATCCATTGGCAGAGATAGAGTGGAGATGGTGTGAGAGCTCGGACTGAACCAATCAAGGACAGAACCTTGAAGGTCGAGGTGAATGGAGAGGCGGTGGAGGATTGAGTAGTCCACGGTGTCAAAGGCAGCAGAGAGGTCAATGAGGACAAGGAGGCAGAGGGAGCCCTGGCCACAGATGGACAAGATATTATTTGTGATCTTGACCTGAGCAGTTTCTGTGCAGTGAATGGCAAGGAAACACTATTGAAGGGGCTTAAATAATTATAATAAAATAATCATTTGGTCTCTCAATTCACAACTGTTTGTGGGACAAGGGTGAGTGCAATTGGCTGCTTCATTTTTCCCAAAACATTTAGAGTTAACTCAATTTACAGTATAATCTGTGAAGCACTTTGAGACATCTAATGCACTACTATATATAAAATGCAAGGATGATTATTATTATTACTAGTTTACTGTCATTCATGCCTTCATCACATCCAGGCTTGACTACGCCAACTTGTCTTGTTGGATTTCCCATTTCCTTCCTCCTTAGGCTGCAGATATTCAGAACTCCGCGGTCCTTGACCTCTACTACTCCAAGTTCCGTGAGCCCATCTCCCCCATTCTTGCCCGACTCCATTAGCTTCCCATCACCCAGAGGATTCAATTCAAGATCCTGACCTTCAAAGCCCTCCATGGCCTCGCCCCCACCCTACCTTTGCGATCTCCAAACCCTTTACTAACTTGCCCGCTCCCTCTGCTCAGTGAGCTCCAGCCTGCTCCATGTCCCCCAACTCACCTGCCTCACAATCTGCAGGCAAGCATTCAGCCACTCTGCTCCTAATCTCTGGAATTCCATCCCACAGTTCCTCTGCCTTGCCCCCTCCCTAGCCTCCTTCAAGTCCCACCTCAAAGCACTCTTCTTCGACAGTCACCCCAAATCCCCTCCTTTCCCTCCACCTTCCCCGATCCCAACCCCAGCTTAGGTCTGAAACGTTGACTGTCCGGTGCCTGGGACGTCCTCCAGATATGAAAGGCACTATACAAACAAAACCTTGTTATTTTACCTGTTGTCTCTCTAGCTACTGAATCTCTGTCTACAGGACTTCAATCCTTTTCCTTGCCATGTTGTTGGTTCCAACATGAACCATGACTTCTGGCTGCTCCCCTTCCCCTGTAGAATGTTTGCACCTGTTCTGTGTCATCTTTTACCCTGGCTCCAGAGAGACAACATCTATGCGAGATTCACATCTGCGGTTACAGAAACAAATCTCTGTCTATCCCTCTAATTAATAAATCTCCTATGACAACTCTTTTAACCCAGTAGTATATTCTGTGAAGCACTTTGAGACATCTAGAAGACATAAAAAGCGCAATATCAAATGCAAGGGTTATTATTATTATTATGACCTGCACTGCCTTCCATCACCTCCACAACATTGCCCGACTCTGCCACTGCTTCATCCCTCAGGCTGCCAAAACCCTCATACAAGCATTTGTCATCTCAAGACTTAACTGTAGAAACTCCCACCTGTTGTCTTCCCCAACTCTTCCCTCCACAAACTGCAAATCATCCAAAACTCTGCAGCTTATGTCCTCTTGCACACCAGGCTCCATGACTCCATTATCCCGATCCTCACCTGGTTCCAATGGCTCCCCATCCTTCAGAGGGTAGAATTCAAGATCCTCATCCTAAATTTCAAGCCCCTCCATGGCCTTACCCACTCCTACCACTTTGAATTGCTGATATCAAGTTCAACAGGTTTCTGTAGGTGAGCATCTAGGGAATAGTGACCACAATATCGTTAGATTCAGAATAATTATGGAAAGGGATAAGGAACGATCACAGGTGAGGACACTCAACTGGAAAAGGGCTAATTTCAATGAGTTGAGGTGGGACCTAGCCAAGGTGGATTGGAAAGAAAAATTGGCAGGTAAGACAACTAACGAGCAGTGGGCAGCGTTCAAAGAGGAGATAGTTCAGGCACAGGTCAAAAGCATCCCCACAAAGGTGAAATGTAAGGCATCCAAACCTCCCTGGATGACTAAGGAAATCGGGGCCAAAATAAAACAAAAAAAGAGGCTTATGATAAGTGTCAGGCTCAAAATTCAGAAGGGAACCAAGCAGAATATAGGAAGTGTAGGATAGAACTAAAAAAGGAAGTTAGAGGGGCAAAGAGACTGCATGAAAAACAATTAGAGAGTAAGATTAAGGGGAACCCTAAGGTTTTTTACCAACATATTAAGAGTAAAAGGTTGGTCAAGGATAGGGTGGGGCCAATTAGGGACCTAGGAGGAAATCTCATTGTGGAGGCAGAGGGCATGGCTGATGTACTGAATGAGTACTTCGCCTCTGTCTTCACAAAAGAAAATGATACAGCCAATGCCATGGTATTAGAGGAGAGAGTAGGAGAAATGGATAGAATAATTATAACCAGAGAGGAAGTGCTAAAAAGGTTGACGTCGCTCAAGGTGGATAAGTCACCTGGTCCAGATGGGATGCACCCTAGGTTACTAAGTGAGGCACGGGAGCAAATAGCAGGGACTCTGGCCACGATCTTTCAATCTTCCTTGGACACAGGGGTCGTGCCAGAGGACTGGAGGATAGCTAATGTTACTCCCTTGTATAAAAAGGGGCAGAAGGACAAGCCTGGTAACTACAGACCAGTCAGTCTAACGTCGGTAGTGGGCAAACTTCTAGAGTCCATAATCAGGGACAAGGTAGATCTTCACTTAGAAAGATATAGGCTAATAAAGGACAGTCAACATGGATTTGTTAAAGGCAAATCTTGCCTTACAAATCTGATAGAATTTTTTGATGAGGTAACGGAATGGGTGGATAATGGTAACGCAGTTGATGTAGTTTACATGGACTTTCAAAAGGCATTTGACAAAGTGCCACATGAGAGACTTATTATGAAATTAAAGGCCCATGGCGTAAAAGGGACAGTGGCAGCGTGGATCCACAACTGGCTGCGAGACAGAAAGCAGAGAGTTGTAGTGAGCGGCTATTTTTCAGATTGGAGGGAAGTGAGCAGTGGTGTGCCACAGGGATCGGTTTTGGGACCATTGCTGTTTGTAATCTACATCAATGATCTGGACTTGGGTGTACGGAGTACAGTTTCCAAGTTTGCAGATGACACTAAGTTAGGGAGAATAGTAAACAGTGAGGAGGATAGTAGCCATCTGCAAGAGGATATAGACAAATTGGTAAAGTGGGCAGACACATGGCAGATGAAGTTTAATGCAGAGAAGTGTGAGGTGATGCATTTTGGGAGAAGAAATGAAGGGAGGCAATATAGGCTAGATAGTACAATTTTAAATGGTGTAAAGGAACAGAGAGACCTGGGGATTTGTGTTAGTGACTCGTTGAAGGTGGCAGGACAGGTAGACAAGGCTGTTAAGAAGGCATATGGGATACTAGGCTTTATAAATAGGGGTATAGAGTACAAAAGTCAGGAAGTGCTGACTAACCTCTATAGGACTTTGGTGAGGCCTCAGCTGGAATACTGTGTTCAATTCTGGTCACCACACTACAGAAAGGATGTGAAGGCATTGGAAAGGGTACAACGAAGATTTACTAGGATGGTACCAGGATTGAGGGACTTCAGCTATGAGGAGAGGCTAGATAGGCTAGGGTTATTCTCTCTGGAGCAGAGAAGATTGAGGGGAGACCTAATAGAGGTTTATAAGATCATGAGGGGTTTCGACAGGGCAAATAGAGAAAAACTATTTCCACTCGTGGGTGAATCTGTGACTCGTGGTCACAGATTTAAAATAGTTTTAAGGCGCAGTAGAGGGGAGCTGAGGAGAAATTTTTTCACTCAGCGAGTTGTTCGAATCTGGAATGCATTGCCTGAAAAGGTGGTGGAGGCTGATTCGATAACAACTTTTAAAATGGAATTAGATCTTTATTTAGGGAGAACGGGTCTATTAGGCTATGGGGAGCGGGCAGGGCAGTGGGATTGAATCGCTCTTTTCAAAGAGCCGGCACAGACTAGATGGGCCGAATGGCCTCCTTTTGTGCCGTAAAATTCTATGATTCTATGATTCTATGATATCCTATCAACCTATCTGCTCTATCAATTCAGCAGATAACTCCATCCCTTGCCTTCCTCAAGGCCTGACTTAAGACCCTCTTTTTCAACAGTGCCTTCAGCCGCCCTCCTACCTCACTACCCTCCCTCATCCCAACCTTGAAATTTGAGGAAGTGAAGGTGACTTGCAGAGTCTGTGTGAGATGTGACCAGACAGAGTGTGTCAAGAAAAGGGGGGGAAATTGTACAGCAGGGGAAATGAGGAGGTAACCAAAAGAGCCTTATCCTTACTCCTCTGATATTTTCTCCTGCTTTGCAAACCATGTTATATTATCCCTTCAATCGCTATAAAAATTCTCATTATCTCTCTTCCCAGCTCAATTGCACATCCTTGACTGTGCAACCCTTTTAAGTAAAGTCCCAGTGTGAAAGGCGCTATACAAATGTAATTTATTGTTGATGTTTTTATATTCATCTGTCCAGATGTACTCCTGACATGAAAAGTGCTATACACATATCATTTTGTTATTGTTTTTTTCATGATGACAGATTGCTTTTGTCATCGACCTGAAATGTTAGCTCATGTTCCTCCCTCCATAGATGCTGCTGAGACCTGCTGAGTGGTCCTAGCCACTTTTGTTTTTATTTCAGATTTCCAGCATCTGCAATATTCAGCCTTTAGAAATAGTGGCATGTTTGGTGGCAGCCGGGGGAACTGATAAATCAAGGAATATGTGGAAGGGATCAAAGATAGCATTATCAATGATGGTGTTGTTTGAAGCTACAGGTGACCACACCAGGTCAAAGGGATTGCATTGGATATGGGGGCAGAGGTAATGTGCCGGAGAATTTGAGAGAGAAGAGGGTAGAGGTGGAGGTGAAGTGAAGGTTGAAGTTGCCCAAGCAGAGGCTGAGGAAAGCAGATATCAAGAGGAAATCTGTCTGGGGTTTTGGGGGGATATCAAGTGTTGATGAGAATTTTTAGAGAGATTAGAGGGATAATAGAACGTGCGTTGTTCAAAAGACAAA
Organism: Hydrolagus colliei; assembly: GCA_035084275.1. Taxonomy (NCBI): domain Eukaryota; kingdom Metazoa; phylum Chordata; class Chondrichthyes; order Chimaeriformes; family Chimaeridae; genus Hydrolagus; species Hydrolagus colliei. The sequence goes on along the minus strand of CM068748.1, from coordinate 21,899,932 downwards.
GTACCAGAGGAGTAGGAGTAAGGCTGACTTGGAACCTTAAAATGAAAGCCACTCACACCATCACAATGGTTGTGGTGATGGTGCATGGTGTAAATTGGTTGGGTAGCCTTAGGCGTCAGTCAGACTTCAGAACCGTCAATGTTGTCATCCAATTTGAGATTATGGATAGTGAGGGTTGGCAGAGAATGAATGTCTGGAGGGTGATGTGGAGGGGATAGATTTGCTGTGGGATTTGAAGGATGGTGGGTGGGGGGAGGATGAGTAGCGGGGAACAGTAACTGAAAGTAGATCGGGACCGAGAGATGAGGATTGAGAGAGATCAACATCTTATTGTTAATCTGGCACATTTATACAGCACACATCCCGTGCAGGTAATATATCAGAGCTCTTAAAGATATCAGAGCTTGATGCAGAGTCAGGGAGAAAGGAGAGTTGACTAGTCGAAGTGGAAGGTCTTCAGAAATATACCTCATCTATCAACGTGGAGGGATTGAGGCACAGGATCTCAGGGTACAGTGGCTAAAAGCATGGCCCCTCATGATGGAGTGGTGTGGACAAGAGACATCAGAAGACTGAAGCCATTTTATCAAGCAGTGCAAGCAAGTCAGAGAGTTATGGAGGAGCCACAGTATAAAGTGTTGGGTGAGACAAGATCAGGATTAAGGAAAGATTAGGATTGAGAGAGATCAAGAAAAAAACATTAGTATTTATACAGTGACATTTCAGATCTCAGAATTCTTAAGGATTTACCCACTACCAGGCCATTACCCTCCATCACTGGGTACAGGCCTGCTGAGATAGTGAAAGTGACAGAGAGATGGAGAGATAGTGTCGGAATCTGTGAACAAAACAGTACAAGTGAAAAATAGACAGCAAGCATGCAGTTATACAGTTTATTGCACATGTCTGACAACAGCTCAGACACGTATAACAATCTGTGTAACTGCATATTTGCTGTATGTCCACTTGTTAGCTGTATAACTGCATGTTTGCTACTTAACTGCATGCTTGCTGTGAACACATCAAACACACATGAGCTTTTGGCCATGTCGCAACAGAAAAAAAGGAATCTGTGGACACACAGTGGAGCATAAGAATTTGTAAGGCAAAAAAAGAACCAAGTTCCATCCAGTTCACCTTCCACCATTCTGGTATTCGCATGACATGCCATGTCCAACATAATACAGTATACTGTATCCAGAGATATTATTTCCTACCAAAAATCTATCTAGTTTGTTCTTGAAACAAGCAACAGTTTCTGCTTCCATCTTCTCCATTGGGAGCCTGTTCCACAAGTTTACCACTCACTCACTGAAGCAGTGTTTACGCAGATTTGTTCAGAATTTACCAGACAACCCCCCTCCCCCCATCCTCAATCACAGGCCATGTCTTCTGGTTCCACAATTCATTACAAGATGCCTGTGGTTTTTTTTAAACTTGTGGTTTGTTCACAGATTCTGTCTGCACCATCCAGCCTCTTTAGAATCTTAAAATCCGTAATCATATTGCCCCTCAACCTTCTCTTCCACAGCATGAACCCATGCTGCAGTTTACCTAATGGCTTCTCATAGTCCAGTCCAACCCTCAATCATTTTGCCCCCACCTCTCCCTCCTTTCAATCACTGCAATATCCTTTCTATATTGCGTAGATCAAAACTGCACACAGTATTCCAAGTGCAGTCGCACCACAAATTTATAAAGCGTCAGGATTGCCTCACTGTTTCGGGTCAACATTGCACTTTTAATACAATCCAGCAGCTGGTTTGCCTTGCTCCCTGCTACTGTGCACTGTTGTGATAATTTCAATTTATTGTCAATTAGCATCCCCAGGTCCTTTTTATTTTCCGTACAGATTATTTAAATAATAGATCCTTCTGGATTTTGTTGTCCCCATGCAAAGCAATTTGCATTTCTCTATCCGGCCCATTGAGTTCTCTCTCTAGATCTATGCGAAACACTTAGAATTTGACCTGCCATCCATCTGCCCAATTCCCAAGTATATTAAAGTCCTCGTGCAACCTATACTCTTCATCTCCGCAGTCTACCACCTTCATTAGTTTTGTGTCATCTGCAAATTTAGCCACTGTGCTAGTGACTCCTGTCTCCAGCTCATTTATGAAGATGTTAAATAAAGAGGTTCCTGAAACAGACCCCTGTGGAACTCCACTGGTAACAATCTCCCAGTCAGGTGACATTCCCTGAACAACCACTCTGGATTTTATCAGTCAGCCAATCACCAATTCATTGTACGATACTTCACTAATTCTCACTTTCCTTATTTTCAGTACAAGCCTTTCCAGAGGAACTTTATCACATGCCTTTCTGAAATGCCGATAACCATCCACTACCTTACCCTTCTCAAGCTGTTTTATAACACAAAGAAAACCACTAATTAGTTTGGAAAAATCTCCCCTCGTAAACCCATATTGCTTATCTTTTGTAGTTTTATTACCATTTAGATACTCATGATCTTGTTTTTAATAAGAGTCTTCATAACTTTACCCACGATGGATGCCAATGGAAACTCACTGATCTGTAGTTTCCTGGGTCACTTTTTCTACCTTTTGTTTTACAAAAAAAAATGAGTAACAGCTGCCTTTCTCCAGTCCCCAGGCCCCTCTCCAATATCCAGTGATTTCTGAATCAGAGCGCCAGAGATGCTACAATTTCCTCCCTTAGTTCCTTAAGGATCCTCCTATGTAATTTATCCAGCCCCTGAGATTAATTTCCCTTACGTTTGCACAGTTGTTTTTGGTTACTATGTTGGTTAGTGATGTGTATAGAGTCACCACTTGCCTTTGCAACACCGTTGAGTTCTCTCAGGCAAATAATAACTTATCTAATACTTCTGCAGCTGCATAGCATCATTTGTCATGTCAATGGTTGTAATACATTCCTCATTTTTCTTTTTCTTTTAATGCAACTAAAACACCTTTTATTGTTATCCTTCATTTCTCTTGTTATGTTTAGGTCCAAATTTTTGTTGGCCAATTGTGCTGACTTTCCTATAATCCTGGCAAGCTTTACGGTAATGAGGAATATCACAACAGGAAGAAACTTGTCTACACACAGGGGTGAATTTTCTACTGAGTGACACAGGGGTCATGCAGTAGAAATTTGTGTACATATAGGAATCTGTATGCAGATTGTATATACAGGGAATCTGTCACAGAGGTGGGAATCTGTCACAGATCCTGTCATTGTACTGCACTTTGCCCTCTCCCTGAGGGTGGCGTCAGTGTGATTAAGACACATGCAGAGCAACACACACTCAGCAAAGAGATTGTTCTAAGGTCTAAGTGTGTATATACATGTGTGCATGGCTAAGTATATATATGTGTCTGTGTGCATGGCAATAGTATGTGCAGGACTGTGTGGATGTGGAGTATGTGTGTGTAGGACTGAGTGTGAATGTGTACAGCTAAGTGTGTAGGTCTGGTGTGCGTGTGTGTGCACAGGACTGTGTATTTACAGGGCTGTGTAAGTGTGCCTCAGTGTAATGCTGAGTATGTGTACAGGGCTGAGTGTGGTGTTTGGGCAGGGCCATGTGAGCGTGTGTAGGGCTCAAACCTGTGCTTCTTGGATGTAACATTGCCAACTTCTGATGTGACAATAATAACGATCCTGCATTTAGTATTATCACATTGCATCAAAATGTCTCAGAGCATTTCAGAAGATTTTACTATGAATTTTATTGACTGTATTGTATATTTTGTAGGTAAATAATAGGCAAAGTGATAATTCCCTTTGGGGCTAATTGTGCTGAAGAGGCTCCAAGAGGACATGCTTGACAATAGGATGTTGGAATCAAGCCCATCCTTTGTGTCCGGTTCCTGAGTCAGGTGGATCTGCAGTACTCCAAGGTATAGCTGATGACAGACCAGTCAGCCGGCTTACTGGTAGCTGGTTCTTAAAACATGGTGATAGTCACCCCAAAGGGCAGCATCATGATTCAGTACAACTCAAGGGAAGACACTGAGGGAATTGATTGGAAGATACTGGGGTATCAGTTCTAATTGTTGACTATTATCGTATTACCTCAGAGTTGTGGAAGACACCGACTTCAGCGTGGACCCTGCCATGAAGGACCGCGCTGAGAAGAAGTCAAGGGACCTCTGGTGATGTTCATCACTTTTCAAGGACAGCAAGGTCCCAAAGCAGGTCACGTTTGTGGTACACAAGACCTGTGTGCAAACAGTTCTCATTATCAAACCGGATTTGTGATAAACATGGGAAGCGGCTGGAGGGCGGGCGGGCGGGCTCCGGCATACACTGACCTGTTGCTAAGTACTCTGGAGGTGGAGTTGGCAACACAGCGGGCACATGTATTTGAGAAAGTCCCCTCACATGAGTACACAGATTGAGCAGCTGGTGCTGAGCAAGCCTGGTAAGCAGCATTGGACTTGGACCTGGAGAACATCAAAGTGGCTAGCACATCACAAACTGTGCTGTAAAGGTCTGCCCACCAGGCTGAAGGCAGATGACCAGCAGATAGCTGCTGAGGAAACTCTTGAGGCTTGGGGAACAGCTGCTGGAAGGCTTTACCCAGAGTCTGTAAATACATGTTCATACATCCAGTGCCAAGAATCCACCTTGATTTTCCTGCAGAGCCGCTGCTTAATCCACAGCACCTCCAATTGGTGGAACCATCGCTCAATGTGAAGGAATGTGAGCCCGAGCTGTGGGCAGAAAGACAATGCTCTGATGTATTTCATGCTGAGATGCATTGCCCACCGGGAAGCTCACAGGGAGATCCTGTTACCGACAATCCAACCGGTGAGGGCTCAAACCCACACTTGTCAAATGGCCAACTAATGTCCATCCTCCTGGTGGGGATTGGAGGTAAGTGGGATATTTTCGGAGCCAGTATTAAGGGCACTGCTGATGGCAGCACAACCAGCTAATCAGCAGCATCTGGAAGGGCAGACAAGTCACTGGAGGCAGGGCATCATCCCACTCAGCTCCTGTGCCTATCACTGTCCAGAATGTCGCCCACAAAATATACCGTCAATTCACTTTGCAGTGTATGTTGTGAAGAGCTGTGAGGCATCTTGAAGGCGTGATAAGGCACTATATTAAAAACAGGAATTGTTATTAATTGGATAAACAGGATGACTCTCGAGGGAGAGAGTGCACATTCCATTCCAAAAATCTATCGCTGGGATTTTGATGCGTAGGTGCGATACCTAGAATTCTCAGTTTCATTTGGATACTCTCGGGTTTCCACAACGTGTCAGACGCCCGGGTGGTTGACCCAAAAAACGGCCTCAACCATAAAATTGGCATTGCACTGGTTAACATTCTCACACAACACAACGAGGACTGGTCGATCGTGCGTCACACGATAAGCAGAAAACTGGCGCCGGTTAACACTGGCACAGAACAGTCATACAGGAGACAGTACTGGTTAGCACTGGTGCTGTACAGTCACACAGGAGACAGCGCTGGTTAGCACTGGTACTGCACTGGTTAACACTTGCAGTCTGCTGCATTCAGTCGCACGGCTTCCACCTTCTCTTTCACTGTGTCCTTGACTGTAAATTGCGAGACAGATACGGCTCCTGCACTGTCGCTTCCTGACTGCGCTTCTCCTGATCTAAATCACACGCACATTCTAATGCATTTCTCTTCGTGTCTCTTGTCTCTCTTCCTCTATCTCCAAGTCTCTCCCTTTCTACCTCTATGCCTGAACCTCGTGACCTCTCTCTCTCTCTCTCTCTCTCTCCTTGTTGGTGTCTCTTTCTTTCTGCGTTTCTCTCGCCTTCCCCCCTCCCCCCCCCACCCCCTCCTCCAACCCCAATCCCCCCCTTCTGTGTTCATCTGTCTCTCCACGTCTCTATCCCTGCCCAGGATCTCCGTTTCGCTCTCTCACGTCTCTCGTTTGATGTCCATGCTCCCCCTGTTTTTCCTATCATTCTCTATACCTCCCCCCCTCTCCCCCCCTTTCTCTTTCTATGTCTGTCCCAAACAACTCTCCAGGACACAGACACACTGGTAGATAGACTGCTTGCTATAAATCTCCCAGCCTTTCCCACATCCTTTTGGGGACAAGTGACTGAATTCACATTCTGCTACAAGCAGCAATACAAATAATGTAGGTTTGAGACCTACATTGGGAGGTGGGAGAGTGTACATGCATAACATGTATGTACGGTTGCTGTGTGTATGTGTGTGTATGTAATGCATGTATGTTTCTTTGTAACGTGCGCAGCCTCGCATCCATCCCTGCATTAATCCTGAGGGAGCTGCCGCTGTCTCTTATCTCCCCAGTACTGTATTACCATTCATCCCGCTTTCACGTCGCAGTTAAGATTGTGTGAAAGGAGAAGGAAGGAAGGAGGGAAGGAAGGAGGGAGGGAAAGAGAGAGAGAGAGAAAAAAAAGAGAGAGATAGGGGCTTGAGCTGAGATGCCTTTGTGAGGCTCTCTCTCTCTCTCTCTCTCTCCAGGCATCCTCAGCCTGGGCTCCAGCCCTGCTGCAGACAGACAGACCTGCCTCCCAGTAACGCCGATTGGTTGTGTTGAGCGCTGGGCAAGTCTTGGGTACCAAATCTCTCTGAGAGCAGGTGATTGTGGTGATGGGGCCGGCGGGCGGGCGGATAGTCTGAGCTCAGTCGGTGTGGCCCCGGTGCCCTCTGGAATCGCGGGGTTGGTCTGGAACCCGACTTTGTGGATATTTACCTTTCGCCGACACCGGGAGCAGCCACCGGGGCCGCCGCCGCCGCCGAGAGCTTATAGAGCGGCCGGGAACCGGAGTGGGAGAGAGAGAGAGAGAGAGAGAGGGAAAGGGAGAGGGATGGATGGATCTCTCCCTCCTTCTCGCTGACTCAGCGTCTCCGCAAACGTGCGCCGGGAGCCAGCGCTAGGTGCCTGGTGTGGAGCGGCCCCGTCAGGCCATCGCGGCTGTGGAGGAGCCGGATCCGGCCTCGGGCTCTGTGTGAGGGGCAGTGTCAGGGAGGGAGGGAGAGTGTGTGTGTGTGAGGGTCTGTGTCAGTGGGGGGAGTGTGTGTGTGTGAGGGTCTGTGTCAGTGGGGGGAGTGTGTGTGTGTGAGGGTCTGTGTCAGTGGGGGGGGGGGGAGTGTGTGTGTGAGGGCTTACAGTGTGTGAAGGGGGTCTGTGTGAAAAGGGGGGGGGGGTGGAGTGTGTGAAGGGAGGGTTATTTCAGAGGGGCTAGTGTGTGAGGGGGGGCTTTATTGGAAGGTCTGTGTGTGGGGGGGGTGTCTATATTAGGTGGGGGAGGGGGGTTGTGGGAGGGTGAGCTGTAAAAGGGGAGTGTTTGTGTGTGGAGGGGGGTGAGCAGTGTGTGTGTGGGGGGGGGGAAGTGTGCAAGAGGGGGTGCAGTGTGTGTGGGGTGGGAGGAAGGAGGGAGTGCAGTGTGTGAGGGGTGTGTGGGGGGCGGGAGGGGGGGGGGTCAGTGTGAGGGGTGAGTGTGTGAAGCGAGGGGGGAGTGTGGGGAGGGGATGCGTGTGTGAAGGGAGGTGTGCAGCACTGTGTGGGGGGGGGGGTCAGAGGGAGGGAGTCTGTGCGTGTGGGAGGAGGGTTGTGTGTGTGTGTGTCTGTCTGTGTGTGTGGGAGGTGGTGGGGGGGGGGGGGGGTCAGTGTTTGGCAGGGGTAACAGTGTGTGTGTGGGGGGGCGAGGGGGGGGGGGAGAGAGAGAGAGGCAGTGTACAGTTTAAAGAGGTAGGTGGCGGGGTGGGGGTGGGGTGGGGGTGGGGGGGGGGGTGTATATTAGCCTGTATGAGGGTGGGGAGGGAGGGGGGTGGGGTGTTTCACTGCTCTGCTCTCTCCCCTGCCTGATGCCTGTGGTTGCCGGCCCCCTCTCCGCACCATGAGTGAGAGCGGCATCTCGGCTGAGCCCCCCGTGTTGCCAGCTCTCGCCGGTCCGTGCGACGGTGCGGCGGCGCCCGAGGAGCAGGAAGGCTCCGGCGCTTCCCGGGAGCTGCAGTGCAGCGGCTGCCTGGTGTGGCCGCGGCAGCAGAGCTGGCTGTGCGCGGTGCCGCTGCTGATCGGCTGTGTGGGACTCGGTCTCAGCCTCATGCTGCTGCGGTGGATCGTGGTGGGATCCGTGCGCGATTACACGCCCCCCGACCGGCTGGACAGCCCCCCGCACGGAGGGCAGGACCCGATCTTCTTGTCCAAGCCCAGCTCGGCGCCCAAACACGGCGACAGCAGCCGGCACCCGCCCCCCAGCCCCAGCCCCGGCCCCGGTGCCCTCCCCTCCCCGCCGGCCACCAACCCCGCCAGCCAGACTCCCCACACCACCCAGCCCAGCTCCCCCCCGCCGCCCTGGCCGCTGCCGCTCTCCACCTCGTCCACAAAGCTCTTCCTGCACGACTCCACGCCGTCCTGGACCCTGCCGAGAGCCGAGGCTGGCAGCACCACAGCCCGCACGCCGCCCGCCGCCGCCACTGCCGGTGAGTCCTCCCCGTTTCTCTCCCTTGTGTTGTGTGCAGGGCCTCCGGGAGATGGTCCTCCCGGCCGCGGGCTCCGGGGAGGCATCCCGGGCCCCTCCCCACCCCCCTTATCCTCTTTCTCTGCATCCACAACCTGCAGCCTCTGGGTACCTCCCCGGCCACACACACACACACACAGAGAGAGAGATGCTAGAGACAATAACACAGGGTAGAGAAGACACCAGTGACATCCTCTGCATCAGTGGTACACTGCCTCCCCCCACCCACAGGCATAGACAGTCACATACAAACTAACATCCCCCCCACACACACTGAGCCTCCCCTTTTTCCCCTCACACAGATACTTCCCCACACTACACATACATATACACACAGTCAGACACACACCACACACACACACAGTCAGACACACACCACACACACACACAGTCAGACACACACTGTTCCCTACAATGAGAGTGAACCTTACTCTGGAATTTGTGAACTGTGGAAGAAGGAAGTCCTGATCTGGGGTAAATTCTGCCTTTACAACTCGGGAAAACTCCATAAAGAACACACCAGTGCCACCCTCTGCGCCAGCTCGGTGGTCTGTAGTGTGTCGATACCAACCTCACAAGCCACAGGACCTGGGTTTGATCCCCGGACGCAGCGAAGCATTAGGCTGACTCTGTTTACCTCGGAGGTAATACAAACCTGGTTCTTAGTTGATTGTCAGGTTGCTCCCTGTCGGCAATAATCCCTTTTGAAAAGAAAACAAGAATTTGGTCACTCAATCTCCAACTCTTTGTGGGGCACTGCTGTGCGCAATTGGCTACTGCATTTGGCCCACAAAATGCACAGTCAATCTTTACACGTTACAGTACTGTATATTCGGGGAAGTGCTTTGAAACATCTGAAACATGCACTAATGCGCTGTATCAAATGCAAGGATTATTATTACTACTCCAGTAATCCCCTCTAAACCAGTGACACTCTCTACACCAGTGATACCCTCTGCGGCAGTTCAGAGTCCTGTAACTCAGTGGTTAGAGCACTCACCATGCAAACAAGAGACATGGGTTCAATCCCAGGCAGGGCAAATCCTTGGGCAAGTTTCCTTACTCCACACGCCTAATAAGAATCCCTCCAAAAAAAAACAGTAATACATTTGTTGGGATTTCCGATCCCAAGAGTTCAAAATAATGATCCAACAATCCTTAATAAAGGTATAGTGATTTAATGATTATAAGTAATTTTAGAATGATAGAATAAAAGAGTAAATAATCATACTACCAATTCTATGTAGAATACAATGCTGGATTCAGGCTGTTACACCATAAATCAGGTTCAGGATTCTCACAATACTCACTCCTTCTAACTTTCCTTCTCTAACTCACCCTTCTCTGCCTGTAAAACAAAACAACTGGAACCATGACCCGTTCCAGTAGTTCTGGACAACAGTGGCAGGCTGGAGATCTCGGTTTACCCTGAGACACTCCCCAACTGTTGTAATGAGCCACTCTTTCTCTCTCCTATCTTTATACTTCTCCACCATAAGTAACTCAGCCAGTTGATCACTTGGACATTGTCCAGAAGCGATGTCAAAACCAGACTATCTAAAGGCCAGAGTTGTAAGGAGTTGTTTTCTTCCCTTTTCCCAGACCTTGAGATGGTTCTCCTGCTACTCACTTGGCAATTTCCCAAATGAGTACAATCCTTTGCGCCTTTGTCGATTGAGTCCTCCGTCTCTATCTACATCTCGAGCCACTCTCCTTCAATTCTTTACTTATCCTGGAAGCTACTGATGTTATTGCGCTCCTTGGATTATTGGCACAGACCAGTACCCAAGGTTGTCTCAGCGCAAGGGAATGTGCACCTGGTGTTTTGTGTAGACAGGTTGTTTCTCTCCCTTTTGCTCAAGATTGCTGACCATGCCTGTGTTGTGGATAGATTGTTTTAATTGGTGCCTGATTGGAACTAACTACTGTATAATAATTTTTTAATATAGTACCCCCATATCCCAACACATTGGTCATTTTAATCCATGACTGTTCGCGGGACAACACTGTGCGCAAGTGGCTGCTGCGTTTCGCCCACAAATATACAGTCCATTCACTTTACAGTATATTCTGTGAAGCACTTGGAGATGTCTAGAAGATGTGAAAAGTGCTATATCAAATGCAAGGATTATCAGCAATACAATGACATCCTTTGCACCTGTGATTACCCCCTACATTAGTTATCTCCTCTACACCAGAGATTCCGTCATACCATTGATACCCATTACACCAGGGATACCCTCTAAATCACTGATGCTGAGGCTGTCTACACCAATGATATCCTCAGTGACTGGAATATGGCCTACACGAGCGATACCCCTATAATAGAGATGCCACCGATACCACCTACACCCTTAGACCATTGGTACCCTGTACACCAATGACACCCCTTCATCAGTTAAATCCTTACAGTAATAATGGTCTCTACACTAATGTCACCTCTTTACCAGTCATAATCTCAGTCCAGCGGTACCCAAGCCCCAATGTTACCTCCGACACTTAGGGACTTCTCCTGTGAGTGGGATGCTGTATAAATGGAAATTGTGGTTGTAATGATGATTTTGACTGCAACAGTAATACCCCCATACACTACACCAGTAGTACGCCCATACACTACACCAGTAATACTCCCAGACACCACTGATTCCGCATACATTAGTGATCATTATAATAATCCTTAAGTTTATATTACCCCCATATCAGTGACACCCTCTTCCACAGTGATATTCTAGGGAAATGCCTACACCAAGATCAGGAGCTCTGGGATGCTGCGCTGGGTGAGGGGGCGCTATTATAAATGCAACTTTTTGTTGTTGAATACACCATTGATTCCACACAGACCGGTGATACCCCCTACAACCTACATCAACTCTGACTTTTATATCAGTGACAACCTCTGCATGAGTGATGTGCCAACATCAGTGATACCCTCGATGCCCTCTATTAAAGTGATCTCTCCCCCACACACCATTGCTACTCACTACATGTGATAATGCAATTAACCAGGGATGCACTCTACACCAGTTATATACCCATCAGCAGTTCTACTCCTGCTCCAGGCATATCCTGTAGCTCAGTGGTTAGAGTACTTGCCTTGCAAGTGTGAGACCTGTGTTCAAATCCAGGCAGGTCAGGGCATGTTTCCTTACTCCAGACGCCTAATATTAATCCCTCCAAAAAAAAACACAATAATAAAATTGGTAATTTCAATCCACGACTGTTTATGGGACACTGCTGTGCTCAATTGGCTGCCACATTTCACCCACAAATATATACAGTCAATTCACTTTACAGTATATTCTGTGAAGCGCTTTGAGACATCGATAAGATGTGAAAAACGCTAAATCAAATGCAAGTACTGTATTATTATTATCCATTGCACCAATGGCATCCTTTGCACAAGCCCTTTCAACTACCCTCGGCATCATTGATATCCTCTGTTCAATGATGCCCTCTGCACCATTAACCTTCAACTCCATGGATACCCCTACACTTGTGACACTGACTATAAAAGTGACACCCTCTACTTGAGTAATTCCCATTGTACCCATACTATACTATACACCCTCTCTACACCACACTGGTAGACTGGATCTTGTGGATCATAAATGCCCTGGTTTGCTACCCTGTGTGTGGGATGCTATATAAATGCAAGTGGCTGTTGTGATGGAGTTGTCTATTGTGTTGTTATTGGTTAGATCGTTTTGTGATTGGTTAGATTGGAGGATGTGTTCCTACAGTTAGCCTTTTATTGGCCTCCTCTGTTTGGCAGTGGATAAACTGAATCAGTTCATAATAATAATGCTTGGATTTAATATAATTGCTGTATTATGTCGTTGAGTTGCCTCAAAGCGCTTCACAGGATATATTGTAAAGTGGATTAACCGTATATTTTATGGGTGGTACTAAAGATGCTCTGAGGTGTTGCTATTTATATCACGCTGGTGTCTCTTCCTTTGTGTCTGTATTTGTCCCTTTGTCTATTCCACCATCTGTCTCTATCTGCCTCTTTGTCAGTCTGTCACTCTCAACTCGAGACCCAGTAGTGTCCTGTCCTGATGGATTGTTTGTCAGACATCAATTCCTGGATGAGAGCTAACTTTCTCCAGTTGAATGTCAACAAGATTGAGGCCTTACAGCTTGGCTCTGGTCAGCACCTTCAAACATCAGGCATTGATAGCATCACCATCCATAGATGGACACTGCACCTCACTGAGCCAGTCCGGAACCTTGGCATATTCTTTGAGCCTCAATTGTCCTTTCTACCCCACATCCACGCTAAGACCCATTCTGCCATCTTTGACCTTTGAACGTCGCCCGGCTCCACCATTGCCTCTCCCTTCAGGTCACCAAGTCCCTCATCCATGCATGGAGTCCTGTAGCTTGGTGGTTAAAGCCTTCACAAGCAAGGGCACCTAGGTTCAAATACCAGGCAGGCAAAACACTGGGCATGTTTCATACTCCATATGCCTCTGTTCACATAGCAGTAAATTGGAAGCTGGTTGTTAGCTGATTGGAGGATTGTTTTTCCGGGGGCAATAATTCCTTTAAAAAAAAATCTACCACTAATAATAATTTGGTCACTTAATCCACAATTGTTTATTAGATACTGCCCTGTGTAATTAGTTGCCATGTTTTGCCCACGAAACATACAGTTAATCGACTTTACAGTATCTTAGAGTAAAGCACTTTAAGATGTGATAGGGCACTGTATTAAATGCAAGGGTTATTATTATTATTATATCAAATGCAAGGTCATTATTATTCATCACATACAGGCTCACCTATGCTAACTATCTATTTGCCACCTTCCCAACTCTTCCCTCCACAAGCTGCAGATTATTCAGAATCCTCCCGCATTGTAATCCTATCAACTCCATCCTAAGATGGTTCCTCTGGCTTCCCATCCCCAAGAGGATAGTTAAAAATCCTCATCCTTGCCTTCAACATCCTCCCACCTCCTAATCCCAACCCCCTGCTCGGTACCAAATCCCTGACTATTAAGTTCCTTGGGACATCCTTTCAATATGAAAGCATTACAGAAATGAAATTTGTTGTTGTTGTCTATCTGGCTCTGACAGGTTCTTTGCCTCTGTCTGCCCCTCTATTTGTCTCTTATGCAATTTGTTGCGCCTTGGGACGTCCTCCTGATGTGAAAGGCGCTCTATAAATGTCATTTTGTTGTGTTGTATGTACCACAGTGTATCTCTGTTGTTGTTCACTTTGATTGATATTGTTGGGCTGCCCTTCTCTTCAAAACTATGATACAATGACATTAATAACAAACTATATGAACAACTGTTAACAATTGTCTCAGCAACAACACAGAAAACAACTTTATCAAGGTTATCTATTGAATACGAATTTAGACACTGTATGACTAGTAAAGAAAAGATTCAAATTGGGCTTTTTAAAGAATTGAGCTTTTTCTTGTGGTTTCCTCTTTGATGTGGTTGGGACGGATGTAGGGAGAGAAAGGGGTATAGATTGGTCTTGGTATTTGAGCTTGGTCAGGCTTATTTCATGATTACAATTGAAAATGAATGTTTAATAATCCTTGCATTTGATATACTGTAGTACCATAACATGTTACCGAGACATCTATGGGGTGCACAGAAAGAGTGGGAGAGAGCTTTCACTCAAGTTTTCAGGACCCTTTATAATGGAGTCTAAGAGAGGACGAGGTAAATGGTTTCTGACCCATGGCAGTACTACAAGTCGGACCCCTCGTACGGTTGTTGGCGTCGAACGTCGCTCCATTATTGGTGCAATGACAGATTGCTCATTATTGTCGACTGTTGATACCTGGTTGTGGAGCATCCCTGAAACTGGTTGCCATGGATATGCATTGGGATAAAGAAACAAGGGTGTATAGAGTGGGAGAGCATGTGAGGTTCCAGTTCTCTGAATATAAACCAGATTATTAATAATCGTGACCATCGCCTGACCCTCTGACACTGAGAGATATCAAAGGGAACAGCATCAGCCACCCCTCACCCCCATTCCCCCCCCACTCCCCCCCCCCCCCCCCACTCCCCTCCCCCCCACTCCACCCCCCCCACCCCACCCCCCACCACCTCCCACCCCCATCAACAAAGGCAACACTCAGACAGAGAGGATTGTCAGAGACGAGACTTTCAGATGAGACATTAAACTGAGGTGCTTTCTGTGATGAGATTACACGGCACTATTTGAAAAGAGAAGGGAATTTCCAAAATAAAATTACCCAACAATATTTCAAATAAAATGGTTTACTCATTTCATGACTGTTTATGGACATTGCTGTGAACAACCTGCTTCCATATTTGACAGCCAAACACACAGGGAAGTGGTATCAGGCTTTATCAAACTGCTAATTGCTTACTGAATCCCACTTATAGTGGGATGTTTACTGATGTCCAACATCATTTGGTGACTGGCTGGCAGTATGTGCCTCTGTTACAAATTGCAATGGCCAATCCCCGATTCATACAACAACATATGCACAAACAGCCATAAAGTCAATGACCAGTTTTATTTGGGGGATGGTTGGCCAGGCCACCAGGAGACAGAAACACCCTTCTCTTTTCCAAAAGTGTGATGGGATTTTTAACATACACCTGAAGAAGCACAGACAAAACCTCTGTTTAACATCTCGTCTGAAGGATGGTACCTCCAACAATGCAATGATGCTCCCAGCACTGTGGCAAAATTGTGGGCGACTGAGCAAGGCTGATACTATTCATCATATCTTATATACTGATAAGATGTCCTACAAGTTGTATGAGGTGTGCCAACATGTTATATGGGGTGTACCAATGTTGTGTACAGTAATATAAAATAAAAGTTGCATAATAATCATGTGTTTCAGCCTAGCTTTGTCACTCACACTTTTGACTTTAACAATAAATAATAATAATCTTTGCATTTGATATAGCGCTTTGCACATTTTCTGTACGTCTCAAACTGCTTCACAGAATATACTGCAAAGTGAATTGACTGCATATTTGTGGACAGCAGCCAACAGTGTCCCACAAAAAGTCTTGGATTGAAGTGACCATAATTATTATTGTTTTTTTTGAGGGGTTATTATTAGGTTTGTGGAGTTAAGGAAACTTGCCTGGAATCTAACCCAGGTCTCTTGCTTGTAAAGCGAGTGCTCTAACTACTCAGCACAGGACTCCACTTTAAGTCAAAAGGTTGTGATTTCAAGCCCCGTTAAAATGTAAACATTATTATAATGATTCCTCTGTCATTCTATGTCTCTAGTTCTCTGTGTCTCCATCTCTCTTTGTGTGTCTCTCAGACTTCTTTGTCTTTTGGTCCCATTGTTGCCTTCTCAATAAGTCTCTTTCTCTGTTTTACTCTGCCTATAACGTTGTTGTAGTCTCTGTTGTGTTCTATCATTTATGAGCTTGCTGTCCCCAGCCTGATTTGTGAGGTGACTATACAGTTCTCGGGTTGCTGTGTGATTTTTGCGGGTGTTGTTGCATGCAAGAGGTCATTTGTACCATTTATGAGGTCGCTGAACCAGTTCTGAGGTGGTCTGTGTGATTTTCGAGTTTGTTGTAATACTTAAGAGATTGCTGCAGCTTTTATGAGCTTGCTGTATCAATTCTGTCGTTGCTGTACCCTTGATGATATTACTGTACCATTTACAATGTAGCCGAGCTATTTACGAGGTCACTATAATTTATGGGTTCACTGTATCATTTTGGGGTTGTTGTTCCAGATTTGAGGTCCCGTTGCCCCTTTGCTAATCCCTTCCCTTGCCTCCGCAAAGATTCATCTCACGACCTTCTGCTTTGACCAAGCATTCAACCATCTTCCCCCACCACCCTCTTGGCCTCCATCCCTCCTTATCCACTTCCCAACTTGGGTGCATATCTTGAACTGTCCGACACATTAACATGTCCTACTGATGTGAAATACAATTGTTGCTTTTGTAGTTTGGGGCGGGGAGTGTGGTAAAGGTCAGGGGAGTGTGTGGTAGCCACGGGAGCAGAATGTTGGCGGGCTGCAGTGAGAGTATGGATCGATATGGAGGGATTTGTATGAGGATGTTTCAGGCAGAGAATATTGTGGGAATGTGGTAGTGGGGGATGAGATAGTGTAGCCCGGTCAGGAGAGTTAGGTGTGTGGATCTTCCTTCAGCACTGTGTGGATTTTGCATGTGTGTGCACTTTTCTTTGGCTGTGTGTGGATCTTGTGTCGCTAATGTGTAGATCTTTCTATGGCTTTGCGTGCACATTCAGAATCCTGCAGCTCTCCTGCTCCAGGTTCCGTGACCTTATCAGCATCACTCTTGTCCAGCTGCACTGACTCCCCACCTCCAGAGGATAGAGATTAAAATTCTTGTCTTCGCCTTCAAAGGCCTCCACGGCTTTACTCCTTCTGTGACTTGCTAACGCCATATCAAGCAGTCCGCTCCCTTGACTCAGCAGGCTCCAGCCTAGTCCACATACCCCACCCAACCCACCCCACCATCGATGTTCAGCCTTCAGCCTCTCTGGAACGCCACCCCGCAGCCCCTTCACCTTGTCCCCTCCTTTGCCTCCTTCAAGGCATGTCTCAAAGACCTTCTTTGCCTATGCCTTTGCCCACCCTCCTACCCCTACCATCCCTACCCTCCATCCCTCCAATCCCCTAATCCAGATCTCCCAGTGTCCAGCTCTTTGGGATGTCCTCCTAACAATGAAGGCACTTTACAAATGTAATTTGTTGCTGTTCCCTGTGTGCATTGGTGGGGCTTGCTGTGGTGGATCTTGGATTGGCTGTTTGGATAAGAATAATAATCCTAGCATTTGATATAGCGCCTTATCACGTCATTGAGACATCTCAAAGCACTTTTCAGATTGATATACTGTCAAGTGGATTGATTGTATCTTGTGGGATCTCACTGTGGACCATGGAGGAGAATGTTGACCTTGCTTTGTAAGGTCCACACTCTCCCCTTTTTTCAACTATCTGCATCTTCAGCTGCACTTGGAGCTCAGCATGACTGTGTGCGAACCTCTGTTTTTAGAGTTCTTGTGTCTATATGTGGGTCTTGTTGTTGCTATATGCAGACCTTCCAATGGCTTTATGTGCACTTTATATTGCTACATGATTTGGTTTTGGGTCAGCCGGGTGTCTGACACATGCAGAAACTCATCACCCTGCTTGAGAATATCCAAACCAGGCTGAGGATTTCATGATTTCATGAACTAACACATGGAAATCCCAGAGATAGATTGGAATGGAATGCTTGCTCTCTCCCTGGAAGGCCTGATACAGCTTACCTAATTCCTGGAAGTATTAGGCACAGGTTGACAAGAGCCATGGCTTGGGAACAACAATAACAAAATTACATTTGTATAGCTTGGGAAACCAAGAGTGTGCATTGGGATAAATGATGGAGTCTAATCAGGTAAAACTGCATAGCTTGCCATTGATATTGCTGTCTAGTAAGCTTTCCCACTGCTGTCCAGCTTGGACCACCCTACCTATTAGGGCCTTGGCTTGCAGGGTTAATAGAAGCTGAATGGGATAATTTCCTGCCCCCAGTGACTGGTCTGCCCTTCCAAGTCCGGCCGTTGAACCAGACTGGCCTATGCTGTCAACGTCAGTGCCCTGCAATACTGCGGACTAGAAATACTGCGGACTTGCCTTGATCAGGAACCGGATTCTGAGTTGGCTTGATTCTGACAGTGATTCATGTCAGCTTGGAGCCAATTCAGCCCCTAGGCAACCCAGCCCTCTTGAAGACGGTAGTCATTAGATTATTTGGGTCTAGGAAATGAACATTTGTATTGCTGCACCTTTAGTAACTTCACTGTACATAATCCATTGAGGCTTTAAATGAGAGTTGGCTGATGATTGTACTATGTAAGTTTTATAACCTTGCTGGGAATGAATTGTGTCTGTCACTTCTCTGTCTAATGTCCTTGCCATGCCAGAACTGTTATGCTTTAAAGTGAAGTTGTATTGATAATTTTGTGACATTTCTCAGTATGAACCTGATGGATGTTTATTATCCTTTCCTTGCTTGTTGGACACGTTTGGGGTGCACCATCAGCTTGCCCATGTCTCGGGCGTAAATAGAATGTTGTTGTGTGATGAGGGAATGGACCTGGATAATAATTGGAGACAATCAAGCCTCCTCATCTCATATCATGTTTAATGGAGCAAAGCTGTGCTTCCTTATCTACACCCATAGTTTTAGCAACACTGTCAAGGTGCGCTCAGGGGTGGAGGAATGTTTTAATGGGGTAGTTTTTATGAGATGAAAACATAAAAATGAAGAACGGTATCTATGAGATAAGCCAGCTCACAACTTGAAAGAAGGGTTAGGCAAACATGGGGCCATAAATGTTGTTGCTGATGCTCTACAGAACAAGACTAAGAAGCAAAAAGGAAATTAGTTCTTCTGTTCTCCAAAATGGTAACTATACCTTTCTGTAATTGATACTGTCAATAAAACATTTGCAACCTACTGAAACACAATGTGAGCTTAGTTATATTGGGTCCAAATCCACTGAAGAATATGTCAGTCAAATCCATTGACAATTTAAGTCAACAATATACCTTGGTGTGCCTGTATGTTGACCTTGTTGTGCTATATGTGAACCTTGCTATAGTTTCATGTGGACCTTTTTGTTCCTATCTGTGTGTTCATTGTTTTTGCTATGTGTGGAGTTTCAAATACAGTATCTGTGCTTGCTGTGGCTTGGGACAGCGCCTTGGGAAGTCCTCCCAACATGAAAGGCGCTCTATAAATGTGATTTTGTTGTTGGTTTGCCTTTGCTGTTGCCATGTGCTATCAGTGTGTGTGTGTGTGTGTGTGGACATTTCCATGCTGGCCTTTTCATGGGCCTTAATTTGCGCTATATGTGGACTTCGATGGTGCCATAAGGCAGTTTGCTGTAGGTCTGTGTGGTCTTTTATTTAACTTTGTGGAGGTCTTGCTGTAGCTGTATGTGGAGCTCAAAGTATTTAAAGCAGAAACACGGCGATACCTGTCTGTATTTACCTCAGACCCAGTGATTCCTGATTCTATTTGCAGAATTTACAGAGATTCCTGGCTGTATGTGAAGCAGTCACAGCGAATCCTATTCATATTTACAGTAAATACGCATGCTATATGGGATTGTTCTCCTTAGAGCAGAGTGGGTTAAGGGGAGATTTAATAGAGATGCTCAAAATGATGAGGGTTTTTGATAAAGTAGAAAGGGAGAAACTGTTCCCACTGGCAGGTGGGATAGTAACCAGGGGACGTAGATTTAAGATAATTAACAAAAGAACCAGAGGGGAGATAAAGAGTATGTGTATTTATTATGCACAGAGTTGTTACAGTCTTGAATACACTGACTGAAAGAATATTGGAGGCAGATTAAATAAAAACTTTCAAACGGGAATTGGACACGAAATTGAAAAGGAAAGATTTGCAGGGGTATGGGACGAGTGGGATGAGTTGGCAGCTCTTTGAGACGTGAAAAGCGCTATATCAAATGCAAGGATTATTATTATTAACATTCCCTGATGTCCTATCAGCCTGTCTGTCAGACATCAAGAGGTGGATGAGCGCAAATTTCCTCCAGCTCAATATTGATAGGACAGAAGCCATACTCGTTGGCTCTCGTCGGCGTCTTCAATCCCACAGCTTTCACCACCTCCAACTACCTGACCTGCCCCTAAAACTCTCCGAACCCATACGCAACTTAGGCATCAGGTTCGACCTCCAATTATCCTTCCTCCCCCACATCCGGTCCATCACCAGCACCGCTTTCTTCCATCTCTGACACATCGCCCGTCTCCGCCATTATCTCATTCCAAAAACTGCCGAAACCCTGGTCCATGCCTTTGTCACCTCTCAGCTAGACTATTCCAATGTCCTCCTCGCCATTCTCCCCTCTGCCACCATCCATAAAATCCAGGTTATTCAAAATTACACCGCCCGCATTCTCACCCGAACCAAACGTCACTCCCCACCTACCCCAGTGCTTGCCAGAGCTCACTGGCTCCCTGTGTCAGAGAGGATCGATTTCAAGATCCTCATTCTTGTTTTCAAATCCCTCCACTCCTCTGCACACCCCTACCTCTCTGATCTCCTCTCTCCTCATAACCGTACCTATTGTCTTTGCTCTACCGAGTCTGGCCACCTCCTCATTCACCGAATCCTCTATTCCACCATCAGCCACTACGTTAAATAAATCCAAGTTGTTGTTCTTGTTATTCCAAAGAGCCGGCATAGGCATGATGTGCCAAATGGCTTCCTTCTGTGCTAAAATGTTCTTTCATTCTATGAATCCTATCATGATTGTCAGCAGTGATACAGTGGTTTCTGACTGTGTGCATATAGGAATGACAGTGAGGAGAAGTCTGTTCCATTTCGATCTCTGCGGCCCATGAACTCCACTGCTCCAAACTCCGCGACCCCATTTCCCCCATTCTCACCCGACTCCATTGGCTCCCCATCACCCAAAGGATTCAATTCAAGATCCTGGTCTTCACCTTCAGAGCCCTCCATGACCTCGCCCCACCCTATCTCTGCAATCTCCTAACGCCCTAACAACCTACCTGCTCCCTCTGCTCAGTGGGCTGCAGCCTCCGCCATGTCCCCCCACCCACCCACCCCACCCCACAATTGGCGGGCGAGCCTTCAGCCACTCTGCCCCTAACCTCTGGAATTCCATCCTGCAGTGCACCTACCTCGCCCCCTCCCTAGCCTCCTCCAAGTCTCGCCTCAAGACCCTCCTCGTCGATGGTCCCATCGGTCATCCCAAATCCCCTCTGTTCCCTCAAGCCCCCCACCCCCCCCATACTATCCCCAGCTCGAGTCTGAAACGTTGACTGTCCAGCACCTTTTCCCAATGTGAAAGGCGCTGTACAATTGTGTTGCTGTTGTTCCTGATTGTGTATATAGGAATGACATAGTGATTACTGATTGTGTTTATAGGAATGTCAGTGATTCCTGGTTGTGTATATAGGAGTGACACAGTGATTCCTCTGTATTTACTCCTGGGATGCATTAATTCCTGTCTGTCTTTACAACTGTGTACAGGGCAGGATTATACTTTATAGGGTCCCAGCACTATTATAATTTGGGGAGTTCCTTTTCACAGGCACTTAGACTCACAGGCACACAGGTGCACGCACAGACACCCAGGAGCAGGCATAGGCACACAGGCGCACATGCAGACAGGGACATACAGAAAGACACAGATAGTCACACACAAGCAAACAGAGATGCACAAACAGAGACACTTGCAAACACATACACACACAGTCATACACACATGCACATACACATACAGTCACACACTCACAGACACACAGTCCCTCTATCTCGCACAAATGCAGTCACACATGTGCAGTCATACACATAGAGCCACACACATACACAGCCACACACATACACAGCCACAAACATACACAGCCATATGCATACACAGTCACACACATACACAGTCACACACATAGAGTCATACACAGTCACCTGCACAGTCAGTCACCCATGTCCACAGTCATACAGGTCCTGGGGTAGAAAGGAAAGCTGGGGATTGAACCTTTACACCTAAGTTGCGCATTATTTCAGTGGGTCTGTGGAACAGCCCATGGAGGAGCTGTCAGCCCCTTGAGGAGTTCAGTCACGCAGGAGAGTTGACGTTGATGTAAGTCCAAAAAGTATGGCTTCTATCTTGCCGACATTCTGTTGCATGAAATTTGCACTCATCCAGACCTTGATGTCCATCAAATAAGTTGACAGAACAGCAGACTGGGAGTCACGGTTGGAGGAGAAGTAGATTTTGGTGTCATCCAAAACATGTGGAAGTTGACCCCATGTCTGCAGATGACATCACTGTAAAGGAGCATTTAGAAATGAAAAAGAATTTCTAAGGATGGACCCTTGGGGTACCTCGCAGGTGACCGGGCCAGGGTAGGAGGTGGACGTAATTTGCTACTTTGATGAGTGCTGTTGTCTCTTTGCTGTGGGCTGGGCGAAAATTGGACTGGAGATTTTCAAGTAGGGAGCGGAGTGAGAGGTGAGCGAAGTTGAGTTGCAACGTCACGTTCCAAAACTTTGGCCAGGAAGGGTAGGTTTGTGATCAAGCTTTTCAGGTTGGAGGGTTCAAGGGTAGGTTTTTCTAAGTAGAGGAGTGACTACAGAAGTTTTGAAGAGGAGTGGGACAGAGCTTGATGAGAGAGACTGGTTGATTGTGTCAGCTAGCACTGGGCAGAGAAAGGGGAGTTGAGTGACCAGAAGTTGGTTGGGGAGGGGGTCGATGCAGCAGATCGTGTCCTGCATATGGGTGATGGCGGGGGAAGAGGGAGAGATGGGGACAGAGGAGTGTAGGGTGTGTGGGCAGCACATAGTAGGAGGAGAGGATGGTGAAGGAGGCATGTGGGCGGTGGGGGGTGGTAGATGAAATGGGATGGGTGAGAAGAGGAAGCAGTCAAGTAGATGTTCTCTATCTTGGAGATAAAGACCTCTTTGCTCTTGACATCTGAGGATCGAGGGTGCTTGAGAGGGAGAGTGGAGGAGTTGGTGCATAGTAGAGCACTGTTGTTTGGAGTTATTTTTGGCTTTAAGGATGACCTGTGAATGGAACACAGTTTTTTGTTTTCGTTTGCGAAATAAGCGGTGCTGGGTGTGAAGATGCTTGAACCACAGTTGCTGGTGAACCGTGAGGACGGTTTTGTTCTGTCTATGCTCGAGCAACGCAGTTTGGGATTTGAGAGAGCAGACTGTTGTACCAGGCTTAGCGGGTAGGTTTAGAGATGGTCCTGGATTTCAGTGGGACAAAGGAATTACAGGTGATTGTTCAGCAGCTTGATGGCTGCATCAGGATTACTGTAGGTGGAAGGCCAGAAGGATAGAAGGTCTGAGATCCCAACTGTGTTTGCAACAGGCAATAATTTCTGACTCTGTAGTTGCTGCAGTGACACAGGACACTGCGCAGTGTCTGCATTGACACCTTAAATACACAGTCACACACAGTCATACATACAGATATGCAGTATTTACTGCAGACTTACTGATTTCTCTGATCAGGCATAATTGTACCATAATTGTACCATAATTGTTTTTCTATTTACAGTGATTCATATCTGTATTGATGGCTGTATTTCATGAACCTGACATTGTGGAGTCCTGTAGCTCAATGGATAGAGCACTACCCTCACAAAAGAGAACCCTGGGCTCAATTATCAGCAGGGCAAAAGCTTGGGCCAGTTTCCTTACTCCAAATGCCTGATAATAATCCCTCAAGAAGAAAAATAATTGGTCATTTCAATCCATGACTGTTTGTGAGACACTAATGTGCAAAATTGGCTGCTACGTTTCGTCCACAAATATGCAGTCAATTCACTTTACAGTATATTCTATGAAGTGTTTTGAGACTTCTAGAAGACGTGAAGTCTGGAGTAAATCCTACAAAGATTATTATTATGAATGAGCAACGTTTCTTGTTTGGGAATTGTCAGCCGAGAGAAATTCCCTTCTTATTTTATGCAGTGCCATGGGATCTTTAACCAGAATAGACAGGACCCCTCAATTTAATGTCTCATCCGAAGGAAGGTACATTTGGCAATGAATATGCTGGAGTGAGTGTGAGAGAGAGAGTGAGTGAGTGCATGTGTGTTGTTTTTACTCTCTCAGGTACTCATTCAATACAGACTGGAGGAGCACTGCTGATGGCTGGACCAGCTGGGGCTGGTGTTCCAGTCACCAGCTTGGTTTCCTAGCAAATTTTCTTTTATAATTAAAATATACACAGACGGTCTTTGGGAATCAGAAATTTTATAGGCATCTGTGTCTAGCTGCAGATGTGGGGGTGTCTTAAAGGCACCAGCCACGGCAGAGGGTGTGCACGCATAGCCCCATCATGTTTACTCCACCCAGGGTATGTTTGCTTGAGTTGTGGGGCTTACTGCATGATAACCACAATTTGCTAGGTGTTAGAAGCACAGGAGGGATGTCAGCCCATCACCATATCATTACATCAATACAGATATCTCAGCTAATCAAATTTCTCCACCTTGTCCTATACAGCCCTTAAATCCTCTGAGCGCAGCCAATGTGCCTCAACGGCAGGACCTAGTATGTCAGACCAGTCCCTGGGTCTATAGTTTTGTACTAAATCTTTTTATTGGCTCATGAGTAGGCAGCCCCAGCAAACAATGACATCCACTATGTAAACTAATCCCAGACAATTTGCAGATGGTGACACCCACTGTATTACATGGACCTACATGCTCCAGGGTTACAGTTTCAAGTCCTGTTTTCATACCATTACAATAATAATACAGAAACAGAAATCGCTGGGAACACTCAACAGATCAGGCAACATCTATGGAGAAAGGAAAGTGAGTCAATGTTTTGAGCTCATGGGCAGTTCTGACGAAGGGTCATAAATCCGAAACGTTGATTGACTTTCCTTTCTCCATAGATGCTGCCTGACCTGCTGAGTGTTCCCAGCAATTTCTGCTTTTGTTTCAGACTTCCAACATCTGCAATATTTTCATTTTGATAATAATAAACCTTGCATTGGATATGGCGCTTCTCACATCTTCTAAATGTCTCAAAGCGCTTCACATAATATACTGTAAAGTGAATTGATTATATTTGTGTGCGAAATGCGGCAGCGAATTGCACACCAACAACAATGACAACAAAATTATATTTATGGAGCACCTTTCAAGTTGGGAGGATATCCCAAGATGCTGAACACAACAGTGACCCACAAACAGTAGTCGATTGAAGTGACCAATTTTTTTTTAATTCTTAAGGAATTATCATTGGACATTGGAGCAAGGAAACTTGCCCAAGGTTTCACCAGGTACTCTTGCTTGCGAGGCGTGTGCTGTACTAGTGCAGGTTTTTACACCTTACTTTTTTTGTGTGAAATGCTTTAAGATATGCTCTGGACATGAAAGTGCTATGTCAGATGTAAGGTTATTATTATCCTTGAAAATAGCGGATTGTTGCTGTCATCATCTTTTAGTCAGCATGGGAGCTGAGGATATCCTGGATAAAGTCCTGTTTACAGCCCTTTGTGTGTGTTATTGACATGGTTACAGCCATATCTCAGCCACACACACGTCATTTGCTCGACAGATACATCAATCAACAACGTAAAATTGGATTTAAATATATGTATTTTCCATTTGAGATACTTGTTGCTTCAAGGGTGATCTCTCCCCCTTTTATTGAAGATAGAAAAGGTTCACCAAACAGGAACAAATTGTATAGGGAATACGGTGATAGGCCCAGTCTTCATGTGTGTGACCCTTGTGTGTGAGAGCCTCGTGTGAATGGAAAGGTATGGGAGGGGGTAAGGAGTTCACAGAATCATACAGTGCACAGGGAGGCAATTCGGCCCATCGTGTCCGCGCCAGCTCCAAAAAGAGCTGTGCAACTCAATAATAATAATAATAATCCTAGCTTTTGATATAGCGTTTTTCATATCTTATCGACGTTTCAGTGCTTCATAGAATATACTGTAAAGTGAATTGACTGTATATTTGTGGGCGTAAAGCAGCCAATTGCACACAGCAGTGTCCCACAAACAGTCGTGGATTGAAAATGACCAATTTTATTATTGTGGTTTTTTTTGGACAGATTATTATTAGGCATGTGGAGTAAGGAAATTTGCCCAAGGTTTTGCCCTGATCTGCCTGGATTCGAACACAGGTCTCATGCTTGCAAGGCAAGTGCTCTAACCACTGAGCTGCAGGAGCTCAATCCCACTGGCCCACTTTCTTTTCATAGCCTTTTTCAAACAGAGTTATTGAAGACTCGGGAGCATAAATCCCGCGATGGACTGGTTGGTTCAAGTGGCCTGTTTGTATGTTGTGTGTCTGTATAAGGTCTGTGAAAGCCTCTCACACTAGCTTGGTCAGTATTAAAGGGAGCTGAGGTCCACAGGCTCCAAGATCTGAGTGGCAGTCACACCCTCTCACACTGTCCCACATTCAGCGCAAACTGCAAAAGGGGAAGAGAAAGAAAGAATATACATTTTTGTTGCATGTTATCATGTCAAAAACCCTTTCCAGTAATTTACAGTGAGCGTAGTGTTTACAAGCAAACACAACAGGCAAATTACACACAGCAAGATCCCACAAGCAGCCGTGAAATGAATGAGCAATTAGATCTGGAGGATTGTCGGCCAGGACTCCTGCAGAATCTCCCCTTTCTTTTTCAAATAGTGTTGCTTGCACCTGCATTTGCATAGCAGCTTTCATGTAGGAAACAATCACGGAGTCTTGGAGACGGTGGAGATAGACATTATTAGATAACATCCACCTGAATCAGTTCTGACGGGACCTATTTATTGTCTCATTCGAGACAATAATGGTTTCTCTATGTGGAGTGCTGTAGCTCTGTAGTTAAAGCACTCGCCTCACAAGAGATCTGGATTTGAGTCCTGGCCAGGGCGAAACCTTGGGCAAGTTTCATTACTCTACACACCTGATAATAATCCCTCAAGAAAAAAAACAATATTAATTTGGTCATTTCAATCCACAATTGTTTGTGGGACAGTGTTGAGCGCTATTTACTGCCGCATTTCACCCACAAATATACAGCCAATTCACTGTATAATATATTCTGTGAAGAACTTTGAGTCTAGAATTAATTTGTCTCATGAAATACAAAATGTAAACACCCTAAAATGAATTTGCTAATAGTGTTTTGGTGTACCATGACTCAGTCACATTTTTATCCCCCCATTTCCCACCCATCCCCATCATCCAGGTGTCTGACACATGCAGAAGCCCATCACCATAACTGAGAGCATCTACATCAAAGAGAATTCCATGCATCCAACCTACACATGGAAATCCAGAGATTTGTATTGAAGTGGAATGCGCACTCTCTCCCTGTAGGGACGTACCATATTTATTAATTCCAGAGTATAGTAGGGGGGTCTGCCCAGTCTGCCAGTCAAGTCCTGCCAATGCACCATCTTGCTGTACTATCATCAGCAATGCCCTGGAGTACAGTGGATCTGCCTGGCTCAGGAACCGGACTGCCCAAGACTGCAACACAGAGTGTACTCAATTCTGACACTCCATTGGCAAACATGTCACCTTGGAGCCAATTCAGCTCCAACAAGACTCCACTTGACTACCTCCCGAGGAGGATAGTCACAATAGGAGATGATTTGACATTCGATAAGTGTTTGAGCCTTCACTGGTTGAATGGTATGTTGGGCAACAAAGCTCAGCATGAAATGCATGAGAGCATTGCCACCATTTTCCTGCCCAAACAAGGACACACATCCTTTGCCATTGAGCAATGGTTCCACCAATTGGAGGTGCAGAGTTTAAGCGGCAGCTGCTTCGCTCTCTGCAAGCCAATCAAGGCGATTCCAGTCACTGGATGTCCAAATGCATGTTCACAAACTTGGACTGCGGGTAACACCTTCCAGCAGCTGTAACCCCAAGTCTCAGAATTTCCTCATTAGATATCTGGCGGGCATCTGCCTTCAGTGTGATTGGAGGATCTTTACAGGACAATTTGCAAACGTACCAGCCACCTTGACGTTCTCGAGCTCTAAAGCCATTAACAAGTTGAATACCAGCTGTTTAATCCAGGTCCTCATGCAAGTGATCTTAGGAAACAGACTGGGTATACATATAAATTGAAGTTGTTGTTATTGAGTTGTGGTGTATAATAATATAAAATATTCCTTGCATTTAATGCAAAGACCTTGTCTTGTCTTTGAGACGTCTCAAAACACTTCACAGAATAAACTGTAAAATGAATGGACTGTATATTTTGTGGACGAAACGCATCAGCCAGTTGCGCACAGCAGTGTCTCATGAAATATATGCAAAGATTATTATTATTATTGAATCCTTCATTGATATTAGTTAGAGGGGCAAAGAGACTGCATGAAAAACAATTAGCGAGTAAGATTAAGGGGAACCCTAAGGTTTTTTACCAACATATTAAGAGTAAAAGGTTGGTCAAGGAGAGGGTGGGGCCAATTAGGGACCTAGGAGGAAATCTCATTGTGGAGGCAGAGGGCATGGCTGATGTACTGAATGAGTACTTCGCCTCTGTCTTCACAAAAGAAAATGATACAGCCAATGCCATGGTATTAGAGGAGAGGGTAGGAGAAATGGATAGAATAATTATAACCAGAGAGGAAGTGCTAAAAAGGTTGACGTCGCTCAAGGTGGATAAGTCACCTGGTCCGGATGGGATGCACCCTAGGTTACTAAGTGAGGCACGGGAGCAAATAGCAGGGACTCTGGCCACGATCTTTCAATCTTCCTTGGACACAGGGGTCGTGCCAGAGGACTGGAGGATAGCTAATGTTACTCCCTTGTATAAAAAGGGGCAGAAGGACAAGCCTGGTAACTACAGACCAGTCAGTCTAACGTCGGTAGTGGGCAAACTTCTAGAGTCCATAATCAGGGACAAGGTAGATCTTCACTTAGAAAGATATAGGCTAATAAAGGACAGTCAACATGGATTTGTTAAAGGCAAATCTTGCCTTACAAATCTGATAGAATTTTTTGATGAGGTAACGGAATGGGTGGATAATGGTAGCGCAGTTGATGTAGTTTACATGGACTTTCAAAAGGCATTTGACAAAGTGCCACATGAGAGACTTATTATGAAATTAAAGGCCCATGGCGTAAAAGGGACAGTGGCAGCGTGGATCCACAACTGGCTGCGAGACAGAAAGCAGAGAGTTGTAGTGAGCGGCTGTTTTTCAGATTGGAGGGAAGTGAGCAGTGGTGTGCCACAGGGATCGGTTTTGGGACCATTGCTGTTTGTAATCTACATCAATGATCTGGACTTGGGTGTACGGAGTACAGTTTCCAAGTTTGCAGATGACACTAAGTTAGGGAGAATAGTAAACAGTGAGGAGGATAGTAGCCATCTGCAAGAGGATATAGACAAATTGGTAAAGTGGGCAGACACATGGCAGATGAAGTTTAATGCAGAGAAGTGTGAGGTGATGCATTTTGGGAGAAGAAATGAAGGGAGGCAATATAGGCTAGATAGTACAATTTTAAATGGTGTAAAGGAACAGAGAGACCTGGGGATTTGTGTTAGTGACTCGTTGAAGGTGGCAGGACAGGTAGACAAGGCTGTTAAGAAGGCATATGAGATACTAGGCTTTATAAATAGGGGCATAGAGTACAAAAGTCAGGAAGTGCTGACTAACCTCTATAGGACTTTGGTGAGGCCTCAGCTGGAATACTGTGTTCAATTCTGGTCACCACACTACAGAAAGGATGTGAAGGCATTGGAAAGGGTACAACGAAGATTTACTAGGATGGTGCCAGGATTGAGGGACTTCAGCTATGAGGAGAGGCTAGATAGGCTAGGGTTATTCTCTCTGGAGCAGAGAAGATTGAGGGGAGACCCAATAGAGGTTTATAAGATCATGAGGGGTTTCGACAGGGCAAATAGAGAAAAACTATTTCCACTCGTGGGTGAATCTGTGACTCGTGGTCACAGATTTAAAATAGTTTCAAGGCGCAGTAGAGGGGAGCTGAGGAGAATTTTTTTCACTCAGCGAGTTGTTCGAATCTGGAATGCATTGCCTGAAAAGGTGGTGGAGGCTGATTCGATAACAACTTTTAAAAGGGAATTAGATCTTTATTTAGGGAGAACGGGTCTTTTAGGCTATGGGGAGCGGGCAGGGCAGTGGGATTGAATCGCTCTTTTCAAAGAGCCAGCACAGACTAGATGGGCCGAATGGCCTCCTTTTGTGCCGTAAAATTCTATGATTCTATGATTCTATATTAATATGAAACATGTTGGTGAAACAAATGTAGAATTGTTGTGAGCAGTTGTAACCACGATCAGTGGCCTGACAGCGGGTTTGTCATAATATTCCCTCCATCGCAACACAACCTCTGTAATTCTAATAATAAGAATCTTGGCTTTTGATACAATGTCAAAACATCTGAGAGTTTCTCAGTGACTGCTTTTGAAGGGAGCTAATTTACATACAGTGATAAACCCCTAGAGGCTTTAGGTGAAACATTTGTTCATTCATCTGCATTATTTGCTGGAAGTTCTCGTGCTCCAGTCTACTTCTATCACCCACGCAGTGACATAGACAATAACAGAGAGACACACACCAAGTGATGTTGTTCACAGGATTGGACTAGGAATTGGACTGAGAGACACAGAATGACAAGGACTGACAGAGACAGCATGATTGACAGAGATGGTGACCAAGATAGAGACTTGAGAGGGTGTAAAGTACAGGGGAGGTGGAGGTTTGGTTCAGACTGCCAATGTCAAAGTACAGTGGGGAGGTTTACCAACTGATGTAATATGTCTGTCAAATGGTTTGGAGAGATTTAAGGATTCAGGTAATAAACCATTCAAAAATAAATTTAAAATAATAATTTGGTCACTCAATCCATGACTGTTTGTGGAATACTGTTGTGCGCAATTGGCTGCTATGTTTTGCCTACAAAATAGTCAATTCACCCACAAATAATATACAGTCAATTCACTTTGCTATATATTTTTATGAAACGCTTTGAGACATCTTGGATACGTGATAAAGCATTATATCAAATGCGGGGTATTATTAATTTCACTTGAAACATGCTGCTTGGGATGTGGCAGATTACAGTTGAGCTCATCACTTTGTCAAAGAAAATCAGAGAGACGCTTGATTGAAATACGTTAAAGGTATGAGGATAACACAGAGGAGTAGAGGTATCTATATTGGTGCATTGGGGGAGCAAGCACCAATATAGATACCATGGGGAGAGATCAGGGAATGGGATTAGAGCAGACAGCTTGGCACTGTTTAATAAGTGATATCTTCCTGGAGCATTTTCTATGTATCTTGAGGACACTTTGTTACCTCCAGAGTCAGTGACTACCTCAGCCACTACAATTCGTACCTCAGGAGCTCTCATTGATAGATATGACACTCTCTCAGACTTCAATCAACTAACCACTAATGCATGGTTATCATCAGACAATAGTCAGGTTAGCGAGGCTGGAATATTACACTTCAAGTTTAAACATATTTCATCAATAAGCAAACTCTGGAGAAGAATTATATTATACTCAAACCTTTCTGCAAGCCTTCCCCATTATAATCACTTTCAACAACAATAAAATTGCATTTGTAGAGTGCCCTTCACGTCGGGACGACGTCCCAAGGCGCTGAACAGTCAGGGGTCTGGACCTGAGCATGGGTGGGTGGGCATCACGATCGAAAAGGAGGATCTGGAGTCTGTCCTTGGAAGTAGGCAAGGGAGGGAGCAAGGCGCAGGGATTGTGGGATGGAGTTCCAGAGGGTGGGGGCAAGAGTGGCTGAAAGCTCGACTGCCGATGAACAGGGCCGGAGACGTGAAGCAGGCCAGAGGCTGCCAAACAGAGGAAGCGGTCATGCAGATAGAGGGTCAACGGGTCAGAGAGGTAGACAGGGGCAAGGCAGTGGAGGACCTTGAAAGTGAGGATGAGGATTTTGAATTCTATTCTCTGAGGGCTGGGGAGCCAAGTCAGGTATGTTTACTTCGGGTAGTAAACTCAGACAATCCCTTCCGACAGGCAGTCACTTGATCAGGAGGGGTTCAACACTCAGCATGTGGCTGAAATAGGTACCCCCAATGTGGTACCATTGATTGCTTTAGCCAGTGAGTTTAAATAACGCGCCAGGTTGTGGATTGGCTTAATTCTCTCCTGCAGCATTTTCCGTGGGGAAGTGAATAGCGCTAATTGCTCCAGCTGTGCTGGATGAATTATCAAGTGCTCCAGTTTTCTCTGCACGTGAGGCAGCTACAGTATCTCCAGCCTGCTTTAGGAAATGCCTCAACTATCCTTCCATTTTATCCTCTATGGTCCAGACTCCCTGCAACTACCATATTCCCAGTTAGGAGTATCCTCATTAGGATTCCTGGCTGAAGGAGTAAGATGAGATCAACAGACTAGTTACCAGTTATATATTTAGCAGGTGTTCACATTACAGTGTGGGATATAGTTTCTAACTCAATTCTGCACATCAAGGCAAGGTCTTTATGATTAATACTATACGGCAGAACCTGATATTTCCCTCTTGCTGCGAAAATTCCATTCAGTGTCCCGCTAACTGTGGTATTGGTTCCAGACAGGAATGTCCAGCTAAATTGAGGTCGGATTTCATTTCAGGTCCGGATTTCTGGATCTTTTGGGTAAGCAAACAAATGAACTGTCCACCCGTTTTATTATGTCTAGGATATCCCTGACACATCCTCGCCTCACCTCCCAATATCTCTTTACTCTAACAATAAATAATAATAGTAATAATCTTTACTCTTGTAATAGCAACATTCAATCAGTTTTTCATAATTTTTAGACCTCTCACAACAACCACTTCCCAACATCTGCATTAAAAGGAAATAGTGTACAACTTTATTTTTACTCGTGGGGCCTAATGCAAAGGACAATCCATGCAATAGTTCATGGACTACATATCCCTTGTCTTTCTGAACGTAGTTATTAATAATAATCCTTGCATTTGATATAGCGCTTTATCACATCGTTTAGACATCTCAAAACGCTTCACAGAATATGCTGTAAAGTGAATTGACTGTATATTTGTGGACGAAACACTGCAGCCAATTGCACACAGTAGTATTCCGCAAACAGTCGGGGATTGAAATGACCGATCGATTTATTTTTTCTTGAAGGATTATTATCAGGCCTGTTGAGTAAGGAAGCTTGCCCAAGGTTTTGCCCTGCCTGGAATCAAACCCAGGTCTATCACTTGTAAGGCGAGTGCTCTAACCACTGAGCTACAGGACTCCATACCTGCATGTAGCCTTGCAATACGAGTATCACAGTTATTCTTAGGATCAACTGCAATGGCTTTTTGTCAGGCAGTTTTAATAACTAAATTTTTCCAGTCCACCACACCTGCACTCTCAGGGTGATAGTGTACAGAAAATTATTGTTTTACTCCCAACACAGCCAGGAATTTTTGGGTCATCTGACCTGTAAAATGACAGCCTTGGTCCAAATGGAGGATATGTATGAGTCCATTTTATATAGTTGTTACCCCTGGGACTAGTTTCTAGAGGGGCAATAAATCCATGCGTACTCCATACCAGGGGCATCCAACTTCAGGTTAGAGCAGTCTAGTATTTTTAGGCTTATTGTTTTGGTTCACTCTACGCGTTTCATTTGAGATGTCTAGAAGATGTGAAAAGCACTGTATCAAATGCAAAGATTACTATCCTAACATATTCACTCACATCGATTTTTATCGTGGCTACCAATAATCTTGTAGATGGGACAGAGTTCCTGCAATTCCATTATGGAGATTTCCACGGTCTTTGTGGGCCGGAATCATGAGGAAATTCTTTGATTTTTCTGGAAGTATGAATTTTTCCCCAATTGGTGAATCCCACACTAAATAATAGTAATAATAATCCTTGTATTTGATGCATTTATCATGTTTCGAGAAACTCATTGTGCTTCACAGAATGCACTGTAAAATGAATTGACTGTATTTTGTGAGTGAAACATGACAGTTAATTACCCATAACAGTATCCCACAAACAAATTGAGTGACCAAATGATTATTTTTTTTGAAGGAATTGTTATCCCTGGTCATCTGCCAATTGGCTAACAACCAGATTCCTAGTCACTGCTAGGTAAACAGAAGCTTGTGGAGTAAGGAACCTTGCCCAACATTTCGTCTTGCCGGGATTCAAACCTGAGTCCTCTCGCTTGTGAGGCGAGTGCTCGCACCACTAAGTTACAGGACTCTACATAGTCTTCTTCTAGGAGTAATTGCCCATGGAGCCACTTTGGTGCCCTGCTGTGTCGACTGCTGTCGGAAGATTTCTAGTAGATAGATCAGCATCCGTCGTCACCCTTGGATTTAGATCTCGTCACTATGAACACCATCTTGTCCAAGAACGAAATCTAAATTTTAAGACCACTTTATTTTGGCAAATTCATTGGTGCTCAAGTTGCCTTGTTGAAATCTTCCTGAGGTCTGATGACAATTTGTATGCTTAACTGTAATTATCTAATTTTCCTGTAAATTGAAAACTATGCGTTTCCATTAGGCTTGATAGCGTAAATGTTTGGCACAGTGATTAGTGAAATCATTTTGTTGTCAAAATGGTAGAGATTCATTTATTGCTAATGCACAATTAGAGGAGTTTGTGATTATGAAGGTACTTTCTTCTGGTCTGCTAAGGTCTTATAGCGACTGTGATTCTGTCTCAAATTTTTGGACAGATGGGCATAATCTAGTTCCTGATAGATTCCTTTTTGGCAGTATTTATACTGTTACTCTGAAAGCTGCACTTTTTTAAGCCCTCAACTGTGTGTCATGATACAACACAGAATATGACTTTAGTCTTTTCCCAAGGTTGTCTGTCATTGGGAGTCTCACAAACTTCTTCAGTCGTATCAAACATGGTCAATTATTCTGTCTTAGGTATTATCTGAAAAATCAGTGTGTTGTCTGCTTGTAACGTCTGCCAAGTATGCCATCGCTTGCTGAGTGCCTTTGCATTGGGAATATTGGCTTTTGTTACTTCTTCCAACTGTGGGATATAATATACATTTATAGGCAGTAACACAGGTGTGTTATGGCCAGGACTTCTTGGGTCATCTGACCATTCAATCCTCCTCCACTGCCTCTCCTCCCACCTCAACCTTCAAGGTTCTGTCCTTGACTGCTTCAAGTCTTATCTTTTACTCCACTTGTCTCCACTTTATATCTGCTAACAGCTAT
The DNA here is from genome assembly GCA_035084275.1 of Hydrolagus colliei. Lineage (NCBI taxonomy): Eukaryota > Metazoa > Chordata > Chondrichthyes > Chimaeriformes > Chimaeridae > Hydrolagus > Hydrolagus colliei. The sequence continues at coordinate 21,864,792 of CM068748.1, read as the reverse complement.
TCCTGCAGGCCCGCACTGTCTTGTGCGGAGTTCCTCAGGGACTGTCCTTCATCCCCTCCTCTTCTCCCTCTGTATGCTCTCCCTCGGTGACATCATCCGAGGACATGGGGTAAATTTCCACATGTACACGGATGACAACCATTTCTATCTCTCTGCTTCCAACTGAACACCAGGACTGTTGGTGGCCTGACTGCCTGCCTGTCTGACATTTGAGTCCTGAATGAGGGACAACTTTCTTCAGCTCAACGTCAGCAAGACTGAGGCCCTCCTGATTGGTTCACATTAGCGCCTCCGCACCTCAGGCGCTGGCAGCTTCAACATCAAAGGCTGCACTCTCCATCTCTCAAAGCCGCTCAGAAACTTGGGTGTCTTGTTTCACCCTGAAGTGTCCTTCCTCCCCCATAACCAGCATTGCCTTCCACCACCTCTGTAACATTGCCAGACTCAACCATTGCCTCACCCCTCAGGCTGCCGAAACCCTTGTTCATGCATTCGTCACATCAAGGCAACAACTATGGAAACATCCTCCTTGTCGGCCTTCCCAGCTCTTCCCTTCACAAGTTGCAGACCATCCAGAATTCTGCAGCTCGTGTTCACTTCAGCACTAAGTTCACTTCCGCGACCACATCACTCCCACCGTTGCCCGGCTCGATTGGCTCCCCATCAACCAGAGAATCAAATTCAAGATCCTCGGCCTCAATTTCAAGGCCATTCATGGCCTTATGCACTCCTGTGTCTCCAACTGGCTGACTCCCTATCAACCTGCCCGCCCCTTCCATTCAGTAGGCTCTGGTCTGCTCCATGTCCCCTGCCCGACCCACCCTACCGTCGGCCGGGCATTCAGCCTCTCTGCCCCCATACTCTGAAACTTCATCCCACAGTCCCTTTGCCTCGCTTCCTCCATTGCTTCCTTCAAGGTCGGTCTCAAGACCCTCCTCTTCAATCATGCCTTTTGCCACCCTCTCAACACTCTCCCTCCCCTCCCCGCTCTGTTCGGGTCCTGACCCCTGACTGTTCAACACCTTGGGATCCCCCTAACATGAAAGGCGTTCTATAACTGTAATTTTATTGTTGTAACATAATACAGTCCTGTACAGTATACAGTTTTATAGTCAGTAACACGCAGTGGTTTATTACATAATGTACAGTTACAGCTAGCACACAGTGTCATTATATAATATGGGGTTTGGTAGATTTGTGGTTAGAGCATGCGCATCGCAAGCAAGAGAACCTGGGGTTCAATTCTCTGGCAAGGCAAAATGTTGGATAAGTTTCCTTACTCCACATGCCTCTGTTTACCTAACAGTAAGTAGGAATTTTGCTGTTAGTCGATTGACAGATTGCTTTTCCGGGGCAATAACCCTTCAAGAAAATAAATAAAATATAATTTGGTCACTCAATCCATAACGGTTTGTGGGACACTGCAGTGTGCAATTGGCTGCTGAGTTTCGAATTGGCTTCCTTAATAGTCCATTCACTTTACAGTATATTCTGTGAAGTGCTTTGAGAAGTCTAGAAGACGTGATAAGGTACAAGGATTATTTATTTTTAATAATGTACAATTATAGCCAGTATCACACATAGTGTTACAATATAGTATACAATTATAGGTGGTAACACACAGTGTTATTACATAATATACAGTACTAAAACCATTAACACATGGTATGTTCTTATCTTATAATTATAGTATATTATGTATATGTAATATATAGCGTTATGTAATATATATAGTTACAGCCAGTAACACACAGTATGTTACTATATAATGTACCATTATAGCTAGTAAAACATTGTGTGTTGTTGTATAATATATAGTAATCACTAGCAAAAAGTCAGTTATTGTGTAATATACAGTTATAGACATTAATACATAGTCTTATTATATAATATCTGGTTATAGCCAGTGACACAGTGTATTGTTTCAGTGCTTTGGGTCGTCCTCCTGACGCAAAAGGCGCTCTATAAATGTAAAATTGTTGTATAATATAAAGTTATAGCCAGTTATTGAATAATATTTTATGTATAGCCAGTAACACACTGTGTGGTTTCCAGCTCCAAAGCCCATGTAAAGATCAACAGTGGAGTTACTAGACAAGGCTGCCCATTGTCACTCACCCTGTTCGATGTATTCATCAACGACATGTTGGATGGCACCGAGAGAGTAGGGCTTGGTGTATCTTTTTCCAGGTCTCTCTGACAGGATTACAGTGCTTCTGTTTGCAAATGATTTTGCTGCTGGCAGACGTACCTAGGGACCTTCTGAGCAGCACCCATATTTGGAGAATTGTGTCCAATTCTGGTCTCCACACTAAAAGGATAGAGCACTGATGGAAAGAGTACAGAGTGGATTGATGAGGATGGTACCAGAGTTGGAGGTTACTGCTGTTGGAATAGACAGTCCTTTATTCACTAGAGAAGAGATGTTTAAGGGGGGGAACCTAATAGAGGTGTTTAAAATTTTAACTGGGTTTGATAAGGTTAACGTATATCGCTTATTTCCACTGGCTGAGGAGTCCGTAATAAGGAAACACAAATGTAAAATAGCAAAGGGATCTAAAAGAAAATTCAGGAAAAACCTTGTCACACAATAAACAGTGAGGTTGTGGAACTGACTACCTAACTGACTACCACTCATGTGGAATCTAATCACCAGCATGGGCTGGTTGGGCCGAATGACCTGTTTCCACGCTGTACATTCTTTAGAAGCTTTGTAATCTTTCAACCCTGGTGTTGCTGGCTGGCACACAGTGATTGAGAATATCTTGTCCATCCCTGGAGCACTCCTGCCCCCATCAGTCAAGCTGTCTTGGCTGCTGAGATGTGACCCATTATCTGCGAGCCCATCACTGAGTGCTGTAGGCGGGCTCAGTGTGAGAGTGATTAGTGAGGTGAACTCTACTCATGGCACAGCTACTCACAGGACGGTCTGTCTGCCTGGATAGCCACTTGGGTGCTCTAAACAAACTGAGCACATCTATTAGTCATTCAGTACAACACCATAGAACAAACAGCTGACTATACACATCCTCTGATATGTGAAACACTACCCAGGGAAAGGCAGATGTACAGACAGGCAGCCTGACAGACAGTTAGCATAGTTCAGCCTGGAGCAAAGCCCATATAAGTCTTTGCTGTTCCAGTGTTAAGACCACTGTTTTTCTCCATTTATATGAATCACCTGGTTCTGGTACAGAGGGGCACAATCTCTAAGTGTGCAGAATCCCCCCCAAAATGGGGAGCGTCGCTAACAGTGAAGAAGATTGTAAGTAATTTGTGAAGATTGTTTGCAATTGGCTACAGCTTTTCACCCACAAAATATAAGTCAATCCACTTTACAGTATATCATAAGAATTGCTTTGAGATGCCTCAACGACGCGATAAAGCGGTATATCAATTTTAGGAAAGGACCCGCGTGTTAGTCGATTGGTGGATTGCTTTAATCCAGGGGTAATAATGCTTCCAAAAACAATTAAAAATTTGATCACTCAAGCCACGATGGTTTGTGGGACACTGCAGTGCACAATTGGCTCTTCTATTTCGCCCACTAAGCATAGTGCATTCCCTTTACAGTATATTCTGTGAAGCGCTTTGAGACATCTTATCGATGCGATAAATTTCTAAATCAAATGTGAGGATTATTATTATTATTCTGTTGCAGTGAGGGTGTGTATCTGATTAGTGAGTGTGTGTAACTGAGCAGTGAGTGTGTGTGTGTATCTGATTAGTGAGTGTGTGTACATGATCAGTGACTTTGTGTATCTGATTAGTGAGTGTGTGTACATGATCAGTGACTTTGTGTATCTGATTAGTGAGTGTGTGTACATGATCAGTGACTTTGTGTATCTGATTAGTGAGTGTGTGTACATGATCGGTGACTTTGTGTATCTGATTAGTGAGTGTGTGTACATGATCAGTGACTTTGTGTATCTGATTAGTGAGTGTGTGTACATGATCAGTGACTTTGTGTATCTGATTAGTGAGTGTGTGTACATGATCAGTGACTTTGTGTATCTGATTAGTGAGTGTGTGTACATGATCAGTGAGTGTGTACCTAAGCAGTGAGTGTGTATCCTCCTGCCTCTCGTCACTCACTATCACCCCCACTCCATCTCTCTCACCCTCCCCGTCAACAGCTCCTACCTCAACCCCCTTCCTGCACACCTTCTCCCTGGTCTCTCTTTCCTCCCTCTCAAGCACTCTCACCTCCATGAAACCAACCACCTGCTGCCTCGACCCCCATCCCCACCAACCCATTGCTCACCCAGCTCGCCCTGAGTGTGTGTAACTGAACAGTGAGTATGTGTACCTGAGTAGTGAGTGTGTCTAACTTAGCAGTGAGTGAGTGTGTGTGTAACTGAGCAGAGTGTGTGTACCTGAACAGTGAATGTGTGAACCTGAGCAGTGAGTGCGTGTGTAACTCAGCAGTGAGTGTGTGTGTACCTGGGCAGTGAGTGTGTGTAGCTGATCAGTGAGTGAGTGTACCTGAGCTGATAGTGTGTGTATGTGTTTGTTTGTTCAGTCATCGTGCTGCAGTAGAGTTGTCCTGCTAAGGATCGGTGATTACATGGTGATCATGCCTTGTGTTGTGTGAAGGCCCAGAGTACTGGGTAACTTGGAGAGTGAGAATGAATTGTGTAGAGAGAAGTCAGTGTGAGAGTGAGACGTGCCAGCACTCACTCACTCCCATATTAATATTCTGTGCACTCAGTCACACTGACAGTACATTAACACTTATTGCTACCTCTCGCTGACCTTTTCATTTACCACTAAGCTCACAGTTAGTTAACCACACGGTCAATAAATGGCAAAAGCGGGTTAGGGCAGGTCACGTGTACAGGAATCTGTTACTCTGCCCTAGTCACTGTCGGACAGTCACTGTGAGGTGGTCACCGTCAGGCGGTTACTTTCAGGCGGTCATTTGGTGGCGGTTGCTCTCTGTCTGTTACTCGTTGTAATGTGAGGCTCTAATCTCTCTCTCTCTTCTCTCTCACAGCCACCACCACCTATACCACCCAGCGCTCTGAACACTACAAGCCGTGCAAAGACAAGGACCTCTCATACTGTCTGAATGATGGCGAGTGCTTCATGATCGAGACCCTGGCCGGCAATAACAAGCACTGCCGGTGAGTGAGGGTGAGACAAGGGGCACAGTGCAGTGCTGTGGAAGGTCTCTCAGAATGTCATGTTATGTTAGACTTGGCTGAGGCAGGGTGGGGAGTGAGAGGGAAGAGTATTTGATGAGTTGGCGTGTGACACATATTTGTCTCTCAGACTAGATCATCAATGGCTGGGTGTGAGACACGCACAATCTACCCACCACATGCCCTGATGCAATGTACAATCAGTCTCACATTCCTCTTCTGAGGCTGTGAGGTACACTCCAGCCCTGTATTGTGTGTGAGAATGACCTGTGGTGGTAATTGAGTGCGAGTGCCAATGAGTGTTGAGTGAGAAAGTGCAAGATTAACTGACAGTGAGTGTGAGACTGAGTACAAGTGAGAGTGTAAAGATGGCAGTATGACAATGATCATAACATAAGTGTTTGTGAGTGTGTCCATCGCCTTGGGACATCCTCCCAATGTGAAACGTGTTCTACAAATGTAATTTTGTTGTTGTTGCAAGTAAGGGAGAGGTGCTGGCAATGTGTAGGCTGAAGACACCTCTCCTCCCACATCTCACAAGTTACTTTGACATGAATCTCGTGAGCACGGAATCTCTGAAAATGTTTGACGACATTTGTCCTGAGGGGAAAGGCTTGAAGTGTTAGTGTCAATTATTGTATTTCTCTCTGTATATCACTGGCACTAAACACAGAGGAGTATTAGTTTAAACAGTGCATGCAGTGCTTTTGCGGGCAAATGTCATGGGATCTTTAACATCCACTTGAATGGGCAGATGAAACCTCCCTTGAACATTTCATCCAAAGGCATCTCATCCTAGCCAATTGCTATGATGGAAGGGCAGTCACATGTGGATTGTGGACAGATGATATCAGAGGGTGGGAAAGGGGTCTGAAACTCTGCTGTGACTTTTTCTGACCTCAGTAAGGTTGAGCACAGAGCCCACAGGTTATGGTTTTGCATACTGCTAAGAAATAGGTGAGAGGTGAGGTGTCAGATAGGATGAGAACAAGGACTACACAAGGCCATATTTTAAAAATGCTCTCTGAAAATGACGTCATTTGTTAGATGAAAGTGGTAACATTTTCACAAATTACATTCATCAGGCAAAACTCACAGACGCTGGCATGTTTAATTGCAAAATAGACCTTGTCAGATTAATAAAACCCTAAATTGGAACATAATGAAATTTGGAGAGGATATTAATGATCATATAAGGGATTAATTGTGAATACATTATTCAAATTGTTCACAGCTTCCATCTGCAAACGAGGTTAATTGGAGGATCTACTTCCCCAAAACGTGAGCCAACTAACGAAGAATGCTAATTATAGCTCTTGTCAACATGGAAATAGTGCATTTACAAACAATTACTCTCCGGAACTCAAACACTCAGATCTGGCCGGCCTAATGTACCGAGTCGTACAATCAATTGTTTATTGGTCTGACACACACTAAAACCCATCTCCATGATCAGCCGGGTCTCTAACAAGCAAGGAAACCCATCAACAAGATCAGCCGATGTCTCCACCTGCCCCTGTGACTGCTCTGTCCTTTCAAGTTCTGCCAATGATTTAGGCTGGGCTGTGCATCCCTAATGAGAATACTCCATTGCCTTGGAGTGCTGAAGAACTAGACTAGAGATCAGCATAGAGAGTGGACTCAATTATGTCACTGCACATAAACTCCTTGACCCATAAACATGCCTACCCCCTCGATCTTTTCATTGACCATGGCCTCAACATTACTGATCTGTATATTACAGACAAGGCCACGTCATGCCACTTCCTCACCTCCCTTTCCCTCCGTATCACCTTCCCCTCCTTCAAGCCCTCCACCATCTTTTTCCGCCCATGGAAGAACCTTCCCCCTGACCCCCTAGAATTCAAGACCTATTATCTATTAGAAGAGAGTACAGTACAGGTACCCCGCCCCAACCGCAGCCTCGTCAACCGCGAAACTCACGCATCCACAGTTTGCTAAATGTGACAACCCTTGCTAACCACGGCTTATAACCGTGGTTATCCAAGGGTTTTAACACTAACACTAACTTTTAGCACTAAGACCCAGTTGTATCAACCAGCCTCAACGTCGCTTCACGCTAGCGTATAGCACTAGGACCCAGTTGCAATGTTGCAATCAACCAGCGACAGCGCTTCTCTCTTAGGATTAAGGTAAATAACATGAATTTATTGTCGCTTCTCTGCAGCCTAGCTAGTAGGTTTGGGACCATTGGCTGCAAGGATCTGCAGATCTCTCTCTCTGTGTTTATGTTTATCTCTGTCTCACTCACCTTCTCTCTATTTCACCTTCTCTTCCCCCACCACCCCCTCCCTCACCCCCCCATCTCTCTCTCACCTTCTCTTCCCCTCCCCCACCTCCCCATCTCTCTCTCACCTTCTCTCTCTGACTCACCTTCTCTTCCCCCACCACCCCCTCCCCCCCTCTCTCTCTCTCTCTGTCTGTGTCTGTATCAGTCAGACAGCACCCCCCCAGCCCTCCGTGTCACCCACCACATCTTCTCCGCTGATTTCTCTCTCTCTCTCTCTCTCTCTCTCTCTCTCTCTCTATAGATTAGTCAGACAGCCCCCGCCAGCCCTCCGTGTCACCCCCCCCCCACCCCCTCCATGTCTCTCTCTCTCTGTGTGTAGATCAGTCAGTCAGACAGCCTCGCGGATTACTGCAGATGCGCCCAAACTTACTCCCCTATCCCCATGTATGTTATAACTGTATGTGTTTTTGGGGGTTTAGTTCTATAAAATGCGAACTTATTTCCCCTATCCCCATGTTTCCCATAGGGCCCTGCATTTTCCAACCCCGATTTTACTAACCGCGGAGGTTTAGAGGAACGTATCCCCCGCGGTTGGGGAGGGATATCTGTATTAAAGATGTGACTGTATATAGATGAAGACCATTCATGCTTGTTACACAAAGACTGTCTATCTATCTTGAATGCACATTCATGAGGTCTCCCTGGGCATGAGGTGGAGGCTGGAAGCTGGCACTATGACTGCAGCTACACATCCCATGAGCCCTGGGCAGTGGAACACTGCCACACTGCTTATACCACTGTGTCACATTAATCACATGAGAGCTAGTGCTAGCATTCAGAGAGGAAGCAAACAGTGAGACATTGTGAATCGTATCATATCTTTATATAGACTGCTGCCTGGAGCCGTGAGCAGCTCAGCACACACAGACCATCAGTCACCACACAGACTGTCTGAATCCCCATTGCAACACACAAACCAATCAACTGTCAACCGAGCAGACCCGGCAGCTTTTGTAAAGATACAATTCACAATATCTCACCTGTCCTGGCTCAATACAGTTAACACCTGGGTTACAAGGTTGGAAGTTCGAGTCCCACATAAGGACTTGACACATCTGTCAAGACAGCAGTGGTCCTGGAATCGAGGGTGGAAGCAGAGAGATAGAGTTGGGTGTCATCCGCATACATGTGGAAGTTGACTCCATACAGTATGTGTGGATGATATCACCAAGGGGGAGCATATAGATGTAGAAAAGGGAGGGCCAAGGACAGAACCGTGAGGTACACCACACCTGACAATCAGGGGCTGGAGGAGAAGCCGTTAGGTGGCAACAAAATAGAGACAGTGGGAGAGGTAAGACACAAATCAGGCAAGGGCAGGTCCGTGAAGATTTAGCTGAGAGGAGAGGTGGTGTAGGAGGATGCAGTGGTCAATAATGTCAAAGGCAGCAGAGAAGTTGAAGATGACAAGGAGGCAGAGAGAACGTTGGTCACAGATGTTCAGAATGTTATTAGGGACTTTGACCAGGGCTGAATTGAAGGGGTTCAAAGAGGGAATGGCAGGAAAGGAAAGGGAGAAACGGATGCAACAATTCGTTTTAGACCCTTGCAGAGGAATGGGAGGTTGACTGGAGAGTAGGGATGGGTCCAGGGAAGGTTTTTTCAGGATGGGGGTAATAACAGCTGCTTTTAGTTGGGGGTGGGAACAGAGCCGTTGGATAAAGAGAGATCGATGATATCGGTTAGGAGAGGAGCCTTGAGGTGGAGCGGTGAGGAGAGAGATAGGAATGGGCTCATGGGAGCAGGTGGTGCGCTTAGGTTTAGAGATAATGCAGGTGAGGGAAGAGAGAAAGATAGGTGTAAGCTAGGGGTGGGGGTAGGTGGGGTGGGTGATGAAGGGGAAGTAATGAGGAAGTCCAGCGCCTCCTCGCAGTTGGAATTGGAGGAGAAGATGAGTGAGTCATAGAAGTTGGACGGAGGAGGCAGTTAGGGGTGGAAGAGAGGAGCAAGTGGTTATCCTTGGCCTCCAGGATTAACCAAGGTCACTCTGTGCCTGTTTGGGTGGATATTAGTGCTTCCACAGCACCATTAGAAAAGAGAATTTCTCTGGTGTCCTGGTGGACAGTTGATCATTCACTTAGGCGCTGAGTGTGGATTGATTACCAAGCCAACAGATACAGCCACTACACACAACAGCATTAGATTCAAGGATTACTAAAATCATCAATGAACTTCAGGTTAAGAAGTTCCCTTCAGCTCTTGATCTCAGCTTTCCACAGGGAGGTGAGGAGTCCAGAGCGCTTACGAGGAAGGGTAGAGCAGGAGAAGTGAAGAGTCTCTCACTCTCTCTGGTGATACATTGGTCCTCACCAACGTGCTGACCTCCAGGGTTTATTTATTGGTGCTGAATATATATTTGAAAGGTGTCAGCTACTGACCTCCATCCTGACTTAATATTGTATTAATATTTCATGTTGAATTCCAGTTAATAGACTTTTCTTTATAATGAATGAAATTCAGTGGCTTGACGGTCACGTTGGAAAGAGAAATCATGTATCTTTGCTGTGAGTGAATACTCAGCCACATTGCTCTGTCCTGCATATTAGAAACTCAGCAAACAGAAGTATTAACAACTCTATCCAACCTAAACACCATCCAGTGTTAACCTTCAAAACCTGTTTATCTTGTATGTCAGCCTATTTCAGTGGTGAACTTTGAGCTCACAGTCTAGACTGCCGCTGTAGTCCTGAGAGGGTGCTGCATTGTCAAAGGTACCATCCTTTGGATGAGATATTAAACAAAAAAAAATTACATTTGTATAGCACGTCGGGAGGACATCCCAAGGAGCTGTGCCTGTTTAGGTGAATGTTGAAGCCCATCTGCCTGTATTGCAAAAGAGGAGAGTCTCTCTCCTGGTGTCATGACTAACAATCCCTTCATGGCTGTTTGTGGGACATTGTTATAATTAGTTGGTTGCAACAATTGCCCACAAACACGTACCCCACTTTGCAGTAAACCCCGTGAAGCGCTGTGAGACATCCTGCTGTTAAGACAGATATCAAATGCTCTGAAAATAATAATAATCCTTGCATTTGATATAGCGCTATTCACATATTCTATATATTATTACAAATATCTAAGGCAACCCCAAATTGTGAGGTTTCCTCAAACCTTCAGTTTGAAGCTTTTTAGCCGTTCTTATCAAGAAACCAAATGAGACTAAATTGCAGAATTTTCCCCAATTATGAACCATCTTCAATTGTAAGATTAACAAAGGTCTTGGGCTGAGACTGAGAACACAACAAGATCTCTTATTTCTCTGGGTCAGGACTCTGGACATAAGGGATAACTTTCAAAATGTGCTAAAGAAATTGATGGAACTAAAAGCGGTTTGATCATAGCATCTGAGAATCTTTGGAGTTGAAAGTTGCATTTTGTGTATTAGGGATATTATACAGTATTTGGAAACATAGCAATTGGTTTGCGCATGTTTTATTTGGTGAAGTATTACCAGAACCCCTGTGAGAAACTTCCTTCTCTTTTCGATTAATGTCACAGGATCTTTAAAATGCACAACCTTCAACTGGATATAAATGCTGTGAAGTGCTATGACATGTTTTGATGATACAGGTGATGTGTCAAATGTGAGGGTTATTGATATGATAATAATAATAATAATCCTTGAATTTGATAAAGTGCCTCATAATGTCTTCAAGACATCTCAAAGCACGTCACAGAATATACTGCAAAATAAATTGACTGTATATTTTGTGGCCGTAATGTATCACAAAGTGTTCCTAATGTGATGGGGTGATGGAGCTGGGAGAAACCTGCAGGGAGTTCAGTGTGTTTGCTGCTTTGGGGAATCTGAGACTGTTGATCAAAGGTAAAGAATAGCAACAGCAGCAACAAATTATATTTGTTCAGCACCCTTCACCCTCCCAGGATGCTGGACAACCAGTGGTTTGGGACTCTAGCAAAGAATTGGGGTTAGGTGGAGTGGAGGGCAGCGAGAATGGGGGGAGGTGGAAGGGTGTCCGAAGGTACAGTTGAAAAGTAAGGTTTTTTGATGGGAGGCAATAGAGAGGGTGAGGCTGAGGGATTGCAGGATAGAAGGTTTTTTCAGATGGTTTGAGGAGAGGCTGAGATGGTCTATGGCAAAGGAACATCCAGAGCACAGAGGAGAGGATGCGGGTTTTAGCCATGTTCACTTAGAGAATGAAACAATAACTGATGGATACAAATACCCAGCAACCAGAGCACTCAAACCCACAAAGCGTGATCTGCAATCAGTCGTGAGTTGATGTTCATCAGACAGATCCACATGTTGTCTCTCTATCACTGTCTCCTCAATCTCTCCACTCTAAACCCATTCCCTGCACTCCCTGTGCGTCCTGTGGTTCAGTGTGAGTGGTCTCAGTGTAAATCATGCCATTGGCCTCTCCCTCTCATATCAAAGAGTAAAGAGCCATGATTAGTGGTGTCTGAAAGTGATCTGCTGCAGCGCAGGGCAGCGGGTTTAATAATTCACACCACACTGCTTGTAAACTGTTGTTTACCTCTTATTGTTCATACCCGACATAGAGAGGTCGCCTTGAACTAAATGCGAAACCAGTCATGAAATCACTGCAATGTCAAGCAGTTGTTTAGTATCCCATCCACACAGCCCAACCAATCTGGTGTCCACAAGTCTTGAAGTGGCAGACTGTGGGCATGGCCTCTTGCCACTCAGCTCCCATTACCCCTGCGAGACACAGCCTCCCCCAGCCCACAGTCTCTCCCCCCAAAACACAACCTCCCCCAACCCCACCACAAAGCCGTTTCCCCAGTCCACAACCTCTCCCCCCACAACACACAGCCGCTCTCCCCAGCACACAGCCTTTTCTCCAGCCCACAGACCCACTAGCACACAGCCACCCCACCCCCCGCTCACAGAACACAACCCTACACAGAACCGCCCCACAGAACACAGCCTAACACATTCTATTGCATTGGACTTGGACCTGGAGAACATCAAGGTGGCTAGCACGTCACAACTATCCTGGTCCTGCCCACTACCTTGAAAGCAGTTGCCCCCCAGATAGCTGATAAGGAAACTCTGAGGCTCAGATCATGTAGAGTGGTTCCAGGGTAGCTTGCCACACGGTGCTCTGAATGGCAAGCTAAGTGGTTTCCGATGAGCTGGTCAGATGCCAACTAACCCCTTCTGGAGTCACACTCTGGGTTTCCCAAGCCTTGGCTCTTGCCAACCTGCGCCTAACACTCTCTGGAATTAGGTAAACAGGGTGCGTCCTTCTAGGAAGAGATTGCATATTCCATTCCAGACACAGGAATTTCAATGCTAGGTAATGCCATTGACAGAACTCTCAATCCATCTTTCAGTTGAGACATTAAAATCAAAGTCCCATCTGTGCTTGTTCAGATGGATGTTGAAGATCCCGCAGCACTATAGGAAGAGAGAAGGGAGTTTCTCTCTCCTGGTGACCTGACTGACAATACCCCAAATAAAATCAGTCGCTCACTTCATGGTTGTTCGTGAGATATTGCTGTGTGCAAATCGGCTGCAGTATTCACCTATAAACATATTGTCAATTACATGCTACAGTGGTCGTTGTGAAACACTTTGAATCATCCTCCCTCCATGTAAGAGGTGCAGTGTGAGACAAAGGATAGTTTTATTTATATTGAGCGTGTGTGTGGTGAGAAGTATAGTCTCGGTTGTCAATAAATGTTAATCATGTGAAGAAAGCTGGGATGTGACTGTCAGGGTGAATGTCTGATACGGTAATGGGAGTGACCTGTCTTTCACATGGAAGAATTTCACTGTTGAGGAGGCTATTTACTTTGTGCATGTCTTAGGTAGGCCTTGTAGGTAATGGGTTAATTATTTATGGAACCACCTGGAAACAGTCCACTCCTCCGCCCACCCACCCCCACCACCCACATGGTCTCTCTGCCTGTAACTCAGCCTCTCTCACACATCAATGGCAGATGGTTCTGAGGAACATTGGCAGCCTGAGATAGACAGAGAGATGAAGGGTGTAAACCACTCCACCCTCAGCAATCAGCCTCACCCACCTCACCCATACACACAGCCTCTCCTCCCCCACCCCCAGCAGACAGCCTTCACCCCCGGCCCACAGCCACTCCGCCCCAGCACCCAGTCCTCCCCATCCCCACCCCAACACACAGCCTCCCCCACCCCAAGCTCACAGCCTCCCCCAGCGCGTAGCCTATCTCCCCCAACACACAGCCTCCCCTAGCCCACAGCCTCTCCCCCCAAAACACAACCTCCCCCACCACAAAACCGCTTTCCCAGTTCACAACCTCTCCCCACAACACTCAGAGGCTCCCCCCACCACACAACCTCTCCTCCAGCCCACAGACCCACTAGCACACAGCCACCCCACCCCCCGTTCACAGAGCACAACCCTGCACAGAACCGTCACACAGCCTAACACATTCTATTGATTTGACTTGGACCTAAAGAACATCAAGGTGGCTAGCACATCACAGGCTGTCCTGTCATGGTCTGCCCAATACATTGAAAGCAGTTGCCCTCCAGATAGATGATAAGGAAGCTGTGAGGCTGAGAGTGACAGATGCTGGAAGGTGTTACCTAGAATCCGAGTCTGTATCTCCAGCATCAGAAGACCACCTTGATTGGTCTGCAGAGAGGCAAGAAGCTGCTGGTTAAACTCTGCACATCCAATTGGTGGAACCATTGCTCAATGGGAAGGGACGTGTGCCTGAACTGGCTCCATGATAACATGCCTGGCAACAGAATGTCAGAATCGAGTCAGCCCTCTGTGATCATCTCTCGTCTGATTCCTGAGCCAGGCAACAACAACAACAACAAATTACATTTATAGAGCGCCTTTCACGTCGGGAGGACGTCCCAAGGCGCTGCACAGGAGGCGTGTGACCCAAGCTGAGAGGGGAATGTTTGGGAAGGGATAAAACACGAAGGGGAGGTAAAAGAGTTCGGGGTGGAACAAAAGGCACGATCGAAGAGGAAAGTCTTCAAACCGGCCTTGAAAGAGGAAAGGGAAGAAACAAAACGGAGGGATTGAGGGATGGCATTCTATAGGGTGGGAGCGGAGAAACTGAAGGCTCGACCTCCGATGGTGGGGCGGTTCGGGCGGGGGGCTTGGAGCAGGCCAAGTCCTGTTGAACGGAGGGTCCGGGTGGGCGTGTAGGGGGAGAGTAGATCGGTTAAATAAGGCGGGGCAAGGCCGTGTAAGGCCTTGTAGGTGAGGACAAGGATCTTGAACTCGATCCTCTGGAGGATGGGGAGCCAGTGGAGACGGGCGAGGGTGGGGGTTATGTGGTCGCGGAGGCGGGTGCGGGATAGTACACGGGCTGCAGAGTTTTGGATGACCTGCAGCCTGTGAATGGAGGAACTGGGGAGGCCGATGAGGAGAGAGTTTCCGTAGTCCAGCCGTGAGGTGATGTATGTGTGCACGAGTGTTTCGGCAGCGCGGGGGGTGAGATAGTTGCGGAGCCTGGTAATGTTGCGCAGGTGGAAATAAGCGGTGCCGGTCAAGGCGCGATGTGGGGGAGGAAGGAAAGTTTTTGATCGAACATGATGCCGAGGTTCCTGATTGGCTTTGTGAGGTGGAGAGAGAAGCCTTGGATATTGAGGCTGGCAGCGCCCGATGTGCGGAGGCGCTGGCTTGAGCCAATCAGGAGGGCCTCGGTCTTACTCACGTTCAATTGCAAAAAGTTGTCCCTCGTCCAGGACTCGATGTCGGACAGACATGCTGTCAGAACATCGATCGTCTGGGGTTTGAGGGATGAGGCAGAAAGGTACAACTGGGTGTCGTCCGCATACATGTGGAAATTTACCCCATGTTTGCGGATGACGTCGCCCAGAGGGAGCGTGTAAAGGGTGAAAAGGAGGGGGCCTAAAACAGAGCCCTGAGGGACGCCGTGAGAAACTGTGCGGGGGTTTGAAGAAAAACCGTTGGAAGAAACAAAATGTGAACGGTGGGTCAAATAAGAATGGAACCAGTCAAGGACTGTGCCTTGAAGGTTGAGGTGGGAGGAAAGACGTTGAAGGAGGATGGTGTGATCGACTGTGTCGAACGCAGCAGACAAGTCAAGGAGGACGAAGAGGCAGAGGGAGCCCTGGTCACAGGCGGTTAGGATGTAATTTGTGACCTTAACCAGGGCAGTTTCTGTGCTGTGGATAGGGCAGAAACCTGATTGGAGGGGTTCAAAAAGTGAGTGAGTTGAAAGGAAAGAGCGGAGCTGGGAGGCAACCACTCTTTCAAGGACCTTGGATAGAAACGGGAGGTTGGAGATGGGTCGATAGCTTGAAGGTTGCGACGCATCAAGGGAGGGTTTCTTCAGGATAGGGGTGATGGTGGCTGTTTTAAGGGAGGTAGGGACGGTGCCTGAGGAGAGGGAAAGGTTAATGGTGTCAGAAATGAGCGGGGCTAACAAATGGAGCTGGGTGCGGAGGAGTGGGGTGGGGATGGGGTCCAATGAGCACGTGGTGGGTTTCATGGAGGTAATTGTTTTTGTGACTGAAAGTGGGGTGGTGGGGTTGAAAGTGTGAAATGGGGGGTGAGTAGGGGTTGAGGTAGCTGATGAGGGTGCGGAGGTGGAGGAGTGGTGGGGGGAGGAAACCGCAGAGCAGATTTTCTCAATTTTGGACTCGAGGAAGTCCTCACATCTGGGAGAGGATCTGCAAGGTGAGGCGGGGAGGGGCCTGCTGATGACAACATTGTCTGGCTCATGAGTAGGACCTGGAAGGGCAAAACAATCACTGGGGGCAGGGAGTCATCCCACTCAGCTATTGTTAACCTTGTGAGCAAAAACTCCAAAGTGTAGCAAGGCCTTCGCTGGACAAGCAGCTGTATCAAAGGCAAGCTATGTGGTTTTAGCTATCACCCCAACACACATTCTGGGCTCCTTATGCTTTGGTTCTCACCAACCTGTACCTAATACATTCTGGAATTAGGTTAGCAGGATGTATCCCTCTATGGAGAGAATGCATATTGACCCTCTATCAACCTGTCAGCTCCCTCCTTTCAGCAGGCTCCGACTTGCTCCATGTCTCCCGCCCTACCATCAGTGGTCGGGCTTTCAGCCTCTCAGCCCCACACTTTGGAACTTCATCCCACAATCCCTTTGCCTTTCTCCTTCCTTTGCCTCCTTCAAGACAGGTCTCAAGACCCTCCTCTTCGCCCATGCCTTCAGCGGCTCTCAATCTTCAATGCGCTCCCTCATCCCAATCCTGCCCCCACCCCCATGCTCGGATCCTGACCCCCAACTGTCCAGCGCCTTGGGACATCCTTCTGACGTGAAAGGGGCTCTACAAATATTATTTTGTTGTTGCTGTTGTTCTTGTTGTATTTCATTCAAACAATCTATCTCTGGATTCATGGAATTCTTGGTTTGGTTTGGAGACTCTTAAGCATGGTGATGGGTTTCCACATGTGTCAATACATGGCTGAACACACAGCCTGACCCAGAGCATACAGTAACATGTTTACAGATGGCTTTATTGTGGGAAAGTTACTGAGAGGATATGTGTTTCCCGCTGATCTCTGTGAGTGGGATGTTGCCTTTTGGTGTCTCCTCTCTGCCTGAGTTTCCTCTCTCATTGACATTTCTCATAGTCTTACTCTCTCATTGCACGATTCTCTATATTTGTTATTCTCTGGGTTTTTCATCTTCAATGCAGTTTCTTAGTGTTACCCTCGGGATGCAGACAGATTGAGCTGATCTAAGTCCTTTATCACAGCAGTAACTGGCCCAGAGGGAGGCTATTCCACCTCTTTATTACATCAACACACCCTCTAACCCCATTCCTGGTATCTTATCTCTACGTGAAATCCAGCTGTGAGCTGTGGTCTGTCGAGAGAGAGGAGAGCAGCGAGGCTGATCATAGTGAATGATCTATGAGGAATGATTGGAGCTGTCAGTCTGTGATAAAGACGAGTCAGGGAGCACCTGAGAGAGGTTTCATATTCTCAGAGGCAGCAGGGCAAGATGGCATAGGTGTGAAGAGCCAGTCTCCTGAGATACTGGATATATCTGAACAGTGGGAAGTTGACTAAAGAGTCGTGTAGCTCAGAGGTTAGAGCACTTGCCTTACAAGCTAGAGACCTGTGATTTATTTATTACAAATAAATGGGTCATTTCAGTCACCGACTGTTTGTGGGACACTGCTGTGTGCAATTGGCTGCCGTGTTTCACCAACAAATATACAGTCAATTCACTTTACAGTATATTCTGTGAAGCACTTTGAGACATCTTGAAGACAATGAAAAGCTCTGTATCAAATGCAAGGATTATTATTATTATTATTATTATTATTAATATTGGTAGCTGGAGAGATTGCAAGTGGGGGTGACTGAGATCAGCACCCTGGAATTCATTTCAGAAACAGTTGGACAGTGTAATTGGATGCTGGGTGGGTGAGGATTATGAAAGGAGGTCATGAATTCAATGAGCAGACAGAATTCCGCTTTGGTGCAGTGAACCCGTTGGCTAACCAACCATTCCAGTAAATCTAACCAATTTGGTCCCATGTGTTTACAATTAATTCCCACAATCTGGAGCAATGAACACCCTGAAGGTGAGAATCCGACCTTCAGTATTTACACAAAGTTGTTACATCATAAGGGGGACAAGCTGAGCCAAAATAGCAGAATTATTGACGACACCTTAGCCCAGGGCACCCCAGCCCAGGGCACCCCAGCCCAGTGAACCCCCAGCCCAGTGAACCCCCAGCCCAGTGTATCCCAGCCCAGTGTACCGCAGCCCAGGGCACCCCCAGCTCAGTGTACCCCAGCCCAGGACACCGCAGCTCAGGGCACCCCAGCTCAGGGTAATATCTCCACCCACAGCTGAGGTCAGAGCTGCTCCCAGTGTGTGATTGAAGCTCTGTGTGTGTGTGTCAGTGAGGCTCTGTTTGTGTGTGCAAAAATCTGTGTGTGTTTCATTGAGGCTCTCAATGTGTGAGCGAGGCTCTGTGTGTGAGCGAGGCTCTGAGTGTGTGTGAGTGAGTGAGGCTATGTGTGTGTGTGTGTGAGTGAGGCTCTGTGTGTGTGTGTGTGAGTGAGGCTCTGTGTGTGTGTGTGTGAGTGAGGCTCTGTGTGTGTGTGTGTGAGTGAGGCTCTGTGTGTGTGTGTGTGAGTGAGGCTCTGTGTGTGTGTGTGTGAGTGAGGCTCTGTGTGTGTGTGTGTGAGTGAGGCTCTGTGTGTGTGTGTGTGTGTGAGGCTCTGTGTGTGTGTGAGTGAGGCTCTGTGTGTGAGTGAGGCTCTGTGTGTGTGTGAGTGAGGCTCTGTGTGTGAGTAAGTGTGATTGTTTATGAGTGAGGCTCACAATGTGTGAGCAAGGCTCTCAGTGTGTGTGAGTGAGACTGTGTGTCTGAGAGAGGCTCTCAGTGTGTGTGAGTGAGACTGTGTGTCTGAGAGAGGCTCTCAGTGTGTGTGAGTGAGACTGTGTGTCTGAGAGAGGCTCTCAGTGTGTGTGAGTGAGGCTCTGTGTGTGTCTGAGAGAGGCTCTCAGTGTGTGTGAGTGAGGCTCTGTGTGTGTCTGAGAGAGGCTCTCAGTGTGTGTGCGCGATGTTCTGTGTTGGTGCGCGAGAATCTGTGCGTATGTGTGAGCGAGGCTCTCTGTGTGCAAACGAGGTTCTGTGTGTGTGTATGAGTGAGGCTCTGTGTGTGTGTGTGTGAGCGAGCGAGGCTCTCAGTTTGTGAATGAGGCTCGGCATGTGTGAACTAGGCTCTGTGTGTTAGTGAGGCTCTGTCTGTCAACGAGGAATTTGGTGTGTGCATGAGTGACGCTCTGTGTGTGAGCAGCTAGGCTCTGTGTGTGAGTGAGGCTCCGTGTATGTCTGTGTGTGTGAGTGAGGCTCTGTTTGTGTGAACGAAGCTCTGTGTGTGTGTACGAGTCTCTCAGTGTGTGAACGGGTCTCTGCATGTGTGAACGAGACCGTGTGCGTGCGTGAGGCTCTCAGTGTGTGTGTGAACAAGGCTATCACCATGTGTGCGAGGCTCTCAGTGTGTGTGTGAGCTAGGCTCTGTGTGTGAGTGAGGCTCTGTGTGTGTGCGCAAGTCTTTCAGTGTGTGAGCAAGGCTCTCAGTATGTGAGCGAGGTTCTCAGTTTGGTGTGAGGCTGTGTGTTTGTGAGGCTCTATATGTGTCAGCATGTCTCTCAGTGTGTGAGTGACGATCTCAGTGTGTGGTGAGAGCAAGCTCTGTGTGTATGAGAAAGGCAGTGTGTGTGTGAACGAGGCTCTCAGTGTGAGACTCTATATGTGTGAGAGAGAGTCAGTGTGTGAGCGAGTCTCTCAGTGTACCCCAGCCCAGGACACCGCAGCTTAGGGCACCCCAGCCCAGGGTAATACCTCCACCCACAGCTGAGGTCTGAGCTGCTCCCAGTGTGTGATTGAAGCTCTGTGTGTGTGTGAGTGAGGCTCTGTTTGTGTGAGCAAAAATCTGTGTGTGTGTACGTCTCAGTGTGTGAGCAAGGTTCTCAGTTTGGTGTGAGGCTCTGTGTGTGTGAGGCTTTGTGTATGTGAGCAAGGCCCTGTGTGTGTCAGCGATTGTCTCAGTGTGTGAGTGACGCTCTCAGTGTGTGTGTGAGCAAGCTCTGTGTGTGAGAAAGGCAGTGTGTGTGTGTGAACAAGGCTCTCAGTGTGTGAGTGAGTCTCTCAGTGTGAGATTCTGTGTATCTCAGTGAGGCTCTGTGTGTGTGTGAGCAAGCTCTGTGTGTGTGAGAAAGGCAGCGTGTGTGTGTGAGTGAGGCTCTCAGTGTGAGTGAGTCTCTCAGTGTGCGACTCTCTGCGTGTGAGGGAGGCTGTGTGTGCGAGACTCTGTGTGAGTGAGGGAGGCTCACTTTGTGAGGGAAGCTCTCAGTGTGTGAGTGATGTTAATAGACTATCATATCTCTGACTTGTTTTGCAGGTGTAAGGATGGTTACCAGGGAGTCCGTTGTGACCAGTACTTACCGAAAACCGACTCAATCTTGTCTGATCCAAGTATGTTGAATCTTTTCTTCTTTCGGTGTGAACTCTCGGGCAGCTGCTGTGGCTGTGGTAATGCCGGGGATCTGGGGAAGAACATGAGCAGATCAGGGTCCTGGCCAGCCTAGGTGTGGCTACTGTCTCACTCTCTACGGACGCATTGTCGAGCAGTCTCCTGTTTGAGACAATCTTGCTAGTTTAATGAACGGAGAGCATGGAGGGGAGAGCTGAACCTGGTGTGTTCCTCAGCTTTGACCGGTCGATCAATTGAAAAGGACAGTTGTTGTCCTGGAGGCTGTCCATCCCCCCAGTGTCCAGTCTGTCAGCCTGGCCCGCAGACCTGACACCATCAAGTCAGGTCGAAGATCCAAGATTGAAGTCCAACCAATGGAGATTTGGACAATGGAACAAATAGCACAGATCTGTGATTAAGTCATCGTGTGACCTAGTAATCGACTGATCTTGTGGCCTCGTGGTTGAGTAATCTGGTGATCTAGCCACCTGGTGATCGGGTGATCACATCACATGGCAATCCTGTTACCATGGTGACCCGGTGATTGAGTGATGGTGTGATCTGTAATCCTGTGACCTTGCCCCAAAACCTTGCTCTGAGATCATCCTTTTCAATTGCTTGACTGTTCAAAGATGGAGAACACGCCAGCAACAAATTACATTTACACAGCACCCTTCGGGTCGGGAGGACATTCCAAAGCGCTGGACAGTCAAGGATTTAGATCTGACCTGGGGATTGGGATCGGGGGATTGTGAGGGGCAGGTTGGGTAGGTGTAGGAACGTGGCTGAAGTCATGATCGAAGAGAACATTCTTGAGATGTACCTTGAAGGAGTCAAAGGAGGTAGGGCAGGCCCCAGGCACTGTGGGATGGAGTTCCATAGGATGGGGTTAGAGAGGCTGAAAGCCCGACCATTGATAGTGGAATGATATGGGTGGGAGACATGGAACAGGCTGGATCACAACCGTGGAGTACCTTGAAGGTAAGAACGAGGATTTTGAGTAGTAATATCTGGGGATGGGGAGCCAGTGCCCTCTTGTGATGACAGCCCGTATCTCCTCACACTGCCCTCCAGTGGAGGGACCAGGGCTCGCTCACCTTGCGGATCTGCTGCATTATCTACGCAGAGCAGTTATACTTTGGGTTAGTCTCAGCTCTGCCATCTTTCTGTAGAATTACATCAACCTCCCAACAATCCTCTACCCTCTTGGGACGTCCTCCCAATGTGAAAGGCGTTCTATAAATGTAATTTTGTTTGTTGTGTTTGTACCCACACCCTGGATCCCTTTATACTTGGGGTTTCTATTTCAATGGCTCTTTCTTATTGGCATTTTACTTCATAAAGGGAGATTCTACATCCACCTTTCATCTTCCTCATCAATCACTCCCCATCCTGTGTGATTCCTATATATCCTCCAAGGGAGCCTGAGTATCTGAAGCTTAACAGTGAGTGTTGGTGGTGTATAGTGGGAGGAGACTAGGGACAAACTCCAGGGCAGATCGAGCGTCCACTCCATCTGCCCCATGCCACCTAACTCTCCACCTCCTTTATCTTTTATCAGGTAAATTCCCTGGTCAGCATCAATCAGTGCTGTATCATCTGAGGTTTCACTGCGTCTGACAGCAAAAGACTGAGACACAGGTTGTTAAAACCAGCTCCTATAGTGAGAATTCAAGCCATTATTTGTTATGCCCATAAAATACAGTCAATTCACTTTACAGTATATTCTGTGAAGCGCTTTGAAGACATGATAAGATGCTACATCAAATGCAAGGATTATTATTATATCAGCGTGCAAGATGTGATGTTTACTGACACTGTTTCTCTCTCTCTCTCTCTCTCTCTATGTGATGGTCCTGGAGCAGCAGAGCATCTGGGCATAGAATTTATGGGTGTGGATCTCTCTAACTCTCTGTTGTGATGTTCTGCATGTAATTGTTTTGGTGTGTCGGGGTCAATCACTTTGTTTATTACCATGTCCTCTCCAGTCTCTGTCTCTCGAGTGTTCCTCAGAACAGAAACTCAAAGCAAACAACAATAAGCACAGCAACTTACATTTATATAGAGCCCCCGAGGCAGGGCAGTCTTGGAGTGCTGGTCACTTTCAACCACATTTTAAAGCAGAGAGAGACACACAGAGACACCAGACAGGGGCACACAGGCACACATAAGGACACACAAATATACAGGGACTCACAGGGAGTCGCGCACAGGAACAAATGGAGACAAACAGAGATGGTTGTGATGGGCTGAGCTGCACCGAACTGTGACTGTTGTTCTCACCCCACAGAGAGCCAGGAGCTGTACCAACGACAGATCCTCTCCATAACATGTATCACCATCGGGCTGATGGTTGTAGGCATGCTCTGTGTGGTCCTTTACTGCAAAACAAGGTAAGGAGAAGTCACTGTGATCTATCTCAGGGGAATTCATTGTGTGTGTGTGTGTGTGTGTGTGCCACTGATTGTATTTGTTTTTGGTCAGCCGTGTCTGACACATGTGGAAACCCACCGTTTAAAAGTAAGCGAATTAAGAATTCCGTGCATCTCATCTACACATGGAATTCCCAGAGACAGATTATAGGAATGAATCTCCCTGGAGAGACGCATCCTGCTTACCTAATCCCGGAAAATATTATGGAGCAGATAGGCAAGAGCCAAGGCTTGGGAATCCCAGAGTGTGGTTGAGGTAACGACTTTAGTCTAACCAGCTAAATCCACATAGCCTGCAATTGATATTGCTATCTGGCAAGCTTTCCTGTTGCTTGTCCAGCTAGGACCACCCTACCTAGGGGTACCACCCTAGGGTTTTGGCTTGCAGGGTTAACAGAAGTTTAGGAGATGAGGTTAGCAGTGACACATCTGTCCCTAGAGATCCTGCCAATGATCCAGGCTGAGCTGTGCTGCCATCAGCAATGCTCTGGAATACAGCAGACCAGCCTGGCTCAGGAACCGGACTTGATTCCAACATTACGTTGCCAAACATGTCAACTTGGAGTCAGTTCAGCTCCAAGGATATCCCACTTACCTCCCCCTCCCCAAGGAGGATAGTCACCAGTTGGTCGTTCAACTTCTGACAAGTGCAGGTTTGAGCCCTCACTGTATGGATGGTGCGAACGGGGTCTAATGATTGTGTTCTCTCTCTCTCTCTCTCGTTACTAGGAAACAGCGACAGAAGCTGCGCGATGAAGCCAGGGAGCTGCGGTACAGCAAGAGCTACAGCCTGCAGCCCTCCCCCCTCAACGGGCCAGGTCTCATCCCCCAGCCCCAGCCTCAGCCACACAGGGTAGATCAACTCACAAACATACCCTCACCCTCACCCTTCCCTCCCCCACTTCATCCCCACCCCCTCCCTCACCCCACATCCTCAACCCCACGCTGTCCTTGCCAACAATCCCCTAAAATTAATTGGTTGGTTGCTTCATGGCTGCTTGCAGGGACATCGTTGTGTGCAAATTGACTGCCAGGTTCACATATAAAGCACACAGTAAACTCTACCATACATCTGCAGATATCCTGACGACATCAAGTGCAAGAATTATATTCTTGTTCTAATCAATGGTTATTATATCTTTGTTAGAACCAATTATTGAGAGGGCCTCAGGTTGACCGTGTGTCAGCTCCAATCACAGCTTCTATAGGCTGTCAGTCACCGTGAGTCTGTGGCGGAGGCTGATCGCTCTTCCCTGTTGTTTTTGCAGTGTACGAAGGCTGCGCGGATTGCCGGGAATGGAAGACGGAAAATTCCGGAACCGAGGTTTTCAGGTCCGGCACCTCAAACTCCAGATACGCCCCCTGCTGGCACTCAATGTGTCACACCACAGAGGTGAGCGCCAGTGAAAGGGACAGTGACACCTTCATACACCAGCGTGTAACTAAACCTCGGTTCAACTTTGGGTGGATGAACGTCAGTGGTGTGAAGCTGAGATGAGAGCTGAGATAGTCAGTGACGCATTACTCAAGGATAAGTCAGTTGAGGATAAATGGACATCTCTAAAGATACATGCAGTGATTGTAGGACTATATTATTCAGTATAGATCCAAGGCAACAAGAGAAAAATAAACACAACACACCAAAATGGATCAATAGGAAAATAAAAGGGAGATAAAGAGCGAAGGGAAGATTTATAAAGCTTGTTAAGAGAAAGGAGACGGTGACTAGACTGAATCCAAGACTCTTCAGGAAGAGGTTAAATGAGAGATTAGGGGAGCCAAGAAAGAACTAGAAAGGGACATAGCAACAAATGCAAAACATAAATTATAACCATTTAGTCACTCAATCTATGCCTTTGTGTGGGACATCTTTACTACGTTTTGCCCACGATACATAATCAAACTATACAGTCAATCCACTTTACAATATATTATGTGAAGCACTTTGAGATGTCTCAACAGTGCGATAAGGCGTTTTACCAAATGTAAGGATTGTTAGCTATCATTACTCAACTTCCAAAAGGCGTTTGACAAAGACACAGAACCACATAAAACATTCCTCCACAAACTGTGGCGCTGGATATCAAGAAAGAGATGGACATAGATTCACAATTGGCTGAAGGAAGGAAGCAGAGGGAGTTATTAGATACAGGTCATAATGTGGGGAGGTATTAAAAATTCCTCAGGGGTCTGTCCTGGCACCCTCCTGTTTAGACACCAGGACAGACACCAGGAAGTGTTTCTTTATGCAGAAGGCAGTCAATGATCAGAACAGGGTTATTTACCAGGATGAGTGGCAAAGACCAGGACACTGAATTCATTTCAATCGGAGCTCGATGGGGGAAGGACAGGGTGGATGTGGGGAGTGAGGTTGGAAGGCACAGCAGTGTCCACAAACAGCCGTGGTTTGAGGGACCAAATTATTATTGTTATCTTCATCCAAACCGATCGTATGGTCTTGTGATGTTGAGTCTATCACTGACACCAGGCCACCGACCTGTCGCCTCTGAGCCTGGATTCAGACAGAGGATTGCAGTGAATTAAACAATATCACGTAATGCTTTGCTGAGAGGTCGTATTGAACATCTGTTCAGATTGACGACTCTCACTGGTCTCTCTCCTCTAGGCGTCCTTCCTCTTCCTCCCTGCCTAGCCCAGCCCTCAGAGCCACAGCCCGGCCCTCTCCGCCGCTGGCACGCCCGGCAATAACCCGCAGCTCAGGGCCTGTGTCTCTGCCCACGACTGGCATGTATCAGGAGCTCGACCCCATCAATAAGGGAGACACTGAGAGGTAAGTGAGAAAAACACATCACACGCACTACAGTGCACAGAAAGCCATCCAACCTTTGCGTGCGTCTTTTCAGGCAATACTTTGAATCCCATTTACCCACTCTACCTCCAAACCCCCTTCCCACAGACCCTTCAACACCTCCCCATCTCCAAAATCCCTCCCCCACATCAACACAAACATGATGGGGAGACAGCATGGAATGGGATTAGAGTAGAGACCTCCAGTGGGGAAGAGAATGCTAGCACAGACACAATGGGGGGAGAGCAGGGAATGGGATTAGAGTAGTGAGCTCTAGTAGGGGTGAGCATTCATGCTTAGACAGTTGACAGCACTGCAGACAGAGAGATAGGCGAGGTCAGATTGGGGCAGGCTCGTCCCACTGAGCACAGAGAGAGAGAGGCAGGAGATGGAGCATTCACAGCTCAGAACCAACAAGGCCGATGTGAAAGCTTAATGCATTTGAGTGAACAGGCTGTAGCGTGCGGTGAGCAGCGAAAGCTTGTGGAGAGATCTCTCCTGGGAACCTGACGACTGGGAACCTGCAGTGAATGCTAAAGCCTCTCTGAGTGACTGCCGGATTACAGCCACAATTAATCAAGCGTGAATCCCTGAGTGTCCCTCCTTCACCATTAACCTAAAATTTTAGAGCACTTTCACTCCATTTAATTCAGACTTGCCCCTTTGTAGAGTGCGGGCTTAATCCCAGAATGTAGGCTGTGGTTCTGAGATAAAAGCCTCTTGCATTCGGGGAACCCTCACCCCCCACCCACCCCTCCCCGCACCCCACCCCGCTTTCCCTGGCAGTTTACGCCAGCTTTTTCTCAAAACGGAATGAAATCCTGGCATATTGCAAACTCCGTCCTCCGGCCCAAATCCCAAATTGTTCGCCTCACAACCCTCCAGTTGTAAATGCTTTTACTTACAAATATGGAATGAGAATTTATCCTGTAGCGCAGTGAGTAGTTAGTGAGCAAGCCTCACAAGCGAAAGGAATCGGGTTCGATTCCCGGGGAGGGTAAAACATTAGGCAAGTTTCCTTACTCTGCACACCTCTGTTCACCCAGCAGTCAGTGGGAACCCGGTTGTTAGTCGATTGGCGGAGCCCCTTATGGGGGTTATAATCCCTTTTTTAAAAATTTGGTCTCGCAACCCATGATTGTTTGTGGGACACTGCTGTGTGCAATTGGCTGTAGTCAATTCACTGTCAATTGATACGTCTTGTGTCAAACTCCCCCACCTCCCCCTGCCGTTCACGCCTCTTGACACGAACTCCCAGCTTGGATCCAAAACCCTGATTGTCCCATGCCCTGAGACGTATTATTGATGTGAAGGGCGCTATACAAGTGTCATTTTTTGTTGTCTTAACAACATGTTAAGGGATTACTACATTATTGATGATAATAACTCTTTCATTCGTTTCTTCCAAGTGTAGTGACTGGGGATTTGAGGGCAATGTGCCTGAGCTGGAAGCCAGAAACCAGCCGGTTCACTTCGACGTCTTGTGTTTGTTCCAGGTTTCCCGCTGCATCCCGGATAACTCCGATGGATTCATTGACCAGGACCGTACCTCTGTCAGCTGAGACCCGCGGGCGGCCCTCCCTGTGGACAGCTTGTGACCCCGGCAGAGCCGAGTTGGGGGAGGTGGGGAGCGGCGGGCAGGGGCAGAGGGGCAGCGAACCGGGGGTTGTGTTGGCCGGCCCTGCCACCCACCAGCGAGGGGAGAGGTTGCCAGTACTCGCCTGCAGTGGCCGGCGACCAGAGGACTACCAGCCAGTCCCCCATGGCCAGGAGCGAGCCCTGAAGGCCACCACCTTCCTGGCGGAGGCTGGGCTCACCACAACCGAAGAATTGGCATATGTGGCGAGGAGCGAGCACCAAAGCAGGAACTTGCACCCAGCGAAGTGACTCTCCAGCAGCTGTACTGTCATTGCATTGTGATCCCTGGGCAACAAGAGGAGCCAGGAGACAGAGGAATTATTTATATGCATTTATTTAACTCATTTCCTTAGAGAAACCAAATAGTCCGTTCTCTCCCCCATCTCGTGGTTTTATGGAATCTCTTTTTGTATTATTTCCATCTTTCTTCTTTTACATTTTTTTTTCTCTCTGGTGAAAATCTTAGTGCCTATTAATGCAAGGCTCGTGATTGAGAATGTGCGGTGTGTTTGCCCTTGCGCAGTGGGTGGGGGGGGCGGGGGGATCCCAACGAGACCAGATCACCCCCTCCCCCGAGTCACCACCTTCTTCCCTAGCGCCAATTCCCATCTGATTGATCAGCACGGCATCTGTGGCACAAGCATGTGGGGTGGGCCCAATATGTCATCTATGCACACCTACACACTTACACACACACACTTCACACTTATACACATTTACACACAGCCTACAATCCTACACATACCTACACACACCTAAACAATCCTGAACATACTTACACAGACCAACCCACTTATACACACTTACACACATACCTCCACACGCATGCACATCTACACATACTTACACACACCTACACACTTACACACCAACACAGTCACACAACCTACAATCCTACACGCACCTACAAACACCTACACAATCCTGAATATACCTACACACATACCAACTCACTTATGCACACCTACACACACTTACACCAATGCCCACACACTTATACATGCCTACACACACCTGTACACACTTACACACTTACACACACAATTACACATGCTTATACACACTTGCGCAATCCTAAGCAAACTACCATACACCTACACACATTTATGGATACATCCACACAATCCTAAACACACTTTTACACACACACCTACACGTACTTAAACAGTACATGCCCCCTATATAAACAAACACACCTAAACACACCAACCTACTCCAGCAAACACCCACACACAATCTTGAACCTGACTATTATTTTCCCTGAGCAGAGTATTGGGAAGAACCATACATTGTGTATATGAGCCACGGCAATGCTCAAGGGGAGATATGGAATGTTCCAATAAGTGGCACTGTATAATCTAGTCAACAATAAAAGGTTTCATTATTGATACAATACCTCAACCACTGTTAGGAGCTGAGCTGGGAGCTGTGATCACACCACATGCTCAAGACATGGAGAGCTGTGTAACACACCAGCACTGGGCACACTGAACCACGTGTGAATATTCACACCAGGACTGGAAATAGTCAGGAGTTACAGAGTGCTGCTCACACCTCACTGTGTCCTGGGGGTCAGTTTGGGAGCACCCAATCTGAGGAAGGTTACACAGCCTCGGAGTGTGTTCAGTGACAGTCACTACCGGATCAATGCCTGCGCTGAGGGCTGAGCAATGAGAGCCTGGAGAATGGGGTTAGGGGCGAATGCGAATGAGATGTGTGCAAAATAGTAAGAGCAATTGACAGGTTAGAGAGTGGGCAAGCCTTCCCTGTGGGAGAGGTAGCATTACAAGGATAGAGCTTACACTCAGAACCAGAACAGTGAGAGCTTGAGAGCTGAATGAGGGCAGGGAGAGTGTCCTCGCACACAGACTTGTGAGGGTGTGAAACACTCGGCCACAAAGAACTGTAGAGATACAATCAATAGGGATGTTTAAAACAGAGATGGATAGAGGTTTAGGAAGTCAGGGGATTAAGTTTTGCTGAGAGAAAACCAAGGCAGTGAGTTTGAAGCTCTGGCATGATGTAGGAAACTGCTATGCGGCTGTACCTGTGTTAATATTGTATATTTATTATTGTTGCTAAGCTGAGTTTCTGCAGTAACAATGGCTGGTACTGTTAGTAACAACACTGACAGCTGGTGATGGGGAATAGCATGTGATTAAGATAATAATGATCCTTGCATTCGATACAGCGCCTGGTCTTCTTCAAGATGTCTCAAAGTGCTTCACGGAATATACAGTAAAGTGAATTGACTGTATATTTTGTGGGTGAAACGTAACAGCCAATTGCGCACAGCAGTGTCCCACAAACAGTCTGGGATTGAAATGACCGAATTATTATTGTTAAAAAGGACATCAACTGTGTATTGCCTGGGATTCCGGGAGTGGGGGCTCGGCTGGTGCTAGACACCCACCCTTTTGCCTCTCACTGTATCAATGGTCATACTTCAGGCGTTGCAGAAAGCAGAAAGGAAGCATGCCAGCGGGGTGGGGGGGACAATTCCCAGTGGAGCTGAGAAGGTTGAGAGGGTCGGGTGCAGGTGTACAGAATGATGAGGTGCTTTCATAGCGTGGATGGGGGGAAAGCTATTTCCACTAGCAGGGGAGTCGGTGAATGGGGATAGGCATATAAGATAACCACAAGAAGAGTGAAGGAGCTCGGAGAAGTGTTATCACACAGAGAGATTATGTGATGTTGAATGAGGAACACCTGGCCAAGTAAGGTGGTGGAGCAGAGTGTGGGTTTCAATAATATATATAATAATCCTTGTATTTGATACGGCGCATTATCACGTCTTTGAGACGTCTGAAAGCATTTCACAGAATATACTGTAAAGCGAGTTGACTGTATATTTTGCGGGTGAAAGATGGGAAGTAGACAGAGATATGGAAGGTAGAGGCTTGCAGGGGTATGGGATAGGGCAGGGCAGTGGGATTGACTGGATAGCTTGCTGTGAGAGCTGGTGTGGACTCAATGGGCCGAATGGCCTCCTTCTGTGCTGTAAATATATTTTGTGGTAAGCTCAGCCACTCAATTCACAGAGCAGGTCCCCTCAGAACATCCGTCTTAGTGCAGGGAACTGAGGCAATCTTCACTGGGAGAAGGGAGAGTGGGGAGAGGGAGGGGTAAAGAGAGAGAGAGAGGGATTAACAGGAGGCGTGGGGTGGGTGAGTGGGAGACAAAACCCTCACTTTGGCCTTTCAGAACATGTGAATCACAGGCAAATCTTAAATCAGCCTATCTTTGAACCATTTGTATTTAAGATCATCAGAAATGCCTTGCAACTGAATCCCATCGATTAGAGAAAGTCACAGTGTAGCCAAGTCCCAGGCCAAATAGTCATGCCTGGAAAAGCCTTTCTAAACTAAAGTGCTAGTTAAAAATTGTCCCCAAATAAGCTGCTCACTCTGATCGGCCCAGTGTAAAGCCAAGTGACTCTGGCCTAGACAGTGCAAGTGTAGCAAGTGTGTAGCAGTGGAGAGAGCTGTTCTGTGTCGGGGTGTCAGACAACAGGCAGGGAGAGCAACAAGGTTTAACTCTTCCTTCCCTAATCAGACAGACACTGCCGCCATCGCCCCTGCTCAGCTGGACGTGAACCAACTTCAACACAACAGGAATAGTCGTTTTCAAGGACAGAGACTTCTCCAATAAGAGGAGCCATGAGCTGGCACTCTCTCTCTCTCTCTCTCTCTGTCTCTGTGTGCATGGTGTCTGCTCATTTCACCTCAAACAGTTGTACTGGACATTATCAGACAGAGGGTCATGTCCTCTAACGTACGTACCCTCCCTTCGTGATGTGATAATTAAACTAAAACATACAAAAGCACCGTTTTGGAGCCAGTTTTGTTCAGCAATTCGCAAACCCAATTGTCTCTCTAACGCTCTTAAATGGAGCTCAGAGGGTTAATGGGCAAATTGACTGAGGGCGTCATGATGATGAAGCATGCGACGGGGTAAATAGTACCAAATTACATCACTGGGTGGCCAGTCAGGAACCAGAGGCACACATTTCAGACAATCACACCAAGAATCAAAGGGGAGGTTAGAAAATAAATAGCAATCTTATTTAGACACTCTTCACGTCAGAGGACGTCTCCAAGCTTTTCAAATAATTCACTGTAAAGGATTCACTGGATTTTATTTAGGGGATTGTTGGCTAGGACACCAGGAGAGAGAACCTCCATCCTCTTTTTGAAATGCATCATGGAATCTTTTACCTGATTGACGTCCACCTGAACGAACAGGGCCTTAGGTTAACGTCTTTTGACGGACGGCCCCCGTGACAAGTTTGCACTCCCCCTGAACCTACAGCATTCTTTCTCAGAGCTGTAAACGCAAGTGACTGAGCTGGGCTTTGCTTCAAATTGACACTTTGTGGGTATGGAGTGATAGAGCAGAACCTGGGCTAGATAACAGCAGAGGTGCCCAGGGATCTGTCCTGAATCTGTCAGCTGGGCTCTTTCAGCCCAGCTCTGTCAGGCTGATTGTTTTGGGACTGATTAGCAAAGTGTTTCCTGTCTGTTTGTCTGTCTGTTGAATATCTGTCTCGTTGTCTGTCTCTGTCTGTCTGTCTGTCTGCCTGCCTGTCTGCCTAACCAACTGACAAATGAGTGGGTGGGCAGGCAGGCAAGTGATCCTGGCCAACAATCTCCCAGCAATTCATTGTTCATTTTGGCTATTTGTAACAAATTATCTGCCCTGTGTGCCTATACACAGTCACTACATTTTACAGTAAATTCTGTCCACACATTATTCCAAATACAGTACAAGTTAATCAGTGTGCAGTAAACTCCAGATGTCTCCACCCTGGCTTAACCCATCACTATTACTTGCCATGCTATCATTATCCAAACCACTTCCTGTGAAAATATTAATAAGGAATATTAATCAGGGCAATTTAGTTGTCACTCTGCTTAACATGTAACTAACGCATTGTATCACAGAAAATTGCGTAAGTAGTAAAAGCAAATTGTTTTTGAAACACAGAAGGTTGAAGGAAAACCTGATACAGGTGTGTAAGCAATGAAAAATTTTGAGAGTCGATGGGGAAAAATGGTTCTTACTGGTCAGTGCGTCAGTGACGAGAAGGAATCAGTTTAATAATAATAATAATCCTTGCATTTGATATAGCGCCTTATCACTTCATTGAGACTTCTCAAAGCGCTTCACAATATATATTATAAAGTTAATTGACTGTATTTCGTGGGCGAAACGCGGTCGCCAATTGTGCACAACAATTGTGAATTGAATGACAGTTTCTAACACAATTAGTGAAATTGTTGTGAGATAGGAATCTGTTTACAGTGAGACTGGTTAGGCATATGGAATGTCCTGCAAGGCATGGTGGTTGAGGCAGTTTAGCTTTCTACAGGGAATGAGGCAGAAGATATGTCATTTACAGGGTATCAGAGGCAGACAGGTCAGTGGGGTGACTCAATTGATTGTTCTCTTGTAGACACAATGGGCTGAATGGCCTTCATCTGTCTGAAAATCTCTATCATTCTCTAACTCATCATCAAATGGAAATTGCCTCCCCCTATTTGACGTTAGGCACGTATTACCTCTCAAGCCCTCTCTGCTCCTGCGAAGACATCTTGTCCTGTGCCAGCTCAGAGCTCAGTTCTTATCACCAGTACATTTCATTTCTCAATGACAAACACTGAGCCCACTGTATGGCGCTCTTTCTCTTGATTAATAGACTGATTTAACCATCAGCTATTTGTTTGATCAGTTAACTCAATGAGTCCCTGAATGAAGATCATTTCCGTCTCTCGGCAGCTCCTGATTTGTAGCTGCTGATTTGTGGCTCCCAATCTCCAGCACTCAAATCACACACACGTTCTGAACAGAGAAAAGCAGAGGGTCACAGCTCGGGGCGAGGCATCACGTGTGCTATTAGTAGCCTGCGGCTCCCCTCGCTTCTTATTCACAGCATTGATTCATGGCCTCGTTCTGTCTCACATAATCCCCTCTCTCTCTCTCTCTCTCTCTCTCGCTCACTCTCACACACACACACGCACACAGAGCCTTCTGCACTGGCTGTCCAGCTCTTTACCTTCCAGTCTCTCTCTACATCCTTCATACACTCAAGCACGCACTCACTCACTCACTCACTCACTCACTCAGATGCACACACTCACTCACTCTTATTCACTCAGACACATTCATTCACTCATTTACTCTTATTCACTCAGACACACTCATTCACTCCTTCTTACTCACTCAGACACACTCACTCATTCATTCACTCACTCACACAGTCACTCACACTCACACATTCACACTCACATCCTTACTCACTCGCACTCACTGAGTCGCCACTCTTGCTCCCTATTACCTCGTCCGTTGCTACAAATATACAGTCACTACACTTTACAGTGAGCCTCCTCTCCTCTCCTTCACCTGTCACTGAGGAGTGAAGCGCAGAGGACCCACTTGTCTGTCTGTACTGCCTGCTTGCTGCCATCCATTAACCTGCTGCTGTGTCATCCTGGGTTTGCTGTGAGGGAACATTATTTGTGCAGGGAAATTGTTTCCACCCTTCAGTGACCTCTCGCTCCTGTCCGCAGCTGTCTCCTCTCTAATCTCTCCTCAAATCTGAGCCCCCTTACAGAGCTGGATTAAATGCTGTCACAGCCACAGAAAACCTCTAGGTTTTCCCAATCTGGTCCTCCGTGTCTCTACAAATGCCGATATTCACACACTGTACATCTATTCAAGCACTCAACAAGTCATAAAGTGGCTGACAATCATTGCTAGCCTCTCTGTACATCAACCCAGAGCTTTAGTGATGGTCTCCCAGATCAGTGACAGCACAGGTTAGAGCCAGAGTAAAGCTCCCTCTACACTGACCATTCACACTCCAACATCAGGGATAGAATCATAGAATATTACAGTACAGAAAGAGACTATTCAGCCTGTGCTGGCTCTTTGGAAGAGCTACCCAATCAGTCCCTCTCCCAGCTCTTTCCCCACATCCATACTATTTATTTCCTCTACAGGTATCTATCCAATACTCTTTTGAACGTGGTTATTGAATCTGTTTCCACCACCCTTTCAGACAGTGCATTCCAGACTGTGACAACAAGCCATTTAAACATTTTTTTGAAGGTAACAGCTGGATGCTGTGATGGGAGGACGGTCGGGTAGGAGATCACCTGACACTCTGGTGCCAGGGATTACTGCTGTGGTGAAGGGAACAGTTGATGTTATTCTCAATGCTGGTGATGAGCCTGAGCTGAGCAGCATTGTTGGTTTAGTTGGTGAGCTGGGTGTGAGCTGGGTAAGCAATATGATGAGCTGGGTGTGAGCTGGGTGTAAACCGGGTGTGAGCAGGTTGTGAGCTGCCTGAGCAATGCAGTGAAGTGGAACATGCCACTCAGGGGAGGACACGCTGGAGGCCGTGGCCTGAATGACAGGGAATAGGTTTGATGTGAATATTGATCACTCTATCTCGTCAATAAGAACCTTTCTGATTCCAACCTCAATACCTGTGTTTAACCCGTCGAGCTGAGTGTATTAGCCTCTCAGCACAAACAGGGAGAACACTGAGGCCTGCCATTGACATCTCAAAGCGCTTCACAGAATATACTGTAAAGTGAATTGACTGTATATTTTGTGGGTGAAATGCAGCAGCCAATTGCACACAGCAGCATTCACAAACAGTCATGGACTAAGTGACCACATTTTTTTTAATGTTAGGATTATTACCCCATGGAAAGCGATACATCTATCGACTGAGAGGTTTTTACTTATTGCTAGGTAAACAGAGCATGTGGGGTAAGGGAGGAAGCTGGTTTGACATGGTCTGACAATGCAGGTGAGTGAGTGAGCCAGAGGGGACCTTCTTGGGATGTGTTTGACAAAGAGCCAAAGCTCGTCCCAGTGATTTTTCCCACATACTTATCAACATCTGTGATCAATATCAATGTCCATGATTATTATGAGAAACCAGATCAAGGAAGCTTTTAAATGAATGTGCTCAATGAAGAGGAAGATAGGGCAGTGCCCAAGACATTGCCCCGTTTAAAGGGCACCACATAAATACAAGCTGTAAATTCTCCATCCTCCACTCAGACTGTTGCAATCAGTCAAGTTACATGTAAATCAGTGAGCAATTAACTAGTACAGTGCCGGGCTCACACACCCAGCCCAAAGCCAGCACAGTTACCACAGACTCTTTGATTCCATGTGTAAACCTTATGTAAGCCTTGTGTAGACTGTGTGTGATCCTGTGTAAACTATGTGCAAACTTTTTGTGTATGGAGGGAATTACAGTTGTCATTAACAAACAGGTGGATGCTAATTCTGCAATTGATCAATCACTCTCAGTGCTTAATTACACATTAAGGAAGGATCAATAAGAGAATAACCCTGTGCTTGATCCCAGCAAAGTGCTGCACAGGGAACCGCTGACAACACATGGACTGTATTTGTAGTGAACACAGAAGCCAATTCACAACAACTAATTACATTTGTATAGGGGCCTTACACATCGGGAGGACGCTGGACCCAAGGGATTTGGACTTGAGCAGGGGGTTGGGATCAGGAGGAGTGGAGGGTGGGGAGGGTAGAGATAAGAAAATAACTGAATGCCTGGTTGAAGGGAAGGGTCTTGAGACATGCTTTGAAGGAAGCAAGGAAGAAGCAAGACAAAGGGATGGAGGTTCAATGTGTGCAGGCAGAGAGGCTGAACGTCCGACGGCTGATGGTAGGGCAGCCCGGGCGAATGATGTGGAGCACACCACCGCCTGCTGAGCAGAGAGAGGTTGATATGGGGTTAGGAGGTTACTGAAGGAGCAAGGCTGTGGAGGTCTTTGAAGGTGAGGATGAGGAGAGGATCAAGGACAGAGCCCTGAAGAAACACAGCGCAAGATGGTGGAGGAGAACAGTCCTGCCCACAGCCCCTGGCAGACACTCACCTGGATAAAATCAGTCATTTTTGCATACAGGGCCTTGCTATGCATTGACCAGCAGCAGTATTTACCTGGTGGTCACTATCAGAGACAGTGATGCCTGTAAAAGTGCTGTGAGAAATGTTGTCACTATAACACTGTATGAAGACAACTGCTTCCTTTCACTATGGAGTCTGGCTCTCACTTTCACTCACTTACTCTCTACCCCCAGCCTCTTGTGACCACCCGAGTTGAAATGACTGAATCAGTCTCACAGGCATTATTGAGGAATTAATGTGCAATTGAGCTCCAATAACTATTTACTTTCCTAACTAATTTCCCTGATTTATTGGTTAATAATTAAGTAACTGCTGACTGGAAGTTAACTTGGGATTTTACCGAATGAAGTTTTTAACCTAACGAGATGCAGACAGTGATTAATAAATGATAATATTAATGATGATATTAATGTTTCAGCATTATATAATTCCATTTCCTTCCATGGCTGCCTCCCATATCCTGTGAGGCAAACAAACCTGGGGATCAATTAACCCAGGGAATTGTTAGGTGGGGCGAGAGAAACGCCCTTCTCTTTTCCATATGATTCTTTACCATTCACCCCAACTGCCACAAACAGGACCTTAGCTTAACGTCTCATCTGAAGGTCAGCACCTCTGATACTGTGGCGTTGACCCAGCATCAGCTTGGACTGTCAGCTCAGAGACTTGAACCTATTATTTTCTGACCTGTGTGAGTGACTGAGCTGGGAGGAGGCACATTAACAGTGAGATTCCCTCATAGTACGACAGAGGCCTTTCCACACATCAGATTGTATGCCCCGCTGAGGTGTGTAATTCCCATTTGACCAGTGTTTGATTGTGCGATTCCAGGCCTGGTTATCCTGTGTGTACTGTATAACTCTCCAACCCGCTTGATGACTGTTTGATGATAGAATAGGATCTCCAGGTGAGAGGTTCTCGCTTTGTCACACCCTTCATTGGTTTCTGCTTATGTGCTCCGAGACTCCAACCGGCATGAAAGGCACCTTATAAGTGCAAGTTATTGTTGTTGTTGCTTCTCCCACTAGGCACCAATGGCTCCTTTTGGGCTTTGACCCTCCTATTCAACTGTGTCTTCAGCCGCCATCCTACCTCTCTGCCCTCCCTCACCCAACCCTGCCCCTGCCATCCCCATGCTCAGGTCCTGAACCCTGACTGTTCAGTGCCTTGGAGCGACCTCCTGACGTGAAAGGCGCTCTACAAATGTAAATTAATTTTGTTGTTGTTGGCTTGCAAAGTTAAGGTAGCTTCGTGGTAGGATTCCCTGCCCCCAGTGATTGTTCTGCCCTTCCAAGTCCTGCCAATGCTTCAGGCAAGCCATGCTTTCATCAAGCAATGCCTTGGACTACTACAGACAGGCTTAGCTCAGGAACTGTTTCAGCTCCAAGGACACCCACTTCACTCCCCTCTCCCACAAGGGGAATAGTCACCAGTTGGCGATTATGTGCTTTATTCTGGCTAAATAGTGAAGAGCTGACCCCAGCTCAGCACAGTGTGAAGGTGCTGGATTATTAATTAAAGTCTCTGAAACAAGGAAATCAGAGTATCGCTGAGGGCGGAGATTGCAAAGTGAGCACCTGGGCTATGTATAGTTTTACATTAATTACTCGTTCACGGGGTCTATGAGGGGGATTCTGAGATCTGGGCGGACAGCGGGAAGGGAGCAGAACATCGGGGGGTAGAGGGAACAGGTGATTCATGTTGATTCAGGTTATTGTGTATGGATATGTGTGATTCTGTGTGTGTATCAGTGAGTATGTGCGTGAAAGTATCTCTGTGTGGAAGTATGCATGAGCATGTCAGTGAATGCAGTGTGTGTATGCGTACCTGTGCGTGTGTGTGCCAGTGTGTGTGTGTGTGTCAACATGTGTATAACTATGTTTGGTGGGTTTCCATGAGTGTCAGACACCCAGCTGATCACAGTGATATTGACAGCCTTTCAGCTCTGCCCTCAATGTGAGTGATTACCCTGCCCATCTCCCGGGTGCTCCTCACCAGAGGCCTCTGTCATGCCTGTGATGATCCTAGACCCTCACGCTGTGACCTCTCGCTGGCCGGACTGCAGTGAGGAGACAAGAAACACTTTCAGCTGTAGGCGAGCAGTGAGAGTGATGTGCAGATGTGCAGATGTTTTATTTAGTATAAGGGTTAGTGCATGGAGTACAGCCAGTCAGTCACTCAGCGGATCTACACGAATATTCATTTCATCCTGGAATCTCAAAGTGCACTTAAAGCAAACATTCTTCCCAGAGAATCTGCCAACTGCTTGGTGTTACCACCCAGCACACTCAACGACTTTCTTTACTCTCGGGAATGGACTCTGGATGAGGTCCCATGTAGGAGCTGGGGGCTGAGGGTTGTTGGCTGAGGGCTGGGTGATGAGGGCTGGGTGATGAGGGCTGGGTGATGAGGGCTGGGGCTGAGGGTGGTGGCTGAAGGCTGAGTGATGAAGGCTAGGGTTTGAGGGAGGGGGCTCAAGACTGGGGGCTGAGGTAATAGGGGAAGGAGCTGTGGGCTGTGGGTTGAGGGCTGGGGGCTGAGCAATTGATTGTATCTGGTAGATTGTTGGCTAGGAAACTGGGAAAGAGAGAGAAATTACCTTCTCTTTTCCAATAGCACTGTAGGATCTTTAACATCCATCTGAACAGGCAGAATAACATTTAACATTTAAATGAAGACTGACTTTAAAATATTAGAAAGCTGTTCAGCAACATTATTATGGTCTGAAACTTGACTCTGATCTCAGCCTCTAAGAGCATTTAGCTTTACACTTTAACTGTATGCTGAATTTTGGAAAAACATTCTGTGGAAAATCAGCTTCCAAATGAAGTATCCCCTATTTGCTGGGAAATAGCAGACATACATCTCCATTCTATGCAATTAAACCTCTTGGTCTGAGAGCTAAGAAACATAAGAAGATAAGAATTTGCTAGGCAAAAGAAGACCAAGGTCCATCCAGTTCGTCTTCCACCATTTTGGCAGTCACTTGACATGCCTTGACCCAAACTGCACAGTGCAAAGTGTATTTAATCAGCTCTTGAAACAAATTACACTTTCTGCTTCCCCTGCACCATACGTTTACTATTCACTTACTGAAACAGTGTTTCTGCAAATTTGTTCTGAATTTACCCCCTTCAATCACAGGCTGTTCCTCTGGTTCTACTGTTCAGTAAAAGATAAAACAACTTTTCATGGTCTACATTTATCTAGTCCCTTCAGAATCTTAAAGACCGTAATCATATCACCCCTCAATCTTTTCTTCTTCAGTATGAACATACCCAGTCTACCTAATACCTCCTATAGTCCAGTCGCTCTATCCCCTCAATCATCTCCATTGTCCTCCTCTGTATCCTCTCAATCGTTGCATTATCCTTTTTATATTGCAGTGACCAGTACTGCACACTATTCCAAGTGCAGTAGCACCAATGATTTATAAAATTTACAGGATTACCCCACTATTTCAGCTCAACATTGCCCTTTTAATGCTACCCAGCATCTGAGTATTATTGCAATTTATTGTCAATCAGGACCCCCAGGTCCCTTTCATTTTCCATACAGATTATCTTATTTCCATTTAAATAATAATTCCTGCCTGAATTTGTTGTTCACATATGAAGCACTTTTCATTTCTCTACATTTAATTTCACCTGCCATCGATCTGCCCAATTCCCAAGTACTGTATGTTCAAGTCCTCCTGCAAACTATCCTGATCACCTTTGCAGTCTACCACCTTCACTGGAGATGTGAAAACAATTTCCTGAATTGGGGAACGAGTTAGGGACTTGGAGAACTGCCAAACAGTGAAGAATAAAGAATGTAATTGAACTCATTTCTAACACAAAACACTTGAGTTTCCAGTTCAGCAAATGCAAAATTTGCCAATTTCTCCCAATTGGAAAAATACTGTTGTAATAATGATATAGAAAACATTTCTCACGGCCTGGATCACTCAGTAGCACTCTCACCACAGGGTCAGGATGCACGATTAGGAAAGAGTAGGAGAGGAAAGAGCTTTTTCTATAGTCATGAGCAAAATCCTCCTGATAAACGAGTCCATTCATTATTTGACTGCAGAACCAAAGACATTTACACACAGAGGAAGGCTATTCAGCCCATCATGTCTGTATGACTCCATGAAGTGTAATTAATTCAGCTGTTCCCAAGTTGGCTTCCACGTTTGCCTACACAGTCACTGCACTTGACAATGGCCTGTGAAGCACTTT
Source organism: Hydrolagus colliei (assembly GCA_035084275.1). Lineage (NCBI taxonomy): Eukaryota > Metazoa > Chordata > Chondrichthyes > Chimaeriformes > Chimaeridae > Hydrolagus > Hydrolagus colliei. The sequence continues at coordinate 21,824,344 of CM068748.1, read as the reverse complement.
GCGATATTTGGTGTTAAAGGTGCTGCATCTGAAATGTAAGTGAGGATAGCTTTACAAGTAAATAGATGCCAAATGAACAGAGGTATTTACGTGGGAGATGAACTTAGGAAAGAGGATGAAAGAATAGTTAATGTTCCCGGCATGTTGCTCTCCTGTACATGTCGGACACCAAGAACTTGAGCCGAATGTCAGTTATGTCATAACCACACCTCACAGCCTCTGCTTCAACTCCAACAGCCTTGTTGACTGTTCCCTCAGTGTGAAACACTTTGTTCCGTCTGCAGAACCTTTTAATCCACACCCGTCTGTAAACCTGTCAATTATTTCACTCACTGTCCCCTACCTCTCCCCTAGCTACCCGTCTGCTCTCTTCATTCAGCCTGCTTCATGCCTCACACCCCTAATTAAAGAGGTTTTTAACCTATCTGTCTCTTACTCACTGAAACTTTGCCATTTTTTTGCCCGACTCCCTCCCTCCCTTTGTTCAAGGTCCGAGTCAAGACCTACCTCTTCGAGCTTTCAGATACCTTTCCTCCCCTGAGTCCCCTTCTCCGGTTTGGGTGCCAGGTCTGTGGTTAAGCACTTTAGTACATCCCTGTCTCCCCAGCGCTTTCTCCCTGCGTCCCCGGTTTCCACCCACTCTCCCCATGCTTCCTTTTCTGTCCACTCCCCACTCCTCCATTCAGCCCCCTTCCTCTGTCCGCTGGAACTCAATTCCAAAATCCCCTTACCTCACCTCCTCCCTGCCTAAGCATTTAAATACCCATCTCTTTGGTTGTTGATCTCTATCAGATAGATCTGTTCAGTGCTTTAAGATGTTTTTGCTTCATGAAAGGTGAAATATGAGTGTGTTGACATAGTGTAAACTCAGGAAGGAAGATTAGAAAAGTAAAGAGATGGTAATTTGACACCAAGTGGGCTTGATGCTCCAAATTACCCACTCCTGTTCCTCTTCAAACCAATTCACTTGAAATATATGATGTCCTCAGCCTCAATGGCCACTTGTAGCAAAGTGTTCCATGTGTTATTAATTCTCTGGGTGAAAATCAAATCTAACCCCTGTTTGTCTCTTATTTAACATTCTGATCCCACACCCCTTGGTTCACCAAATGGAGGATGCAATGAGGGTCTCTATCTATCCTCTCAACCCCTTTCAAATCTGACCCTCTCGCTTGCTGGCCACTGTTTGTCCACCTGGAAACACTCTAAACCAGAGAAATTTACAGTACAGAAGAAAGCCATTTGGCTCATCTTGTCTGTACTAATCTTTTAAGAATAATCCTTTCAGTCCCCATTTCTCCCAACTCATGGACTTTACTTCTTTGTAGATTTCTGTCTAGTTCCCTCTTGAAGGCGAATATGAATTTTGCCTCAAATACCACTACCCATAGGACATTCCATATCCTAAACACTCTGTGTGTCAGAACATCTCTCCTAACCTTCCCACTTGCTCATTTACTAACCATCTTAAATTGATGCCCTCTAGTCACTGACTCACCAACCAGTAAGATAATGTCTCCCTATTGACTCTATCAATCACCTCAACATTTTACACACCACAATCAGATCACCCCTCAACCTTCTCTATTCCAGTGGGAAAAGTCCTAGCTCCTCCAGTCACCGATCATATACCAACCCCACCCCCAGCCCTGATATCATCCTAATAAATATCCTCTAACCTCTCTCCTTCTGTCACCTTGGATCAGATCTCCACTGTGACCACCTATACCTCAGGGAAGTGACACGATGGCCCACAGCTCTGGCACAAAGCACAGCACTAACATAATATATAATATAATAATAAAATAGACTATGTTGACTACTGGATGGTCTCCTATATACTCCTCATTTATCTGTTGTCAGGATGCACAATGCAGCCCTTCATTCAGTCTTGTGATCTGTTGATTAACCTTAAGTTCTGAATGGGACATCCTCCTGCCGTGAAAGGAGCTCTATAAATATATTTTTTTGTTGTTGTTGTTTCCTAATATGGCCTAATTGTGGCCTGGGGATAAAGTGAAAGTATCCCATTATCACAAACATATTATTTTGCTGTACTGACCACTAATCTAGAGTTTGCAAAACATTGGTAATCTGAAAACTGTAATTTGAGTTTCGTATTTCTGTCCATAGTCTTTAACAGGAATAAATTGACACAGCATCAATGAGACTGGGGTCTATTCCTCTCTACTGGAGAAAGTCTCCTCTCGCCCTGGTCATTTCATACTGAACTCACAATCCAAGTTCAGTAGAGCCAGGTGCTGCGAATGTGCACAGTAAAGATTATTAGAGTCCTGCATCTTAGAGTTTAGAACACATGCGTCACAAATGAAGAGGATGTAGGTTTGATATCCGGGCAGGGTGAAACATTGGGCAAGTTTCCTCACTCTGCTAGCCTCTGCTTGCCTAGTAGCAAGTAAGGCTACAATAAGGCTGTGGATGCTCAGTCATTAAACAAATTAAAGACTGAGATCAATAGTTTTTTTAAAAAGGTAAAGGGATTAAGGCATATGGGGATAGGGTGGGTAATTGAAATTAGGATAGAAGATCAGCCATGATCTTATTAAATGGTGGGGCAGGCTCAAGGCGCCGAACGGCCTATTCTTATGTTCTTAAATAAGAAACCGGTTGTTAGTCGATTGGCGGAAGACTTTTCCGGCAATTATAATCTCTTCAAAATATTGGTCACTCAATCCACAATTAGCTGCCACATTTTGCCCACAAAATATAGTCAATTTACTTTACAATTTACTTTGTGAAGCGCTTTAAGATGTCTCAAAGTTGTGATGAGGCACTAAATTAAATGCAAGGATTATTTTTATCATTACACTATTATTATTGTTCTGATTGGGGGCTCATTTTTATTTCTCTTGCTTTGTTTGAAATTTCCCACCCTCATGACTAAGGCTCACTGAGGTGAATTGTATTCCTTCTCCTGCCCAGCACATTGATCCTGAGACTTTAATGTTTTCATATTACATCATCAAACACTGCAATGCATTTACCCACTGACCCATTTTACAGCAAATAAATTGTACTATGATTGCACCTCATGTCTTGAGAGCTTTTCCCAAAGGTTCAGTGGGAAAAGGTATCACAGTGTGACATGAAACCGCACTATTCTGGAAGATCATGGATTCAATCCCCAGTCTGTCCTGTCTCCATTCATCAGTCCAAATAATTCTTGCAGAAGATTTAATTGCTAGAAGCTTCACATAAAGGCAATGCATCTCACAATTGATGGTCAGAACTCTATATCTTCACCTGACCCTTGTTGACTGAATCATTTTTGCCCTCAGTAAATCTCAGGTTGGTTGTGCAGATGTGCCAAATTGGTGAGAATGCTAATCTGTTTGCCTAGCAGCAAGTAGGAACTCAATTGTTCTTTGATTGGTGGATCGCTTTTTTGGGGGATAATAATTCCGGGGGTAATAATTCCTTCAAAAAATAATAATAATAAATCAGTCATTCAATCCCTGACTGTTTGTGGGACACTGCTGTGCTCAACTGGCTACTGCGTTTCACCCCCAAATATAGTACATTTTTCACTTTATAGTATATTCTGTGAAGCACTTTGAGGTGTCTAGAAGACGTGAAAAGCACTATGTCAAGTACAAGGAGTATTATAATTAATTTCATGCCTGAACAATTGTTAAAGTCCAGCATGCTATTAACCTTACTGGTTGGAGAAAATGGCAGCTAAAGCAACATCACAGCAAGTGATTAACATTTACATTTAAATGCAGGAGGAATTTCGATTAGACAAATGTGTTGGGACTTATTTCAGAATAGTCAGATACTGTAATGGAGGGGCCGACAGGCTGGGGATTGTGGAAGGAAGAGATCAATTTGGCCAGTGGCTTGTTCACCTTTTACTACAAGCCTGGAGGTGGCTTGTGATCTAAAATAATCATAGACATAATCTCCTTTCCCCACCATAGGCATGATCTTTTGAAATAAGATATGACATTTACAAGCTGAGCACAGCTGAGTTTTAGAAAGAGAAGCACTTCATCCTCTGTGGCTCAAAGACCATTAACATGCTGTCAATTAACAATTGTGCTTTCAACTTATGGAGAATCCAATAGTTTATCGATAATAAGGAAGCCATATAGAGATTTATGGAGGCTGTATCCAGGTTGTGTGGAGCATGTATCTCGTGTGCATAGCTTTGTGGAGACTGTATAGAGCCTGTAAAGAGCCTGTATTCTCTTCCAGCCCCCGCACTATCTCATGCGACGTTCCTCAGGGCTCTGTCCTTGGTCGACTCCTCTTCAAACTGCACATGCTCACTCCTGGTGACATCATCCACAGACATGGGATCAACTTCCACATGTGAGCGCATGACACCTGCCTCCAGGCTTGTCTCCAGGACCACTGCTATTCGTCTAGAATGTCTATCAAACAGCAAGTCCTAGATGACAGGTAACTTTCTACAGATGACCGATAAGACTAAGGCCCTCTTGATTGGCTCCCATCAGCACCTCAACACCTCAGACACCCACAGCATATGCTCACTAGCCAAGAACTTGCAATCCGCCTCACCAAGTCAGTCTGGAAATTTGGTGTTTTGTTTGCCCCTCAACTGTTCTTTTTACCCCAAATCCATGCCTGTCATGCTCGGCCTTCCTCCACCTCCACAGCACAACCCCGCACTACCACTGCCACATCGCTCAAGCCACCAAAACCATTATCCACACATTCATCACGTCTAGGCTCGACCACGTCAACCCCCTGCTTATTGGTCTTCCTAACTCTTCCCTCCATAAGCTGCAGATCACGCAGAACACTGCAGTTCATGTTTTCTCCCACACTAGGCTCCATGTCCCCCACCCTCACCTGGCTCCACTGGCTCCCCAACCCACAAATGATAGTGTTCAAAATCCTCGTCCTTGCCTTCAAGGCCCTCCATGGCCTTGTACCTCCCTACTTTAGCAACCTGCTGACCGCATATCAACCTGTCCACTCCCTCTGCTCAGCAGGCTGTGGCATGCCTGCTCCATGTCCCCCACCCAGTTCACACCACCATTGGCTAGGCCTTCAGACTTTCTGCCCCCACCTATGGAACTCCATCCAAAATTCCCTTTGCCTCCCTCCCTCTCTTGCTTCCTTCAAGGCATGTCTCAAAATCTCCCTCTTCGATCGAACCTTCGGCCACCCTCCCTAACCTCAACCCTCCCTGATCCCTAGCTCAGGTTCAAATCCCTGATGTCCTCCTCATTAGTTACTTAGCATACTTGAATGTCAGTGTATCCCACACTGTCTTTTCAGACAACCATTAAAGATCCTGACAAAATTTTGTCAAAGGGTCGTGGACCCGAAACCATGACTTGCTTTCCTTTCCATAAATATAGTCAATTTTCCTACTTTCCTTCCCCCAACCACGACCCCTCCCCCTCTGCTCTGGTCCCAACCTTGGGACGTTGTTGTATTCTGTGAAGAGCTTTGAGAAGTCGATAAGACGTGGAAAGCACTATATAAACTTAAGTATTATTATTATGCTGTCTGACCTGCTGAGTTTCCCCAGCAGCTTCTGTTTTTGTTTCAGAGTCCCAGCATCTGTAGTATTTTATGTTTTGTTAAAGATAGCTATTGAGAAAAGAGAAGGCAGTTTCTCTCCCTCCTGGAGTTCTGGTTGCCAATGCCCCAAAGAAATTGGTCATTCATCTAATGGCTTCATGTTGGAAAGTTACAAGGAGCAAATGCGGTGGACGTTATTTACATGGATATCAAAAAGGCTTTTGATGCAGTACCACATAAGAGATTAATTTAAAAAATAGAGGCCCATGGTATTAAGGGGACAGTGGCAGTTTGGATTAAGAATTGGCTGAGTGACAGAAAGCAGAGGGTGATGGTTAATGGGTGTTTCTCGAAATGGAAGGAGGTGTGCAGCGGTGTCTCCCAGGGATCGGTATTGGGACCACTGCTCTTTCTAGTATATATTAATGATCTGGACTTGGGCATAGAGCACTATTTCCAAGTTTGCAGATGATACAAAGTTAGGTAGGGTAGTAAATAGTGAGGAGGACTGTAACCAACTGCAAGCAGACATACACAGATTGGTGGAATGGGCTGACATGTGGCAGATGGATTTTAATATGGATAAGTGTGAGGTGATACACTTAGGTAGGCAAAATGATAGGAGGCAATATAGACTTGGTAGCTCAATCTTAAGTTGGATGAATGTACAGAGAGATCTGGGTGTTCAAGTAAGCAAATCATTAAAGGTAGCAGGGCGGGTAGTGAAGGCAGAAAAAAAGGCATTTGGTGTACTGAGCTTTATTAGTAGGGGCATAGAGTATAAGAGTAGGGAAGTTATAGTTAATCTATACAAAACACTGTTTAGGCCTCAACTGGAGTACTGCGTCCAGTTCTGGGCACCTTACTTCACGAAGGACATTAAGGCACTGGAAAGGGTGCAGAGGAGATTCATGAGAATGATACCAGGAATGGGGAACCTTAGCTATGAGGACAGACTGGAGAAGTTAGGACTTTTCCCATTAGAGCAGAGAAGGTTATGCGGGGACCTGATAGAGGTCTTCAAGATCATGAAAGGTTTTGACAGGCTAGATAGGGAAAAGCTGTTTCCGCTGGTAGGTGTGTCTGTGACCCGTGGTCACAGTCTTAAGATATCTACCAAAAGAAGCAGAGGGGAGGTTAGAAGAAATTTTTTTACTCAGCGAGTTGTTTGAATTTGGAATGATCTGCCTGAAAGGGCAGTGAGGTCCAATTCAATAGCAGCTTTTAAGAGAGAACTAGATAGGTATCTGGGGAAGACGAGTTTGCAGGGTTATGGGGAGAAAGCTGGTGATTGGGGTTAATGAAAGTGACTTTCTCGGTCAAAGAGCCGGCACAGACTCGATGGGCCGAATGGCCTCCTTCTGTGCCGTAACATTCTATGATTCTATGATGAATGTAAACCACTGATGATTCCGGTCAGTTTTACAGTGAAGCCATCTGGTGGTGAAGATGGGTAGTGAAGGGACCTGGACTGATGGACTGAATGAGGCACTGGATGGATGGGGCGAAGCAAGGAGAGACTGGCAACATTCACAATGAGGAAAACAGTCTCACTGGAGATCTTAGTGAAGCATTCACCATCCTACAGTTACGAGATAAAGTGACCTCAATAATGATACCATCATAAACTGCAGCAAAATGGGATGAGGATGGGACTCTAAGCAGGCAGTGCAGAGTGAATGAATACCCAGAGTGTGACAAGTGGGCAACACCAGGCAGATTATGTCAGTAATTTCAAGAGGGATTAGCAGGTTTTATGGGGAAGACATGTGGGGAGGGTGAGAACTGAGTCCTATGGGATTATTTTTAGCCCCGTCTATTCCAGGCTGTACTTTTCTTCATGTCCTTACATTGCCCTCGGATATGCAGCTCGAAACACTGAATAATAAATCACGAAGCAGTAGAAGCCTTTCAGTCATCCCAGATTGCAAGAATGACAGAGATCCAGAGCCTGATGGAACACTGACCTCAAGTGGATGCCACCGATTTCTGTGTATTGTTCAGGCGGAATGGGAGGGAGGCCATGCCATCTGATGAGGGATGTTTGGGGAATGGGGAAAGCTCTCCAGGACGCTACCCCGCATGAAGTGCACTATAGAAATGCTAATTATTATTGTAGATGGTGTTGAATAGGAACCTCCTGCCCTTTGCTGGCTACTGCTAGGAGAAAAACATTGCAGCAATCACTGAACGAGCCCAAACAGTAAGTGTTTGGTTTAGTAGCATTGCTCGTCTCATACACTCCCAATGCGACCTGCAGTGCTGCGGAGCGGGCCGGAGCTCTCCAGGATCCTCCCTACCTCAGTGACCTGCTATATCTACACCATAATCCCTCAGCCTCGCTCCTTCCCCTCTCTTGCCTTCTTCAAGGCACGTCTCAAGACCCTCCTCTCAGTGACAATATATGAAACTCCCTCCTCTTTTCAAATTGTGCCATAGAGTCCTGTAGTGCAGTGATTAAAGCACTTGCCTCACAAGCGAGGGGATCTGGGTTTGACTCCCAGGCAGGTTTTCTTATTCCACACGCCCGTTTACCCAGCAGTAGGTAGGAACCCGGATGTTAGTCGATTGGCGGATTACTTTTCTGAGGATAATAAACCCTTTTTAATAAATTGATCACACAATCCACAAATGTTTGTGGTTCACTGCTGTGTGAAATTAGCTGCCGTATTTCGCCCACAACAAAATATACAGTCAATCCACTAAGAAGTGTATTCCTTGAACCGTTTCGAGACGTCTCGAAGACATTATAAGACACTACATCAAATGCAAGGATTATTATTAGTATTGAAAACAAACGGTCAGTCAATCCACGACTGTGTGGGGGGACACTGCCGCGTTTTGCCCACAAATATACAGTCAATTCACTTTACAGTATATTCTGTGAAGCGCTTTGATACGTCTAGAATACGCGAACAGCGCTATATCAAACGCAAGGATTTTTATTTTTATTATTATTATCATCGAATGGAGAGAGGAAAGTGAGTCAACGTTTTGGGTCCACGACCCCCTCGGGTTAAGGTTAAGGTTCTGACGAAGGGTCATGGACCCCAAACGTTGACTCACTTTCCTTTTCTGCAGAGACACAAGAAGGTGCCTCAGCTTCAAGTCTCATCCCGAGGACGGCACCTGTCATCCCCCAGCTCAGCACTGGGGAGTGTTGGGGAGGTGTGTGTGTGTGGGGGGGGGGGGGGGGGCGACCAGTACAGCAGTGAGATCAGAGCCCTGACCTGAGTGACAGAGACACTGAGACATCCCGCGGGGGCCTGAGCTGGGGAGTCACACTGACTGTCAGGGGCCGGGCGCCGGCAGCCCGCTCTGTCGGCAGAGCAAGGCGCAGGGAGCGGGCGTGGCTGCGGCTCGAGCTCGGGGCTCGGGGCCGGCTGTCGGGCCGGGGCTGGCGGGAGCTGGGGCTGGAGCTAGGCCTGGGGCTCGGGGAAGGCCCGAGGCCTCGGGCTGCGGCGGGTGTGCGGAGCCGGGGATGGAGGCCCACAGCCTGGAGACGGAGGCGGAGATCCTGCACAAATCCCCGATGATTCACGGCAAAGAGCAGCTGAGGCTCGGCCACAAGCCCGCGGCCATCCTGCTGCCCGCGGTGAGGCCCTGTGTACACCCCACACACCCCCATATACCCCCCCACACCCCCCCCCCCCCACACACACACACCCATATACCCCACACACCCCCCCACACACACACACACCCATATACCCCCCACCCCCCCCCCCCACACACACACACCCATATACCCCCCACACACACACACCCATATACCCCCCACCCCCCCCCCCCCCACACACACCCATATACCCCCCCCCCCCCCCCACACACACACACCCATATACCCCACCCCACCCCCCCACACACACACCCCCCCCACACACACACACACCCATATACCCCCCCCCCCCCCCCCACACACACACACCCATATACCCCCCCCCCCCCCCCACACACACACACCCATATACCCCACCCCACCCCCCCACACACACACACACCCCCACACACACACACACCCCCACACACACACACACCCATATACCCCCACACACACACACCCATATACCCCCCACACACACACACCCATATACCCCCCACCCCCCCCCCACACACACACACACCCCCATATACCCCACACACACACCCCCACACACACCCATATACCCCACCCCCCCCCCACACACACACACCCATATACCACCCCCCCCCCACACACACACCCCCACCCCCACACACACACCCCCCCATATACCCCACACACCCCCACACCCCCATATACCCCACACACACCCCCCCACACACACACACCCCCATATACCCCCCCCCCCCACACACACACCCATATACCCCCCCCCCCCCCCCACACACACACACACCCATATACCCCACACACACCCCCCCACACACACACACCCTATCCCCCCTCCCCACACATGCTCCCCCCCCCCCACACATGCTCCCCCCCCCCCACCACACACACACACACACACCCCCACACATACACACACACCCTATCCCCCCATACCCCCCCTCACCACACACACTCCCCCTCCTCCCCCCCAGACACCCCCTATCCCTACACACACCATACACCTACCCCCCCACACACCCCCTATCCTCCCCCACACACCCCCTATCCCCCTCATACACCCCCCTCCCCCCACACACACCCCCTGTCCCCCCACACACCCCCTACCCCCCCCCACACACACCCTATCCCCCCATACACCCCCCTCCCCCCACACACACCCTATCTCCCCATACACTTCCCTCCCCCCTCACACACCCAACCCTATCCCCCCACACACCGATCCCCCCATACACCCCTCCTCCCATACACCCCCTCCCCACACACACACCCTATCCCCCCAAACACCCCCTATCCCCCCCACACACACCGATCTCCCCTGCACACACACACCCTATCCTCCCACACACACCCCCTCCCCATACACACACTCCCAACCCCCCCACACATACCCTCTCCCCCCATAATCCCCCCCACACACACCTTCTAACCTCCTCCATACACCCCCTATTCCCCTACATACAACCCCTAACCCCACATACTCCCTAACTCCCCCCTCCCACATACACGCCCTAACCCTCCCCACACACACACCCCCTATACCCTACATTAACCCCATATATATCCCACATACACCCCATATAACACCTCACATCTACCCCACATACACACTATACCCCACTTGTACGCCCCCATAAAGCCCACATGCACCCAATATACTCCCAACCGCCACTTATACCCCATATACACCATACACCTCCCATATACACACAAACCTCACATACACCCCCCATGTACCCGCTAACCCCACATACCCACTATGTGGGTATACCCCCCTATACTCCACATACACCCTCCTAACCCAACATATAATGCCCTAATCCCATATTTACTCCTTATAGTCCATATACCCTGTATACAGGTATACCGGTATCCTTAACCCCATATATACACCACTCCACCAACCTAACGTACATCACATATACACCCCTAACGTCACATACACTCCCCATATACCCACAAACCCATGTACAACCCATACACCCTATATACCCTCTTAGCAAGGACGTCCTCCCTACGTGAAAGGCACTCTACCAATGTAATTTTGATATTGTGATCACATAAATCCCCATATACCCCCAACCAAATATACATCCTCTAGAACCCCTTAAAACCACATATAATCCCCAACTCACATACACTCTCTAATCCCACATACACCACCATACAATAACAACAAAATTATACTTGTGTAGCACCCTAACCCCACACATAGGGTCATATACCCCCCAACTCCGCCCTCCCATACACCCCACATAAACCCTTAACCCAACATACACAGACACAGATAGAGTGAGAGAATGAGACAGATAAAAGAGACATACACATAGGGTTAGAGAGAGGGATGATAACAGAGACTGAGAGACACAGACACGCGGGGGGAAACAGAGTGAGAGAAGCACAGAGAGAGAGCGACAGGGTCAGAGAGAGAAAGGGTTAGAGAGTGAGACGGGACACAGGGTCAGAGAGTGTTACACTTGTGTCTGGTGTGCGCTGAACGAACATGACATGTTAAATAAGGAGAAACAATTTTGTTTATTGCTCAATGGGTGAAGAGACATCAGATAAAAGGTTAGAAATGTTTTCACTCCAAGGCTTGTTACAGTTCAGAGGCTATTATGGCTATTGAGAATTATCCTGCGGAGTGGGGGGAAGGGCGGCAAAGCTAAGATATATCCGCTTCGGACTGAACTGTCTCCAAGGTGACATGTTTGCAATGGAATGTCGGAGTTGAACCTCTGCGATGTTCTGTAGTGCAGTTCCTGAGCCAGGTGGGTTTGCAGTACTTCAGTGCACGACCGATGACCGCACAGCCCCTCTGGCTCATCGGTAGGTCTTGGAAGGACAGACTAGTAACTGGGGGCAGGGAATCCTCCCACTCAAGTCCTGTGAACCCTGCACAACAAAGGCCAAACAGGTAGGGTAGACAAGCAGCGAGAATGCTTGCTAGACAGCAATGTCAATGACAAGCTTTGTATTTTTAGCTGGTTAAACTTTGGTAGTTATCTCCAACGCATACTCGGCTTGGGTGCCCAAGCCTTGGCTCTTGTCAAATTGTGCTTCATACTTTCTGGAATTAAATAAGCAGGATGTGTCCCTCCGGGGAGAGATAGCTCATCCCGTTTCCAGATACAGGGTAATTCCCTTGTGTAGGTGGCACATATTTGTGGAATTCTCAGTCTTAAGCATAAAGATGGGGTTTCCGTGTGTGTCAGACGCTGGGCTGATCACAGTTATGGGTTTCTGTGTGTGTCATCACCTGGCTATTGAGGCTGGATCAGTAAAATCACTCAAAGGGAACTAGAGAAGATGTGAGCGGCCATAACATTGAGGGATGGGGAGAGACATGGGAAGTGGGAATAATAAAAATGAGTGATATGGAGAAATGGCAGCAGAGACAGAATGCTCTTAATCGCACCCTCCGTGGGGAAAATGTCTGTTTCTGTCATGCACTGAAGTTTCTGCCTTTGTTTTTTTAAAACTAGCTATAGGATAGCGGACTGTTGTTTGATTCTGATTGTACAGCATTCCTGATGTGGCTTGGAGATACATTGTTTTGAAACTCCTCAGTTTGAGGAAACCATTTTCCTTGTTGGGATGGGGTGGGTGGGTGGGTGTAAGTATGATCTACCTGGAGCTTGGCTAGCTCCAAAGTGATGTGCTCTAGTCTAGTTCCTGAGCCAGGCAGGTCCACAGTATTCCAGAGCACTGCTGGTGACAGCTCAGCCAGCCTCGCTCATCAGTAGGACTCGAAAGGCCAGACCAGTCACTGGAGGGGCAAGGAATCCTCCCACTCAGCTCCCGTTAAACCTGCAGCTGAAGCCCAAACAAGACTGTGGGATAATGGAAAACACTTCAATTGAGTCTTATTTTGGTAGAACTGGAAGTTAATAAATGGAAAACCAGTTTCGAAAATGAAACTTAACACAGATTCATTTTCCACAATTTAAAAACAAAATGCTTTTACAGCCCGGCGCACGGAGGGAGGGGCCGGGAGGGAGGTTGACAGGGTTTAAATTGCTGTAACGTGTTGTAACGTAAAGTGCTCCCGACACTGCATACACACACCATATAAATGCAAATTGTTGTAATTGTCTATCTTTCCTTGTGAACAGTCCTCCACGAGCAGCCACTCACCGGACACGTCTCTGTCCCCCATCGATACCATGAATTCACTCTCCAATTTTGAATCTGAAATAGACCATGACGGCCAAGGGAATTACTCACTCTTTCCAGCCCTGGATAATGTGACCAGCCTTTCGGGAACCAGTGAGACCTTGGAAACGTAAGTCTATTTATTGATTCAGGAACTGTGTCCTAAAGGAACAATGTTGTATATAAGAACACAAGATTTTCTGGGAAAAAGAAGACCAAGACTTATCTTCTTTGTAGCATCCTGGCAGTCGCTTGACATGTGTCCCAGATTATATACTGTATCCTGATATATTATATTCCAGCAGAAATCTATCTAATTTGTTCTTGAAACAAATTACATTTTCTGCTTTCACTGTATTCTGAGGGAGCCTGTTCCATAAGTTTACTACTTGCTCACTGACAGAGTGTTTCCGCAGATTTGTTGTTTTATATTGTCATTGTTCGTGTGTGGTAAAGGGAGCGAGGTGTCTGGCACAGCTAACTGGACTATGCTGGAGGAGGGAGCTAACAGCAGAGTCTACGTCAGTGCCTTGGGATATCCTCCCGATGTGAAAGGCGCTATACAAATGTATTATTGTTGTTGTTGTGAAGCACTTTGGGCCATCCTCCCGACATGAAAGCGCCATATTAAATGTAAGGACGGTTATTATTGTTAGTGATTGATTCCTGGCTTTTGTGACGCAGCTTCTCGCACCAGGTAAGGTTTGATGGGTGACTAACAGTAACACAGGTGATACCTCTCAGGGACACACTGAGCCGTGACAAAGTGGACAAACTGGACTTGTCCCAGCTGTTCTAATGGGTCAGAAATGGAGAGAGATCAGTGGGACAGAGACATGGGGGGATGAGAGGGAGAGAGACGGGGAAAGATGAGAGATGAGAAGGAGAGAGATGAGGCGAGATGAGAGGCAGAGAGACGGGTGAGATTAGTGGGTGGATATTGAAGTAATTACTAGATGTGATTAATACCTCCATAGCCATCTTCACCTATTATATCCAGATAATGTCTCGTCCCCTTTGACTGAATCTCTTGTGTGGAAGACAGTTTAATTATTAGATGTTCCACATGGAGGAAGAGCTGGAGAGTGAGATTAATAACACAGTGATAATTAAACTAGCAGACGCACAATGGTTCTGTCTGTGCTGGAGATCTCTGTGTTTGTCCCTGAATGTTCTTTCTCTGTCGGGTACTTTGCTTGTGTGTATACTTAATCAGTTACCATTCACGTCTCACAACTATAGCCTGACTAAATGATTAAACAGTAGCTAGACACTCACTTGCTTGGTGTCCCCTAAGAAACATTACAATATTGTATGTGAATTCTCTAAAGAGGGCCTGCCAGGGTTGAGAGTGGTTTGGGTGAGTTAATCTCAGTCTGTAAAAGGGACAAATATTATCAGAATTAAATTGCTTACACGTAGGAAGATATTTTCTTTTGTTAGTCAGATGCCTGATATGTGGAAACCAGTCACCATGCATAAGTGTTGTATGTAAACTAGGAGTCTCTGATTCCTGCCAATGGGCTGGACTGGGCTGCCAGCCAGTGCTCTTGAGTACTGCACACATGCCTGGCTCAGCATCTTAGCAACTCAACAGGGTTAGATCGATTCTAATATTCCACTGCCAAACACTCCGGCAGATAATAATTATAATAATGGTATAACACCTTATCCCATCGACAGGATGTCTCAAAGAGCTTCGAAGAATGTATTGTAAAGTGTAGCAATGATCTATTTTGAGGCAAATAAAGTAAAGCAGCAGATATATGGAAGCAGATATGTGGACAGCAGATATGTGGACAGCAGGAGCCCCCAAACAGCCACGTGGAGTCATTTAGCTCAGTAGCTACAGCAATCGCCTCACAAGCGAAAGACCTGGGTTTGATTCCCGACAGGACGAAATGTTGAGCAAGTTTCCTTAGCCCACACGTCTCTGGTTACTAAGCAGTAAGTAGGAACCCAATTATTAAATTATTATTAATTGGCGGATCGCTTTTCTGGGGTAATAATTCCTTCAAAATAATAATAAGTTGGTCACTCAATCTACAACTGTTTGTGGGACCACAGCTGTTCGCAATTGGGTTTCACTCACAAAGTGTACAGTTACTCATTTTATGGTATATTCTGTGAAGCACTTCGAGATGTCCTCAAATACAAGGATTGTTATTATTATGAAGCACTAGGTGACTGGACAAGCCAACGAGACAGGATTGTTATTGGAAGTACAGTAAAAGCCCGTTTATCCAGCACCCTCGGGACCTGGCCAATGCCGGTTAAAGTGCATGCCGGATATTAGACCGAAAACACAAAAAATATGTATATTTCAATTAATTTTTCTGGATAAATTTTGGTTAATCGAATGCGGACCTTTTTTTTGCGATGCTGGGTATACGAAAGTTATTGTTGATCGGGTGCCGGATAAACGGGCGTTTACTGTACATTGCCTCCAGCTGTTCCTAGACCAGTGCTGCCGCTGTGGTTGAAATATTTATTTCATCTGTTTTTTCTGTCTCCTGCCAGTGAGCCAGCGAGTGATGTGAGTGACAAGCCCAACATGACCTGGTTGGATG
This sequence comes from Hydrolagus colliei, assembly GCA_035084275.1. NCBI lineage: Eukaryota > Metazoa > Chordata > Chondrichthyes > Chimaeriformes > Chimaeridae > Hydrolagus > Hydrolagus colliei. Next base: position 21,808,507 of record CM068748.1, on the reverse strand, counting down.
CAGCACAGGTACTCTCTGATTACTGACTCAATATACAGGCCTGTATTAATTACTGTGAGTGACATTTCATGTCTGTCGTGCACACAAAATATACAGTCAATTCACTTTATAGTATATTCTGTGAAGCGCTTTGAGACATCAAGAAGATGTGAAAAGAGCTACATCAAATTCAAGGATTATTATTATTAATGACTTCACATGAAAGAACATGATGATGAGAGGTTTGATAGTCAATGGGGAGAAATGGTTCTCACTGGTCAGTGAGACAGTGACGAGAGAGAATCAGGTTAGGATAGTTAGTGAAGGGAAGATTAGGAGGAATGTTTACACTGAGACTGGTTAGCATGTGGACTGTCCTGCCAGATGCGGTAGTTGATCCACATTCGCTTCTCAGAGGGAATGAGACAGACATTAAAGAGAGATTATTAATGTTGTGGGTGGGGAAGTAGGTCAGTGGGTCTGAATTCAATTGTTCTTTCATAGACACAATGGGCCAAATTACCTTCCTCTATCTGCAAATCTTTATGGAATGTTTGGTTTGAAAGCTCAAAGAGAAGCTTAAGCAGCAGGAACTTAAACAGAGTTGGAGAGCTTGGGTGTAGGAAGGAGGTGACCAATAGCGAACGTTTTCAGACATGTTTGAAAGCAGAAGGGAGAGTGTTGGGCAGAGGGATTTGGTGAGCTTTCCAGAGAGTGGGGCAAAGTCAGTGACAGCTTAGCTCCTTATTCAGATCCCCACCGTCCCCGCCGACCATCCCAGTCCCCCCTCACACCCCTCGGCCAACTGCTTTTTCCGCATCGGCCTCCAAAATGTCCGCTCTGTCTGCAACAACACCCTGGCCATCAACGATCTCATCTTTGATGAGAACATTGACATCATGGCCCTGACGGAGACTTGGATCACCCCAGGCGACACTTTCCCCCTTGTTGAAGCCACACCACCCAACTACACATTCCACCATGCTCCTTGACCCAACCGTCGTGGCGGTGGCGTGGCCCTCATCTCAAAGTCATCCCTCGCCCTATCCCCCTATTCCTCCGGCTCCTTCCCCTCTTTCGAACAACTCACCCTCTCTCACTCCTCCCACAATTCTTTCAAAATCCTATTAGTTTATCGCCCCCCCAAACCCTCCCCCACTTTCATTGCAGACTTTTCTTCACTTTTAACTTCCCTTTGTGCCTCCTCTGATCGCCTTATTATTCTTGGCGATTTCAACCTCCATTTCACCCCCTCCTGCCCCATTTCCTCTGAATTTTCCTCTTTACTTTCGTCTTTCAACTTCTCCCTTCATATTAACACAGCCACCGACACTCACGGCCATCCTCTCGATCTAGTGATCACCCGAGGCCTCAACGTCTCTGGAGTCACCATCACAGACAAGGCCATTTCCGACCATTTTTTCATTTCCTGCAACACTTCTATCCCTCCCCCCTCCACTTGCAAACCCACCACCATCTTCTACCGGCCCTGGAAGAAGATTCCCCCTCAAACTTTCACCTCTGCCCTAGAAACCTCCGACCTCTTCCCACAATGGCATTTTTTCTGTACCGACCCATCCTCCGCCTCCACCGCCCTCCACAACACCCTCTCCACTACTCTCGACACCCTGGCCCCCCTTACCTCCAAAACCGTCTCCCATTCCCGATCATCACCGTGGTACACAACTCACCTCCGTTCCCTCAAAAGCCAAGTGAGAGCAGTTGAACGCACCTGGCTCAAATCTGGCCTCACGGTCAACCGGCAAATCTGGCTGGACCGCTTCAAATTTTACCGCTCCGCCCTAGCCACCGCCAAATCAGCATTCTACTCCAGGAAAATCCTGGAAGCGAAGGACAACCACCGCCTCCTCTTCGCCACCACCAACTAGCTCCTCCGCCCCCCCCCGCCTCACCTCGCAGATCCTCTCCTCAAACGTTCGTTGTGAGGAGATGCTGGATTTCCTCGAGTCCAAAATTGAGAAAATCCGCTCTGCGGTTTCCTCCCCCCACCACTCCTCCACCTACGCGCCCTCATCAGCTACCTCAACCCCTACTCACCCCCCATTTCACACTTTCAACCCCACCACCCCGCTTTCAGTCACAAAAACAATTACCTCCATGAAACCCACCACGTGCTCATTGGACCCCATCCCCACCCCACTCCTCCGCACCCAGCTCCATTTGTTAGCCCCGCTCATTTCTGACACCATTAACCTTTCCCTCTCCTCAGGAACCGTCCCTACCTCCCTTAAAACAGCCACCATCACCCCTATCCTGAAGAAACCCTCCCTTGATGCGTCGCAACCATCAAGTTATCGACCCATCTCCAACCTCCCGTTTCTATCCGAGGTACTTGAAAGAGTGGTTGCCTCCCAGCTCCGTTCTTTCCTTTCAAATCACTCACTTCTTGAACCCCTCCAATCAGGTTTCCACCCTATCCACAGCACAGAAACTGCCCTGGTTAAGGTCACAAATGACATCCTAACCGCCTGTGACCAGGGCTCCCTCTGCCTCCTCGTCCTCCTTGACCTGTCTGCTGCGTTCGACACAGTCGATCACACCATCCTCCTTCAACGCCTTTCCTCCCACCTCAACCTTCAAGGCACAGTCCTTGACTGGTTCCATTCTTATTTGACCCACCGTTTAAATTTTGTTTCTTCCAATGGTTTTTCTTCAAACCCCCGCACAGTTTCCCACGGCGTCCCTCAGGGCTCTGTCATCGGTCCCCTCCTTTTCACCCTTTACACGCTCCCTCTGGGCGACGTCATCCGCAAACATGGGGTAAATTTCCACATGTATGCAGATGACACCCAGTTGTACCTTTCTGCCTCATCCCTCAACCCCCAGACGATCGATGTTCTGACAGCATGTCTGTCCGACATCGAGTCGTGGACGAGGGACAACTTTTTGCAATTGAACGTGAATAAGACCGAAGCCCTCCTGATTGGCTCAAGCCAGCGCCTCCGCGCGGAGGCGCTGGCTTGATCCGGGCGCTGCCGGCCTCAATATCCAAGGTTGCACTCTCCACCTCACAAAGCCAATCAGGAAAATCGGCATCATGTTCGATCAAAAACTTTCCTTCCTCCCCCACATCCGCGCCTTGACCGGCACCGCCTATTTCCATCTGCGCAACATTGCCAGGCTCCGCAACTATCTTACCCCCGCGCTGCCGAAACACTCGTGCACGCATACATCACCTCACGGCTGGACTATGGAAATTCTCTCCTAGTCGGCCTCCCCAGTTCCTCCATTCATAGGCTGCAGGCCATCCAAAACTCTGCAGCCCGTGTACTATCCGCACCCGCCTCCGCGACCACATAACCCCCGCCCTCGCCCGTCTCCACTGGCTCCCCATCCTCCAGAGGATCGAGTTTAAGATCCTTGTCCTCACCTACAAGGCCTTACACGGCCTTGCCCCATCCTACTTAACCGATCTACTCTTCCCCTACACGCCCACCCGGACACTCCGTTCAACAGGACTTGGCCTGGTCCAAGCCCCCCGCCCGAACCGCCCCACCATCGGAGGCCGGGCCTTCAGTTTCTCCGCTCCCACCCTATGGAATGCCATCCCTCAATCCCTCCGTTTCGTCTCTTCCCTTTCCTCTTTCAAGGCCGGTTTGAAGACTTTCCTCTTCGATCGTGCCTTTTGTTCCACCCCGAACTCTTTTACCTCCCCTTCGTGTTTCACCCCTTCCCAAACACTCCCCTCCCAGTTCGGGTCACGCCTCCTGTTCAGCGCCTTGGGACGTCCTCCCGACGTGAAAGGCGCTCTATAAATGTAAATTGTTGTTGTTGTTGATGTGGTTTTGTGTGTCGGAAAAAGAAAGAACAGGCAACTTCTATATATATACCAATTTGAACTCTTTTATGGTTATTATGCTCTCTAAAGCGCTCTGAGATGCTATATTAATGCAAGTTGTTGTTGTTTCCCTCTCTGTAACTTAAAAGATAGTCTCATTTAATTTACGTCTGGAGTAAAACTCCTCCTGATTGCCCTCCCACAGTGTAGCACTGCTCCTCCAACCTGTAGTATTGTTTTCTGTGCCCAGGAGAAAGGCGTTATGTAAATGAAATTTGTTGCTGTTGTTGCTTTCTGCGTCATGGATGAATCCTGCCTCTACAGCACTCAGCAGCCTTCACATTTTGTTTCCACAGATTGTTCTTGAAGAGGCTGGGAGGCCTCTGCACATCAAGGAAATCAAGCAAAGGATTCTGGACAGGGGCCTGGTGCAGTCAAAGTAAGAAAGCTGGCACTCTCGTTCTCGCTGTTGCTCAGTCTCTGTGAACACAGAGTAGAGCTCACTGAAGCGAAGGGGCGTGGTGTGAAACTGCAGTCTGTACTACAGTTCCGGCCCAGCTTGCTGGGTGATGTGTAAGCAAAGGGTATCAGACTGGGGAAATCAAGCATGCCTGAATGGGCATTAACTTGGTTGTTTGTCCTGAGTCTAGAGGTCCTGTGGTCCATTAATTCGTCACTCGCTCGCCACACTGCTGGAATTATTCTGTAATAAGGTTCGGTGCAGTGGAGTTGATTTCCCTCTTGGACAGACTGAATGCTGATTGAAGAGTCACGTCACCAGCACTAGTGTTAACCACTCACTGCCTTCACTAGCAGCTTCTTTGCATATCAGTTCACTTGTATTCGAGTCAACTGAGTGTATGTGAACTGAGTGGTGTGTTCGCAAGGTGGGTGTCAGCTTGTGAGGACGCGGAGCACCACTGGCCCCAGCAAGTGCAGGTACAGAATCCAGTGTAGGAAAGCTCGACACTTTGGGAAAGATATGAAGAGAAATTGAGAAGTTAGTTTTTGACACACATGTAACAGTATCCAAAGCAGAATGAGCTCCGTATCTGCACGACAGTTCTGGCCGGGAAATAGAAATGTCCGTGCGTGTGGATTGAAAGCTACACTCTCTCCTTGGGGAGACACACACTTTACATTCTCCTGGAAAGTATTGCCAGCAGGTTGGCGAAAGCCAATGCTTTGGATTAACTGCTGGAATTTAATCTGCTACAGTCGTGCAGTGACTGTTTCATGGGCGGTTGTGTACAGCCACAGCACACAAACAACATGAAGTGAATGAACAGTTTTATTTTCTGGGTGAGTAGCTGTTCAGGACACCAGGAGAAAATCCTTTTCGAATTAGCGGCATAGGATTTTTAACATCCACCTGAACAGGCACAGACTGTTCTAACTTCTCATCAGAATACACACGTTGGTTATTAGAATACAAGAGCCAAGGCTTGGGGAATCAAAAGAGTGTGCGCCAGGGTAACAGTTGGAGTAAAATACAACTGCACAGCTTGCCATTGAAGAGCACTGTTTGGCAAGCTTCCCACTGCTTGTTCAGCTGGGACCACCCTACCTGTCAGGGCTTTGGCTTTGGGTAACAGGAGTTGAATGGGAAGATTTCTTGGGAAATGGGCTGCTATGATGATTCAATATAATAGCAGAAAGATGAATGACCCACTGCTGTGTGCCTTACAGTCAGTTTGCTGACAATAGCTCAGTAACTCAGTGCTTCACAGTGTCGCTCAACTAATCTTGCGGGGATATCAGTAAATGGAGAAAAGGGACTTTTCATTGGATTGTCACCTGTTTTCTGGTGGAAGATCTTCCTCACAGTTTATATGCCAGCAAGGCTTGGTTATTTATAGCTCAGACTACCTTTGTCCATCAGTGCATTAAACACAGCACCCAGCAGCTAACCCTCTTAGCGACACAAACATATCACACCCATCCCTGTGGCTTAGTGGTTAGAGAGCACTCGCCTCACAAGCAAGAGATCTGGATTTGATTCCTGGCAGGGCGAAACACTGGGTAAGTTTCCTTACTCCACACACCTCTGTTTAACTAGCAGTATGTAGGAACCCTGTTGTTAGTTGATTGTCGAATCGCATGGCCAGAAGTATTAATTTCTTCCCCCAAAAAAATTTGGTCACTCAATCCACAACTATTTGTGGAACAATGCTGTGCGCAAATGGCTGCTGCGTTTCACCCACAGAATATAGTTAATTTATTATAAATTAAGTATATTCTGTGAAGCGCTTTGAGACGTGATAAGGTACTATATTAAATGCAAGGATCATTATTATTATTACTTTTATCCCAGCAGCTAACACTCACTGATCTCCTTGTTCTTCTCTCTCTCCATAGTTCCAAGTCCAGTCTGGAAGCAGTGCTGTATCGGGAGGTAAGAAGTTCTCCATTCACACATTGTAGGGTCCGTGTGTATCTAGGTCAGCAGTCAAACCAGCCCTCCATCCCCTGGACCTCTGCTTACCTATACCGTGTGGGCTGATCAGTCACCATCCTGGTGAACCTGCTGGCTCTCACTGCTTAGAATTTGTGTTGGGAGTCACAAGACTGTTAAAAGGTGAGGGTGGAATGGGGGGGAAGTAAAAATGGACTCTGTCCATGAGTTGGCAGCTCATTTCACAAACATTCCACACCACAATCTGAATACAACATCTTCACATCTGTGCAAGTATCTAACGTGTGCTTCTCTGAATAATGTCATCAAGATGTCAGAAGTTGGGGTCCATCATTCACCGTGACGTGGCTGGGTCCCTGTTTGTGGTCACTATGAGCAGATCTGTGTAGGGGTTGCTTTTCCAATATTTTGTTGCTTACATTGAAATCCCGCTCCCCATTTGTCCTTGTTCAGTAGCTGCTCAGCAGCAACGTTAAGCTTTGCTGTTAAACCCCACATACATACACACATACATATACACCCCCCACACACATATCCCATACACACACACCCATACTGATCCATACATATACACACACCACACACACATATCCCATACACACCCACACTTGTATACACCCCACCCCCACACACATACATCCCAAACGCACCACCATACACATATACCCCACACACACGCATTCCCCCCATACACATATACACCTCCCCATACACATACACACGCACACATATCCCACACACACACATATACATATATACCTCTCAATTGCACATATACATATACACCCCCCCACATGCACACATCCCACACACACACACACATACACCCCACACACATATAACCCTCACACACACATATACACACACATCCTATGTACACCGCTCTCCCCCACATTCACACATATACCCACACATACATATAAACACAGATAGACCTACACCGCCCCCAAAATGATGAGAGGTGTCAGGGAATGAAGGAATTTGAAAATGATTGAGGATCAGACAAGCCAATAGAACATCGGTGGATCTGGAGTCCAGTTGGAAAAGAAGTAGATTTGGGTGTCATTTGCATACATGTGGAAGTTTACTCCCTGTCTGCTGAGAGAAAGTGTGTAAATAAGGAAAAGAGGGGAACTGAGGGTGGAGTCCTGAGGCTGGGGTGGAGATCGGCAGGAGAAACCATTTGTGGAAGCAAAGGGATGGCAGTTGGTTAATTAGGTCTCGAACCAGGCAATTCTGACACAGTACAAACATAGCCAGAGAATAGAGTTTAATAAATACCTTAGTGTATTTTGACAATGTGAAAAGTCCAACAGAACTTACAGTAAAATTACAGTCTACATTCTGGTAATTGAACCAAAGCCCTTCAATAATATTATTGTGAATGAAGCCTTGCACTGTAACAGCTTGTTGTGCCTCAGTCTCACAAATAATTATCAGGAAAAAATCCGCTCCAGGAACATTCTCTCTAAGGTTGCTTCTATTGAGAAAATGAGAAACATTGTGCAGGGCATGTGAGACCATGGTTATCTGTACACACACTGCTTTGTGGCTTTGAAATGTTATATCTAACTGCCTGTTTGAGAAACTAGTCATCTACTGAGGGACAGACATAAGGAGATACAGGGCAGTAGCCCTCCCTTCTCTTGTTCGTTGTTGTTGCTGGGATGTTGTGTTGTGCTGTAAATGTGAGAGAGTAATTGAATTTGTGAAAGGAGGGCAAAGAAATATACTTGGCTTTGCAGCCTATCTGCTGTTAATGATAAGCTTGGCATGTTCGCTGCATCCCTCAACAAATTCTGTATCTTCTCTGCCTGTCTGTTTGCCCTGCCTGCAGGCCTCTGCTGGGTGATTTTTGTGTCGCATACACACCTCGGTTAGGGAGTTGGAAGTTGCTTGGCACTAGCTTCAGTCAACACCTTCCCAGCTAGTCCATCCCGCTCCAGTGCCAGAACTGTCAGAGCAGTGCCCAGGGACACTGCCTGCATTTCATGGTTGGCATCACAAGTGGCGAGTTAGTTGCTGATCTTTCGCTGGTTCCTGGCAGTATCCCCAAGCTCAGTGTAGGGTCCCTAATACTTGGCTTGTATCATCCTATTCTCTGGGCAAAGTCACCTCGGACACTTCCACTTTCATCCTGTGGAATGTCAGGAGTCAGCCAGTGGCACTAGAGACACACTAAAGGGCTAGGATGGCCAGGCTTCAAGTCACTGTGCTGGACAGAGGCTGCAGCAGCTGTGAGGACTCCCCATCAACTCAGGTTTTTGCTGTGCAGTCCATCACTGCGGCACAATGCGGGGAATGGAAATTCACTGTTCAGCCATTGAAGCAGCAAGCTTGGGTGGCCACGGAAGTGCCAGGGACTTGCTAATTGAATGTGACTTGGTTGTGTAATTTGCCTACTGACCGCTTCCTTTCAAGCACAAAGTGATTATGTTCATGTCCAGGTTGTACTCAGCAGAATTGATCCACCTCCAGGGCTGGCTGAAGCCTGGCAAGCCTGGCCTTGTCCTGTTGGAACCCTTCACCCATGAGGAATTGCAGGATTAAGTGTAGAGCTAATCCCCCTCAATCATACACTTTCTTATAGATTCCTGAATATCTCATTAATGCCTGTTTATATGCTTGAATCACATTGCCTTACACACGCGTAAGTACATGTGTGCACGCATATCCATGACACTCACACATACGCACAGACATTTTCCTCATCCTTTATCCTGTTGAATGTGTTTCTTTCTGTTGATGGTTGATTCTGTGATTGTGAAATTCATTTCCTTTGGTCTTGTTTGCTTTTGTCTCTTTTATTTTCTAGTTGAGTTATTTTAACCATTGTAACCATTGTGGAAACAGATCATGTCTCTTCAAATGCTGCTGTGTGGGGTGAGACGCATTTGGTTGTGTGTGGACATGACCAGCTGAGAGTGTCAGTGTGTTATATTACAGACTCAGAAAGGGAGCAGACGATTCAAGCGGCTTGAAAACAGGAACGGAGTCTTTGCTCTGTTGGTAAGTGTGACACTCAGAGGCACGTCTTTGCTCTGTTGGTAAATGCATGAGGACTGGAGGGTTGCAAATATTACAGCCCTGTTTGAAAAGTGGGAGAAGAATAAGCCTGGTGACTACAAGCCAGTCAGCCTAACGTCGGTGGCGGGGAAACTTCTAGAGACCATAATTGGGGACCAAATTAATTTACAATAATATATAATAATCTTGCATTTGATACAGTGCCTTATTATGTCTTTGAGTCGAATCAAAGTATATACCGTAATGGTACTGTATTCGGAAAGGAAACATTTGCAAGTATATGGGAAAGAGCAGGGGAGTGGGACTGATTGGGTTAAGGGATCTGCCTCTTGCTCTGTCACTCTTCTTTGAGTCAATGCCATGACTAGCATTTGATAGATGTGGAAGGGCTGAATGTTTTTATGTTGTGTTGTTGTTGTTGTCCGCATTCTTTTTATTTCTCTGTTTGTTGTCTCCACAGTTTAATTTTATATCATTTCCACCTCTTGCTCCACCTTAATCCTCACCTGAACAGTGCCATTCATGTGCGAGCCAGTACAGTGCTGGACACTCGGCCAGATGAGGATTCAGCAAGTCACTTGCTTCACAAATGAGCAAGGCTGCCTAGCTAGTCTCCACCCCCTTCAGCAGACACACATGTGGAACCCCACCTCTGCTCTCCTAACAAATGCTCATGTGATGAATCTGGACTACACCCCATACAGAGCCAATACATCCTGAACACAGTCTCCGAGGCTCAATACAGTTGAAGCATCATTTCCTCTCCTTTATATTCCAGTACCCTTGAGATAAAGGCCAACATCCCATTAGCCTTTGATAACAACAACAGCTTGCGGTTTCTGCATTCTCCTTCCCACCTTGATCTTCATCTTCACCACACGCCCTGTAGCAGTTCAATCATTGCACTGACAAAAGGGAGCCTGGCCCTGCCGAGTTTTGTCACGTGATTTCTAAGGGAATATTCGGAAATGCTGTTAGAAACTCTATATTTTACAAGCTGAATGTCCGTAATGTAGCCTAGCATGAAGCGAGAGAGCAAGTTGATTTGAAGGTTATGGATTGTGACATGATCACTGAATAGTCAGCCTTTTGCTCACTGGGTAATTGTTTGAGAGCCTTTGCTATCAGCTTTCATTTGAATATTCTACATAAACTGAGGCCTGATCATGAAATCCAGTCTGGCGGATGCTTCATGTATCCAAGTAAAAAAAAACACAATAATAAAATTGGTCATTTCGATCCACGACTGTTTGTGGGACACTGCTGTGCGCAATTGGCTGCCGCAATTCGCTCACAAATATACAGTCAATTCACCTTACAGAATATTCTGTGAAGTGCTTTGGGAAGTCGATAAGATGTGAAAAGCGCTATATCAATTGCAGGGATTATTATTATGATTATTATTATAAGTAGTGCCCTCTATCAATTTGTCTGCTGAGCTAAGAGCCACACAACCATGATCCCCTGTTCTACCCATCCACCACAATTCTTCCCTGTGGCCCCTATAAGGCAGAGGAAATCAGGACCACATCCCTTCTCTCTCTGACTCTCTTCCCCTGTATCTTGGGTTCTGGCTTCAGTCTGCTGTCACTACTGGTTGCTTCAAATGAGGACGAAACATTGGGCAGGTTTCCTTGTTCCACATGCCTCTGTTTACCTAGCAGTAAGTTGGAACCCTTTTGTTAGTCGATTGGCGGATCACTTTCCTTGGGGTAATATTTTCTTCAAAATAAATAAAAATAATTTGGTCACTGTTTGTAGGCCACTGCTATGTGCAATTCCTGCTGTGTTTTGTCCACAAATTATAGTCAATTCACTTTACAGTATGTTCCGCAAAGACATGATAAGGCTCTATATCAAATGCAAGGATTATTATTTATTAAATCCAAATCAGAAGTCAGCTTTGTTTTTCAAAGTCTCTGTGTCATCTCCGGCTGAGCAAAGTTACTGAGCCACGCACTGCTCATCACTCTCGGCAATCACTTACTCCTGGGTCATAAGTCTCGGGCCTCATTCGATCGAATTTGCCTTCACATCCCCTATCAGTTCCAACCCGATAGCTGGATGGACTGACATTAGAAACTGCATAAAATAGCTCCAACACACTCAGAGGCAATCTGATTTATTCCTCGTTTAGTCTCTTTCAATTCTCTCTGAGCCTGTTCTGAAAATCCGACTCCTTTTTCCTTCTGCTGCGGTTCCAGCTGCACAAAGGCCTCCCCAACCTCTCCCCCAACCTCTCCCTAAGCAATTCCCCACCACAGGGTGGGCTGGCAGGGATCACAGACCCCACCGAAAGTACACCTAACAGTAGGGTACATGAGGAGGTGTCTTGTTTGGGATCAGGAGAGAGGAACCAAGCTGATATTCCCTTCCCTACCCTAGACAAGCTGAGCCTAGTTGTTGAAACGTCTGTCTCCGCGGCTGAGATCAGTAACTCCGCACAGACAACCTTTAGAGCAATTCTCAATCAGCGAGACAAATCTGTTTATTTTTAGTCGTGTCACACCACAGGTCAGCAGTCTGTCTCTAACAACATCCACACTTTGGTATGGAGTACAATACCATACGGTGCAAATTAACATTTGCACAGCTTGTTTCTCATTGGAAGGACGTCCTAACGGTGCCTAATAGTCCCAGCTGGTCACCCAAGGTGGGGATGGGAGCAGACGAGGTGTTGGGAAGAGGGGAATAATGACTGAAACACGGTCAAAGTGGTGGGTCATGAGACTCAGTTAAAGATTGCTGTGTGAGATTAACAACTAAACAAATCACTTTTCCTTCTAGAGTGAGGAAGAGCGACAGAAGCTTGTGCAGACGTACCCTGTACAGCCTTTCCTGGCCCCTGGCCCCCAGAGTCCAGCCTATGCCAGCAGCGGGCTGATAGATCCTCTCTCCAACTTCACGGCCCCCTCCATCCTCCAAGACGCCAAGCCCAAACTCAAGAGGTTACTGAAAAAAAGCCTCAATGAGAAATATCGACTCAAGTTCCTGCGGCTGCAGAAGACGGTGAAAACCCTGATCTTTGTGAGTGATCCAGCTACCGCTCAGCTCTGTGCCCTCACTCTGTGTCCTCACACGCTCTGTGCTCACATGCTCTGTGTCTTCACACGCTCTATGCTCTCACTCTGCACCCTCACTCGCTCTGTGCCCTACACACTCTGTGCCCTCACCCTATGCTCTCAATATGCTTTCATTCGCTATATGGTCTTGCTCCGTGACTGCCAGAGCACGGGGAGTGTTTGTATTTTGTGACATAGAGCATGGGATTGTGTGTATTTAGTGACAGAGAGAGCTCAGGAAGTGTGTATATGTAGAGTTGTGTGTATTTAAAGGAGTTGATGTGTATTTAGGGTAATGCTGTGTGTGTATTTAGTGGAGTGTGTGTGTATCGAGGAGAGTGTGTGTGTTTCGGGGAGAGTGTTTGTGAATATAAGGGAGGGTGTGTATGTATTTAGGAGATTGTGTGTGTGTTTTGAGGAGAGTGAATATAGGGGAGCATGAGTATTAGAGGGGAGTGTTTGTGCATTTAGTGGCACAGAGTGCAGGGTATGTGTATACAGTGTTCCCTCTGCTCAGCCTATCTGTATATTTCAGGAGAATGCCGCTCTCTGTGATGAAATTGCTCACATTGAGCAGAAGTTTCTCAGAGCCAAAGAGGAAAGAAGGTAAGGAATGGTTTCTACTCAATGCTTTTCTTACTGATTTCCACATTGTTCGGTTCTCTGGTTCCCAAATGGCCAGCTAGTCACCCTTCCCGGGTGTGTAGCGAGAGTAAGTGGTAATTGAGTCAGTCCGCTTTGCCGGTCTCCAGTACGATTCCTGAGCCAGGCAGGTCCTTAGTATTCCAGGGCACTGCTGATGACAACACAGCCCAGCCTGACTCATCAGCAGGATTTGGAGAGACAAACCAGCCACTGGGTGGGGGGGTGGCGGGGAATCTTTCCACTGAGCTCCTGTTAACACCTGTCTGAGAAAAAAAAATGGTGCTCGGTGCAGCCTGATGTTGAGGGGTTACTGATGCTGAGATGTCTTTGACGCACAAACATTCCCTCAGGTCAGGCCTTTAGAGTGCTGAGTTGAGTCGATGTATCACAGAGCCGCTTGCCCTCTGTCTTGCCTGACTCCGTGAGTTATGAGTCTGTCTGGAGTTCAGCAGGACCTCTCCCACTGTGCACAGCTCTGCTTGCTGTTGTCCAGTGGTGCATTTCAGTTCAGTCAAGCAAAGGCTTGAGGGGATGTGTATAAAAGCACTTGTAATCTTAGATTAATATGTTCAATGCCTTTGGCGTGTTATTACCAATTACCAAACAACAACCCATCGATAGGAGAATGCTTTTACACACAGTGTTATTAGGACATGGAATGCATGGCTGAACCCGGAATAACTTTTAAAAGGTAGTTTAACAAGGATTTGAAAATGAATTAAATGTAAAAGGTTGTGGGGGGGCAGGTGGGGGAAGGTAGGGCTGAGCCTGAACACACCTGTTTACTGCCAGCACACACCATAGGCTAAACAGCCTCTACTGTGATTGAGATTACACTCGGGAAAAAGTTATCTGTAAAGTAAGCATGCATTTCTCTCTCTTGCCCACTCCTTTGTACCTCCCCGATTCACTTGCTCTCTGTCAATGAGTCTCTCACTCTTCTTCCTGCCTGCCTCTCTCTCTCTCTCTCTCAATCTCACTCTTTCTGTGAACGGGGCTCTCTCTCTCCCCATTGGAACTTTCTAATCTAATCCCATCCCCTGTGACTCTCATGGCCTCACATGGACATATGTAATAGAGCGTGTTCCTCATGTCCTGTCCCACCCCAGGTTCCTGCTGAAGAGGCTGTTACCGCAGCAGGCGGTGCTGGATGGCAGTGATGCCCTCATGTTGCCCGTGGGCACCCCAGAGGGGAGTAGCCTGCCTGCCACCCCCTTGCCCAGTGTCTCAGGGGCGGAGGAGGCACCTGTCAAAAAATCAAAGAAGGACAAGCGAGACAAAGGAAAAGACAGCAAGGAGGATGGTAGGTACTTCCCTGACATGGTGAGGACAGTGAGCGCTGTCCCACTTGGTGAGGACAGAGAAGACACGGAGCACTTAGAAATCCTCTAAGAACTTAGTTGACATTTGTTCAGTGTCAGTTCAGTGTCATTCGCTCTCAAGCCTATGAACAGGCAGTTGTGCCCTGTGTCGGGCACACCTAACTTACAGTCCAGGCTGATGCCTCAGTGCTGTGCTAGGGGAGCTCTGTATTTAGAGGTGCCATCCATCAGATGAGATATTAAACTGAGGCCTCATCTGTACCCAGTCAGGAATTATGGCCACTGATCCTGTAGTCACATTTATCATTCACCTCATAACTACAGACAGCACCCAACACATCTGAGCTCACTATGTGAGAAGGGCTGTGAGATGTGTGGATGTTAGAGCACTTTATCACATATGTTCTTGGTGATGGTGTCCTCCCTGTCTGCAGCAAAGGGTAGCACTTGTGCAACAGTTGTTCAGGCAAGAGTGAATGTTGATGAGCTAACAATAAAAATGTTGTTTGTATTTTCACTGTGATCGCAGTTCAGTCCTTCTCTCCATTTTCTAACACAGTAACTGCTGTGTGTCAGACTGACTAGAGAGAGGGATAGGATGTGTGTCGTGGGTTAGTGATTTGTTTTGCTGACAAGAGTTTTAGACGTGGATTGATTTTCCACATAAATATTTTCTATTTCAGCCCCTATGATCACTGGTCCCAGACCTGAAATTAAATGTTATTAATAGGGGCTCAATGTGAAAATATCTCCCGAAGCACAGCTCTTTACCCGGATATATTAACAAGCACTTGCTGGCTTATAAAGAGTATATTGGGCTGTGAGTAATTTCTTTACTGAGTTGTGAAAGCCTGCTAATGGAGCCAGCAGCTGCTGCCAGAGTTGTGGACATCCAGTGATGCATTGCCAGCTTTCATATCAAACCCAGAGAGAAGGGATACACTCCAGATTACAAACTCCAGGGGATGACATCAGGATCTGGCGCCTAGGATCTTTAACATCCACCTGGACAGGCGGATGGGACCTTAGTCTCATCCGAAGGACAGGACAGCGAAGCACTCCCCAACATTGGAGTGTCAGCTTGCACTCTTGGAGTTGGGAGGACGTCTCGAAACATGTTACACACTTATGGACAGCAGTTGGCTTGAAGCCGAGCTGGAGGTGGGAGGAGGGAAAAGCTACTGAGTGCAATGTCTGCTGTATATAAGTGAGGGAAAATGTGTCTGTCATATCTGCTGTGCTAAACAGGTGTATACCTATATAAGGATTTGTGTACATATCTGTTTGTGCAAGGATCGGCCATATGTAAGAAGAAGGTGTAACCGGGGGTGCTGGGGGAGAGGCTTGACTGGACGAGGTGTTGACTGAATGGGGTGATGGGCGGGAGAGTGACGAGGGGATTTGCTTTCACTAACATCATCCACACAATTGCAGGGCTGAAGAAAGTCACGAAGAAGAAGAGAACAGGCGAGCGAGCCTCAAGGAGGTTTGTTCAGCCCATCCCGCTAGATCCATGTGGGAGGCCCATATTCCCCATCATGCTGGGAGGCCTGACCATATACAGTCTGGGAGAGGTGAGTGTCAGGGCAAACGCATTCATGCAGGAACTCTGGAAAATCTTGGAAGGTCCATAATAATTATAATAATAATATTCCTTGCATTTAACAAAGTGCTTTATCGTACCTTTTAGAGGTCTCAAAGCATTTGAAAGTATATATTGTAAAGTGGATTGACTATTTTGTGGGCGAATTGACCATAATATAGAATCCTGTAACTCGGTGGTTAGAGCACTCGCCTTACAAGCAAGAGACCTGGGTTCGATTCCAGGTCAACCTTGGCCAACTTTCCTTACTCCACAAGCCTGACAGTAATCCTCAAGGGAAAAAAACTATAATAAATTGGTGATTTCAATCCATGACTGTTTGTGGAACACTGCTGTGCACAGTTGGCTGCCGAGTTTCGCCCAAAAATATACAGTCAATTCACGTTACAACATATCCTGTGAAGTGCTTTGAGATGTCTAGAAGACGTGAAAAGCACTGTACCAAATACAAGGATTATTATTGTTATTATTATTAGATTTACCTAGTGACTACACTGCATACACTGAGATGTTTGTACCATGTGAAAATACCTTCCCGAGCACAGTTCATTACCCAAATATATTAACAAGTGCTTGCTATCTTATAAAAGAGTATATTAGGTTGGGACTAATTTCTTTACTTTCACTGAGTTGTAAAAGCTTGCTAATGGAGCCAGCAGCCTATATGAAATGATGATTATTGTTAGACTGAATGAGTGTGTATATAATAATAATAATCCTTGGATTTGAGAAAGAGCTTCATTTAAAAACACAGTGACTATACTTCACAGTTTATCTCTGGAAGATCTTTGAGATATCTCAATGGTAATGACAAGGTAGTATATCAAATGTAAAGATTATTCTTATTAAAGGTAATTATCGGTAATCATACTACTTGCATTTGATACAGCACCTTTCGCATCGGGAGTGCCAGCATTGAACAGTTAGTTTAGACCAGCAAATCCCTTATTATTTAAGAGATGTATTTACGTGACTGGCTGCTGGATAATTGCCAGTTGCTGTATTTCCAACACCTTGGGAAATCCTCTCGACTTGAAAGGTGCTATACAAATGTAATTTTGTTGTTGTCGTTGTTTTCAGATCATCACAGATCGACCCGGTTTCTGTAATGAATCCGCAATCTACCCAGTAGGGTTTTGTAGCACCCGCGTCTACGCCAGTGTGAAGAACCCCGAGCAGCAGTCATTGTACACTTGTCAGATCAAAGATGGGGGAATTGGACCACAGGTACTTCATATCCAGAGCTTAGCAACACTCAGCTACAACGCACCTCACACAGATACCTTTCCTATTGGTTACTCTGAAATGCTTTTGCCTTCTCTACTATTAACCTTGTGGGGAGTGGGGGTCTCCCTGAAGTTGAACTGGCTCCAAGTTGACATGTTTGGCAATGGAATCTCAGAATCAAGCCCACCTTCTGTGATGGTCTCCAGTCAGGTTCCTGAGCCAGGCGGATCCACAGTACTTCCGGGCACTGCTGATGGTAGCACAGCCCAGCATGGCTCACTGGCAGGACCCGTAAGGGCAAATCTGTCACTCGGAAGAGGGAATCCTCCAAC
The DNA here is from genome assembly GCA_035084275.1 of Hydrolagus colliei. NCBI lineage: Eukaryota > Metazoa > Chordata > Chondrichthyes > Chimaeriformes > Chimaeridae > Hydrolagus > Hydrolagus colliei. The sequence goes on along the minus strand of CM068748.1, from coordinate 21,791,095 downwards.
TAAGCTTCTGTTAAGCCTGCAAGCCAAACCCCAAACGGGTCCCAGTCAGACAAGCAGCAGGAAGCTTGCCAGACACTGTTTGCAATTTGCCCACAAATATACAGTCAATTCACTTTACAGTATAGTCTGTGAAGCGCTTTGGGACGTCGATAAGATGTTAAAAGCCGCTTTATTTTTGATTGTTGTTGTTTTGTTAATATTATCGCTTTTGTTGTTTATTGTTCTTGATTTTGTTTATTGTTGTTATTTTACTTCCCGCCCCCCCCGGCCCCCTGGCCTTCCCCCCCCCCCCCCCCTCTTCTTCCCTTACTCCCCTTTCCCACTTTCTCTCCCCGCTTTTTCCTTTCCTCTTTCTCTCCCTCTTCCCTCTTGCCCCCCTCTCTCCCTTATCCCTCCCTTTTCCTATCTATTGCTCCTCACCTTCATCTTCCTCTCCCCCTTTCCTCTTCTCCCCCTTTCTCCCCTGGCCCTATTTTCACGACTGTTTGTGGGACACTGCTGTGTGCAATCTGGCTGCCGTGTTTCACCCACAAATATACAGTTAATTTTCCTACTTTGCTTCCCCAAACTCTGTGAAGCGCTTTGGGACGTCGATAAGACGTGGAAAGCGCTATATAAACTTAAGGATTACTTACTTACTTTGCAATGGCGAACCGCACAGATAAGATGCAAGCCAGGTGCTTCAAGGTAAAGTGCGTTTGTGTGGGTTGGGGTGGGATGGGCAGATAGTCAGTGCTGGGAATGTGAACTTTGAATGCAAGGAGTTGCGCAGAGGGTGGGAAGTCGTACAACAAGTGAATTGCAGTCAATTTCTGCCATTTGAAAGGGAATTCAAGAGGAAAGGAGATGTAATGAGGTGCAGGGATACAGTGGAGGAGAATACCCGGACACGGGGACTTGCGTGTGCTACTGGCTAGGATTTCTAGCCAATGGCGGCTGAATCAGCAAATGTTTACGTGAAAATACAAACAGAATAATTTTCCTGATGTTCTGCATCCCCCTACTCTATTGTGCACAACAGTGCCAGGCCAGGGTGTTAGCTCTCCTCACAGTGGGCCTTCAGCTCACAACCTGTGGGCCAGGCTTAGTAACATTCCACTTCCTAGCTGATGTCAGTCAAAGGGAATCCCAGCAAATAGTCAATTAACACTCCCCGTGCCACTTAGAAACAAATACAGAACTGAATTAGATCATTCCACTCCAGAAACCCACTGGAGCTCTCTACTCTAATCCCATTCCCTGCTCTCTCCCCCATCCTGTCTGTGCTGATGTTCACTCTAATCCTATTCCCTTGTTTGTTTCAGTTTCACATTATTTCTCTCAAAATGTACATGTAGTTCCCTTTAAATTGGTGGTAGAATTTTAACCTCAGTAGCAATTTACAGCAAAGCATTCCTGAGTGTAAAGCTTGATGTGAAGGTAGTGAGGCAATGCTATGGTATGAATGGTGATCTGTGGCTTGTTACTTTCCCTGGGTGCCATGCTGTTAACCTAAATCTATCACACGCTCCTGATTGATGTTGTTTTCCTGATGGTAAATGCAGCTTGGGTGTGTGTACGATCATACAGTACAAGGCGATGATGGGGCTCAGTAGATTGTGCCTGTCACAGGTACACAGAAAGAGCTCCCTGTTTGTGTAATTGAACACAATACATACAGATTGTGTTGGAAGAAATAATTCCGAACAATGCTCAGTACGTTCCTGCGACCGCCTCACACAGTGCCCTGGGGTGCTGCATGCTGCTGGGAAAGGGAGAGGGTGGGTTGGGGGGATGGGAGGGCAGTACGGTGGAGAGAGCATTGGTGTGGGGTGGGTTACCAGTGAGGATGGAGGTTCGGTGTGGGTTGGGGTGGGGCTTGGGGTGGGTGGGGGTTACAAGGAGGTTATTGTAGGAGGGGTGTGGCTCCTGGTGTGGGTGCGCGGGGAGCTTGGTGCTGGGAGGGACGAGGGTGGGGTTCCTGGACGGGTCAGTAAGTGTCTTTGTCTTTTACACAGTTTGAGATTGTTCCTGAAGACGACCCTCAGAACTCGATCGTTGCCTCGTCGGCCGCTGCCTGCCATGCTAACCTGCTGAAAGCCATCGTCTCCACTCGGTGAGTCCACAGCCCCTGGCTGGTCCCCAGGTGATGTCCCTCAGCGCCTTGGGATGTCCTCCCGATGTGAAAGGTGCTCTATAAATGTTATTTGTTGTTGGTTGGGGGACCCTAGTTTGGGCCTCATTATAGGAAGGATATATAGGAATGGGAAAGGGGGTCACTGGGATGTTCTCAGAGTCAAGGTTCCAGTCCTGAAGAGAGACTGGAGCTGAGAGGGTTAATGGGCGACCTGACTGAGGGCTTCGCCATCGAGCCTTCAGGCCACTCTGCCCCTAACCTCTGGAATTCTATCCCGCAGTCCCTCCACCTCGCTCCCTTCCTAACCCCCTTCAAGACCCACCTCAAGACCTCCCCCACTCTTCAACTGTCCCATCGGTCTCCCCAAATACCCTGCTTTCTCTACATCCTCCCTGACCCCAGTTCAAATCTGAAACATTGACTGTCCAGCCTTGGGACATTCTCCCGACGTGAAAGGGCGTTCTACAAATGTAATTTTGTTATTGCTGTTGATGAAGGTGACCACAAGGTAAATAGTAATAGATTACGTCACTAAGCGACAGTCGGGAAGGGAACCAGAGGCATAGATTTCAAACAATCACTGAGAATTACAGGAGAGGTTAGACACTGTCTGTACACACAGGCCGATGGGTTTGCCTGTCCCAGCCCGGAGATGAGGCAACATCACTTGGGGGAGGGATAAGAGTGTGGGAGTGGGAAGGGAGTAAATTGCAAGCACAGAGTGAAAGCCTGTTTGTGGTGTGATATAATGGTGTTTTATACAGTAAGTGACCCCCTCACACCCCCCACCCCCTGCCCCACACTCTAGGGTTGCGGGTGAGAATTGCTGTGTGCTGACTGCTTGCTCCATTTGTCCGAGCACAGTCAGGACTTTACAGTATGTGTCTGTGAAGCACTCTGAGATGCCTCAACAACCTGATAAGCTGCTGTGTCAAACACAAGGATGATTATTAAAGAAGCCCTGAAGCAGCACTGAGCTGAATTCCTTGTGTCGGCTGGTGAGCTGTGTTTCTGTGTGTGAGGTTAATATACTTTCCCTTCTCATGCTCAGAGGACAGACGTTCACCAATGTGTTGCCGTCCGGAGCTGCTTTCTTTGGCTTCTCGCACCCCACCATTCAGAACTTGATCCAGAGCTGCCCGGGAGCCAGGAAGTGTGCCTGGTAAGACCGTCTCTATAACCTGAGATCAGGCTGCGGGTTTCGGGAATGGTCAGCTCACACAGCGCCGTACCGTCAATTAGCACAGATACCAGCTGCAGAGACATTGCAGAGACTCTGGTCACCCCTGTGACAGGAATAAATGCAGCTCCGAGCAGGGAGTCAGTGAGTCTCATCTGTCTTTCCAGTGACAGCCTGACTGCCCCCAGGGCTAAGTGGGGGAACAGTCACTAGCTGTAAACCATCAGGGCCCTGTAAGGAGTACAGTATCTTAGTGGTTAGAGCCCTCACCTCACCCAAATGCGAGGACCTGGATTTGATTCCCACTTAGGGTGAAACGTTGGGTATATTTCCTTATACCACGCTCCTCTGTTTACAGTAAGTTGGAACTCAGCAGATCACCTTTCTGGGGATAATAATCCATTTTTTAAAAAATAATAATTTTGTCACTCAATCCATGACTGTTTGCAGTACACTGCTGTGTGCAGTACACTGCTGTGTGCAATTCACTGCTGTGTTTTGCCCACATAATATACAGTCAATTCACTTTACAGTATATTCTGTGAAGTGCTTTGAGATATCTGAAAGACATGATAAGGTGCTAGATCAAATGCAAGGATCATTATTAACAAGCCTGATACCTGGGGAGAAGAAGTTTATCTTAAGGGTGATGAGCAGTGCAGAAGGAGGTTTACTCTGTCTCTAATCCTGATCAATGAGTGTAGATGGACAGTACAGAGGGAACTTTACTCTGCCTCTAACCCACTTTGGCGCCTGACCTGGGAGTGATGAATGCCAAATGCTAATGCTGGCCCTGATCTTATTGACGAGCTGCCATGTTCTGTGCCCACAGTTATCGCTGGGTGAGGTTTGAGGTTTGCCGGCCTGGAGATGGACAGGTGCCTCACGACTTGCCAGAAGATGATGCTTCTGTTAACTTTGAAGCTTTGAGGCAGCGAGTGTATGAGGAGAGACTGATTAATCAGTCCGAACCAGGTAACCATATCACAGCTAACACTGATAGCACACTTCATCACATCTCACACTGTACAAGAGATAGCAGCTTGTTGTACACTGAGGGAATAGTTTATAGGCATGGTGTCTGTGTGTACATGATTGCAGCGATGGTGTGTGTGTGTGATTACAGTGATGGTGTGTGTGTGTGATTACAGCGATGGTGTGTGTGTTTGCGTGATTACAGTGACATGTATGTTTATAGCGATGGCATATGTGATTACGGTGATGGTGTATGTGATTACAGTGATGGTGTATGTGATTATAGGGATGGTGTATGTGATTACAGTGATGGTGTGTGTGTTGATGATTACAGTGATGGTGTGTGTGATAATAGTGAATGTCTGCATGTGTGATTACAGTGACTGTGTGTCTTTTGTGATTACAGTTGTGTGTGTGTATGATTCCAGTAATTGTGTGTGTGTATGATTCCAGTGATTGTGTGTGTGTGTGTGATTCCAGTGATGGCGTGTAGGTGTGTGTGATTATAGTAATAGTGCGTGTGCATGTGTTTACAGTCACGGGTGCGTCTCGATTACAGAGAAGGGGTGCGTGTGTTTACAATGACAGTATGGTGTGCTTATGAGGATTGTGTGGTGATGGCTGACTCCCTGTCTGCCCTGTCAGGTACCACAGGCCTTCAGTTGGGACCCAGGCTACAATGCCCAGCCTCAAACACCTCCAGCACTCTCCACTCCCTGCTCTCTTCCAGCTCCGCCTCAGCACTTCTGGTCCGAGGTACCGTATACAAGGCCATGTGTTTCTGCATAGTCTTTCGCTATTACGGCACAATTCAGTGGGACAGTGTATACACTGCAGACAGAATGAAGTAGTGTAGCTGTTAACACTATTGCCTCTGAGTCAGAAATGATGGGACTTTGGGAATCAGCTCACAGTCCAGGCTGACACCCCAGTGCAGCGCTGGGGGAGGGTCACATTGTCTTTCGGGTGAAACATTAAACTACTGTTCGGATGTATGTGGGTGGGTGTGGGTGTGTGGGGGAATATGGCTGGTGTGGGGGAGTGCTGGCTGGGAGTTTGAGGCCAGTCGTGTGGCAGATCGCAGTGTGTTGCCCTCATATCGGCCTCTCATTGTTCTCCTTGCAGCCTCGGAGCAGAACAAGCCCCCGCCCTCCCATCACGCCGGGCTGCCACAGGAGCAGGTCTCACCGCAGCCTCACCGCCGGCCATCCCCGGCTCCCTTCAGCTCACCCAAGGGCCGCCAACTGGCTCCCGCCACCAGCATCCTGGCCCTGAGCACTGAGAGCGAGCACTGACGGACTGACTGACTTACAGCTGCCGCCTGTCAGGTGTGACTGTCACAGCCTCAGGCGATCAGGGTTATGAGACCAAAGTGGGAAGCAGTTGGCCGAGATCATGGTCACCTGTGGCACCGTGATGAACTGTGTGTGCGCAGCCTGTCCGTACACTACACTCTCCTGTGTGTGTGTTTGCAGCCTGTCCAAATGCTGTATGCGTCTGTGCAGCCTATCCATACACTATGCTGTATGTATGTGGCCTGTCATACACAGCAATGAGCTGTGTGTGTGTGTGCATATGTTTGTGTGCAGCCTGTCCATACATTGCACTGTGTGCGTGTGTGTACATGCACACTGTCCATACTGGCTCTGTGTGTACGTGTGTTGAGCCTGTACAGCCTGTCCCTATGCTGTACTGTGTGTATGTGTGCTGGCTGTACTCTGTCTGCCTGCACAGGGTGCACTGCTCTTCTCAGGAGCACGGTAATTTAGCTTTGACCCTTTGCAGGGAGGCAGAGTATCCCAATCTTTTTATACAGATATCCCAGGCCTGAATGATTCAGCTCAGGTCTTGACACCTGAGATTTCCCTATTAAATAAATGCCTGTTTAAAACTCAGTGCTATGTGGCCTCAGCTCCCTGTGCGGCAATTTAGCAGAGAAGCTAAGTGACAGTTTGTTATCAGGGTCTGAGGCTGGGTGATCACACACTGGCTGTATCTCTACCAAACCAGCTGGAAAGGTTTACATCCACCCAGAATGGAATGTGTGACACTGAGACATGGTGGGTGTAATAGAATGGAGTGTATGAGTGTTACACACACAGTGGGTGTGAGCGGAGGGTGTGTGAAAGGATTTGCAACATGTCATGTGCTCTACTGACGCAAGCTGTTCCATATGCTGGTGAGCTGGGTTATTGCTGTGCCAGTGAGTATAGCACTGAACACTGTGTGTGTGTGTGTGTCTATCAGTGAGTGTAACACTACAATGTGTGTATCAGTGAGTGTTCAGTGTGTATCAATGAATGTAGGGTATGTATCAGTGAAAGCTGAATTTAGTTACCTGGCTGATGACAGGAAGGTACAAAGGAGAAACCAGACCCGTAACACTGTCTGTAACACACCATTACGGTGTGTTACAGACATGTCACCTGGTGCTCTCAGCGATGGTCCTCAGAACTCCATCTCGTTCCTCGTAACTTTGCATGCAACAACAACAAAATTGCATATGTATAGCTCCTTTTATGTCAGGAGGATGTCCCAAGGCGCTGAACACAATATACAGCCTTTATTATTTATTTTCTAGCATTTGTCCAATTACCTTGTGAAGACTTTATGGCTCTGTTACCTCTGTGGGTGTGCTGGATAATCCCATCTGCCCCTCTCTCTGTCTCTCTCTCCATTTCTGCGTCAATGTAGTCCTGATCTGGGCTGGCATGCCACAACGTCCTGACTTCTAATATGAGAGTGAGTGAGTGGCTGAGCCAGGCTGACACCTAATGAAGGCTTCATGGACTAAATGACTGCTAATGACTGCTTGGAAGGAGGAATTTCATTTCCCTCTTCCCTTCTCTCCTCCAGCAGCAGCTGAGCAAAATGGTGCATGGAGGAGTGGGAGAACTGGTTGGAGAAATAGGGAGGTGCCAGGACAGGAAGTGATTTGTGGATGAGTGTGAACAGCATGAGAAGGTTCTGTGATGGAGCCAGAGCGTGGCAAACAGATGGGGGTGGGTGCGGGATTTGAAATTGGTGAGAATTCCACGTTCTGCCAATTGTAATGAATATTTAGTCCATGAAGCCTTACAAAAAGGCCCTGTTTTAGGCAAACTGTATGGAATGACAATGGGCACCTACACTCTGCCCACAAAGGGAAGAGACTAAACAGATCAGATCAAGCCCACTGAATCATCATCTCAATCTGCCAATCACAGTTGAGAATCATCAAGGTCCCTTCACTTGGCTGCCTCAGGCCTCTTCCTCTCCACTACACCATTGGCGGTCATGCACTTAGAGGAGGGTTCTTGAAATGGGCCTTGAAGGAGGTGAGAGACAGGGCAAAGGGACTTTGGAATGGAGTTCCAGAAGTTTGGGGCAGAAAGGCTGAATGTCCAACTGTCGATGGTGGGTGGGCAGGGCGGGGACATGTAGCATATCAGTACCTGCTGAGCGATGGGAGTGGACAGGTTGAAAAGGATTTAGAAAGTCACAGAAGTAGGGAAGAGCAAGACCAGGGATTTGAAGGCAAAAACAAAGATTTTGAACTCTTGGGGATGGGGAGCCAGGCAAGGGTAGGGATGATAGGCTCACTTGAAAATTAGTCCGAAACGGAACAGGAATGTAAGCGTAAATATTAACTTGCCTTTAACAAGTTTAATTGGGAGTGAAGGGGAAGGGAAGCTTGGTGAGAATGCAGAACTCACTGCCACAAGCTCTGGCTGAAGCAGGAACCACTGCTAAGAATCTGGGTGCAAGTGTGAGAAAGGGAAATAGGACGGCTGGAGACTCATGCGGAGGATATCCAGCACAGACTAATTGGACCGAATGGCCTCTTTCTGTGTTAGTCCACTCTGCGTAACTGTGTTAATGGTCTCTGTGAAGATGGCAGCACCGACAATTCCACCTTCGCTCTCTCACTGAGCCTGGCCTTCAGGAGAGGCTCTTGTGATTGTGTTGGAAAGGTTTGGTAGCTGAATGCCGAGTTACTGTTGGGAGCAGACAGTAGCATATCTTGTGTGGTTACTTTTGCTCATCATTTTAATAACCATTTCTGATGGGTGTAGTACCTTTTCAAGACCTGCTGAGGGCGATGTGCCCTTGCCTGTGATCCAGTGCTAGATGTTCACAGTTTCCTGTTCTGAGCGTTCAAACCATCGTGGATCTCTCTAATCCCATTCCCCACTCTCTTCCCATTTGTGTGAATGCTGGTGCTCACTCCCCCAAAGAGCTCTTTACTCTAACCTAAATGCCGTCTCTCCCTATCATGCCTGTGCTGGAGCTCACTCCTCCACTGGAGCTCTCTAATTATAATTAATCCCCTTCCCTACAATACCTCAAATTATCCAGCTAGGACCACCCTACCCAATCGGGCTTTGGCTTGCAGAGTTAACAGGAGCTGAGTGGGGACTTCCTGTCGCGGTGACTGCCCTGTCCTTCCAAGTCCTGCTGATGAGCCAGGCTGCACTGTGTTTGTTCAACCAAGGGAAACAATCTCCCACTATCTAGTTTGTCATGCCCCTTAATATTTTATAGGTTTCTATAAGATCCCCTCCAATTCTTCTATGTTCCAGAGAATATAGGCTCAAATTAATCAACCTATCATCATAAGGGAGTTGGAGGCTCACTCATGGTGAGGTGTAAACACCGGCACAAACTGGTAACTGGACTGTTTCTGCAACATACATTTAGTTGTCCCTGTCTGATCTCTACTATCTCCACTTCACTTTGTGACCCCCAGTCCCCCGATGTTATGTCAGCCTGCCTTTCAGACATCAGGGGCTGGATGAGCACAAATTTCTTGCAGCTGAATGTTGACAAGACGGAGGCCATACTTCTTGGCTCTCGTCAAAGTCTCCATTCGCACGGCTCTCACCTCCTCCACCTTCCTGGCCTGCCCCTAAAACTCTCCGAACTTGTGCGCAACCTTGGCATCAGGTTTGACCCCCAACTGTCCTTCCTCCCCCACATCCGGTCCATCACCAGCACTGCCTTCTATCACCTCCGACGAATCGCCCGTCTCCGGCAATACCTCACCTTAAAAGCCGCCGAAACCTTGGTCCACGCCTTTATCACCTCTCGGCTAGAGTATTGCAACACCCTCCTCACCGGTCTCCCCTCCACCACAATCCACATAATCCAGTTTATCCAAAATTGCCGCCTGCATACTCATCCTCTCTAAGCTTCGCTCCCCCATCACCCCAGTCCTTGCCAGACTTCACTGGCTCCCTATCCCAGAGAGGATCGACTTCAAGATCCTCACCCTTGTTTGCAAATCTCTCCACTCCTCTGCACCACCCTGTCTCTCTGATCTCCTCTCCCCCCAACCCAGCACCCACTGCCTTCGCTCCTCTGGGTCTGGCCTCCTCCATGTTCCCCGAATCCTCCGCTCCACCCTCGGCGGCCGTGCCTTTAGCTACTACGCTCCGAGGCTCTGGAACGCCATTCCTCACTCGCCTCGCCCCCTCTCTTCCCACTTTCAGGTCACAGTTGCAGACCTTTCTCTTCAACCGAGCTTTTGGTCACCTTCCTGCCCCTGCCTCTGGCTCGGTCCCAGGATCCGCTACTGTGAAGCGCTCTGAGACGCCGTCCGGCGTGGAGGATCCTATATAAATTGAAGTTGTTGTTGTTGTTGTTCAATACTGACACAGGCTAATCAGAGTGTAGGACAATGTGTGATGGGGAGTGTTTGTGTCCAGCACTTCAATGTGGCCGAACTAGCTGCCAGCAACTCTCGGATCTGTACTGTGATCCCAGCAAAACCTCTCCATATTCTCCATATACACAACCCTAGTAACCCCAAACACTAACTCATGAGAAAGACCTAAAAATAAGTCAGTATTTCCTGTATCAGAGAGTGTTATAGTAATTCTTGCATTTGACATAGCGCCTTATCACTTCACAGTTAGCTCGGTCTGTGAGCGAAACCCGCCATCGTCATCAGGCACATGGTGTCAGGTACACCACCAGCACTCCTTTGTCAGAACTTCACAATCAATACCACTGCTTTGTCACACAACTCAGTCGTTGTGTGTCAACCTGGCTCTGTGTGTGTGTGTGTGTGTGTGTCAGCCCGGCTGCTTGTGTGTGTGTGTGTGTGTCAGCCTGGCTCTGTGTGTGTGTGCATCAGTCCGGCTGAATACGTGAGTCAGTGTGACTCTGTATGTGTGTGTCAGACCGGCTCAGTGTGAATGTGTGTGTGTGTATGTGTGTGTCAGCCCGGCTCGGTGTGTGTGTGTGTCAGCCTGTTGAACTATTTGACATAAAAAAAGGAGAGTCTCTCCCAGCTTTCTGGCCAACATTGTCTCAAGTAAATTAGTCATTTGCTTCACAGCTATTTGTGGAACATTCGTGTTCTGCACAAATTGGCTGCTATGTTTCACTACACTTTACAATGTCTCTTGTGAAGTTCTTTGAGACGTAATGTGAAAGGTGCTAGATCAGGTGTAAGATTATTAAACTGTTTGATACCACATCTCCAGTATCAAAATGTCTCAAAGGACCCAGCTGAAGACAAAGCGCCTGTGTGTGTGGGGGTGGGAGGGGGGCCGGGGAAGGAAAGAAGGATATGTGCAGTGTGGCTGTGTGAGGCTGACCAGTATCATTCTCTTACACTGAGTGACAACCACACAACAACGCTTATTTGCAAATGAAATTCACAGAGTTAATACATTTTTACAGCCTCACTTCACAGTGGCAACAATCTGAGCTCTGCTCAAGGAAGTATTGTCAAGTGTAGTGATTGTTTCTGAGGCAAACGCGACAGCCATTTTGTCACAAAGGCGTAGTGTGATGGCAGATCGGTGGCCAGAACACAGCAAGCCTTCCAGGTGTTATATTCCAAACAGCTTTACATTTTAAATTACAGTAATGTTGTTAACACTTAGGGTCCGGTGATTTATCGATATATCGGTTATATCAATATAATTTTTCATATTGATATGCCAATATCAGAATTTAAAATATATAGATATATCGAAAAATTCGATATGAAAAAATATATCGGTATATCGTAAATATCGGTATATCGTAAATATCGTTTCCGGCGATATATCGGTATAATGCGATCTTTTCCAGCTTACCTTATCGCCAGCATTGCAACCTCCTGGGCCTAGAGCACGGAATGCGTTGGCATATCGGAATGCGCACGCACCCCCAAATGCGCACACACACCGGAATGCGCACGCATCCCCAAATGCGCACACACACACCCCAAATGCGCTCGCACCTAAGAATGCGAGTGCATGCGCAGTATAAAAAAACGGAAATATCAATATATCGATATGAGCCCAACAATATATCGATATCAGAAAATTGGAATATCGAAGGACAGTATTAACTTCGAGTGAGGATAGTTGAGATGTACAGTAATGTTCCCAGGAAATCATGGATAGGTCAGAGTTTTTCTCTCTGCAGTTGAGGGGATTAAGAGGGACCCGATTGAGGTACTTAAGGTGAAAGGATTCAATAAGGTGGATGTTAATAGGTTGTTTCCTCTTGTTGAATCATAGAATAGCACAGCACAGTAGGAAACCATTCAGCACATGGGCCTGTGCCAGCTCTTTGGAAGAGCTACCCAAACAATCCCAATCACCCTCTCCTTCCCCGGATCCTTGCAAATGTTTTTCAAGTACCTTTCCAATTCCCTTTTGAAAGTTGTTATTCAATCTGTTTCCACCACCCTTTCAGGCAGTACATTTCAGACCAAAATAACTCTGTTAAAATATGATTCTTCCCTCATCTCCCCTCTGGACATTTAGCCACTTGTCTTTAGGGTCTATAAGCGGAGGTTATAAATATCACTCAGTCAGCAACACATAATAGAGAGTTCACATGCAGGGTGGCAGAATGAGGACCTCACTGGCCGGAACTGTGGTTTAAGCCCAAACCATCAACACGATAAAGAGGAGATGTGATGCAAATATGAGGGAGAAGCGAAGGGAGGGGTGTAGGAGAGGGTGACAGTGAGGTATAGGGGAGGGAATAGAGGGGTTTATGATAGGGGAATATAGAAGTTTGGGAGGAGGAACAGGGATGGAGGAGGGGAACGGATGGAGGAGGGCAACGGGTGGAGGAGGGGAACGGGTGGAGGGTAGGTTAACAGAGGGTGTGGGAGAATGGAACAGAGGGGTGGAGGATAAGGAAATCGCATTCCGCAAAAATGTGAGTCAGTCTGTGAATTTAATTTGCAAATGAGCACTGTTGCTTGGTTTCTCAGCGTAAGAGAATGACACTGACTAGCCCGACACGTAGGCAAACCACCAGCCACACTGCACGTTATCTCCTGCCTGTGGGTGACAACGCCCAGGTACAGGGATCTCTTGTTACCCTCACACACACACAGGCTCCAGCCGGGCCCTGGGAGATGCTTTGAGACACTTTGACTCAGGAGTTGTAAGCCGGCTCTCCTTGGGGCTGAACTAGCTCCAAGGTGATATCATAGCAACAGAATGTCAGAATCGAGTCAGGCTTCTGTGATGGTCTCTAGTCTGTGATGGTTCCTGAGTTGGGCAGGTCCTCAGTATTCCAGGGCAATAATGTCGTCAGCACAGCCCAGCCTGGCTCATCAGCAGGACATGGAAAAGCAGACCAGTCACTAGGGACAGGAACTCATCCCATTCTGCTCCCCCGTTAACCCTACCAGCCAAATGCATACTCTGCATACTCTGGGGTCCCCAAACTTTGCCTAATAATTTCAACAGCAACAACGACAACTAATTGTCTGTCTAATTTCAACACAATATGAAACTCAGCCTCGAGCCAAAAGATCAACAAATATATAAAAATAGGCACAATAAATGAATCAAATTCACCATTCACTTCATGATTGTGGGACACTGTTGCACGTAATCTGCTACCGCGTTTCACCTACAAAATCCACAGTTAATTCACTTTATAGTATATTCTGTGACACACTTTGAGAAGTTGCAATGATGTGATAAGTTGCTACATCAAATGCAAGGATTATTATGATTATCTCACTTGTAGCAGCAATGGCTTGTCTTGCACCACTGAGCCACCTCAGTGGTGCAAGACACTTGCACCACTGCAAGTGTCTCAGAGCAGTTAATGATATGATATGAAGCTGTCAGAGGATGGGAAACAGACACAGCTTGCTATACACAAGGCCCAGTATTGCTCTATCACTACAATCAATTGACCTATTTTCTGTATTCACCTCCTTGTGTTATTTGTCATCAATATCTGCACAGTGTCTTGAGTGGGACTCTCCACCATTGAGCTCATGTTAACCCTCTAAGCTCTAAAGGTCCTTGCTGGATAAGCAGAGGGAAAGCTTGCCATAGGAACTAGAGTAGGTCATTCAGACATTCGAGCCTGCTCCGTCATTTAATTAGATCATGCCTGATCTGTACCTCAACTAATCCTTTCAATTCCAATTTCCTTCCCCCTCCCCGATTCCGATCCTAGCTCTGGTCTGAAACATTGACTGACCAGCGTCTTTGGACGTCCTTCTAATGTGAAAGGCATTACTTAAATGTAATTTTGTTGTTGTTGTAATCTGTCTGAGTCCCTTTGTAACTTCCAAGTCCCATGTACACAACTTACTGAGACTCTTAGCTTAGTGTCATCCAAATCATATACTGTATATGGTGAATATCTGAAGTACGAGTACCGACCCCTGGAGGGTACTTGCCCAAGTGTTCAGTCACTCTATCCCTAATGATGGATTGCAGTATTTTCCCTACAACTGTTAGGTCTGTAGCTTCCTGGTTTCTCCCTCCCTCCCTTCTTAAATAATGGGTTGACATTCACAATTTTCCAATCTAAGGGCAGCATTACAAAATCTAGTGAACTTTGGAAAATTATGATGAATGCATTTACAATTTCTTCTCCCATTATTTATCTCGAGGCTCATTATTTTCTCCCATTATCATTTTTAAATTTTGTATCAATTTTATTAAGCATTTCTCTTTAACTTATTTTTAGGTTCTCCTGTACTTTGTCCTCATCCTCTACTGTAAGAACGGTAGCAAACTGTTTATTTAACAAGCTAGACATTTCCTTATTTTCTGTTACAGTCTCATCCACATCTGTCTTTAACAGACCCACATTCCCCTTGACAATTCTCTTTCTCTTAACATATTTGCCAGACAGTGAAATCAATGGCAAGCTATGTGGTTTTAGCTGGTTAGACCCTAACAGTTACTCCAACGAACAATCTTGAGGTTCCCCAAGCCTTACATCTTGCCAACCTGTACCTCATACTTTCCAGAAGTAGGTAAGCAGGATGGGTTTCACCAGGGAGAGAGTGTACATTCCATTCCAGACACAGGACACAGATTTACTGTAAAATGTAGTGACTGTGTATGTTATAGGTTAATGCGGTGCCTAATTTGAGCAATGTCCCACAAACAGCCATGAATTGAATGATCAGTTTTATTTGAGGGATATCCTGGCTGGCGACACGGAATAATGAAAGTGCTGAACACAGGAAGTGGTGAGCTAAGCTTTCTCCCCCAGTGATGTGAGGACATGCTCTTACACTCAGTTAGAAAGGTTAGGACACAGGCAGTGAGAATAGAGCACGGGGACAGACCACGTCGGGGGAGGTGGTGAGGTGTGAGAGCCATGATGCAATGCTCTATGGTGGAGCAGGTTGCATGGGCTAGACCATTCCTTCCGTGTGTCCCTCGGGGATTTGGGGAAGGTTGAAGGAACGAGGGCATGGTGTGGAAAATCCTGACATTGGAACACAGTGCGAGAAATATAATAATAATCCTTGCATTTGATATAGCGCTTTTCACATCTTCTAGACGTCGCAACGCATTTCACAGAATAACAACAACAAAATTACACTTCTACAGTGCCTTTCATGTCAGGAGGACATCACAAGGCGCTGGACAGTCATTGTTTTAGACCCAAGTTGAGGACAGGGAGGGTGGAGGGAAAGGGTGGAGGGAATTCAGAATATACTGTGTAGTGAATTGACTATATTTGTGGGCAAAACACATACATCAGTGTCCCACAAACAGTCGTGGTTTGAAATCACCGATTTATTACTTTTTTTTAGAGATTTTTATTAGTCGTGTGGAGTAAGGAAACTTGCCCCAAGGTTTTGCCCTGACTGGAATTGAACTCAGGTCTTGTAAGGCAAGTGCTCTAACCAACAATAACAACAAAATTACATTTATAGAGCACCTTTCACGTCGGGAGGACATCCCAAACCACTGAGCTACAGAAATCCAAAGTAGAAGAGCAAAAAGAGGAAGCTCCAAATCAGCATGTTTTGGGGCCCTCAGCAATGTGTGTTTTACATAATAAATCACTTCCTGCCAAAGGAGCCAGGAAGCGAGCCCTGGGCAGACTGAGAGGCACTGAGGGTGACCGACAAGGGAAAGAGGACAAATGCACGACTTTAGCTAGGGAAAGGGTCCAGCTCAGGATTGTTAGTAGTGCAATCAAGTTTAGTGAGAGAGAGAAAGAGAGAGAGAGATAGGAGTGGGGGAGGGATGTTGAGAGAGGATGAGGGGCTGTGTGGGGGGTGGGGTGGGGGGGAAAGAGAGAGCTGGAGAGAGCAATAATTAGAAAGTTAGAGAAAGAGAGTGTGGGAAAGAGAGTTGAAAACAGAGAGAGCTAGAGGGATAAAGTGAGGACTGGAGAGAGAGAGATACATTTTTTTAAATGATTAAGAAAACAAGGGAGCAGCCAGAATGTGGGTGAGGTCTCCCTCGAGGTGTGTACTTGGTGACGTGAGGGTTCTCAGTGGTGTAGGTGTCCTGTGCAATCACAAGATCAGTCTGGGTGAAGAAGACCCTTTTGGCCCATCTGACCTCATGTCTCCCCATCACTGCACCCAGCTGTGTTTTAAATGAGTCCGATGATCCTTATTATTTACAGCCTATGTGTAGTACTCTACATTCATCTGTATTAAACTTCATTTGCCAGCGATCAGCCAATGAAGGTTAACATCACAGAGGTGTCCCGGGGACCGGCCCTCACTGTGGCCGTCCAGCCTCAGGCCAGGCCAGCACATTATCATAGTGCAGCCCTCAGCTTCTCCATTCACAGAGCTGGGCTCAGTCACACATTCCACTCTCTGTTCCCTGGGGAGGCGATCATGGTGGGGCAGTGTGGTTGTTAAACATCGTCCATTCCCAGGTTTAATGCAAATTAAATGGAAAATTCCAGAGCCGAGTGAGGAATTCATAGAGGCTGCTTGTCTCTCGTCAGAAGCCAAATCAACAACCAAATTGTCGAGAGTTTAGTGATCTATAGATCTATAGATTAGATTAACTATCTTGTCATTGACTGGAGTCAGTGGATCAGGGATGAGGGGGCAGGGC
This sequence comes from Hydrolagus colliei, assembly GCA_035084275.1. Taxonomy (NCBI): domain Eukaryota; kingdom Metazoa; phylum Chordata; class Chondrichthyes; order Chimaeriformes; family Chimaeridae; genus Hydrolagus; species Hydrolagus colliei. Next base: position 21,774,531 of record CM068748.1, on the reverse strand, counting down.
AGTCTCAGGAAATAAATTCCTTGCATTTGATATGTTTGTAGTTTTTGCCTTTCACATCAGGAAGACATCTCAAAGCTTTTCACAGGAATAACAATAATATAATAATAATCTTTTCATGCCTTCTAGACATCTCAAAGCGTTTCACAGAATATACCGTAAAATGAATTGACCATATATTTGTGGGCGCACAGCAGTAACCCACAAACAGTCGTGGATTGAAATGACCAATTTTTTTTAACTTTGTTTTTTTTGGGAGGGATTATTCTATCACTGTAAACAACAGCAACAACAACTTGCATTGATATAGTTCCCTCCACTCAGGGTAGCATCTCAGAGCACTCAACAGTGGCAAAATCTGATTCCAAGCCTGGAGTGGGGGAGGTGGCAGTAAGCACGCTCTCAGAGGAACTTTTTCAGGCGGGACTTGAAAGAGGGGAGAAAGGGGGCAATGCGAAGCGATTGAGGGAGAGTGTTCCAGAGTTTGGGGGCGTAGTGGCTGAAAGTGTGACCTCCGATGGTGGTCGGAGGGTGCAAAGGACGAGCAAGAAGCTGATGCCAGTCGAGCGGAGGTGCCGAATCGTGGATTGGAGTGATGGGGTTGGAGGGGTAGGGAGGTGCCAGGGACTGAATGGATTTGAACACAAGTGCGAGGATATTGAAATTGATCCGTTCGGTGATGGGGAGCCGTTGGAGCCTGGGCCAGAACTGAGATGTGGACAGGTAAAGGAGTGTCCTGACTGGGACAGTTCAGCCCAATTTATGCCTGAGAGAGAACAGAGACTTACGAGTGTGTGTTTGTCTGTCTATGTGTGTGTGTGTGAATGTCCTCTTCCCTTATCAGTAAAGTCATCTCACAGTAAATAGCTTTCCTACATGAGCAGTGTCACCGCATTGTGAAAGATCTGCTAATTCTTCCTGTCCAGCCTGCAGCGTGCTCCCCCCAGGCTGACTTCCTCACATCTGCTCCCCCTGCAGCTCTGCTCTGCTTGGGGGATGTGAAGTTCATCCCATGCTCCCTGGACACCTGGCTGGATATCAGCCTGCCCTGCATTAGCAAATGCCTACCACTTGCTAGCAAATAACTAGCAGTAACACAGCCCAGCCTGTCACCAGCACAGTCACACAGCCCAGCCTGTGCGTGTCTCTGTTAGTGTGTCTCACTGTGTATGTGTGTCTCTCCATCTACCTGTGTTCGGGTTTTTGTGGCTGTGAGGGTGTCTCTCTGTGTCTGTGTGTCTCCCCTCTGTCTGTCTTTTGTGTGGATGTGTCTGTGGGTTTCTCTCTCTGTATCTGTGTGTATGTATGTGTCTCTCTCTGTGCGTATGAGCGTGTCTGATTTCCTGGAGCGCCACACGAGTAACACTGGTGAGCTTGGTGAGCAATCCTGGTCTTTGGAGGATCCCCAGGCTTGTGAATGTAATGTGGGATGGAAACAGATCATTGGGTGTTTGAGACCTGGATTGCTGTTTTCCATTCCGCCCAGCTTTGGTTACAGAAAACATTACTTTTTTCGCAGTTGTCTGATGGCATCATTTGCAGTTCATTCCCTTAAAAGAAGCTCGGGATCAGCTTCTTTGCTCTTCTCTGGACTATTTCTAGGGTCAGGGGAACGCCTTATGCCATAGTGACCAGAGCTATCTGGAGTATTCTGGGTGTGTCTTGACCAGTATGGAGGACAGTGCAGAGTGAGCTTTACTCTGTCTCTAACCCTGACCTGGGGGTGTGGATGGGCAGTGTAGAGGGAGCTTTACTAATGTCTCTCACAGCTCAGGGTGAGTGACAGCTCAGTATTTGTGGTTTTACTGTAGCCAGCTGCAAATAAGTTTCTTTCTATTAAAACATCAGACCGTGCTGGAGCCAATAAGTTTATAAAACAATGTGGGAAGAGTACACAGCTCACACACAATGCATAGTCACAGTCAGGTTTAGAACGCATCCAAGAGGATTCATGCACACAGTCGCTGAGAGCAATCTCCTGCATCCATGGGGTGGGCTTCACACACCCTGAGACCCTCGACCTTAGGAAATCCAACCCAGCCCCACATTCCCATCACATTACTGTACCTGCTCCAATCACTCTGTGTTGTTCACTACCACATAATAGACTTATCAGCAAAATTGAAGCAGAGGGGATAAAAGGCACAATGACAGCATGGATACAAATGACTTGGACTTGGGTATACAGAGCAACTTAAAAGTTTTCAGATGACATAAAGCTTGGGATAGCAGAAAACGGTGAGGAGGATGGTACCAGACTGCAAAATGACACAGACAGGCTGGTGTGTTGCATATTGCTTAAAAGACCCAAGTGTCAGTTGAATATGGTCAATGGAAGGATAAGAGGGTTCTGGGAAAGTGACCGAGCAGATTTGAAAGAGATTGATTTGTAAATTAGAATTAAAGGACCGAGTGAATGAATTGTGCTTTAAATTGTTTAACAACAACCAGAACAACAAAATTACATTTGTATAGCGGGTTTCACGTCATGGTGAATGGGCAGATACATGGCAGATGAAGTTTAATGCAGAGTAGTGAGGAAGAATGATAGGTCATATACATTAAATTGTATTGTTTTAAAGGGGATTCAGGAGCGGAGAGACCTGGAGTTCACATACACAGGTTTTTGAAAGTTCATAGAGCTTTAGAGTTTTAGAGTTTAAAAAGCATATGCGATTCTTGGCTTTATATATGGAGGCATAGAGTGCAAAAATAAGGAAGTTTTGCTAAACTTTAAGTCAGTGGTTATACCTCAGCAACAATTCTCGGCAGCACACTTGAGGAAGGATATCAAGGTCTTGGAGAAGATGCAGAGGAGGTTTACCAGAGTAGTATCACCGCTGAGGGGCTTAATTATGTGGAGAGGTTAGAGAAGCTGCGATTGAGATTTTAAAAAGGTGCTCAAAATGAGGAGGGGTTTTGATAGCGTAGATAGGGAGAGACTGTTTACACTGGCTGGTGGGTTGGTAACCAGGGGACATAGATTTAAAATAATTGGCAAAAGAACCAGAGAGGAGGTGAGGAGAAATATTTTGTGCAGAGAGTTGTTAAGGTCTGGAAAGCACTGCCTGAAAGGATGGTGGAAACAGATTCAATAACAACTTTCAAAAGAAAATTAGACAGGTGAAAAGGAAAATTTGCATGGATATAGGCAAAGAGCGGAAGAATGGGACTGATTGGGTAGCTCTTCTAAAGATCCAGTACAGGAACAAGGGGCTGAATGGCCCTCCTTCTACACTGTAATATTCTATGGTTCTATGATTCAATGAACTGCCAATTATTCCTCTATGTGCTGTGTTTGTATATTTTGTGTGTAGATGTGTGGTGTGTGTTGCTATGTGTGTGTATGTGGTGCAGGGCTGCAGGACTCCGAATCCTGGAATCGGATTCGAGACCGGTCTCGAGTCCTCATTTCAAGGACTCAGACGTGGACTCGGCTGTGCAGGACTCGGACAGACAGTAGACAGCAGACAGTAGCATATCTTGTGTGGTTACTTTTACTTATCATTTTAATAACCATTTCTGATGTGTGTAGTATCTTTTCAAGCCCTGCTGAGGGCGATGTGCCCTTGCCTGTGATCCAGTGCGAGATGTACACAGTTTCCTGTTCTGAGCGTTCAAACCATCGTGGATCTCTCTAATCCCATTCCCCACTCTCTTCCCATTTGTGTGAATGCTGGTGCTCACTCCCCCAAAGAGCTCTTTCCTCTTAAATGCCGTCTCTCCCTATCATGCCTGTGCTGGAGCTCACTCCTCCACTGGAGCTCTCTAATTATAATTAATCCCCTTCCCTACAATACCTCAAATTATCCAGCTAGGACCACCCTACCCAATCGGGCTTTGGCTTGCAGAGTTAACAGGAGCTGAGTGGGGGACTCCCTGCCCCAGTGACTGCCCTGTCCTTCCAAGTCCTGCTGATGAGCCAGGCTGCACTTTGTTGTCATCAGCAATGCCCTGGAATACTGACTGGCTCAGGAACCAGACTAGAGACTGTAAGCATGAAATGTATAAGAGCAGTGCCACCATCGTCCTGTCTGCAGCTCGGGCACATGTCCCTTCCTGTTGAGTGATGGTTCCACCAAATGGAGGTGCAGAGTTTAAGCAGCAACTCTCTCTCTCTGCAGGCCATTCAAGGTGGATTCCTGGAATTGGATGTATGAACTCCAGGTAACCCTTCGCCTCAAGCCTCCCCGTCAGCTATCCGGTGGATACCTGCCTTCAGTGTGGTGGGAGGATCTTTACAGGACAGCTTGTGAAGTGTCAGCCACCTTGCTGATCTGCAGGTCCAATATCAGGTACCAGGTTAATCAGCACCAGCTGCTTAATTGCCAACATCACAACTACACCGCTCGCAATCAGTGATCAGGCATCCCTCGGAACATGCATAGGATTATAGCATTAGAAGTGACCGGCTGTTCTGCCATCCATCGTGGCTGAGCAGGTACTCAGCAAACTCTCCTCATCCCAAAGAGCAGTCCTGGGTTGTGGCCATCAACACCCAGTCCCCAACGCAAATAAATTGTTGATAACAAAACAAGGGAAGGGGAGGAGAAGTGCTGAGTTCAGCGAGTTTGACAGGAACATGATGGTCAGAACATGGAACTCGCTGCCCAAGCTGCGGTTCATACAGAACACACCCAATGTATTTGAGGAAATGTGTCGGATGCGTGAAGGGGAAGAGAACAGAGGGAAATAAAAATATAAGAAGTAGGAGCAGGAGTAGGCCATTCAGCCCATCAAACCTACCCCGCCATTCAATCAGTGCTGATATTCCATTCTAAATCCAGCTACCTGCCTTAATCCCTTTATGAATGAAAAATCTATCTATCTCAGTCTTGAATATGTTCAAGGACTGAGCATCAACAGCCCTTTGGAGTAAAGAACTCTATACATTCACTGCCCTCTGAAGTTTTTTCTTAACTCAGTGCGAAAGGGCTGACCCCTAACTTTAAGACTGTGACCTCTTGTTTTAGTTTGTTCAACCAAGGGAAACTACTCTCACTATCTAGTTTGTCGTGCCCCTTAATATCTTAAAGGTTTCTATAGGATCCCCTCCAATTCTTCTTTATTCCAGAGAATATAGGCTCAAATTAATCAACCTATCATCATAAGGGAGTTGGAGGCTCACTCATGGTGAGGTGTAAACACCGGCACAAACTGGTAACTGGACTGTTTCTGTAACATACATTTAGTTGTCCCTGTCTGATCTCTACTATCTGTTCAATACTGACACAGGCTAAACAGAGTGTAGGACAATGTGTGATGGGGAGTGTTTGTGTCCAGCACTTCAATGTGGCCGAACTAGCTGCCAGCAACTCTCAGATCTGTACTGTGATCCCAGCAAAACCTCTCCATATACACAACCCTAGTAATCCCAAACACTAACTCATGAGAAAGACCTAAAAATAAGTCAGTATTTCCTGTATCAGAGAATGTTATAGTAATTCTTGCATTTGACATAGCGCCTTATCACTTCACAGTTAGCTCAGTCTGCGAGCGAAACCCGCCATCGTCATCAGGCACATGGTGTCAGGTACACCACCAGCACTCCTTTGTCAGAACTTCACAATCAATACCACTGCTTTGTCATTCTTACAACTCAGTCCTTGTGTGTCAGCCTGGCTCTGTGTGTGTATGTGTGTGTGTGTGTGTCAGCCCGGCTGCTTGTGTGTGTGTGTGTGTCAGTCCGGCTGAACATGTGTGAGTGCGACTCTGTGTGTGTGTGTCAGCCCGGTTCAGTGTGTATGTGTGTGTGTGTGTGTCAGCCTGGCTCGTATGCGTGTGTCAGCTTGGTTCAGTGTGTGTGTCAGCCTGTTGAACTATTTGACATGAAAAAGGAGAGTCTCTCCCAGCTTTTCTGGCCAACATTGTCTCAAGTAAATTAGTCATTTGCTTCACAGCTATTTGTGGAACATTTGTGTTCTGCACAAATTGGCTGCCATGTTTCACTACACTTTACAATGTCTCTTGTGAAGTTCTTTGAGACGTAATGTGAAAGGTGCTAGATCAGGTGTAAGATTATTAAACTGTTTGATACCACATCTCCAGTATCAAAATGTCTCAAAGGACCCAGCTGAAGACAAAGCGCATGTGTGTGCAGGCCCGTACGCAGGATTTTTAATGGGGGGGTGCGAATTGCTAGTGATGGGACCAACAATGGCCAGGGGCTTGCGGGCTGCCCCCGAAGCCCCCTCGAGGCTCCGACCACACACAGTTTGAGGTCTTATTTAATCAGCTTACAAGATCCAATATGAACGGTAAATGTTTCACGCCCTTGGTGTTTAAGAGCATCATTATTTATTCAGTGTTTTTATTTTCCCCGGTATTCCGTGTCTAATTGGGAAGGTCGAATGTGTTCGCCGATAAAAAGCAAACACGATTATTGACACGATGATGTACGGAATGCGACGATAAAGTAAATTACAATCCAATTAAAACAGTACAATGACGAATGTTTGATAAATGTATGCGTATAGAGAAAATGATCATAAACTACAGATTGACGGTAGTTAATAAGTTGTTCTGCATTGTTATCCTAAGACTAAATTTATTTCGGACTGTAATGAACAATAATGTAAGAGTAAAGTATGAATGATGTGCTCAGATATTCCAGCAAAGCAAATTTTATAAAAGACAAGAAAATATACAGAAACTGAAAATCAGTGTCAAACAGTTAATTCACACGTGTTACAAGCCTGTTATCAGCATTATCCTGAAAATATCGTTGAACTGTGAGCAATAGTGTAGTTAGTTTTTATTTATTTATTTAGAATCAAAATTAAAGGAAGTGACCCATCAAGCAATACTGACCTGACGAAAAAATACTTGAAAAAATAAGTGAGGGGAAATTAATTCTTTAATAGCGTTCCGTATTCGAGACGCCTCGGTCGCTTTGAAGCCAATACGTCAACCGCTCTACCAATATTGATTTCCATATCATAATGAATGTGCATTAACGCGAGGGCTAAAAGTCGCTCCTATACGGAGCAGAATGCTGGACACTTAGGCAAACCTCGACCAGGAGATTAGGTGACTCGTGAGGTATATACCAGGCTTCTAAGAGACGCCCTGAACGTTTACTGGCGACAGCATCTGACAAATAGTGAGCTATATGGTACACTACCACACTGGTATCACAGACATTACTGCAGAGGCGTCTTAGGTTTAGCGGACATAGCTGGAGAAGCCGGGAGGAAACTGTCCATAGTCCTACTATCCTATGGGAACCATTGCACGGTCACAGAACACGAGGTAGACCGACTCTAACCTACATCGATACTCTGGAGCGCGATTGGGGTATTGGCAGGCGGGAGTTTTCAGGCTGCATGGAGAGAAGGGATCAGTGGAGAAGTGTGGTTGTCAATGGCCGAGTTCGCTCGATCAGATGATGGTGAAACTATTTTTATGCCAAATTCGTGCGACATTGATGTTTTTTCACTCTGGGTACAAAGCTGAATGTGAAATAAAGTAGCTGTAGGTGTTTATCTTTGCGGTCATATTTTTTTGCATGCCAGTGGACGTCTCTAAAAGCAATTTTTAATTACAGGAATACATTTTTAATAATATAAATCAAATGTGATAATCAAGACAAAACAAGAAACATGATATTTCAGAAACACGCCTATCAAAACTGAAGTCATTTTTACTTACATTTATCAGATTAAAATACGATTTCAGCTTCCACAAAGTGGTGCTACCTTTTTATGTAGTGACTGTATACGGGATGATTTCCGATTGACACACCACGTGGAATAGGCGCTAAAGCATAGGCCTACGTCCATGAGTATTTTTTTAAAAGATAGGCATTCCCGTCCAGACACATATAACTTTTTTGTTGTGTTCTCAAAAGCTTTAATTTCTCAGAAGCTTGTAAATATGTTGTCATTGTTTGCTAGCATTACAGTCACACCTCTCAAAACTTGAGCAATTTTTACTTACGGTGATCAGATGAAAAGATGATTTTAGCTTCCAGTAGTGGTGCTGCCCCTTGTGGCTGTTTACGGGATGATTTCCAAACGAGGATTTGAGTCTTGGCGCCTATGTTTATCCAATCACGAGTCACAGACTCGCCGCGGCATTGACTGGTCTATCGACGCGGTATGTTTTGGGGTAGACGACGATTCTGGTGTGCGACTCGATAATTTTATATTAATACTAAATCATTCAAAGATGTGTGTTTATAATTTGTACATAGTTTTGAAGAACTGATTGTTACACAAATGCTCAATAATTTACTTTACTTGGTATTTAAATTTGATAAAAAATAAAATTCTCTACCCCGGAAAATGTGGACCTTTTATAATTTGGGGGGGTGCGTACACACCCGTCGCACCCCCCCTGCGTACGGGCCTGGTGTGTGGGGGTGGGAGGGGGGCCGGGGAAGGAAAGAAGGATATGTGCAGTGTGGCTGTGTGAGGCTGACCAGTATCATTCTCTTACACTGAGTGACAACCACACAACAACGCTCATTTGCAAATGAAATTCACAGAGTTAATACATTTTTACAGCCTCACTTCACAGTGGCAACAATCTGAGCTCTGCTCAAGGAAGTATTGTCAAGTGTAGTGATTGTTTCTGAGGCAAATGCGACAGCCATTTTGTCACAAAGGCGTAGTGTGATGGCAGATCAGTGGCCAGAACACAGCAAGCCTTACAACAGGTGTTATATTCCAAACAGCTTTACATTTTAAATTACAGTAATGTTGTTAACACTTCGGGTCCGGCGATTTATCGATATATCGGTTATATCGATATAATGTTTCATATCAATATGCCGATATCAGAATTCAAAACATATCGATATCTCAAAAAATTCGATATGAAAAAATATATCGATATATCGTAAATATCGGTATATCGTAAATATCGTATATCGTTTCTGGCGATATATCGGTATTATCAGTATTATCGGAATAATGCGATCCTTTCCAGCTTACCTTGTCGCCAGCATTGCAACCTCCTGGGCCTAAAGCACGGAATGCGTGGGCATAACGGAATGCGCACCCCCCCCAAATGCGCACATACACCCAAATGCGCGCGCACCTAAGAATGCGCGTGCATGCACAGTATAAAAAAACGGAAATATCAATATATCGGTATATATCGATATGAGCCCAACAATATATCGATATCGGTTAATTTTAATATCGAAGAACAGTATTAACACTGGAGTGAAGATAGTGGAGATGTACAGTAATGTTACCAGGAAATCATGGATAGGTCAGAGTTTTTCTCTCTGCAGTTGAGGGGATTAAGAGGGACCTGATTGAGGTACTTAAGGTGAAAGGATTCAATAAGGTGGATGTTAATAGGTTGTTTCCTCTTGTTGAATTATAGAATAGTACAGCACAGTAGGACACCATTCAGCACATGGGCCTGTGCCAGCTCTTTGGAAGAGCTATCTAAACAGCCCCACTCACCCTCTCCTTCTCCGTATCCTTGCAAATGTTTTTCAAGTACCTTTCCAAATCCCTTTTGAAAGTTGTTATTCAATCTGTTTCCACCACCCTTTCAGGCAGTACATTTCAGACCAGAACAACTCTGTGTTAAAATATGATTCCTCCTTATCTCCCCTCTGGACATTTAGCCACTTGTCTTTAGGGTCTATAAGCGGAGGTTATAAATATCACTCAGTCAGCAACACATAATAGAGAGTTCACATGCAGGGTGGCAGAATGAGGACCTCACTGGCCGGAACTGTGGTTTAAGCCCAAACCATCAACACGATAAAGAGGAGATGTGATGCAAATATGAGGGAGAAGGGAAAAGAGGGGTGTAAGAGAGGGTGACAGAGAGGTATAGGGGAGGGAATAGAGGGGTGTGTGATAGGAGAATACAGAAGTTTGGGAGGAGGAACAGGGATGGAGGAGGGGAACGGATGGAGGAGGGGAAAGGGTGGAGGGGAGGTTAACAGAGGGTGTGGGAGAGGGGAACAGAGGGGTGGAGGATAAGGAAATCGCATTCCGCAAAAATGTGAGTCAGTCTGAATTTAATTTGCAAATGAGCACTGTTGCTTGGTTTCTCAGCGTAAGAGAATGACACTGAGCAGCCCGACACGTAGGCAAACCACCAGCCACACTGCACGTTATCTCCTGCCTGTGGGTGACAACGCCCAGGTACAGGGATCTCTTGTTACCCTCACACACACACAGGCTCCAGCCGGGCCCTGGGAGATGCTTTGAGACACTTTGACTCAGGAGTTGTAAGCCGGCTCTCCTTGGGGCTGAACTGGCTCCAAGGTGATATCATAGCAACAGAATGTCAGAATCGAGTCAGGCTTCTGTGATGGTCTCTATTCTGTGATGGTTCCTGAGTTGGGCAGGTCCTCAGTATTCCAGGGCAATAATGTCGTCAGCACAGCCCAGCCTGGCTCATCAGCAGGACATAGAAAAGCAGACCAGTCACTAGGGACAGGAAGTCATCCCATTCTGCTCCCCCATTAACCCTACCAGCCAAATGCATACTCTGCATACTCTGGGGTCCCCAAACTTTGCCTAATAATTTCAACAGCAACAACGACAACTAATTGTCTGTCGAATTTCAACACAATATGAAACTCAGCCTTGAGCCAAAACATCAACAAATAAATAAAAATAGGCACAGTAAAGGAATCAAATTCACCATTCACTTCATGATTGTGGGACACTGTTGCACGTAATCTGCTACCGCGTTTCACCCACAAAATCCACAGTTAATTCACTTTATAGTATACTCTGTGACACACTTTGAGAACTTGCAATGATGTGATAAGTTGCTACATCAAATGCAAGGATTATTATGATTATCTCACTTGTAGCAGCAATGGCTTGTCTTGCACCACTGAGCCACCTCACAGCAGTTAATGATATGATATGAAGCTGTCAGAGGATGGGAAACAGACACAGTTTGCTATACACAAGGCCCAGTATTGCTCTATCACTACAATCAATTGACCTATTTTCTGTATTCACCTCCTTGTTATCAATATCTGCACAGTGTCTTGAGTGGGACTCTCCACCATTGAGCTCATGTTAACCCTCTAAGCTCTAAAGGTCCTTGCTGGACAAGCAGAGGGAAAGCTTGCCATAGGAACTAGAGTAGGTCATTCAGACATTCGAGCCTGTTCCGTCATTTAATTAGATCATGCCTGATCTGTACCTCAACTAATCCTTTCAATTCCAATTTCCTTCCACCCTCCCCGATTCCGATCCGAGCTCAGGTCTGAAACATTGACTGACCAGCGTCTTTGGACGTCCTTCCAATGTGAAAGGCATCACATAAATGTAATTTTGTTATTGTTGTTGTAATCTGTCTGAGTCCCTTTGTAACTTCCAAGTCCCATGTACACAACTTACTGAGACTCTTAGCTTAGTGTCATCCAAATCATATACTGTATATGGTGAATATCTGAAGTACGAGTACCGACCCCTGGAGGGTACTTGCCCAAGTGTTCAGTCACTCTATCCCTAATGATGGATTGCAGTATTTTCCCTACAACTGTTAGGTCTGTAGCTTCCTGGTTTCTCCCTCCCTCCCTTCTTAAATAATGGGTTGACATTCACAATTTTCCAATCTAAGGGCAGCATTACAAAATCTAGTGAACTTTGGAAAATTATGATGAATGCATTTACAATTTCTTCTCCCATTATTTATCTCGAGGCTCATTATTTTCTCCCATTATCATTTTTAAATTTTGTATCAATTTTATTAAGCATTTCTCTTTAACTTATTTTTAGGTTCTCCTGTACGGCTTGTACTTTGTCCTCATCCTCTACTGTAAGAACGGTAGCAAACTATTTATTTAACAAGCTAGCCATTTCCTTATTTTCTGTTACAGTCTCATCCACATCTGTCTTTAACAGACCCACATTCCCCTTGACAATTCTCTTTCTCTTAACATATTTGCCAGACAGTGAAATCAATGGCAAGCTATGTGGTTTTAGCTGGTTAGACCCTAACAGTTACTCCAACGCACACTCTTGAGGTTCCCCAAGCCTTGCATCTTGCCAACCTGTACCTCATACTTTCCAGAAGTAGGTAAGCAGGATGTGTTTCACCAGGGAGAGAGTGTACATTCCATTCCAGACACAGGACACAGATTTACTGTAAAATGTAGTGACTCTGTATGTTATAGGTTAATGCGGTGCCTAATTTGAGCACAGCAATGTCCCACAAACAGCCATGAATTGAATGATCAATTTTATTTGAGTGATTTCCTGGCATAATGAAAGAGCTGAACACAGGAAGTGGTGAGCTAAGCTTTCTCCCCCAGTGATGTGAGGACATGCTCTTACACTCAGTTAGAAAGGTTAGGACACAGGCAGTGAGAATAGAGCACGGGGACAGACCACGTTGGGGGAAGTGGTGCCTGAGGAGAGGGAAAGGTTGACATCATCAACCTTTCCCTCTCCTCAGGCACCGTCCCTACCTCCCTTAAAACCGCCAGCATCACCCCTATCCTGAAGAAACCCTCCCTTGATGCGTCGCAACCATCAAGCTATCGACCCATCTCCAACCTCCCGTTTTTATCCAAGGTCCTTGAAAGAGTGGTTGCCTCCCAGCTCCGCTCTTTCCTTTCAACTAACTCACTCCTTGAACCCCTCCAATCAGGTTTCCGCCCTGTTCACAGCACAGAAACTGCCCTGGTGAAGGTTACAAATGATATCCTAACCGCCTGTGACCAGGGCTCCCTTTGCCTCCTCGTCCTCCTTGACCTGTCTGCTGCGTTCGACACAGTCGATCACACCATCCTCCTCCAATGTCTTTCCTCCCACCTCAACCTTCAAGGCACAGTCCTTGACTGGTTCCATTCCTACCTGACCCACCGTTTACACTTTGTATCTTCCAATTGGTTTTTCCTCAAACCCCCGCACAGTTTCTCACGGCGTCCCTCAGGGCTCTGTCCTCGGCCCCCTCCTTTTCACCATTTATACGCTCCCTCTGGGCGATGTCATCCGCAAACATGGAGTAAATTTCCACATGTATGCGGATGACACCCAGTTGTACCTTTCTGCCTCATCCCTCAACCCCCAGACTATCGATGTTCTGACAGCATGTCTGTCCGACATCGAGTCCTGGACGAGGGAAAACTTCCTCCAATTGAACGTGAGTAAGACCGAGGCCCTCCTGATTGGCTCAAGGCAGCGCCTCCGCACATCGGGCGCTGCCAGCCTCAACGTCCAAGGCTGCACTCTCCACCTCACAAAGCCAGTCAGGAACCTCAGCATTACGTTCGACCAAAAACTCTCCTTCCTCCCCCACATCCGTGCCTTGACCGGCACCGCTTACTTCCACCTGCGCAATATTGCCAGGCTCCGCAATTATCTTACCCCCCGCGCTGCCGAAACACGCGTGCACGCGTACATCACCTCACGGCTGGACTACGGAAACTCTCTCCTCGTCGGCCTCCCCAGCTCCTCCATTCACAGGCTGCAGGTCATCCAAAACTCTGCAGCCCGTGTATTATCCCACACCCGCCTCCGCGACCATATAACCCCCACCCTCGCCCGTCTCCATTGGCTCCCCATCCTCCAGAGGATCGAGTTCAAGATCCTCGTCCTCACCTTCAATGCCTTACATGGCCTTGCCCCGCCCTATTTAACCAATTTACTCTCCACCTACAAGCCCACCCGGACCCTCCGTTCAGCAGGACTTGACCTGCTCCAAGCCCCCCGCCCGAACCGCCCCACCATCGGAGGCCGGGCCTTCAGTTTCTCCGCTCCCACCCTGTGGAATTCCATCCCCCAATCCCTCCGTCTCGTTTCTTCCCTTTCCTCTTTCAAGGCCGATTTGAAGACTTTCCTCTTCGACCGTGCCTTTTGTTCCTCCCAGAATTTTTCGACCTCCCCTACGTGTTTCACCCCTCCCCGTACACTCCCCTCCCAGGTCGGGTCACGTCCTCCCGACGTGAAAGGCGCTTTATAAGTGTAATTTGTTGTTGTTGTTGGTGGTGAGGTGTGAGAGCCATGATGCAATGCTCTATGGTGGAGCAGGTTGCATGGGCTAGACCATTCCTTCCGTGTGTCCCTCAGGGATTTGGGGAAGGTTGAAGGAACGAGGGCACGGTGTGGAAAATCCTGACATTGGAACACAGTGCGAGAAATATAATAATAATCCTTGCATTTGATATAGCGCTTTTCACATCTTCTAGACGTCGCAACGCATTTCACAGAATAACAACAACAAAATTACACTTCTACAGTGCCTTTCACGTCAGGAGGACATCACAAGGCACTGGACAGTCATTGTTTTAGACCCAAGCTGGGGACAGGGAGGGTGGAGGGAAAGGGTGGAGGGAATTCAGAATATACTGTGTAGTGAATTGACTGTATATTTGTGGGCAAAACGCAGCAGCCAATTGCATACATCAGTGTCCCACAAACAGTCGTGGATTGAAATGACCGATTTATTACTTTTTTTTAGGGATTTTTATTAGTCGTGTAGAGTAAGGAAACTTGCCGCAAGGTTTTGCCCTGACTGGAATTGAACCCAGGTCTCTTGCTTGTAAGGCAAGTGCTCTAACCAACAATAACAACAAAATTACATTTATAGAGCACCTTTCACGTCGGGAGGACTTCCCAAACCACTGAGCTACAGAAATCCAAAGTAGAAGAGCAAAAAGAGGAAGCTCCAAGTCAGCATGTTTTGGGGCCCTCAGCAATGTGTGTTTTACATAATAAATCACTTCCTGCCAAAGGAGCCAGGAAGCGAGCCCTGGGCAGACTGAGAGGCACTGAGGGTGACCGACAAGGGAGAAAGGACAAATGCTCGACTTTAGCTAGGGAAAGGGTGAAGCAGAGTCCAGGCTCAGGATTGTTTGCAGTGCAATCAGGTTTAGTGAGAGAGAGATACGGTGGGGGAGAGATGTTAAGAGAGAGTGGGGGGCTGGGGGGGGAGAGAGCTGGAGAGAGCAATAATTAGAAAGTTAGAGAAAGAGAATGTGGGAAAGAGAGTTGAAAACAGAGAGAGCTAGAGGGAGAAAGTGATGACTGAAGAGAGAGATTAATTTTTTTAAATGATTAAGAAAACAAGGGAGCAGCCAGAATGTGGGTGAGGTCTCCCTCGAGGTGTGTACTTGGTGACGTGAGGGTTCTCAGTGGTGTAGGTGTCCTGTGCAATCACAAGGTATCAGTCTGGGTGAAGAAGACCCTTTTGGCCCATCTGACCTCATGTCTCCCCATCACTGCACCCAACTGTGTTTTAAATGAGTCCGATGATCCTTATTATTTACAGCCTATGTGTAGTACTCTACATTCATCTGTATTAAACTTCATTTGCCAGCGATCAGCCAATGAAGGTTAACATCACAGAGGTGTCCCGGGGACCGGCCCTCACTGTGGCCGTCCAGCCTCAGGCCAGGCCAGCACATTATCATAGTGCAGCCCTCAGCTTCTCCATTCACAGAGCTGGGCTCAGTCACACATTCCACTCTCTGTTCCCTGGGGAGGCGATCATGGTGGGGCAGTGTGGTTGTTAAATATCGTCCATTCCCAGGTTTGATGCAAATTTAATGGAAAATTCCAGAGCCGAGTGAGGAATTCATAGAGGCTCCTGTCTCTTGACAGAAGTCAAATCAACAACCAAATTGTCGAGAGTTTAGTGATCTATAGATCTATAGATTAGATTAACTATCTTGTCATTGACTGGAGTCAGTGGATCGGGGATGAGGAGTCAGGGCAGTCTCACCAGGAAATAAATTCCTTGCATTTGATATGTTTGTATTTTTTGCCTTTCACAAGTGTGTGTTTGTCTGTCTAGTGTGTGTGTGTGAATGTCCTCTCCCCTTATCAGTAAAGTCATCTCACAGTAAATAGCTTTCCTACATGTTCAGTGTCACCGCATTGTGAAAGATCTGCTCATTTCTTCCTGTCCAGCCTGCAGCGTGCTCCCCCCAGGCTGACTTCCTCACATCTGCTCCCCCTGCAGCTCTGCTCTGCTTGGGGGATGTGAAGTTCGCCCCATGCCCTCTGGACACCTGGCTGGATATCAGCCTGCCCTGCATTAGCAAATGCCTACCACTTGCTAGCAAATAACTAGCAGTAACACAGCCCAGCCTGTCACCAGCACAGTCACACAGCCCAGCCTGTGCGTGTCTCTGTTAGTGTGTCTCACTATGTATGTGTGTCTCTCCATCTACCTGTGTTCGGGTTTTTGTGGCTGTGAGGGTGTCTCTCTGTGTCTGTGTGTCTCCCCTCTGTCTGTCTTTTGTGTGGATGTGTCTGTGGGTTTCTCTCTCTGTATCTGTGTGTATGTATGTGTCTCTCTCTGTGCGTATGAGCGTGTCTGATTTCCTGGAACGCCACACGAGTAACACTGGTGAGCTTGGTGAGCAATCCTGGTCTTTGGAGGATCCCCAGGCTTGTGAATGTAATGTGGGATGGAAACAGATCATTGGGTGTTTGAGACCTGGATTGCTGTTTTCCATTCCGCCCAGCTTTGGTTACAGAAAACATTACTTTTTTCGCAGTTGTCTGATGGCATCATTTGCAGTTCATTCCCTTAAAAGAAGCTCGGGATCAGCTTCTTTGCTCTTCTCTGGACTATTTCTAGGGTCAGGGGAACGCCTTATGCCATAGTGACCAGAGCTATCTGGAGTATTCTGGGTGTGTCTTGACCAGTTTGGAGGACAGTGCAGAGTGAGCTTTACTCTGTCTCTAACCCTGACCTGGGGGTGTGGATGGGCAGTGTAGAGGGAGCTTTACTAATGTCTCTCACAGCTCAGGGTGAGTGACAGCTCAGTATTTGTGGTTTTACTGTAGCCAGCTGCAAATAAGTTTCTTTCTATTAAAACATCAGACCGTGCTGGAGCCAATAAGTTTATAAAACAATGTGGGAAGAGTACACAGCTCACACACAATGCATAGCCACAGTCAGGTTTAGAACGCATCCAAGAGGATTCATGCACACAGTCGCTGAGAGCAATCTCCTGCATCCATGGGGTGGGCTTCACACACCCTGAGACCCTCGACCTTAGGAAATCCAACCCAGCCCCACATTCCCATCACATTACTGTACCTGCTCCAATCACTCTGTGTTGTTCACTACCACATAATAGACTTATCAGCAAAATTGAAGCAGAGGGGATAAAAGGCACAATGACAGCATGGAAACAAATGACTTGGACTTGGGTATACAGAGCAACTTAAAAGTTTGCAGATGACATAAAGCTTGGCATAGCAGAAAACGGTGAGGAGGATGGTACCAGACTGCAATATGACACAGACAGGCTGGTGTGTTGCATATTGCTTAAAACCCAAGTGTCAGTTGAATATGGTCAATGGAAGGATAAGAGGGTTCTGGGAAAGTGACCGAGCAGATTTGAAAGAGGTTGATTTGTAAAGTTAGAATTAAAGGACCGAGTGAATGAATTGTGCTTTAAATTGTTTAACAACAACCAGAACAACAAAATTACATTTGTATAGCGGGTTTCACGTCATGGTGAATGGGCAGATACATGGCAGATGAAGTTTAATGCAGAGTAGTGAGGAAGAATGATAGGTCATATACATTAAATTGTAGTGTTTTAAAGGGGATTCAGGAGCAGAGAGACCTGGAGTTCACATACACAGGTTTTTGAAAGTTCATAGAGCTGTTTAAAAAGCATATGCGATTCTTGGCTTTATATATGGAGGCATAGAGTGCAAAAATAAGGAAGTTTTGCTAAACTTTAAGTCACCTCTCCACCCAACACTCACACATACTCACACCTCTCCAGCCAACACACACACATACAAACGCACACAACTCTCCAGCCAACACACACACATACACACACACAAACCTCTCCAGCCAACACACACACATACACACACCTCTCCAGCCAACACACACACATACACACACACAAACCTCTCCAGCCAACACACACACATACACACACCTCTCCAGCCAACACACACACATACCGGTATACACATCTCCAGTCAACACACACATACACAGACACACACCTCTCCAGCCAACGCACACACAACTCTCCATCCAACACACACACCACTCCAGCCAACACTCACACACACATACACACACACACCACTCCAGCCAACACTCACACACACATACACACACACACCACTCCAGCCAACACTCACACACACATACACACACACACCACTCCAGCCAACACTCACACACACACATACACACACCTCTCCAGCCAACACATACACACACACATATACACACCTCTCCATCCAACACGCACACATACACACACCTCTCCAGCCAACACACACATATTCACACACACACCTCTCCAGCCAACACACACATACACACACATACACACACACCTCTCCAGCCAACACACATACACACACACCTCTCCATCCAACACATACACATACACACACCCACACCTCTCCAGTCAACACACACACACACACACCAGGGCTAGAGGACTCGAGTCCTGGACTCGGACTCGAGACCGGTCTCGAGTCCTCATTTGAAGGACTCGGACTCGGCTGTGCAGGACTCGGACTCGACAGCAGGGACTCAAGGACTCGGGCTCGAGACCGCCGCAAGTCCGGTAGGTATGAGCCGAGCTGCAGGGTTTTCTGCACACTGCAGGGTTTTCACTACACTGGCCGACATACCAAAAATCTCGCAGCGAAAGTTTCATGTGAATGAACTGTGACGGGGTATCCCATGTGGGATACTACTTCCTATCTATTACACGTAAATTTTCTACCAATGAAAAAAGCCCTTTAAAAGTGACGCATTTAATTCCAATGTCCTGGATTGCCACGTGTTTCAGTTCCATTGTGTGAGTAGTAACACTGATTTCTGCTGAGACTCTGAGTATTATTTTGTGCATTGTCTTGTGTACCAACTGTACAAGGGCTACCGTACTATGCTTATATCGCGTGCTACGCACTGAAACCTCCCTGATTCTTACCTGCCATGTCTGTCGTGTCCCGAGTGATTGGGTACACGGATCATAAGGAATTCATAACAACAGGAGGGAACAAACATCACGCAAAATGTAGGTTTATAACTGAACCTCGTGGCACCACATCGAATTTCACACGCCGTCTGCAGCGACGTCATAAAGAAAAGTTTCGTACTCATTTACGATTAGACTATACAAACAATTAAGTGTGTGTGTGGACTTTTGTCGGAACGCGTTTCTGAACTACGTTGGGTAGGCCTCAGTCTACAGAAAAATCCATCTGGTTGGAGGAGTTGTCACTTTCCTCCAACACAGGTGGAAGTCTCACATATATTATACCGCTACGTGCTGAAATTGGCCTTACTAGGGGTAGATCTTAGGTCTATGTAGTAGAAATATATACGGAGACAAAAATCTAGCCCCATAGAGATACGCGTAAAAAGTAGAGCGCGAGCGCCGCAAAGCGTTCTATCTTTGAAATGAAGACTCGAGACCGGTCTCAAGTCCGAGTCCAGGACTCGAGTCCTACAGCCCTGCAATTTTCTTCTTTGTGCGCAATGCACTGACTCATACTCGGATCAGGAGCATTCACGAGCGCTCGGTCACATACCAATATATACAATTACAAGCCTCGGCAACCAATCTGCAGCTAGACTTTTTATTTTGAAAAAAAATTAAAATCTCTCTCCTTGACACAAATGGGGGTTGGGGAAAAGAGAGACAGGGAGAGACATATACATACACGCATACAAACGCATAAAAGCCAACCCAATCCTTCTGTCTTCAATTGGGGTTCATACATGCAGCAACGGATACCTTATGGGTTGACTTTATAAATCTGCTTCAGACAGAGACAGATGAGAGTCAGTGGGAGTCAGTGGGAGGGATAAGACAGGGAGCAGAGTGACGGACAGACAGAAAGGAAAGGAGAACGGAATTAGAAAACACACAAATGTAGGGGACTCGTAAGAGGAATTCACTGAATTCTCGTCCACCAGTTTGAATAAAAGCCAGCCAAGTTACTAGTTCCAAATCAGCTTTAAACTGCAAAGTCTCTAAATTGCAGTCAGATGTTTGAGCTAGAATTTTTTAGTTAGGCAAACTTATCAATTTGAAGCACTTCGAAAGGCAAATTTAATAAGGCACAAGTTACTGCAGAACTACTGCTTAACTGCATGTTTGGAGAGGATTAACATCAACTTTCTTCACACTTGTTTTTCATGCCCGACCGCATTACCTTCCTCAAATTAATGAACACATATCATGTGAATCTTCATTTCAGTGAATATCTGTGCAATGGCTTCATCAGACAAGTGACTGACGACTTGAGAAGTCAATATTCCTTGTACTTCAGGGACTAAAAATAGAATTTTAATTCATTGTTGAACCAAACCATTAAGCACTTGAACTTTGGGATAATGAGTCAATTTATTGCATAAAGCCATGAAATAAGAACCCAACCCTTGTAAACAAAGCATAGCAAGCAATATACATCAAAAAAAGGTATGAGACTGAAATTCTAGTATGTATAAGTTGGTGATGGGCACAAATTTTTACATGGAGGACTCAGACTCGGACATTAAAAAGTGGCAGGGACTCGGACCCGGACACCAGGGACTCGGATGAGGAGGACTCAACTACAGCCCTGATGTGGTGTATGTGACTGGGTGTGTTGCGTATTTGATGCTGTGAAAGTGTGAGTGTGTTTGAGGTGTATGTGTGAGTGTGTGTGTCTATGTTTCGGTGTGTGTGAGGTGTGTATGCTTTTGCTCTGTGTGTGACACTATTTGATGTATATGTTGCTTCGTGTGCGTGGCTGTGTGCATGTGTGTGTGCGTGTGGCTGAGTGCCAAGCTGGCTCTCACACAGCCACGCTGTTGGGAATCCTGTCTGGTGACATGTAATAATATGGCAGTTTCTTCTGGAGGTTGCGCTCAGCGATGGCGTTGCTGATTTTCTGCAGATTCTCCCGGAATTTCACCATGGCCTCTTTCGCTTCTTTCTCAATGAAATGTTCATCCGGGTACGCACCAAGGAAAAGCTGCCGACACAAACAGAAAGTCTGTCTGGCTGGTAACATAGGAGCTGTCTGTTCTGCCCCCTCTCCCCCAGCACTGAGCTCACCCTCACTGAGACTGATACCGAGTGAGCAAGGTTGACATCTTTTACATTCTATTTTTTCCCTCTTCAAGTTACCAATGACGTCCTCTGCCTGTGCGACCAGGGTTCCCTCATCCTCCTGAATATCTCTTTCCTCTTCCCCCATCTCCCCTGTCAGTGGAACTCACCTGGTTCACTTCCTACTTGACTCTCACCTCTACTAATGGTTTGTCCTCCCCTCCTTGTACTGGCCCCTGTGGTTACCGCAAGTTTCTATTGCAGGCCCTCCTTTTCCTCATTTACATGTTCACTCTTGGGTGATACATACACGCACGCACACATGGGCTCAGCTTCCACATGTGGTGGATGTGGCTGAGACCTAAATCAACTTTTCCTCCTCTCATTGTGAGCTCAGTCCTTCCGCTGGTCTGCCTGCCAGCTTGCCTGATATCATGGCCTGGATGAGTGCCAACTTCCTGCAGCTGAACATGAATAAGTCTGAAGCCATTCGTTGTAAATCTAACAAAGATTGTGCTTCAACCACATTCCCAGCTCAGGTGTTTCTCTATCACAAGCCTTGAGCTAAACAGTGCCCATACCTTTCGCTCACTTGTGATGACCTGAAAGTGTTGGGGAGCGAGGGAGGGAGGCAATGAGTGGGATAGAGGAGGGAGGGAGGGAGGGAGGGAGGGAGGGAGGGAGGGAGGGAGGGAGGGAGGGAGGGAGGGAGGGAGGGAGGGAGGGAGGGAGGGAGGGAGGGAGGGAGGGAGGGAGGGAGGGAGGGAGGGAGGGAGGGAGGGAGGGAGGGAGGGAGGGAGGGAGGGAATGAGATGATGGCAAGAAGGTAGGCGGAAAAGAGGGTGGAGTGGAAATGGAGTTTTAGAGAACGGGGGTAGAATGACTGAAAGCTTGCCCGCTGATGGTGAGGTGCGTCAGGTAGGGACGTGGAGCAGGCCGGTGCTCGCTGAGTAGAGGAAGCATATGTTTCTCAGTTTCTCAGAGCTCAAGTGCCCCCTCCCCACCCACCACCCAGCAGCCATACTGTCTTGAGCCCACCCCGCTTCCTCACCCACCCACCCACCCACCCACCCACCGAGCTAACGCAATCCATACCTCATTATCCTGGAACTGGCTGAGTGCCCACACAGCGCCCAGGTGCCAGCAGGAGCGCCCACGATCAGGAAGGCTCTCGATGATGTATTCTATCGTCACTGTCCCCTTGCTGTTTGGTGGGGGCTGCCTCATGGTGGGTGGGGCATTAGGGATCCAGGAACACCAGTCAAACTGTGGAGGGGTGGGAGGGAGACCGTATGAGACAGTTATACTGGCTTCACCATTGGTGGGCGAGCCTTCAGCCACTCTGCCCCCAACCTCTGGAACTTCATCCTGCAATCCCTCTGCCTCGCCCCGTCCCTAGCCTCCTTCAAGACTCATCTCAAGACTCTCCTCGTCGATGGACCCATCGGCAACTCCTTATCCCACCCTTTACAAAAGCAATTTTGGTGTTGTTGTTGTTGTTCACTTCCTCTACACCACCTGATAGTCAGACTCTAGCTGTTTGGCAACCGAGTGGTAGCCAGCAAACACTCACACTCAAGCTCTCATTCGTGCTCACACTCACCTGGCCAAAGTTGACGCCGGCATGCTGGGCGGAGGTGGTGAAGATGATCATGGTCACATATTCAATCAGCTTCTCAATGGTTTTGATGGTTTTGGGGAATCCTGCGACACAGGGTGAAAAGAACAGGGCTGGAAACCTCCTACTAAAGCGTTTTGTATTATCAGGGCGTGAACCCCAACATTGACTTACTAGAACAATACATGCCAAACCATGAGCCCGCTCCCAACATGGCCTCACACAAAGCCAATTTGCACGCAATAACGTCCCATAAACAGCCATGGAGTTTACTTAAGGGTTTGTCGGCCAGGACACCGGGAGAGAGAAACTTCCTTCACTTTTCCAATAGTGCTGTGGGGGATCTTTAACATCCATCTGAACAGCCAGACAGTGACCTTAGTTCAACGTCCTATTCAAAGGACGCACCTCTGACAATGCAATCCTTCCTTCACCACCATCCCCCCACCCCTCCCTAACTCTGTGCTGGAGGATCTACCTAAACTGTGAGCTCAAATCATGACGTTAAACCCACTTGGGAAGCGAGAGTTGACACACTGGCCCTTGGGCACACAGTTCCTAAAGTTGTTGATATCTGACGGAAGACAGTACCTGAACTCTTATTGTTCCTCATCCCATAGACATACACGTCCTTCACCATGTTCTGTAGTTCGCAGTCAGCGTGAACAACCTGATCATTGTCGTAGTAGATGTTAACCATCTCTGTAACAAAACTGAGCAAAAACAGGTAAGCCTAGACCTCATCTTAATCGTTCAGCATTCACACCAAATGTAACCCCCACCCATATACATAGCCCCCACCCCCACACAAAGCCTTCCCACACACAACCACACCATCGTATTCCCCCATAAATACAATCCCTACTGCGTACACAGTCATTCCCCCACCACACAGGCCTTCACACACAGCCCATCTTCACCACAGACACAACTCTGCCATCACATCCACCACACAGGCCCCCGTCCCCCACACACAGACCCATCACCGCAACCCTCACCCCAACACACAGCACCACCACCGCATCCACACACACACACACACACACACACACACAGCCCCGACCCACTCTATCCACAGCCCACACCCCCACCACCCCACTCACCCCTGCACAGCATCCCAGACGATGAGGCCATCGTCCCGGAAATAGTAGTAGGGCAGGTCCTCCTTGCTCTCCACACCCCGCAGCTTGATGGCGTTGGGGAAGCAGAGCGACTCGTAGGTCAGGTCTAACATGGCTCTCTGCACCAGCCGCACGTGACCTCCCCCACCTGTGGCGTTGGCCTGCGCACAAACACCCACAGACTCTGGGTCAATTCTTACGGTGCAGGGTGCAGGCACTGGTTGAGGTAGCTTTGCTGAGCGAGGGTACTGGATGAGGTGGCTGTGTGGGGTCAGGTGCTGTGCTTGGCGAGGGTGCTGATTGAGGTGGCTGTGCTGGGTGAGGGTGATGGGTGAGGTGGCTGTGGGGAGCCCAGGTGTGGGTGCCTAGCGCTGCCTGGCCCGTCACACAGACGCTGTTACCTTGTCAAAGAGCCCACACTCGCAGATCAACTGCTCCCGAGCCTTGGTGTTGATGGCAATGGTGTACTTGACGTGCGGCACTAAGAGCTGTGTGAGAGCGAGGAAACACATGCGTTTAGACACCCAGAAACATCAGTACGCTCCACCACACACAGCAACCAAATTAGATGTTAAATTACAATGACAGTCAGAGAGAAGGACAGCACCACACAACTTGACGCACAGGGTAGTGCAGGCTGGCGAGTGCTTAGTGAGCACTGACGGCATCACTGCACATTGACTGTGGAAGCTGGGGTGAGGGAGTGAGGATTTTGAGGTGAGCAGTTACCTTGAAAAGCGGGTGCACGGCTGCCAGCTGCCGATACAGAGCCACACCGAACACCTCTGAGGTGAGGTGCGTCCGTAACAGATGGGTGACGGTCTGATGGATGTGGAAGTCGGAGGAGCGTACCCAGATCTTAGCCAACAGCCAGTCATTCTTGTCATCAGTGGGCAGGAAGATGGGGGTATCCGGGTCAGGGTTTTGTTTCAGCTGAAAAACAAGTAATCATTGCCCCCAAGGTCAGATCCAGGCCTGGACCACTAAACTATCAAATCAGACATTAAACCAAGGTCGCATCCACCTGTTCAGGGGATGTTAAGCATCCCATTGGTCATTATTAGATAAGGAAGGGCATTTACTCTCTCCTGGTGTCCTGGCCAACAATCCCCCAAATAAAATTGGTCACTCACACAAATTGTGCATCTCTCTGTCTCTGTGTGTGTATATGTCTCTCTCTGTGAGTGTGTGTCTCTCTCTGCATCTTATAATAAATAATATAATCATAATCCTTGCATTTGATATAGAGTTTTTCACATCTTATCAACGTGTCAAAGCGCTTCGCAGAATATACTTAAAAGGGAATTGATTGTATATTTGTGGGCGAAACGCAGCTGCCAATTGCGCACAGCAGTGTCCCACAAATAATCGTGGATTGAAAGGACCAATTTTTTATTATTGTGTTTTTTTTAGAGGGATTATTATTAGGCATATGGAGTAAGGAAACTTGCCCAAGGTTTCACCCTGATCTGCCTGGATTTGAACACAGGTCTCGCGTTTGTAACGCCTTGGGACGTCCTCCCAATGTGAAAGGTACTGTATAAATGTAATTTTGTTGTTGTTGTTGTTGTTGTTGTTGTTGTTGTTGTTATTGTTGTTGTAAGGCGAGTGCTCTAACCACTGAGCCACAGGAGCTCCACAAATCCACTAACTATGTGTGTGTGAGGTGGCAGGCCCTGACAGGCAGGAGCGTGACTTCCAGTCATCCCGCAGTCAGGACACTGACGAGTTTGGCAAGCAGTGCTGGTGTTTGGTGGATCTCCAGGCTTTCAAATGTAGTATGGGATGGAAATGGACAATTTGGCCCTCGGGACCGGCACTGGTGTTTCTCTCATCCCGCCGTGCCCCCATACCCATCCCCAGAGCGCACCAGCCAGTTTTTTGTTAAAGAAACCATTGATTTTTTTTTGCATCTATGTAATACGTGTTATTTCTCTATGTTTCATTTTGATCAATAAAGTGAAAAAATGTAGGTGGCAGCAAAATTAGGTACTATTTCAATAGCACTAACTGACTCACTAAAATCTGCAAATTTGTCAAATTCCCTGCAATTTTTGGCAAATATTTTCACAATTTTCTATTGGCACTGGTGATAAGGCATTGTATCAAAAACAAAGATTATTATTATAGATCTGTGAAAAGCTTTGAAGACTCCAGGAACAGTGAGTATTATTATCACAGACTATATCCATTGGCATTGATAAAGATCTGAAACTCATTCCTTTACCTTTCACAAATAGCTGCAGGCGAAAGCAAGTGTAACAGCTCAGAATAACTCTCAACACTCCCACACTGATAGCAAGCGTGTGATAAGACTTACTGGCAAATGTATCTCACCATCGCCAACCTCCCAGAAAATTTCTTTGAAGAACATATTGCATCATCTCAAGCCCTCGTTCCGCTCCCAGCACCATCTCACAATGCTCTCTATCGTATGTTTTGAGTTGCTTGTTCCATTAATTGTTTTGTTCAGTCATTATATTGTGGATCCTGAGCCAGACAGATCCACGGGACTCCAGAGCGCTGGCCATAATAATAATTATTTCACATTGGGAGGATGCCTCAACCCAATTTACAGGATTTACTGTAAAGTGTAAAGATTTACTGTAAGCGCTCTGAGACGCCGTCCGGGGTGGAGAGCGCTATATAAATCGAAGTTGTTGTTGTTGTTAAAGTGTACTGGGTTTGTAGTGAACGCAGTAGCCAGTTTGTGTTTGCAACGTCCCACAAGTCCCACAAACAACCATAGAGTGAGTGGCCAAGTTTATTTAGGGGATTATTGGCCAGGACACTGGGAGAGATGAGACAGGACCTTAGCTTAACATCTGATCTGAAGGATGACAATGCAGCAGAGTATCGCCAACATTGTATTGGATCGTCTGCCTAGAACGTGAGCTCAGTCACCGGTGTAGGAGTTGGAAGAATAGGGAAGGAGTGAGGAGAAGGGACTTTGGCAAAGCTGCATGAAGTGGGAGTTATTATATGGGATGGAAGAAGTGAAGAGCGGGGGAAATAAGGGGTGGCATGGGTTGGAGATCACAGAGGGCAGGTAAGGGAAAAGCATTACAACAATAACTTGCATTTACACAATGCCCTTCATGTGGGGCAGCGTCTCAGAGCGCATAACAGTGGCAGAGCCTGATGGTGAGCTAGGGGGATGTGACTTTGGTCGCAGAGGTAGGTACTCGGCATGATCTGAAAATGGGGAAGGGGGAGGCCAGGTGCAGGGATTGAGAAAGAGTTCTAAATTTTCAGGGCATAGTGGATGAAAACACGGCTGATGATGTTAGTGCAGAGGGGATGATGGACAAGCTGGAGCCAGCTGATTGGAGGCAGCGGATAGCGGAGTGGGGAGAAAGCATTGGGAAATGTCAAGGTGAAATCTGGAACCTGGCAGTGAATGGGGAGTAGGGTATGAGTGGGGAGGAGGGACTTGGGAGTTAGTGGGGAGGAGGAGCTTGGGAGTTGGTGGAGAGGAGGGATCTGGGAGTTGGTGGAGAGGAGGGATCTGGGAGTCAGTGGGGTTTGTGACTTACCTGGATGGCAATGGGAACCAACTTTTTGCTGGCGTTATTGTATAAGAGACACAGCGGTGCCGCCAGGTACTGGATGGTGCAGGGGTCGGTGGCGTTCGCAGGCACCTCGTGCATCATCTGGTAGTCGGCCAGGTAAATGTTCCCTCTCTGTGTGAGCACAACATGGTATTACACACTAACCATTCTCTGTGTGAACACAGCATTAACCAGCCACAGTCAGGGCTTCAGAGGTTTCGAGTTGCAATGGGCAATTTCAGGACAGCCACCAGGAAAGCTGTCTTTACACAGCGGGAAATTAACCACTAAACAGGTTACCAGAAAGAGATTGCTGAAGTGATTGCTCCTCACTCCCAGGAATCCCTGCCCCAGGACTGGTCAGTTTGTGACTTCAGTCCCACAGCAGCCGGCAAGCAGGGCCCTCCCCTCCACAGTGTGCCAGGCTAACAGTCCGTGCCACATGTGTAGTGACTGTTGTGCAGGAATGTGGTATTCACACTGTGAGGTGAGATCGGTTGATATGGAGGCACTTGTTGTCCACCACAAATCATATAATTCCATGTTCAGCCCAGCTCAGTCAGCAGCTCTGAGGTTCTGGTTTCCTGCACCACCTCAGGACTTGAAATTCATATCCTATTGACCTTCCAATTGTGAGAGGTGTGTCCCTCGGGTGAGATATTAAATCCCTTTAAGCCTGTTCAGATGTTAAGGTGGATGGTAAAGAAGCTGTGGGGCTTTTGGGGAAAAAAGGGAGTTTCTCTCTCCCTGGGTTGGGAACTGGGGGGAGTTGGGGGTGTTAGATGCTGAGGATGGGCGCTGTTTGCAGGGGTGCTGGATGGCGGGTGCTGGGTGCTGAGCCAAGCTGACCTCGATCTCCTCCTCTAGGGTGAGTTGACGCTCCAGGCTGGTAGACACCATTTTGTTGGTGACAGGGAAGTTGGCAGGCAGCTGTTTGCACTTGCAGAAGATGACAGGATTGCAGCCATTCAGATACTGGTAGCCAAACATGAAGTCTTCCTTCCAGTGTTGCATGACGTACTCTGGGGGGGAGAGAGACACACACTCACTGTGATCATTCACCAATGCACAGATTGTGCACAGATGGAGGGATTGAGGTAGGAAGGGAGGGATGGAGGAGTGAGGAGGAGAGGGAAAGGTCAGCCAATACACTGGTTACACATGTTGTTAGGTTTCCTGTCTCCCAACCTGAATAATGTTAATAATAATAATAAGAATCCTTGCATTCAATATAGCGCTTTTCATATCTTCTAAGTGTCTCAAAGCGTTTCACAGGATATACTGTAAAGTGAATTGACTGTATATTTGTAGGCAAAACGTGGCAGCCAGTTGCACACAGCAGCCAATTGCGCACAGCAGTGTCCCACAACAGTCATGGAGTGAGTGACCAAATTATGTGTGTGGAGTAAGGAAACTTGCCCAAGTTTCTGCCCTGCCAGGAATTGAACCCAGGTTTCTCGGTTGTAAGGGGAGTGCTCTAACCACTGAGCTACAGGACTCCACATAAGTTCCCCAACCCTGCTCGGATCCAGAACCATGAGATGTCCATCTTGGATCCCAATGGATTAATGATTGCCAACTTGGCGCAGGACCGGGCTGGGGCCCGGGGCTGGAGGCCAGGGCTGTACCTGACTGACTAGTTCCCTCTCTCTGCGCCCACCCCCCTCAAGCTGACAGGAAGCTAGAGCAGAGGCAGCCTTAGCACTGACCTGAGATGGTGTTGCTAATCCTGACAAAGATCTGCTCAAAATCTGCAAAGTCACTCCACGAGCTCTGGAACATGTGCATGAAGCGATTGATGTAGAGATTCTCAATCCTGCCCACAGAACACAGAGATGCCATCAACAGAGCAACAACACAAACCGTTTCCTCATTACTCCCTCCTTCATACCTTTCCGCCCTCCCTCATTCACTCTCTCACCCCTCCCTCACCCATTGCATTCCTCTCCCTCTCTAATTCCCTACCTCCCTCATGCCCTCCCTCACTGCTCCTTCCCTCCGTCCATCAATCCCTCCACCCAACTCTTCCTTACCCCACCCTCCCGGACAGAAACAGTGTATCTTTTAGTATCTACCACTAATCTTTCTCATCCGTTGCTTGACTGCGTTCTGCCCCAGGGGGTTTCAACCGATCATCGTAAGCCACTGACACAAGAAAACCCAACACTGTGATCAGCCAGGTGTTTGACATGCATGGAAAGCCATCACTGTGATCAGCCAAGTGCTCCCTGTGTCTTTGCATTTCTGAGTCTCGCCGATGAGCTGGGCTGGCTGTGCCTTGGAGCACTCCGGATCCGCCTGGCTCAGGAACCGGACTCAATCACACACAAACATCCATGTGCTCACCTCATTGACCGCTGCCCTGACTTTATTCCAGTCCCATTGTACATCCTGGAGAGACCCTCACCCCTCACCACAGCCAAACCTGTATGTGTGCGTGAGAAACTCCTCAGTCCCGCAAACCCTCAGCCCCCTAAACCCTCAGCCTGCTGCTTTGGTACTCACGCCTTTGTGTAGTTGAGCACAAAGTCGATTCCCTTCTCGCTGTCAAACTGGATGTCCCTGGGCAGATCCCGGTGAGCGTGAGCATCAATGCTCAGTGGGAAGCCAGGGTGCCACTCCTTCCACCTGCGCAACAACAACAGCAACACCCGTCTCTTTCTCTCACTCTATCCTCTCTCACAATCTTTCATCACTCTTTTTGAGGGGAGCTGAGGAGAAATTTTTTCACTCAGCGGGTTGTTCGAATCTGGAATGCATTGCCTGAATAGGTGGTGGAGGCCGATTCGATAACATCTTTTAAAAGAGAATTAGATCTTTATTTAGAGAGAACAGGTCTGTTAGGTTATGGGGAGAGAGCTGGGCAGTGGGATTGAGTTGCTCTTTTCAAAGAGCCGGCACAGACTCAATGGGCCGAATGGCCTTCTTTTGTGCCGTAAAATTCTATGATTCTATGATTTTTCACCTCTCACTCTCACACACTCTCTATCTCTCAGTCAACAACAACAAAATTACATTTGTATAGCACCTTTCACGTCAGGAGGACGTCCATCCTCACTCACTCTCTCTCATACACACATACTCTTACTCTCCTCACACTCTCTCATGCACACATTCATACTCTTTCCTCACTCATACACTCTCCTTACTCAAACTCTCTCCCTCTCTCCCTCATTCACACTCACTCATCACTCTCTCCCCTACCTGTACGCTTTCTGACGCTCTTCCAGTTCACGCCTACGGTGCAGTTTGGAGACCTGACTGATGTCATCCTGGGGTAACCTCGCTGCAAACACAAGATGCTCAGTTTGGGACCAATCTGACCCCAGTCCCGCCTCCCTCCCATCCCCCCCAACACATACACACACACACACACACACACAAACTGAGCTAAGCTTGGAGCAAGAAAACTGAAAGGGGATATGATAGAGGGATTGTGATGGAGGGGTTTAAGGTGTTGAAGGGGCAACAGGGAGAGGGGGAAAACCCTTGCCTTTAGCTGGAGAATTGGTGAGGACGGTCCCTGGGCTTAGGATTGTTCGCAGAGGAATCAGGGGAGAGGTTAGAGGCAATCTCTCCACTCACAGTCAGGCACAGGGGAGAGGGTGGCATACACATGGGATGGTGGGATACTGACCTCTGCCATCCCGGAGTTCGATCTCCTTGTGGTCGATGATCCAGCGATAGCAGGGGAACTCCACGTAATCACCGCCGGGGGTCTTGATGGTGATATAACGGCAATACCAGTCATCGTGAACCCAGTACTTGCGTTTCTCCACCTTCACCAACTGCAGCTCCCCAATCGCTTCTGACACGGTCAAATCATATGTGTCCACCTGAGAAAGACACTG
The DNA here is from genome assembly GCA_035084275.1 of Hydrolagus colliei. Classification (NCBI taxonomy): domain Eukaryota; kingdom Metazoa; phylum Chordata; class Chondrichthyes; order Chimaeriformes; family Chimaeridae; genus Hydrolagus; species Hydrolagus colliei. The sequence continues at coordinate 21,743,407 of CM068748.1, read as the reverse complement.
CCATCTCAGTACATCTCAGCCCAACCCACTCCAGCTCACCCCAACCCAGTACAGCTCACCTCAACCCAGTACATCTCACCCCAAACCAGTACAGCTCACCCCAACCCCATCTCACCCCAACCCCATCTCACCCTAATTTACCCCAAATCCATCTCATCCCAGCTCCGTGAATGTCTTTGTTCACCTTAAAGTATGGTATTTGCTTATGAAGGGTACTTCAAGAGAATCCCACACAGCCACTGGCTTGTATGTCTAACCTCCCTTTTAATTCTCATTGTGAATGTCTGAAATTTGTGCCTGTGGTTCCTGACTGGCTGCCCCAGTGACATAAAATGTGCACAGCAGCGTCCTACAAACAGCCATGAAGTGAGTGACCAATTGTATTTGAGGGAATGTTCGCTATACAAATGTAACTGGGTTCCTGTTGTTGGGTATGACACAGGGAGGAAGAAACTCCTTTCTCTTTCCCAATAGGGCCTCGAGATTTTTAATATCCACCTAAACAGACAGATGAGGCCTCGGTTTAACATCTCAGGTAGTTGTTAAATGAGCCCATTTATATTCGACAAATTACAATAAAAGATTAGGTTTGAAAAACACAAACTCCTTTTTCTGCTGGCTACTGACTTACGTGTTCTACACTCTGACCACAACTTGTTTATTTGTGTCATTCTGGCTCAGTCACTCCCACAAACGCTACTGAGTCACTACAGTACTGTTATCCTCCTTGGGCGAGGGGGGAGGGGGGAGGTAAATGGTGCTGCACTGGAATCAAGCGCAACATCTATGACAGTCTCTAGTCCTGTCGCTGAGCCAGATGGGTCCCCAGTACTCTAGGCCACTGCTGATGACAACACTGTCCAGTCTGGCTCATCGATGGCACCTGGAAGGGCAGAACAGTCAGTCAGCCAGAGAGTGCTCCTGTGTCAGAAGGTCACAGAGTCCAGGCTGACACTGCATTGAACTGCACAGTGTCAAGGTAGCGTCCTTCAGAAGGAATGTTGAGCCACGGGCCTGTCTGTGCCTGTTTAGGTTCACAATAAAGATTCCTCGGTCCTATTTGAAAAAATGTGTCCAGGTCGATAATATACGTCCCCAGCCAAAAAATTGGCTGTGTACCTCATGGCTGTTTATGGACATTTCCTTGAGCAAATTGGCTGCTACAATCACCCACAGAAATGGACAGTCATAGCACTTCAATGATCTGATAAGGATCTATATATTGAATGCGGTTTTTTTCTTGGTTAGTCAAGTGAATTGACACATGCAGAACTTTTCACAGGATTTAAGAGTCTAAAAATCTCCAAGTCAGACTGAGAACTCCATGCACCCACATGCACATGGAAATTCCCGTGTCTGGAATAGAATGTGCTCTCTCTCCCTGGAGGGACACAACATTCTGATCAAAATCGTAGAATTTTACGGCACGAAAGGAGGCCATTCGGCCGATCGTGTCTGTGCCAGCTGTTTGAAAAGAGCTGTTCAAAGTCAATCCCACTCCCTGGCTCTCTTCCCACAACCCCACAAACCCGTCCTCCCCAATCCCAAGAGCATTGGCGAACACAGAGGCTTGGGGACTCCAGATTTCAGATAGAGATTCAGGATTTTGACCAACTGAATGGATCAAGCTTGCCCCACAGAAAGGTCATAGCTCAGTGGTTGGAGCACTTGCCTTACAAGCAAGAGACCCGTGTTCAATTCCAGGCAGGGCGAAATGTTGAGCAAGTTTCCTTACTCCATACACCTGATAATATTCCCTCCCCCACCAAAAAACGGTTGTTTCAATCCACGATTGTTTGTGCGTCACTGCTGTGTGCAATTGGCTGCTACGTTTCGCCCACAAATCTACAGTTACTTCACTTTACAGTACATTCTGTGAAACGCTCTGAGACGTCTAGAAGATGTGAAAAGCGCTAAATCAAATTGAAGGATTATTATTATTATAGGTTTGAATCACCTGTTCTGTGCTAAGCTTCTGACCTCAGTCCCACATTGTGCTGGGTTGCTAGCCTTGCACCCCTCACCCCCAGCCCCCCCGTCCCCCACCACTCTCCACACTCCCCACCCCACCCACCACTGGCATGAGAGAAGCAGTAATGAATATGAGCACATCTCATTACCCACATCTCATCTCTGAGTCAGAAGATTGTAGGTTGAAGTCCCACATCAGGACTTGATGCGCTGCAATTCGCAAATGACGGTGCTTCAGATGTTATAACCGAGGCCCTGGTTCAGGTGGACTCTAAGATCCTATGGCACTAATTGAAAAGGAGAAGGGAGTTTCTCTCTCCTAGTTTCCTGGCCGACAATCCCCGGGATAAATTGGTCACTCACTCTAATGGCTGTTTCTGGGCCATTGCTGAGTGCAAATTGGCTGCTGCGTTCATCTACAAACAGTCACGGCACTTTACAGCACAGACTCAAAAGAGTTTGGAGACAATCTGACACAAGTTTACGTAACAAAATTGGTCATTTGAATCCACAACTGTTTGTGGGACACTGTGGTGTGCAATTGGCTGCCGTATTTCGCTCACAAATATACAGTCAATTCATTTTACAGTAAATTCTATGATGAGCTTTGAGACATTGATAAGATGTGAAAAGAGCTAAATCAAATTCAAGGATTATTATTTTACTCTAAGTTTACATTTACACAGCGCCTTCCACTTCAGAGCGAACGTCCCACTGCACTTTCCTGTGACCCCAAGCTGGAGGTGGGAGCTGAGGAGGAAAGATGACCTAAAGTGTGAGACAAGTCCACCCACAAAATACACAGTCACTACACTTTACAGTGAACCCTGTTTTGAAAGGTCTGCCAGAGGTGAAATAATGCTGAAGATAGGCTCACCGCTCCTCTCTCAAAGTCATTGTAGAGTGGCTTGTCCAGCAGGGTCCTCTCACTGCAGCCGTCCACTCCAACCAGGGTCAGGTAGATGTAGTCGTCCGTGCCCGCAAACCACTGCGAGCCGGTGGCCACTGTCACAGTATAACACGCCATCTGTGCTCTCAGACACCAACACTCACTGAGTGCTCGTATCCACACACACTCTCTTATCTCTCATCATTCACTATGTTCCGATTCGGTTTTAGTTCTGCTTTTTGTGAGTGTGTGTGTCAGTGTGTGTGCCGTAGGAGGCTGGGGGGGGGGGGGTCGGGCTGGGGGGCGGTGGGGGGGGGCGGAGATGGGAGGGATCTCAGAGGTCGATTCTGCCTGCCTGCACAGACCTTGTGGTGATATGTTTCCAGAATTGAAGAGACAGATATCCATCAAATGTCATTCTGCAAATGCTTGGTTTTATATTTCTACATTTAACACAATTTGCACATGATGATCTCCCTTCGGGTCAGTCATCATGGGAAGCCAACCACAATTGCTCTCTCTACCTCTGTCTCAGCCAGAGGGTTACTGCTCACTCTCTTTCATGCTAACCCCAGACATCAATGTCTCAATACCAAAGCCCTCTCTGCTTTTGATCATACCCACAGCAGGAAATGCCTGCGGGAAAGTGAGCCCAAAAGATGACAGGTTTCACCCTCAGTCCTCAAAGGGAACCGAGCACAGAGGCCGACGGGGACGGGGAAGATTATTATTATGGTTATTATGATTATCAATAATGAATATTGGAATGTTTGGGGTTTATCCTCATTCAGGCCTTTATCATTACCAGGCTACATTACAGCCTAGTGCAGTGCTGTATACAACAACAACAACAAAATTACATTGGTACAGTGCTTTTCATGTCAGGAAGACGTCTCAAGGCGTTGGACAGTTATTGATTCAGACCCGAGCTGAGGACAGCGGTGGTTGGGGGGTGGGGGGGAAGGAGTTGCCGATGTGTCCATCAAAGAGGAGAGTCTTAAGCCGAGTCTTGAAGGAAGCTAGGGAGGGGGCATGGCAGAGGGACTTCAGAATGGAATTCCAGAATTTGGGGCTTGAAGAGTGGCTGAAGGCTCGTCTGCCAATGGTTCGGCGGGTGGGTTGGGGGATGTGGAGCAGGCCAGCTGAATGGAGGTTGGTAAGGGGTTAGAAGGTCACGGATGTAGGGTGGGGCGAGGTTGTGGAGGGCTTTAAATGTGAGGACTAGGATCTTGAATTGGATCCTCTGGATGATGGGGAGCCAATGGAGTCAGGCAAGAATGGGGGAGATGGGATCACAAAGTTTGGAACGGTAGAGGACACAACAACTAAATTGCACTTATATAGCGCCTTTCACATTACAAAGACGTCCCAAAGCGCTGAACAGTCTGGTCGGGACCTGAGCGGGTGGGGGGAGAGTCGAAGTAGGGGGAAGGGGAAGAACAGGGGGAGAGGGGGAAGACTTAGTGGGGCAGCCGAAGTCACGGTCGAAGAGGAAGATCTTGAGACTGGCCTTGAAAGAGGAAGGGGAGGAAGCAAGGCAGAGGGGCTGCGGGATGGAGTTCGACAGTGACACAGGAGGCAGAATTCTGGATTATCTGCAGCCTGTGGAGGGAAGAATTGGGGATGCCAACCAGCAAGGCATTTGGATGAGGGTTTCAGCGACTTTAAGGATGAGATAATGGCGGAGTCTGGAAATGTTGCGGAGGTGGGGAAAGGCGGAGCAAGTCATTGCTTGGATGTGAGGGAGGAAAGACAGCTGAGGGTCGAACAAGAATGTGTTACTGACTGGCTTGGTGAGGTTGAGTGTGCAACCATGGAGGTTGATGCAGCCAGCGCCTTCTTGCATCAGGCGCTGGCATGAGCCAATCAGTAGGGCCTCAGTCTTGTTGACATTCAACTGTAGAAAATTTGCTCTCATCCAGGACTTGATATCCGACAGACAGTCTGTCAGGACAGTGGTAGTCGAGGGTAGAGGCAGAAAGATAGAATCGAGGGTAGAGGCAGAAAGATAGAGTTGGGTGTCATCCGCATACAACAACAACTTTGATTTATATAGCGCCCTCCACGCCGGACGGCGTCTCAGAGCTCTTACATGTGGAAGTTAACCCCATGTCTGTGGATGATGTCATCCAAGTGGGAGCATACAGTATAGACGTATACCCTGTGACCTCCCAGTGCCAGGCTGTATACCCTGTGCCCTCCGTTAACCCCCAGGGTTGGCGAGGACACTCCCACCTATTTATAAATGGCCAAGTCAGTGTTCAAGGTCAATGCTGCCATCTGCTGGACACATAATGGATTGATTCATCACGACTCGTCACTGGCGGCACAGTCATGCCACTCAGCTCCTGTTAACCCGGCAACCATAACAGGTCCTAGCTGGACAGGCAGCAGGAAAGTTTTCCAGACAGCAATATCAATGGCAAGCCATGGGGATTTTAGCTGGTTAGACTCCAGCAGTTGACACCTATATCAAATGTAAGGATTATTATTATTATTAAGTTGGAGTCCTGGAGCTCAGTGGTTACAGCACTCGCCTTGCAAGCGAGAGACCTGGGTTCAGTTCCAGGTAAGGTAAAACCTTGGGCAAGTTTCCTTACTCTAATAATAATCCCTCAAAAAAACTCTCAATAATAAACGGGTCATTTCAAACCACGACTGTTTGTGGGACACTGCTGTGCGCAAATGGCAACCGCATTTTGCCTACAAATATACAGTCAATTCACCTTACAGTATATTGTGTGAAGCGCTTTAAGACGTGTAGAAGACGTGCAAAGTACTACATCAAATGCAAGGATGATTATTATCATTATTCATAACGTTATAAGCCTCAACACACGAGCCCAGCGATGTGGAAATAAAACAGCAATCGCTGTGTCATTGTGAGGGAAGTTATAACTCAGATCTACAGATAGTCATTTGCAGGACGGAAATTGCATCCTTTATCATTTCCTCCACAGAAAATGAGAGCATAGCCCCCACTCATCACACAACCCCCACTCATCACCCAGCTCCCACCCAACACCCAGCTCCTAAGTCCCACCCAACACCTGACTTTGGTGGGCGCAAACAGCTGCAGTGAGAGGACCCTGCTGATCAAGCCGCTCTACAACCGAGAGCATGTATACAGGGACAGAATAATAATCGTAATAATGTACCTACATTTAATATCGCAATTTATCCTGTCACCATACTTTAATCCCATTTCTTGTTCTCTCTCCCCATCATGTTTCCGTTGGTGCTCACTCCCCCACTGGATGTTCTCTATTCCAATCCAATTCCCCGCTCTTTCCCAGTCATGTCTGTACTACTACTAATAATAATAATCCTTGCATTTGATGTAGAGCTTTTCACATCTTATCGATGTCTCAAAGCATTTCACAGAATATACTGTAAAGTGAATTGACTGAATATTTGTGGGTGAAACATGGCAGCCAATTGCGCACAGCAGTGTCCCACAAACAATCGTGGATCAAATGATCAATTTTATTATTGTGTTTTTTTTGGAGGGATTATTATTAGGCATGTGGAGTAAGGAAACTTGCCCAAGGTTTCGCCCTGACCTGCCTGGATTCGAATACAGGTCTCATGCTTGTAAGGCGAGTGGTCTAACCACTGAGCTACAGGAGCTCCACTTACCAGCCTAATTCATAGAATTCTTCAACACAAAAGGAGGCCATTCAGCTCAACGAGTCTGTGCCCACTCTTTGTAAAGAGCTATTCAATCCCACTCCCCGGCTCTCTCCCCATAACCTCGCAGATTCCTGAGACACTTTCCTGCAGAATATTAATGCTGGGTGATGATCCTGTGAGATTAAGAAGAGTATATTTTTAGAGAACTTTCTCACATGATGTGATTATTTTCCAGCAAAGTTCCCGGACGCCAACACTGCACACTATGTGACCATAACATTAGTCCCTCAAACAGTCGTGACCAATTTTATTTGGGGGATTTGGGGCCAGGACACCAGGAGAGAGAAACTCCCTTCTCCATTTGAATAATCCTGCAGGATCTATAACATCCACCTGGACAGACGGAAAACCCCAAGACAGGGGGTTTTATAGTCTCATCTGAAAGCTAGCACCTCCGACAATGCAATGCCCCTTCCCCCAGAACCGTACTTGAGCATCAGCCTAGACTGTGAGCTACAAGTCTTGACATGAGGCCATACACAACCTCCTAACTCAGAAACGAGAGAACTCTCATTTCACCCGGGGCCTCCATTTAACGTCTCATCTGATCATAGAATCATAGAATTATACAGCACAAAAGGAGGCCATTCGCCCTATCTAGTCTGTGCCGGCTCTGTGAACAGAGCAACTCAATCCCACTGCCCAGCTTTCTCCCCGTAACCTAACAGACCTGCTCTTCCTAAATAAAGATCTAGTTCCCTTTTAAAAGCTGTTATGGAATCTGCCTCCACCACCTTTTCAGGCAATGCATTCCAGATTCGAACAACCCGCTGAGTGAAAACATTTCTTCTCAGCTCCCCTCTGCTTCGTTTTGAAACTGTTTTAAATGACCATGAGTCACTGATTCGCCCACCAATGGAAATAGTCTTTCCCTATTCACCCTGTCGAAACCTCTCATAATCTTATACACCTCTATTAGGTCTCCAATCTCTCAATCTTCTTTGTTCTAGAGAGAATAAGCCTAACCTATCTAGCCTTTCCCTGATGGGCCAGTGCAGTAGCTGTGGCTATGGCTATGGCTTCTCCCTAGCGTGTGTGAGGCTAAAATGGGTGCGTGTGCCGTGCCTGTAGCTGACATGGAGGGGAAAGATGCCTCACACTGCATTGGCTGACTCTGCTGTTGTAGATTAGGAGATAGATCTTTCAGATAAACCAATTTCCTGATAGTTGAGTCTCTTCAAATAACAGCAAAAATAAGGGGAGATTAACGATAAAGGTCGGAAACCACACCAATAAAGCTGCCATCTCACCATCTTAAAGAGACAGAGCTCCTGCAGCTGTCAGTGCTCTCGGCTTCCTCATCGCCTGGTTTGACAGTCACTACACAACCTGAGCATAAGGCCAAGGACTTATCCATTGGATGGGACTTTAGAACGAGGTCCCACCTGCCTGTTCAGGTGGACACTAAATCTTGCAGCGCTATTGAAAGAGAAAAGCCCTGGCCAACAATCCCCCCAGATATTTACCGCATAGCTGTTCGCAGGACAATTCTGTGCACCAATTGGCTGCTGTATACCCCTACAAAATGCACTATATGACCATCGTATGGTCATCGTATATACCATCGTATAGTAACATTGTATGTAAGGTAACATGGTATGGTACTATACTTCACAGTTAATTAAATCAATTTTAAGATAATCACACTCAGTACAAATTACTTCATGCCCTGGTACCTCCCTACCTCTCCAACCTACTACTCACCCCCTACTACTCTATCCACCCCTTTTCCTCAGCTGGTCCTGGCCTCCTGCTTGTCCCGCATCTCCCCCAGCTTCACCATCAGCAGCTGTGCTTTCAGCCACAACCCCCTGAGACTTTGGAACTCCCTCCCTCAACACGTCTGCCCTGCCCTCTCCCTCTGCACTTTCAGATCTCACCCAAAGACCTTCGTTTTTAATTGTGCTTTTGGTCATCTCTCCTCTCCTGCTCCCCCTCGTTCAGGGTTAGACTCCACCATGGTCAATCGCTCCGGGACGCTAACCTGGTGTGGAGACTGGGTGTTGGGTGGGGGCTAGTATGGAGGGTGGGGGTTGGGTGTCGGGTGGGGGCTGGTGTGGGGGTTGGGTGTCAGGTGGGGGCTGGTGTGGGGGCTGGGTATTCGATGGGGGCTGTATGTTGGGTGGGGCCTGCATGTTAGGTGAGGTCAGGTGTTGGGTGGGAGCTGAGTGTCGAGTGTGAGCTGGGCGATGGGTGGGGACAGGGTTTTGGGTGGTGGTTAGGGCTCAGTGTCAGGTGGAAGCTGGATGTTCAGTGAGAGTGGGGGATGGGTGTTGGGTGTGAGGCTGGTCTGAGGGCTGGCCAGTGTATGTCATTGTCGGGAGGTTATGTGTTGGGCGGGTGCCGAGCCACGCACATGCATGCAGTGCACACTGGGACATTCTCACTGTATCCTGTCTGCACTCCCCGTAAAGGGGGAAGGTGGGGGGTAGCAGCTGAAGGGGTGGTGGGAACGGGGGTCGACATGAGACCAGGTACAAGAACCACCTTGTAACTGCGCTCTGCAAAGGCTGTCTGAACTCTGAAGTGGGGAAGCGCCCCCCGCCCACACACACATAGGGGCTGGATCTGTAATAGGACACCAATGCCTTGGTATGTTCTTTCTGCCACGGGATGTTTTGTCTTTGAAGAAGTGTAAATATGTATTTTAGTTATTTATAAGCACAAATGTCGGTTTGTTTGTTTTTAAAAAAAATTGTAAGTATGTTGTGAGAAACTTGATATACTGTGTGTGTTTTCTGTGTGTGTGTGTCTTCCTACAGCTCTATCATTTGGCATCAGTTAAGTTCTGCAGCTACTCTATGTGCACAGAGGAAGACATCAAGTGCTTCATAGATTATGCATTGCTTGTGGGTGAACACGGCAGCCAATTTTCTCATAACAACATCCCACAAACAGCCATAATAATAATAATCCTTGCTGTAGCTATAGCTCTTTTCACGTCTCACAATTTATACTACATATATATATACGCTGCCGAAACTCTCGTGCATGCATACATCACCTCACGGCTGGACTACGGAAATTCTCTCCTCGTCGGCCTCCCCAGTTCCTCCATTCACAGGCTGCAGGCCATCCAAAACTCTGCAGCCCGTGTACTATCCCGCACCCGCCTCCGCGACCACAACCCCCACCCTCGCCCGTCTCCACTGGCTCCCCATCCTCCAGAGGATCGAGTTCAAGATCCTCGTCCTCACCTACAAGGCCTTACACGGCCTTGCCCCGCCCTATTTAACCGATCTACTCTCCCCCTACACGCCCACCCGGACCCTCCGTTCAACAGGACTTGGCCTGCTCCAAGCCCCCCGCCCGAACCGCCCCACCATCGGAGGCCGGGCCTTCAGTTTCTCCGCTCCCACCCTATGGAATGCCATCCCTCAATCCCTCCATTTCGTCTCTTCCCTTTCCTCTTTCAAGGCCGGTTTGAAGACTTTCCTCTTCGATCGTGCCTTTTGTTCCACCCCGAACTCTTTTACCTCCCCTTCGTGTTTCACCCCTTCCCAAACACTCCCCTCCCAGCTCGGGTCACACGCCTCCTGTGCAGCGCCTTGGGATGTCCTCCTGACGTGAAAGGCGCTCTATAAATGTAATTTGTTGTTGTTGTTTTATAAAGCGACTTGACTGTATATATGTGGGCAAAACGCAGCAGGCAATTGCGCACAGCAGTGTCCCACAGACGCTCGTGGATTGAAATGACCAGCTTATTATTGTTTTTTTTCTTGAAAGATTACTATCAGGTGTGTGGAGTAAGGAAACTTGCCCAAGTTTTCGCCCTGACCTGCCTGGAATCGAACCCAGGTCTCTCACTTGCAAGATGAATGCTCTAACCATTGAGCTACAGGACTCCACGTCAGCCATGGAGTGAGTGACCAATTTTATCTGAGGGATTGTTGGCCGGGACACTGGGAGAGAGAGAGAAACTCCCTTGTTCTCTTGTCAAATTATGCCGCAGGAGTTTTAACATCCACCTGTACAAACACAGGGCCTCTATTCGATATCTCATCCGAAAGACGATACCTCCGACAACACGGTGTTGCCTCTGTCTTACCCCCCCCCCCCCCCCCCCCCCACCACCCCTCTTTACCAGTCTTCAGATCGTACCTGCAGATTTCCCTCTTCAACAACAACAACAATTTGTATTTTATATAGTCCCCTTCACGTAGGGTAGCGTCCCAGAGTGGTTTGATGGTGCCTAGAGTTACCTCCTCTTTCTCCCCATCTCAGTATTAAACTATGCCATTGTTTGGCGCTCTGTACCCGCTATCCTGTCAATCCAAATTGTTGTTCTTGAGCTATTATTGGTACAGAACACATTACTGTATATGGTTAGCCACAGGTGGAGGCAAACATGGGTACCTACAGTAGCACTGAGTGACCACCAGATGGCGAGGCACACCAGCTGCCGCGGGCAGATCAGCTCCATTGCAGTGAACATTGCACCACTGTCTGGCTATCTCTGTCCGAATCTCCTGCCTCCGCAGCTCCTGAATGCTCAAACATTAATCAAACAATTAATTCCAGATCATTCGCAAAAGCAGGAGAGTGGAGATGAGGAGGCCTTTTATTTTTACCCAAAGAGTTGTTACGGTCTGAACGAGTGGTGGAAAACAGAATCAATACCAACTTTCAAAAGGGAATTGGATAGGTAGGTACTTGAAGAGAAAACAATTTGCAGAGGAGGTCTGGGGGAAAGAGCGGGGGAATGGGGCTGATTGGGTAGCTCTTCCAAACACCCGGCACAGGTACGATGGGCCGAATGGCCTCCTTCTCCATCATTCCCACCCTCGCCCGTCTCCACTGGCTCCCCATCCCCCAGAGGATCGAATTCAAGATCCTCGTCCTCACTTTCAAGGCCATTCATGGCCTTGCCCCCGCCTATCTCTCTAACCTGCTGTCTCCCTATCAGCCTGCCCGCACCCTCCGTTCAGCAGGACTATTCCGCATCCATCGCCCTAACCTCCCAACCATCGGCGGCCGGGCTTTCAGCCTCTCTGCCCCCACACTATGGAACTCCATCCCACAGTTTCTCTGCCTTGCTCCCTTCCTTTCCTCCTTGAAGGCCAGTCTCAAGACCTTCCTCTTCGATCACAGCTTCAGCTGCCCCCCTAACTCTTCCCCCTGTCCCACTCCCCTTTCCCCTACCTCGACCTCCCCCTCCTGCTCGGGTCCCGACCTGACTGTTCAGCGCTTTGGGACGTTTTCCGGATGTGAAAAGCGCTATATAAGTGTAATTTTATTGTTGTTGTTGTTCTGTGCTTATATACAAGTATAATGTTGTTGTTATAATGGGACATCCTCCTGATGTGAAAGGTGTTTTGCCAAATGTAATTTTGTTGCTGTTATTTGCTGTAACATTGATTCTATGATTCATCTGCAGGGACCTCACCTACCCAACAACAGGTTGCATTTATAGGCACAACACACATAGGCAGAGCGCCTTCTCCTGATATGAAAGGCCCTATATTTAATGCAAGGATCATCATTATTAACTGTAAAGTGTTGGGACTGTGGAAATGAGTGATCATGTGTTTTTTGGGGAGGGAAGTGTTCTAAGAGCTCAGTGCCACGAGAGAACACAGCATGATCAGTTTTATTGGATCTCTATTGGATTGCTGCCCCTACAATTATGAGTCTATTACTCAGCAAGTCTCTGTTAATTGCCTATAGATCTCTTCTGTCCACTGCTGTCCTGACAGACTGCCTGTCAGACATCAAGTCCTACATCAGAGCTAACTTTCTACAGTTAAATGTCAACAAGACCGAGGCCCTCCCATTTGTCTCGCGCCATTGCCTCAGCACCTCAGCATCAACAGCAGCATCAACCTCCATGGATGCACACTCCACCTCACCAAGCCAATCAGGAAGCTTGGTGTCTTGTTCGATCCTCAACTGCCTTTTCTCCCCATATCCATGCCACGACCCACTCTGCCTACCCTCACCTCTGCAACTTGCCTGACCCTGCCACTAACTCACCCCTCAGGCCACTGAAACTCATTCCTGCCTTCAGGTCCAGGCTCGACTATGGTCCAAGCCATCGCCCACAATGCCAATGCCAACTATGTAATACCTGCCCTTTCACCTCCACCCAAACCACTCTCCAGGGACCAAAACACAGCTTCCATGTGAGACAGCGGTTCACGTGTACTACCACCAATGTAGTATACTGCATCCACTGCTGACGCTGTGGTCTCCTCTACATTGGGGAGACTAAGCGCAGATTGGGAGACCAATTTGCAGAGTATCTTCGCTCTGTACGGAAGGTCAACCCTGATCTTCCAGTCTCCCTCCATTTCAACTTACGCTCACATTCAGAGGCTGATCTTTCGATCCATGGTTTCCTGCGCTGTTCCAGTGACCCACAGCGAAAGCCTGAGGAGCAGCACCTCATCTATTTACTGGGAACATTACAACCGCCTGGCCTCAACATTGATTTCAGCCATTTCAGGCCATAGGGGTTTTTCCCCCCACCCACCCCTCCCCCCATCACAATCATAATTCCAGACATCCCCTGCCTCTCTGGTGTTTTTGTTCTATCACCACTAAACACCTCTTCTCCCCAGTTTCGTTGAAACCCACCCCCTTCTGTTTCTCTCCCTGAAGCCATTAACATATATTCAACCTATCAGTTAACACATATTCAACCCATCAGTTAACACACTCTTTTTTCCTTTTCCTTTGTCTTGTATGTCTCCTTTGTCTTCCATGTCCTGCCTCTTCCCCTTTAACATCCTTAAGAAACCTCTCCTTCCAAACAAGCCCCAGTTCTGACGAAGGGTGTAGACCCAAAACGTTGACTCTTTTTCCTTTCTCCGTGGATGCTGCTTGACCTGCTGAGTTTCCCCAGCAACTTTTGTTTTTGTTTCAGATTCCCAGCATATGTAGTATTTTGTGTTTTGTTTACGCCAACGCCCTGCTTGTCGGCCTTCCCAACTCCTCCCTCCATAGGTTGCAGATCCTCCAGAACTTTGCAGCCAGTGTCCTCTCCTGCACCAAGCTCCGAGACCCCATCTCCCCTATTCTCTCCCAATTCCATGAGCTCCCCATCACCCAGAGAATTCAATTCTAAATCCTAGTCCCTCCATGGCTTTGCCCCATCCTACATCTGGGACCTCCTAACCCCCTACCAACCTGCCCGCTCCCTCCACTCAGCGGCCTCTGGCCTGCTCCTTGTCCCCCAACCCACCTGCCCCATTATTGCTGAGCAAGCCTTCAGCCACTCTGCGCTAAACCTTTGGAATTCCATCCTGCAGTCCCTCTGCCTCTCCCCCTCCCTACCCTCCTTCATGTTGGGTGCTGTGTAAATACAAGTTGTTGCTTCTGTTGTTGTTGTTGTTATAGGCCATGTTGGCTCCTGGAACCTGGCTAATCGTCAGGACCTGGGAGTGCAGACCAGTCATTGGAGGGTAGAGAATCTTCCCACTCAGCTCCTGTTAACAACAACTAGGATTTATATAGTGCCCTCCATGCCGATCGGCGTCTCAGAGCACTTTGTTAACACTGAAAGCCAAAGCCCTAATGGGTAGGTTGGTCCTGACTGCAGCAGAAAAAGTTTACCAGACAATGCTCTCAATAATAATGGTTGCATTTTATGTAGCACTTTTCACATCTTCTCGACATCTCAAAGCGCTTCCCAGTATATACTGTAAATTTGTGGGCGAAATGCAGCAGCCATTTTGCGTATAGCAGTGTCCCACAAACAGTCATAAGGAAACTTGCCCAAGGTTTTGCCCTGGGAGCAAATCCAGCTCTCTCTTGCAAGGCGACTGCTCTAACCACTGTGCTACAGGATTATAAATGCAAGTTATACGTGGTGTTAGGTGATTAGACTCTAGCAGTTACCCCAATGAATACTCTGAGGGCTCCAAGCCTTGGCTCTTGCCAACCTGCGCCTGAATACTATTTATTGGGTAAGCAGGATGCATCCCTCCAGGGAAAAACAGCACGTTCCATTCCAACAATCTATCTCTGGGATTTCCATGAGCAGGTGAGATGTGTGGATATCTCAGTTTGATTTGGATACTCTTAACCATGGTGATGGGTTTCCACATGTGTCAGACACACAGCAGACCACAAAAAAGTAGTTGTCAGCCAAAAACAAGTCTGGAAGTCTTACAGTCAAGGCAATTTCAGTGCCAATCACTCCCCGCCATTAAGCCGGTGTCATTCCGTAACATTGATTGACTAATTAGCACAAATCGATTTAACCCTATGTTGGTTTATAGGCTTGGTGCAGGAGTGAAGTTTGTCTTCCTCCTTCGAGACCCATCTCAAGACCCTCCGCTTTGACCTTGCCTTTGTTCACCATCCTAACCCTGTCCTCCTCCCCTACTGATCCCAGCCATTGACTCGGATGTGGATCCCTGACTGTCCCACACCATCGCTGTGAAGTTCTCCGAAGAGTTCTATGTGAAGGGTGCGTTGTTCCGCCCACAAAACACACAGTCAATTCACTTTGCAGTACATTCTGTGAAGCGCTTTGAGACGTCTCGAAAACGTGATCAGGCGTTATATCAAATGCAAGGATTAATTATTATTATTAACACAAATGTAAATTGTTGCTGTTGTTGAACCAGTTTTTAACCCGGTTGCTGATTCCCCCGCTTTCTGGCTGTAAGGCTTATCCAAAGCCTCCTGCTATTCCCGTCTGAGCAGGGAACGTTTGGCCTCCTCAGTTACCCCCTCCCGCAGGTCTGACTGAGCTCTTACGCCGCTTGCTGCGCTGACGGACTGACGGTAATCTCCAGGTTCGTGCGGCTTCACGGAAGGCACAAAAATCCACCCGGTTTGTGCTGCAGTTTGCCTCTCCATGAGCAACCGAGTCTCGCCCATGATGTTACCTCTGGGCTCAGTCAGCTGCTTCAAACAGCAACTGAACTGTGGAGGGAGGGCCAGGCTGGGGGAGAGGGTGGGGGAGGACACAACTGTGAGATCAACGTATTACAATTATTAATAATAATCCTTGCATTTGATTTAGCGCCTTATCACGTCAGCGAGATTTCTTGAAGCTCTTCCCAGGAGGATAGACTGTAAAACGCAGAGTACCATATACAGTCACAGATTGAGTGACCACATTACCAGTATTATTATTATCATCCTGCATGAAAACAAAATCGGTCATTTCAAACCACAACTGTTTGCGGGGGACTGCGTTTTGCCCACAAAAATACAGTCAATTCACGTTACAGTGCACACTGCAAAACGCTTTCCGACGTCTAGAAAACGTGAAACGGCTGTATGAAATGTAAGGATTATTATTATTAAGTATCTTTATTATTTACGTGTACAGTGAGAAAACAAGTTTAATAATAAGAAGAATCCTTGCATTTGATATAGCGCTTTTCACATCAACAACAACACACAACAAATTACATTTATAGAGCGCCTTTCACGTCGGGAGGACGTCCCAAGGCGCTGCACAGGAGGCGTGTGACCCGAGCTGAGAGGGGAGTGTTTGGGAAGGGGTGAAACACGAAGGGGAGGTAAAAGAGTTCGGGGTGGAACAAAAGGCACGATCGAAGAGGAAAGTCTTCAAACCGGCCTTGAAAGAGAAAAGGGAAGAAACGAAACGGAGGGATTGAGGGATGGCATTCCATAGGGTGGGAGCGGAGAAACTGAAGGCCCGGCCTCCGATGGTGGGGCGGTTCGGGCGGGGGGCTTGGAGCAGGCCAAGTCCTGTTGAACGGAGGGTCCGCGTGGGCGTGTAGGGAGAGAGTAGATCAGTTAAATAGGGCGGGGCAAGGCGAGGCCGACGAAGAGAGAGTTTCCGTAGTCCAGCCTTGAGGTGATTTACGCGTGCACGAGTGTTTCGGCAGCGCGGGGGGTAAGATAATTGCGGAGCCTGGCAATGTTGTGCAGGTGGAAATAAGCGGTGCCGGTCAAGGCACGGATGTGGGGGAGGAAGGAGAGTTTTTGATCGAACATGATGCCGAGGTTCCTGATTGGCTTTGTGAGGTGGAGAGTACAGCCTTGGATGTTGAGGCTGGCAGCGCCTGATGTGTGGAGGCGCTGGCTTGAGCCAATCAGGAGGGCCTCGGTCTTACTCACGTTCAATTGCAAAAAGTTGTCCCTCGTGCAGGACGTGATGTCGGACAGACATGCTGTCAGAACATCGATGGTCTGGGGGTTGAGGGATGAGGTAGAAAGGTACAACTGGGTGTCGTCCGCATACATGTGGAAATTTACCCCATGTTTGCGGATGACGTCGCCCAGAGGGAGCGTGTAAAGGGTGAAAAGGAGGGGACCTAAAACAGAGCCCTGAGGGACGCCATGAGAAACTGCGGGGTTTTGAAGAAAAACAGTTGGAAGAAACAAAATGTAAACGGTGGGTCAAATAAGAATGGAACCAGTCAAGGACTGTGCCTTGAAGGTTGAGGTGGGAGGAAAGAGTTGAAGGAGGATGGTGTGATCGACTGTGTCGAACGCAGCAGACAGGTCAAGGAGGACGAGGAGGCAGAGGGAGCCCTGGTCACAGGCGGATAGGATGTCATTTGTGACCTTAACCAGGGCAGTTTCTGTGCTGTGGATAGGGCGGAAACCTGATTGGAGGGGTTCAAAAAGTGAGTGAGTTGAAAGGAAAGAGCGGAGCTGGGAGGCAACCACTCTTTCAAGGACCTTGGATAGAAACGGGAGGTTGGAGATGGGTCGATAACTTGATGGTTGCGACGCATCAAGGGAGGGTTTCTTCAGGATAGGGGTGATGGTGGCTGTTTTAAGGGAGGTAGGTACGGTGCCTGAGGAGAGGGAAAGGTTAATGGTGTCAGAAATGAGCGGGGCTAACAAATGGAGCTGGGTGCGGAGGAGGGGGGTGGGGATGGGGTCCAATGAGCACGTGGTGGGTTTCATGGAGGTAATTGTTTTTGTGACTGAAAGCGGGGTGGTGGGGTTGAAAGTGTGAAATGGGGGGTGAGTAGGGGTTGAGGTAACTGATGAGCGACATCCTATCCTCATCTGATAGGGCTTCACAGAATATATTGTAATTGACTGTATATTTGTGGGCAAAACATGGGTTTGAGGCTAATAGGCGCTTTGGGAGTTCCTCTAGATGTGACCAGCGCTGTGTAAACGCAATTTGTTGTTGTTGTTGAGGCTGCAGTGTGTGACTGTGTGTGTTTCACAGGAACAATGTGAGACTGCGGGGAGTGTAATAGCCCCTCGTGTTCACTCCACCACCCACACGTCTGCTGATCATCCAATAAATGTCAGAGTCAGCAGCCGCTGTAACTGGTAAACACTGAGAGCAGCATTGAGCTCACAGCAACACAACTCAGCTCAAAGGCAGCCCAGGTACTGGGGGTGGGGGGGAGGGAGGGAGAGTTGGTGGGAAAGGGGGTGAGAGTGGGGGGGAGAGAGGGAGAGGGAGAGATGGAGGGGGAGAGAGAGGGGGAGATTGGGAGAGGGAGGGAGAGGATGGGATTGGGAGAGGGAGAGAGGATGTGGGATTGGGAGGGGGGGAGAGAGGGTGGGATTGGAAGAGGGGTGGGGAATTGGCGGGGGGGGGGGGAAGGGAGAGGGGGTGAGATTGAGGGGGTGGAGAGAAGAGGAAAGACAGAGGAGACAGTTGGGTAGAGAGGGAGAGGGGGTGGGGGGAGAGAAGTGGGGAGAGACTGGGAGTGGGGGAGGGACACGGGAGGAGAGGGGGAGAGAGATAGGGAGGGAGGAGAGACGAGGAGAAGGAAAGAGGATGGGGAGAGGGGGGAAGAAAGAGGAGGGGAGAGAAAGTGAGCGAAGGGAGAGGAGGGGAGGGAGGGAGAGACAGATGAGAGAGAAAGTAAAGTGGAGAGGGGTGGGAGGGAGAGAGGGAGGGAGGGAGGGAGAGAGAGCAGACTGGGAGAGGGCGGGGGGAGAGGTGAAGGGGAGGTGAATGAGGAAGAGGGGAATAAAGCCCTGAGGAACCAGGACCCTGTTCAAGTAGATCCACACACACACACCTGTCCACACAGCCTACCGCTGGCTCAGCAGCCTGTAGCAGCTGTTATCAGCTGTCAGTTATACACTCAACACAGCAATAGGGCAGTGTCACATTGACAGAGGTGCATGCCTTCAGAAGACACATTAAACAAGGGTTATGTCTCCCTCCTCAGATAGATGTTAAAGTTCCTGTGGAGCTATTGGGATCTTTAACAAAGGGAGTTTCTCTCTCCCAGTGTCCTGGCCAACAAGCCCCCCACCCCGCGCCCCCCTCTCCAGTAAAAGCTATTTGTGAGTTGTTTGTGGCTGTTTGTGAGTGTGGCTGCGTGTGCAAATTGGCCTGCTGGGATCATCGCAAAACACACACAGTCACTGCACTTCACAGTAAATCCTGTGAAAGCTTGGAGCCATTTTGTGGTTTGGTGTGTACCTGCGATTCACTTTTATTCTTCGCTTCCCTCAGGATATTTGGTATTCAGCCTGAGCCTGCAGTGTCTAGGCACTGCTCAGGAAACAGGGGGAAAAACACAGGTGTAGTGACTGTTTGTGGCTATCGCTGTTTCGTGGGCGCTGGTGACTGTTGATCCTGTGGTAGGGATCTGGCCTGGGGACTGACGAGTACAGTAAGTGGCCACTCAGTGTGAAACCTACACTCACTTAGCTGAATAATTTGTGAGGCCATCAATATTTCATCTCAATTGTTTCATCTCAATTTACCTCCCTCGAGCTGCCCTGCGGCTGTGCACACAGGTCCTGTGCTGTACAGTATGTCTGTACACAGGTCCTGTGCTGTACAGTGTGTTTGTGTACACAGGTCTTGCGCTGTACCGCGTGTCTGTACACAGGTCCTGTGCTGTACAGTGTGTCAGCCCTTGGGACATCCTCCTGATGTGAAAGGCGTTATGCAAGTGTAATTTTGTTGTTTTTGTTGTTTGTGCACATAGCTCCTGTACTGTACAGTGTCTCTCTTTCTTTCAATCTAAGTAACTCAGCCACTCACAAAGCTGAGTGCCTTGCTTTATGCCCCGCCATCGTTAGGTGGACTTTCAGCCATTCTCCGCCCCCCCCCCCCCCCACCCACCACCAGCTCTCTGGACTCAATCTTAGGGCCCCCTCTGACTTGTGCCTTCCCCTTCTTACAGGCATGTCTCAAATCAGACCTCTCCGATGGCATTTTTCTGCCATCTTTGCCCTCCCCCACCCCCGGCTGGGATGCCACGCGAGCACTGTGAATGTGCTTTGGGACGTTCACCTGAAATGAAAGGCCTGTGTAAACATTAATACGTATCCACTCTGCAGCCTTGCACTCTACAGAGTCCCAGCTTCCCTGGTTCCCACTTCACAGATGCCTTGTAGCATATCGGTTATCGCGCTCGCCTCGCAAGCCAGAGGACCCGAGTTTGATTCCGGACGGGGCGGGAATCCTTAGGCAGGTTTCCGCGCTTCTGTTTACCCAGCAGTCGGTGGGGGACCGGTTGTTAGTCGATTGGCTGACAGCTTTTCTGTGGGTAATAATCCCTTCAAAAAATAATCAATTTTAAAATTGTGGTCGCTCAATCCACGGCTGTTTGGGGGACACTACTGTGCGCTAATTGGCTGCCACGTTTTCCCCACAAAATGTACGGTCAATTCACTTTACAGAATATTCTGTGAGACGGCTTTGGGACGTCTCGAAGATGTGATAAGGCGCCGTATCAAAACGCAAGGATTATTATTATTATTATTTCCAAGTGCCTTCGGAGTTACTGTCACTGAGCAGGTGGCTGGTCACGTGTTATATCCTGAACCCACTGTGAACATGGATGAGTGTAGCTGTCTTTCGTCTGTTAGCCACAGTGACTCCATGAACAAGCTGATAGTGGGCGGGTGGGGGGGGGGCACTGGTCAGGTTACACACAGGGATAATGTGCTCCAGTCTGAATCCGTTATTCTATCTCCTCTCGGACAAAACCAAATTGTTGAGTAAATAAAGTTAGACAATTTCTTGCAAACGCTGAGCAGGGCAAACAGAAGTTGCTTCCCTGCTGGGTCCTGTTTCCCAGCCGCTATTAACTCTCCATCTGTTGGTCACAATCTTCTTCCAGCGCCTTCTCCTGTAGTCCCGGATCTCAGTGTTTAGAGCACTTGATTTACAAGAGTGACACCTGTGTTTTGAATCCAGGCAGGGTGAAACCCTGGGCGAATTTCCTTAGTCACACAAAAATCTGTCCAAAAAAAACAACAATAATAAATTGGTCATTTCAATCCACGACTGTTTGTGGGTCACTGCTGCGCGCAATTGGCTGCCGCGTTCCGCCCACAAACATACAGTCAGTTCACCTTACAGTACAGTATATTCTGTGAAGCACTTTGAGAGGTCTAGAAGTCAAGAAAAGTGCTATATCAAATGCAAGGATTATTATTATTATTCTCTAGCACTCGTCATGCCCCTGGCGTTATTTTCTCTCATTCGTCCCAAGCTCCACACAGCACATCTTTCACTGCTGATCTGATCCACTAAATACACAGGACCCAACACTGGCCAACTCCTCCTTCACTCCTCCATTCCTCCCTCGCTCTGCAGGACTCCTTCCCTTCCTCGCTCTTGCCTTCATCCCTCACTCTGCACACCTCGTCAACTCCCTCATAACCAATAGAGCCAATAGAAAGATATAGGCGGAAATATTTGCTAGAAAATTTCAGGGAGGTGATTGGTGCTATTGAGAAGCACATATTACTGCCAACCTGTGTGTGTGTGGGTGGAGCAGGATAGGGGGAGTTAGCAGGGGGTGCTGTGTGTGTGTTTTGTGGGTGGGGGTGTTAGCTGTCGCTAGTGTGAGGTGAATTTACTGAGGGTTAATTGTTTAACTGTTTCAGTCACTGGTATAATGTGACACCTGCTTCCAACCCAGCCACAGTCCATCTGCAATACATCCAGGTCAGTCTCTCGCCATTTTCTCTCTCTCTCTCTCTCTCTTTACCCTCTCATCAACCCGTCCGCTCCCTCCGTTCAGCAGGCACTGACCTGCTCCAGGTCTCCCGCCCTACCATCAGCACCCTGCCCCAACGCTTTGGAACTCCATCCTACAATCCATTTTGCCTTCTCCCTTGCCTCCTCCTCGGCCGTGCCTTCAGTCGCCCTCCTACCTGTCTGCCCTCCCTAATCCCAACCCTCCCCCCTCCCCCCAAACTTGCTCAGATGCGGACCCCAGATTGTTCAACACATTGGGACTTCCTTCTGATGTGAAAGACGCTCTACAAATTAAGTAATTTTGTTGTTGTTGTCTCACACTGTATTTAAGGTTTTCTGTTTCATTCTTTCTCTCTTTGTATAAACATATATGTTTTTCTATATCATTACCTTCCCTTCATGGAGTCCTGTAGCTCAGTGGTTAGAGCACTCACCTTGCAAGCAAGAGACCTGGGTTCAATTCCAGGCAGAGGCAAAACCTTGGGCAAGTTTCCTTACTCCACACATCTAGAAGGCATGAAATGCACTATATCAATTATTCTTAGCTATATGTTCCAAGACTCCAGCATGAAGTGCGCTATATAAATGTAAGTTGTTGTTCTCTATGGATTATGTTCTAAATTTCTCCATATGTGTCTCCTCATTAGTAAAGAATCTTAATAATAATAATCTGTGCAGTTGATATTGCACTTTTCACATATTGTAGACGTCTCAAAGCGCTTCAGGATATACTGTAAAGTGAACTGACTGTATATTTGTGGGCGAAACGCAGCAGCCATTTTGCGCACAGCAGTGTCCCACAAACAGTCGTTTGGCGTGTGGTGTAAAGAAACTTGCTCAAGGTTTTCGCCCTGCCAGGAATTGAGCCCAGGTCTCTCGCTTGGAAGGCGAATGCTCTAACCACCGAGCTACAGGACTTCACGGTCATTGGGTCAAATAGGATGTTTGTAATTACAGTACAGTACTGTATATGGACAATATGAAACGAATAATAGTTACAATGTGTGCACACTGGTGAGTGGAGAGTGTCTGGACCCTCTGTGGGAACACAACACACACACACACACTGTGGGGCAAACACGCACATTGGTGGGGTGGGGTAGGGGAGGTTTATTGACCTAACCGTGTCCTCTCAAGCCAGGCCTGAGCCAAACTGCACACAGCAGCTTTGTGACTGCTGAGCGTTGGTTCCCTCAGCCTCACGATGACTCACATCTCACTGAGATATAGCAGTGACATTCCATTAGCGCATCTTTCCCCGGCACACACCCTGGCCTCCGCAGAGAGCTCTGTATAATTAACATCTCACAAACGTGGCAAAGTCTCACATTGGATGGATCCAAACGAAGAGGGAATTGCTGGCCTGGCACAATCTGCGCAATGGCTCTCACCCCTCAGTGAGTGTGTTTGGCGGGGGTGAGAGCCATCGGGCAGTGGAGGTGGGAGACATTACAGGGTGCTGTCATGTGTGTGGGGGATTGACATTAGTCCCACGTCACGAGTACGGGGAGCAGTCTCGGCTCCGCTCTGCACAGTGTTAATTGCATTTGCTCTAAGTCAACAACGGCTGTAATTGCTCTGCGTTCGATAAGAGCTTCTGTTTTTTCGTGCTTGTGCCAAACCGAGTTTGTTGGCCCAGATATTGGATGTTTCATGTGATGGGCACACCATGTGCTGTTTTCACAGTGCCGGAATGTCGGCTCATTTATAAACCTGGATCTTCTTACTCACTTATTGACAATGTGCACGCCAATCCTCATACTTACTCGGTCGCTCGGTCGCTCACTTGCTTCCACATTGTGTCAGCAGCCTAAAAGCGGCACTTAACGTGTCATAGATGCCGACTGGCATTTCATTATCCTAAAATAATGATCCTGAAATAATATTGCTAAATATGAAAGCATTTGTTGTAGAGCCTTATTACGCTAGCAACTCTTTGTATGTGAAGCACCCATGGAGTCCTGTAGCTCAGTGGTTAGAGACCTGGGTTCAATTCCGGGTAGGTCAGGGTGAAACCTTGGGCCAAGTTGCCTCACTCCACATGGCTAATAATAATCCCTCAAAGAATAAACAGTAATAAATTGGGCATTTCAGTCCACGTCTGTTTGTGGGACACTGCTGTGTGCAATCGGCTGCCATGTTTTGCCCACATATATATACAGTCAATTCACTTCACAGTATACCTTGAGAAGCACTTTGAGACGTCTCAAAGACATGATAAGGCGCTATATCAAATGCAAGGGTTATATTATAGGATAGCCTCTCGGAGTTCAGAGCCCTCCACAAAATAGGCTCAGGGGTGACCATAGTCACTGTACAAAGAGGTAAGTTTTAAAGTGGATTTAAAGCAGATACTGTAGGGATGTGCTGGCGAGGGAGAAGCAGGAATTTCTGAATAACTGAAGGCTTGGCCACTGAGAGTGGTGCGGAGAGAGGAGGTGAGGAAACAGGGGGTATGTGTGATGGGACGATTGGGGTAGGAGACAGTGAGTGAGACAGAGAGGTGCTGGGCGTCGAGTGATTGGAGGTGAGGATCACGGAATTGATCTGTTGGGAGAAAGGGA